>CM065423.1:24043882-25289117 GCA_033060865.1 Dorcus hopei | reverse complement strand
GCCGAAAAAAAGATGCTGATGAGCATAGGTTATAAAGGCATTCAGAAGGCAATGGATAACAGAAATTTGCTTTGAATAGTTGAAAATTAAAACATAATTGTTTTTGTGGTTTATTTAAATAAATTTGTGTTGACTTGAAACTGACACCCCCCCTTAAATATCGGAAAAGGTTATTTTCATTTCAGCCAATTTTTTTTTGTAACTGCGGTCTTTCAGGCAATAAACATATTCGCTTCATCTACGAATTTTCAAGGGCTTGTGCTCCATCAAGCGTAAATGGCTGTTGCTTGAATACGACTGAATATACTGAATATGATTATGTTTATTTATAGCCGCTTCAGGCGACTGAAACTTACTTCAGAGACAATGATACAGCTACAAACACACAATTGTGATTGCGTTATTTAGTATTTAAGGTCAAAATTATTTCTGGATCTTTAGTTTTAAGTTGGGCTTGGAAATTTTTATTAATTTTATTAATCAATGGACCATGATATAAAGCTTAATTAACGCGTCATTTTGCAACTTCTTGGCTGGAAGTCAAACAGAGATCTTGATGAAGTTACTCCTACAAGAGTTAGATTAAATTTCTAATTTTAAGGCCGTTGTTTACGTTCACTTAACTTGATGTGTGCGTATACATAAGTCGGAGAAGAAAAAAAATAAATAAATTTGGCTGGGTCCCCTAAGGAAGCACCTGTGTCTGAATGCTTGAGCTAGGCGTTACGTAAATAATTTTCGTCAAAAATAACCGACATTCACATTCTTCAAACCGCCGGCGAAATTAACATGTTCTGTCAAACCGTCATTAAACAAAAAATAATAATAATAAAAATTTGAAACGATGAAAGACACGATTTTTTTCGGTTTAATTTTACTAGCGAAGAATAAATTTTATCCTGAAAATAAAAAATGATGTACAGTGCGAATTTTGCTGCTGAAACTAAGACATAAACTATTTCGGTTCAAGTCGCTAAAAAAAAATTCCAGCGGGAAATAAAATAAACAGAATTTTGGGTAAACGTTGCGAGTCGATAGTGCGCGTTTTATGGGGGCATAACTCATTTCCGAGCTTTAATGTGCCCATAAAGGCTGCCTCCAGATGCGAAAATTCGCTTATTTTTACTTCTTAATCACCGCCAAACTCCCGACTTTCTAACACAATGTAAGGATCAAGTTTACTCATGTTTACTTATTTGATAATTCGAGATTCAACTACCAATTTGTTAATGGACTAAGAATACGACTAAACATTTTTTCAAATACTTATGGGAACGATGTGTTTATAAGAAACAAATACAAATCGAAATACATACAAGAATCAAAAAAAGTCTTCAGATTTAGAGAAAGTGATGTTTTAATTTCAAGAAAAAATTCGACAAAATTAGAAGTCTTATGCTGGGTTTTATAAAATCCAATTAAATTTGATCATTGGTTAAGAATAATCATTCCTGTACCTTCAGCACATGTAACCATAGCACCGTTTACTTTTAACGCATGATTAAATTTAAGTAATGTTTGTGAAATCCACCATTCGAATGGGTGGTACAAAACATTTAAGCCAGCCTAACTTAGGCTGAGTTGTATACAAGGTTTAACCCAGGATTAAAGTTAATCCTAAGTTAGAATGTGATACACAAAATGCTATACGTCATACAAGTGTCACATTCTAACTTAGGATTAAAGTTAATCCTGGCTTAAACCTTTTATGCAACGCAGCCTTAGATTGTGAAATAAGTTATGACGTACAGCAATTTGTGTATGACATTCTAACCTAGGATTAACTTTAATCCTGGCTTAAATGTTTTGTGAAACCCAACTTTAAGGAATCATAAGACAAAATAAAGAATAAATAAAGGCATTCGATTTTAAAGGACGATTTTTTTGTTTAATATGAATGAAATGAATTTTTAGACGAAACACGCATGAAGAAATTATGTTGAGCAAACAATTTAAAAAAAAATACAACATCTGTATAGTCTTGCATTATCTGAAAGCTAATGAAAAGGTGCACACAGGGAGCATATAATTTAGTTCATTTTTAATTGAACTTAACTTTTTCATTATAACTTCTTTATTACAGTCTTTTTCTTTTGGTTTTCCCCTTTTGTCACATGCGTTTCCGAATTTGTCAAATGACTTTCCAATCTGTTCAAAGTATAGTAGGCCTGCGGATTGGAAAGTCATTTGACAAATTCGGAAACGCATTTGACAAAAGGGGAAAACCAAAAGAAAAAGACTGTATTAGAGTTGTGTAAGGTCGGCTGAAATTACCAACATATTTTTTTTTCTAGTATTATTAGAATGTATTAACGCGTATACATAAATGTAAGTAATCAAAACGCTCACCATTTCCTTTGGCTACCGAGCACCGTTCATTACCATCACCTCCCATTGACATGGTGCGTTCATGCAACAATAACATGTGTTTACAATCATTTGTAAGAGACAACAGTTATTTACTCACCGGGGACCCCAGTCCTCTGGCCCCAACGGTCTCAACCCCTTGGTCAATTCACAACTCAATCTAGTGCCTCTATCATCGCTCCTGATGATGTCCAACCTTGGGCCTTTATTATCATATCTGTTACTCTTTCATAAACTATTGCTCTGAAATGTTATTTCCAGAAACACACGCCACATACAACACAGATAGTCTCAATGACATGCAAACATACTCTGCCCTACGTCTTTGTCATCTCCGACCCGTGGATTCTCTACCACCAATCCACTCTTCCGCCAGGTGGCTGACATCTCGCCACGGTGACTCACTTCACCTCCACCTGACACGTAGAGATGGTGACAATTACATAATAACCCTAGGGGGGCTTACAATCCTCTACATAGGGGGCCTAAGGGGTCACTCATGGGACCGTGAACAGTACGTCGTTCACCCTCGGCTGCGCTTTTACCCTGTTAGTACGATTTCCCTTCAGGGATGGCCACTACCATACTGCTTAACGAACAATCAATATGTCCAGCAAACTGACGTCACAAACCCTACGTCAGCATGGCCACCCCAGCCAACCTCCTCGTCAGCGGTCAAGTGATGTAGCACTTGCCACGCTTTGCCGAGCCTAACCCAGGGAAATCGCTCATTCGTACCATGCAAGAAATACTTCAAGCTAATTCTCTACATATCATGCATTAACTACAATTTATAACTTATCTCTAGGTACCGCCTTCCTGCTTCTATCAGAGTAGCGCACAATACTTTCCGAACACACCCTGTATACGCACGCCACGTATATAATACTCGCGGATATACAATTAACGCGAGTTGCGAGTTGCAAGCGCGAGTTATAAGTTGCAAGTTGGCCAACTCGGAAGCGCGTGTATTAATTAATTACTTGCCGCACATTTCTATCATATTAAATAACACCACAAACTCTTATTAATGCGCCTATCGATTACGTATCATAAACTCGACTGTCCCGATCTCCCCAAGCAAACCTTTTGCCGCCCGAAAAACTGTTTATTGTTTATATAATCTCAAGAGGACCGAGCATTCCACAGCGACCGTAAACAAAACTCAATGCATTGCAGGCAAACGTTTATAATTCTTTAATTCTTAACGCACTATATTTTTGCTTAAAAATGAATATCTAACAGTTGTTAAAAAAGTTGTTTGATTTGGATCTAAAATATGAAAATTTCCATAAATATCATTATTTGTATATGTGAATGAAGAACTACATTCATATATCCACATAATTATGTTTATTTATTTGATTCAACGGCTCGTAAATTTTTGTATATTCTAAAAACAAATTAAAAGCTGGATCCATAACTTGGTTCATTTCATTCTTGATAAAATTAAATATTTAAAAAAACCAAAATTATTAAATAGACTTTGGAAAAAAAACTAAGTTTTACCTTAAATAAAATACAATTTAATAATCTTTTCGGTTTTCAAAAACTTTGTAAACGTGCCTTTTTTAAAATTTCTGCTCATAAATTACTAGTTGTGAACCTGTCTTTCTTGAAACTTACAGCGTTTTCTATTGAATATCTCCACCACCTCCACCCTTTATTAGTACAGTCTCAATCAAAAGTAATGAAACTTTTAAAACCGAAACGCTGTAGTCAGAGTGCAAAGGTGCCGAGTTAGAGAGAGCGCAACGTGTTGTGGGGTTCCGAAAGACTTCGGAAACATTCATTCGCCATAAGACTTCATCTCACTCAGTATCTTCTCTCTCTGATTACAGCGTTTCGGTTTTGAACGTTTCATTACTTTTGATTGAGGTTGTACATGAGATTAAAATAAGATGAGAATACTCTGAAAGTGCTCTAGAGCAGTCAATCGAAAACACTATTAATAAATTGACGTATATCATAACCTCACTTTCGTTATTGAAAAAAATAATTATTATGTAAAAGTGGGGTTATGCTATTTTGTACGTCAGGTCGATTGAGGCTGGTTCACAACTAACCATTCACGGCCAACTATAAAGAGAAATTTTTAAAAATGCACGTTAGTTAGTTATACAGGGTGTTCGGTAAAGGTTGTTCCGTAAATTCAGATACAGATTCAGCAACGAAAACCACGCATAAAAGTTTATATAAGTATGTGAGGTAAGACGTCGCTTAAAGAAGATACTCAACATTTTATGTCTTGTAGATATTACTTTATGTTGTGAACATGATTTGACATTTAAACAAAAAATAAAGTAACAACAAGAATTCTAATTACAATAATTGTTCAAAGTGACTTCCGTCCGCTTGAAGACATATGCGCTCATTGTTCTAACGAACAGAAAACTCTCTCCAAAACTTCAAGTGTCCTTCTAACAGTTTCACAAGCGTTCTGTATCATTTGAAGACGTTCTTTCCTAACGTTTTACTGTATCCTTTCAGTGTTTTGTTCTAAAATAAATTGAGAAAATAAACAATGCTGATTGTTGTCATCTAGTACTGTAAGATCTTGAACTCTCTTAAACTGAAATTGCTGCTCTATGCTGCGAAATCTGTAGCACTAATAACTGCAGAATTTCGGGTTTCGACGGATATTATGACCCTAGTTTGGAAGAACCATTTTTGCGCAGTTACCTATCTGCACTCAAAGAGATCGCAGTAAACGTCAGTTTGGATGCCATCCAACGTACGTCCAATCAGTCTTTCTAAAAATTAAGTGCATATCTGTGTTTTCTTCAAAAGTGTGCTCCATATTTCGTAACGAAATAAATACGTTTCAACTGGTCAAAACTAATATCAAACCGATTTTAAATTTCTGTTAAGTATATGTTAGCAAGATGGTGCGAGATCGACCGATTTTTATACAAACAGTTTCCCTTTTATGTCTCCCTTTGTTCTAACTTATAGCTAGAGATGGCATCGATTAATCAAATTTCCATTATAATCGATTATTTCTTTTATAGTAATCGATTAATTATAATTAATTTTGGGACATAATTAATCGACGATTAATCGATTAATAGGTAATAAATCAATTAATTAATTAGTTTTGACAGGCAGACGGTAAAGTAAGCGTAGCAACGGAAAGAAAGAATAACAGGAGGCACGATACGGCAGTGGGAGAATACCACAATATTGACATTTCTCGAATCTAATTTAATGTAGTAAGTTTGTTATAGACAATGATGAACTGTTGATTTGGGGATGTGCTAGAATTTTTTAAAACACGTGTGCGTCTATGACATGCAGCGGCCATGTATAGTGACCAATTTGGACAAGAAACTACTGTTAGTATGACTCCCTCCTGTTATTCTTAACTCGTTGAAACGCAGCTGTATTACGTTTAAATAACGGTCGCCATCTGTTGGAAACTAGATCGTTCTTGCGTTCGTGTCGCCGTATCGGTACCTCGATCTTTCCGATATGTAAGTAGATTAAATAAAAAACTTGATACACCGAGGTATTTTATTTCAATATGTTATTTTTGTCAGTACAGTCCTATTCTCCATTTTTATAATATTTATTATTAGGCTTTATTGTTTCTGTTTACCTATTTAATTGGAATTAATTATATGATTAATCGATTAATTTCATTCGATTATAATCATGTTGTGATTACGACTAACCAATTAATCAAATAATCAATTAATCGATTATTGGAAAAAAATTGCCATCTCTACTTATAGCGTTTTTCACTGGCTGCACTAGTGTGCACTGAGTGTATTTTCATCTCGGTTCAGCTTTATGTAATAAAACGAGATAGAGATATCCTGAGTGCACATTGGTGCAGCCAGTGGAAAACGCTATTAGCAAAGCAACAGCCTTATGAAAATAAATTATTCGGTTTTATAAAAATAATAAATTACTTTCAAATATTGAATATCTCTGAAATAAAGCGTCGGTGCTCATATGTTTATTGAAACTTTTGTGCTTGGTTTTCATCTGGTTTGAATCTGTATTCGCATTTACGGAACACCTTTACCAAACATCCTGTATAATTATAACATTATTTGTCGGTCCGTGATAATTTAAACATGACACCTCAAGGTTTAATCTCAGAAAGTTTCTTATTGTGAAGGGTAAGGTAGTTCATGATAGATCAAAGTTTGAAAATCGGAAATTGCAGAAACCGAGCGGAAATGAAACCTCGGTTTAACCTGATTTTCAGTGACAAGTTCATCCTAATTATAATATCGGCGCGATATAGAGGTCAAGTTTCAATATATTACAATGAGCAGTTGGATTTCCGAATTAAAAAAAAAACTCCTAGGCCCAGTCTGATAATCGAATTTAAAGGAGACTTTAAATTTATAGTCACCTTCAGATGTCAAAACAAATATGAAAACACATTTGTTTACACATCTGAATGTGACTTTAATTTTAACATCTCCTTTAAATTCCCTTATGAAACTGGGGGTTATCTATTTAGAAAAAAGTTTTTGGTTTAGTCTGTTTGTAATTTACATAAACATTAAAATCTATACAGGGTGTCTCATAACATATGGAGAAGATTGAAAGGATAGCTTGGGGGGATCAAAATAAACCTTTTTCCTAAATTCGCTTTTGTCCGAAACCCAATAACAAGAAAGTTACAGCAGTTTGCATGTCTTATAAATTTACGGTCACTTATTGACTACCGATGATATTAATTACGAAGAATTAGAAATAATATAATAGTTTCCACATTTCCAAGGAAACATATTTCTTGCAAATGCTGATAGTTTGTTACTAGCTACTTTAACTTTAAAGTATGTACAGTCGCGGCCAAAAAAGTGGACACTTTTTTAATAATAATAATAATAATAATATGTAATAATAGAGGTTTATTGGTCATAGGGCCAGTTGTACAAAGGAGGTTTAAACTGACGCTCAACTGAACCAAGTTCAAAGTGAATAAAAATCGCATCAAATTTTATTTATGAATGCATTAATTGTCATATGTCATTAAAATCCTATGCGAATTTGTTTACTTTGAACCTGGTTCAGTTGAGTGTCAGTTTAAACCTACTTTGTAAAACTGACCCATAGATTATAAAGACACACACTTGTACACTTATAAATCTAACCAAAAAAGTGACCAAAGGGTTCTGAATCAGCAATTCATAAGGAAACGCTGCTCTTCCTTCAGAACCCTGCGACTACTGTAACAGAGTAACCTACACAAGAAATAATATACTAGGCGGCGCGGCGGCAGAAATGATCAGCAAGGATAATAATAGAGATAGCAAAATCAAAACAAGTTTCCTATTGACAAATAGCATGACTATGACATAACTATGACTCACCCGAATTCCCGCTGAGGAATGTCTCAATTATTTAATAAATGGATCTTCAAATGGCGCTTAAATGAAAGAACAGATTGAAATTTTTTTAGCCAGGTAAGAAGATTGTTATAGATCTTTGCTATGTTGTACGAGAATGAACGTTGGAATATAACAGTGCGGTGAGGTGGTGGCGTTAGTAAACCTTTACTTCTGACATTTACGTTGTGCACATCCGTTCTATAGGTAATTTTGTTGAGATAACTGGGCAATTTTAAGTAAATGATTTTATAATAGAATACCGAGCAATGTAATAGGCGTCTTTTAGACATTGGAGACCGTGTATAAAGCGAAGGCAGGAGTTCTGCACCCTGTGTATTCTCTTGACTTCACATGAGTTTAAACACGGGCCGTACACGACAAGGCAGAAGTTGAACTGGGAAAGCACTACACGGAGAGAATTACGTTGTAAAAGTAAAAATAAATATAGTAATTTTTACAAAAATTTATATTACTATATGTGACAGCAAAATCATTTTATTAACTTAAAAACATATTTATATTAACTGTTATATATTTAAATTTATAAAAAGATATTCTAAAATGGCTAAAATATAATATCGTTTAATATATTTATATTTTAACATTTATATCTACGCACAGATAAGAAGCTACGGGATTCACACGATCACCAACCTTTGCAGCTGCACCAAAAAAAAATAAGTACTCGATTTAAGAAAAAACGTATATTAAATTACAAATTTTATAAAAAAAAAATTGTGCAAATCGGTTTTGATTACAGCGGATTCCTCGAGCTTGCTCTGTATAGCTGTTTAAGGCCTCATTGGGCCTTCATCAACAGAACCGTAGCTCCAGAACTTCACCATAGAAAACATAAATATATTATGTTATGTTGTGTTGTCTATGAACTCCACTGCAAACCAAACCGATTTCTCCTAGGTTATATGCCATTGTGATGTGAAAGTAATGAACAATTTAAGTAGTGACATCTTTCGATCGCTTTTTGACCTACAAATGTTATGTTGTAAACATCATAATATGATATGCAGGACGAACTCATAAATGTTACAAAATCATATGCTTAATGTAATATAATCGCATTGTCATTTCTTTTAAGAGAAAAATTTACTTGCTTTACTTAAACAATTTTGCTACTTTTAAAACAATTTATTTTATTATTAATGATACTTTTTTTACAACACGGTTTTTAATATACATTTTTCTCAGTGTAGGGAATCACACAATTTCTTGCGCAGTTCTTGATTAAGGAATTCTTTACTACCGTATAGTCATCCAAGTTTTGTATCGGTTTTATGATCTTGCTATAAAAAACAGCTTCAAAGAGACCGGCCTGCGGTCGCCTTTCTGTCGCTTTTTTTGGCAAGGTCATAAAACCGCTACCAAACTGGGACGACTATACAACATTTTTAATTTTCCGAAAGCCGTCTGCACCAATTTGCTAACATAGGTTTTAAATCGCAGCTTTACATCAATGAGAAGTCCCAGATTTCTGGTGCACTCAGTAATTGTCAATTCTTGATTATTTACGTATAATTTGATTGAACTTAAAGCTGTACTCCGTGCTTTATTCCTGCCAAAAACTAAAGCGCAGGATTTCTTGGGATTAATAGTCAGTCCGTGATCCGTGACTGAACTATGTATATAATTTGCGAAGATCCTGATTAATTTGATCCACGCTAACAATGATACAATTGCGTGTTGTCAGCATACAGATGACACTTACAATATGTTAAATCTTTGAAAACAAAACTGGTATAAATAGAATATAAAAGCGGGCCAAGAATACTTCCTTTAAACGTCAATTTTATAAGACCAAAACTTTTGCTGGATGATTGTAATTATGAGCTGATACTTACGGATGATAACAATAAGTATTATTGTTTGTCATCCGTAAGTATCAACTCATAATTACAATCACCCAGCAAAAGTTTTAGTATTATAAAATTGATGTTTAAAAAAGTGTTCACTTTTTTTTGGCCGCGACTGTACCCAACAAAAATTTAATGACAATAGCAGCAGGTAGGAAATATTTTTAATTAATAAAACTTATTTTACAATCTACAATATTATCAAAAAAGTTTTGTGCAAATCGGTTTCGAGTACAGCGGATTCCTCGAGCAGGCCCTGTACAGCTGTTTCAGGCCTAGTTGGACCTTCGTCAGGTTAAAAAGCGATCAAAAGATGTCGCTACTTGAAATGTTCATTACAATATTATCATTAAATAAACTCTAAACTTATTAAAACCAAAACTTTCACAAAATGTATTCAAAATGTTGGCCCTGCGTTTCAAAGTAGAGGAACAATTGTTTTCATAATTGTTACTGTGGGAACTAATGGCTCAGAGACCGGGCCTTAACGGTAAACTTATTAATCTTAACTTTGGCACTTAAAGGAATTGACATTTAACTGAACTTCTACATCAACTTGTTTTCTAGTTTCATCTTAATTAGTCAGTGGCTCTCAACAATTTGAACAGCATTTTTGTATACAATAGGTCTGTTTGTTTGTATTGCTCGGAGTTACTCTAAAAGCTATCATATCTAGTTTGCAGTCAAATTCCTAAATCTCGTGTTGAATAAACTTCGAATTTGATTGAAAACTAGACATGATAGCTTTTAGAGCAGTCTTTCTCAAAGTGGGCGATAACGCCCCCTTGTGGGCGCTAGAGATCTACAGGGGGGCGGTAAAGGGCACAGAGAAAATTGGGGGAAACAAGATAAGACTCATATGGCAGGCTATAATTTAACTAAAGTTATTAAAGTAATGATTGCGATTGTGATTTTTAAGATGTGGTAAAGTTAAAAATTTTAGGGGGCGCTAGAAAATAATTGTTTCTCAAAGTGGGCGGTAGATGAAATTAGTTTGAGAACCTATGTTTTAGAGTAACTCCGAGCAATGCAAACAAACAGACCTAATTATTGTTTTGTTTTGTCATTCATGTCTAAACTGTCAAAATTTGATTAACACTTCAGTTTGACAGCCGAACCAATAGCGGAATATACGCTTATTTTCTCATAGCACGAGTTGATAAAAAACAGTTTGGACCATAAGTTATAATTTGTGTTATTTTGTCAGAAGAGTACCCAAAGCTCTAATTATTTTTTGCTTTTACAATAGATAATATAAAAATAAAATAATCACATTAGAACTTTTAAACTGAAGAAAATTAAAAATTGTTAATTAGTTTGAGGAGTCTCCATTCATGGGGTTGGTAGATCATTTTGTTAAAAACTAATGATTTTTGTAAAACAAGCGGAATTTATATGATCACAAAGTCACCCAAAGAAAAGTTCAAATTTTGAATCTATCATTTCTTTTTTCACAAAATATGTAATTATCATGGCCAACTAAATAAATAACGTCTTCTAACATGGTCTGAGAGCTTTGAAAAATTGATATTGAATTTTTGGCGCTGGTTTGCAGTCATTAAATCATTAAATGACGTGCGCTGTCATTACTGTGAATCAAGGTGATATGATATGAACTTATACATTTATCACAACATTAAAGTAAAACCGTAAAAGTTTATTGTTAATCAAAATTGAACCTAAAAACTCCACCTATGTAAATAACATTTACTATTGTAACAGTAGAATTAATAGTCCTGCATGGACTCATTTACCATGCACATGTGTCAAAAGTGACAGAACTCTCAACATTTCAGGTTAAGAAAATCCCCGTTCGTTGATTAGCGCTCAGTGGAGCAATCTTGAACTACACAGATAGAAGTCGTTACTCATTTAGCAGGGCATTGTAATTACAAATCAATTCAGAAGTCGACGTTTCACTCTACATTGACAGCTTCCTCTGGAAATGATAATTTTCATTGCATCACAATTTACAGTCGTAAACGCGAACGATTTTTAACCAATGAACTTAAAGAAGCTTCTACCAAATCATGCTTCCAACGATGGTTAATATATGCCAAAGGCTTGAAGACGACGAAAGACGGAGACTAAAAGGCAGGTGCCAGAAATAAAGAAAATAGTACAGGATTGATGAAGAGGTCAAACTCTTCAAGGTACGATAGAGTTAGAGGAAGACGAAGACTTTTATCTTTGAAGGTGTAAAATTTTTACACAAGCGTTTTAAATAGTGAAATATTTTAAAGTTTAGGTTTATACACAAAATAATGCAGTGCTTGTTATGATTTAAAAGAAGTTTGCTCAACATTTTAGAAGTTTATTTTTCCTCCTCAATTTATCAATTAAATTTAATTTAACGAGTTCTGTTATCAAAGCTAACCAACTAACTTTAATAGTGGCGACTTCTTAAGAATGCTATATCAGATGAACTTTTTTTCGCATTTTAATATCATTATCTATTCTCAATGTTTACCCAGTTTATTTAGAAACACCCCCTGCGTGTGAAGAGGATTAAAAAGTGAAGATTTACTTACCAGAAACTAACTCTGACCTCTGGGAAAAACTTTTGGAAAAGTTGCGGAAACTTCACACGCACTCACTGATTCACTTCTTAACTCATCGCTTGCACTTAAAACACAGGAAGAACAAAATTAAAAGAGTCCTCAGCGAGCGCGTAATCGTCTCAAAGAAAAGTTTCGCGCGCTTCCAAGCCCGCGGGTACACAGAACCGCGCGTCGCGACGACAGTCAACGGCGCACTGACGCCCCCGTTCCGGTGGCACACTCTTTCGTCATCGGCGCTCGGATAGTTAGTTGTTACATTTCGTTTTCAGATGGGACCCCCCCACGTGCGAGGCCCCCATTCCCTATTTCGAAACAGAACACGAAACCCAAATAGAATCCCCCATTATTAATAATTACGATGACAACAAGTCGCTAAGTTTTCCGTCTGTTCAAGTTAAGAATAGAAAAGTTTAATTTTAGAATAACGACTTAATAATAACGTCGGATGGTCAGAAAAAGAACTGCTGGACTTGTTAGGATGACACAAGGAAAGCGTCGACGTCTCCTAAATTATATTTTAGAGCCCGAAGGTATAAATCATCTCAAAGTGATTACGAGTGAAACATGACGCAGCAACTCTTTCTCATTATTTCACTTATATGATTTATTTTAAATTGGTCGCGCGTTTTGTTAGATTACAGCTTGTATTTAGAAACTAGAATCCCTTCTGGTTTACGTACTGTGCGACGGTTATTCTGGAACATCTACATTTTTGAACATAACCATCGGTCATCACTTTTATTTTGAATTTGTCTCTGCAATATTTACTTCTTCTTGTGATAAAAGTCATATTATTGTGACTTGCAATTAATTTACATCTTGAGAAACTCTTCTGTATATGTGTTTAACTCGTTCAACTGTTCTCTATGAAGCTTACTTTCTTTCATGTCCCATTTTACCGGCGATTATATTTGATCACTCTTCTTTTAATACTTTCCAGAAACTTCTTAGATGAGTGACTTTTCTGTTCAAAAGGTGGTGCTCTAAATAACCAAACGAATAAAAATCCTTTAAGTTGTTTTATTTTAGAAATGATGTAAAGTAACTTCATGTTATTCTCCAAAATAAAGTTCACTAATTTCCGAAATATGGGCTTAAAATATGCGTAATATAAACTAAACCATATAAGACTATCCGGCCAATTTTTGTAGCATTTCGCTAACGTTTTTCATTAAGACAAAAATTCTAAATTCTAAATTATTCAATTAAAGTGAAAACCCCTTTAGTCGTATCTACAAGCTCAGATAAGGGGGGCCCAAGCGACAAATTTTAGCCAAAATACTGACTCTCCTTAAGATAATAGCCATTTAGATACCCTAAAATAAATAAACCTATCGATAAAAAAACCCTGACGCATGAGAACGAACTTGGCATCCACGCGCGGTGAGAAGCAATCAATCAGTCAAAAAAATTGAATAATGCTATCCTATAGGGTAGGCAACTTAATTCACCCTCATGACGTTTTTCTCCACCCGGGAAAATGCTGAAGGGGGCGCCCACTTTACCGGAGAGTGGCCTCTTTTCGTTTAAAAGTCAACAATAAGTCTTCGCGATTCTAGAAGGGTTTCAAAAAATTCAATAAAAATTCATCGAACCTTCGTCTAGCGTCTAGAACAAACGTGTCTGTTCTCTTAATATTAATATTAAGATTTTCACTTTGTTTTTCCCTTTGATTATTTTTTATTTGTTTTAAATTTATCGGACGACCCTTTCTCGCGAGTGTTCAAATTAAATCCCATTGTGGGTGTAGGTGAAGATTTAAAAAGAAAATCCTTCACCTAGAACCCTCTGAGAAGTTCAACAAACCCCAAAAAAGAAGTTAAAAAAAAAACTGATGTATTTGAATTCACGCAAGCCCTAATATAGGTACCCTACTTTGAGCTCACAAATGACTTTTATTCCTAATAGTCGAGTATATTTTTGCTTTCCTATGCACTTGCACAGTTCCACCAGTCTGAAAGAACCTCCCTCCGATTTCTTATTAAATGACAATGCTATTTAATTAAGCATTAGAGGGCCCGAAGCTCCATTAAACTCCGGTGGTGGCAGCATCGGTAGGTACTCATTTAACTTTCAGTGAATTTCTCTGTTTTATTATTCGTTAATGTGCTTATTTAAATTTCTTATAAATTCCGCTACCATGGTACGAAAGGTAATTAAGGGGAAACTCTTTATCTCTATCACTCCTTCTTACATTACGGATTCGGGTTCACAGAAAAATTGTCGTTCAACTTTAAAACACTTTAATGTCCGCAATCGCTTAACACAAGCTGCAACACTTGTTTAACAAGTAACACTTCCGTAACTTAAACGTTGTATTAGTCGCAGAATTCACATGTATCGTTTTCGGAATAATAGCTCATTCAAATAGCCCGTCGATCCTCGCTTATATCGGGTTACAACTAATAAACTCACCACATTGGGGTGACACCGCGCAATAATTTTCTGACCTATAAATTGTGCCATGAATAAGCTGGTGGTCAGCAGGTGCCTGATAGCTTATTGACGCAGCAGCATCGTTACGAATTTGCTATTTATTGCAATTTATAGGTCAGAAAATTGTCGCGCGCTGTCGCGGCAATGTGGCATGTTTGCATTTACGCGCTACCTTTGCGTAAGTCTTGTTGGTCGTCGGGATTGCAATTCAGTTCTCGAGCTACTCTTCTGCTGATGACGCCCCAATTAGGGCCGAAATAGCTATACAGAGGATGCTCGGGGGCCCCATTGCAATCCAGCCGACTTGCAGCCAAAATTTGCAGGTTTGCGATGACACGCTAATTATCCGCACTGGCCTTCTGGTGCGTGATAGCTTATTGACGCAGCAGCATCGTTGCGAATGTTCATTACGTTTAAGATCATTCAAAGATCTCTTCCACTTTATTTATTTTTGGCAACTAGAGATGGTCGAACCCAAAATCGTCTTTTAGCTCTTTTTTTCTGGCTTTTGTGCAACACTGCGGTAACTGCAACTGCAAGGAGAAACTCATCGTCAGACGCCGTAATGAATAGGTTATATGTATAATTTATTATAGAAGCGTTTTAGTTAATATATAACATGCATATAACAAGTTATAATACAGTCGAACCTCTATATAACTCGAATCTCAATGGACCGAAAAATTACTTCGAGTTATAGGCGTTTGATTTTAAGATCGCAGCGCTACCGCGAATAAATCTGAACCTATGTAGGCTTCTCGGAATTTTTGTACCTAATGCACGTGTTAAAGAGCGTACCAGCCCAAATATGCAAGTTGATTTAATTTGAATGTCAGACATAACACAATCCTGATACATCATACACTCAGTATCGACACCAAAACACGATGTTATGTTTATGTAGCCATGGCCAGCTACATTAACATTCACTGACGTGTGTGTATGGCCGTTTCAATTTGACTTTTAAAAATTTGACGGGTACTCCACTCAGCGCCTCTTGTGAGTTTTCAAGTAATTGCAGTTGTCATTACCATGGCCAGCTACATTAACATTCACTGACGTGTATGTATGGCCGTTTCAATTCGACTTTTAAAAATTTTGACAGAACTCCCCTCAGCGCCTCTTGTGTGTTTTTAAGTAATGTTAGTAGTTTTGTAGTATCTTTAATAGGGAGCGCTGAGGGGAGTACTCATGGCATGCTTTCTTGGAACCGAATTTTAGGCGAATTGAAACGGCCATACATACACGTCAGTGAATGTTAATGGAGCTAGCCATGATGTAGCATGCAAGGGTTTGTTTAATTGACACCAGGTGGCAAACGCTTAGCTGCAAACTCCTATAGAAATTTCGAATTAAGGGTTCCACAAACCGAAGCGGCCGCGGATGCGAACGCGAAAGAAAGTCCACAAACTGTAGCGATCACGGTGGCGGCCCACAGTGGAACGACGTAATGGAAGCTAGTGGACATAGCTGTTATAGCTACATAGGTGTACAGATTTTTATGAAAATTTGTATATGGGTTATCAATGTCAACTTCAATACACTGTGAAAATTCGATTAATTCAAAAGTTCATACATAAAATAAATAACAAACTTCTTGTTTCATGTTATATCAAGCCTTGTGTTAGCAGAGAGGGAAAATTAAAGAAAAATGAAAACTGAAATGAAATTTTCCACATTATTATCGTATGTTAGCGAAGAATTAGCTAATATTTGTAATGTATAAATGTAAATATAATAATATACAGCATGATCTGCAATAGGTCTTGCATTTTTTACCAGAAAATTATTACTTTCAATGAAATGAGATTTGGTAGTTTACAGTGGCGGCTCGTCGAGGTGGGCAAGGTGGGCACTGCCCACCCTGTTAAAGTTTATCAATGCAATTTAATGTTTAAAATAATTTAATAAGTTAATAATTTTTCAAATGTTGCCCACCCTATGCAAATCTTGAAGAGCCGCCACTGGTAGTTTATATAAAAAAACTTCTGCTATCACAAAGATTTCTACACAATTCACGACAATTCATCAAAAAGAATTTTAGATAGAAATTAATATTTCCGTTTATAAATACCAAAAGCGTGGGAACCTAATCGTCAATAAAAATAAAAAAACGAAGAAAATGTTTAAATAATCGAAATGAAAAATTAAAAGAACACGGAATCTTGAATCTCGAAAAGATATCGACAAACTGAAAAATGCAGTAGAAAATTCTCAGGTGCTATATAAATAAACTGTACTCTTTACTGGTACATACAATCTGCATCATTAATTTTAAAGTAATTATTCTCGAAAATGGTGCAATTTAGTTACATACAATAAGTATACCTTTTGAAAGGAAAAATAAACATCCTTTAAAGTTAAGGAATCATTTTTTGAATATGTTCCCATACAATAAATATAGCAAAAAAAAAACAAACAAAATGTCAGAGTGTTGACAGCGCTTACTTCACTTTATATATATAATAAACAAATATTCAGATTCAGCAATACAGAAAACTCCCATTTGTCATTTTGCAAGTAAATATCTCAAGAAATAAATGAGTTTTCTTGAAAATTTGAAGTAAAGAAATATTCTTTAAAGGACTGTAGTTTTTTAACGAAACAAAATTGTACTAAAATAAAATGATCTAAATCGGTTTATTTTGACTCAAGGAAGTTACTCTTGAGCTGTAATCCATTCTTTTCTGGGCACCCCATATAAGAAATACGTAAAGCTGGAATGTATGTACAGGGATTTTTTTTATATTTTGCACCTCACCTAGAGCACACATTAGAACGCTGCACAGACCGCGTTTGCGAGCGCTAAACCGCGTCAATGTGGAAGCGCTGTTAAACATACATGTGCCGCGTTTGAACGCCACCGCGGCCGCTACCGTGGCCGCCACCGCAGCCGTTTCGGTTTGTGGAACCCTTTAAAGAAAAATATTTCAGTTAACATAATGTGCAGGGATATCAGTAAATTGCGACTTACAGAAAATTTCGAGTTGTGGAGGTTCGAGTTATAGAGGTGCGAATGTATAACATTGTTACATTTACATGTTTTGTTATACCTATAGTGTAAACGCACTTTTACGACACTACCTTAAAATGACCCGCCGAACTAATAGAAGAAATTTAACGACTTTGGCTCTTTTGGTTTTACACTGTTCGTAGGCCATATATTTATGTGCGCCTTATTACAATGTTAATGAGTTTGGTACAATTAAAAAATTTTCAGTCGCAACTCTAAGCCATGGAATTTTTAACAAAAAATTGTAATTCCCTCATCTTTTTTAAATGAATTAAGTACACCTGTTCAACATCACTAAACTTAACCGTTTTCAAGATATTTGGTATTTTAACTTTTAGCTTTGAATGAAACGTGTTTCTTGTGAGAGTATTTGTTCGATTGTTCTATTCAACTATTCAAGTCACTAGAGAGATATCGGTAAAGTGAATAACGTTATGCAGTGTTTACGCTGCTCTAATTTGACATTTGAGACATGCGCGATTCGATTCTTAACGACGAAAACGTTAATATCGTTACCGCACGGAATAATAGAGAGTTTTAGCCATTTTTACGGTATGGATAACGTTTACGCTAAATGCTACAAAACTATTAATGCGCATGCTCACAAATATATGAGCAAGCGCGTTACTCTTTTTATAGCATTTAGCGTAAACGTTATCCGTACCGTAAAAATAGCTAAAACTCTATTAGGGAGTTTTTGGCAATAGGTTCCGTTAAAATTTACGTACGTTAAGCGTTAAAACTCTGTTTGTGATTGGCTAGATCCATAAGGTAAGCAACATAGCCTTTAACGTAACGATATTTTTATCGTAATGTGTTCCAAAAACTCCCTATTTACGAGTAGATAATTGCGTGCGTTATTTGCATAATGTATCAGTCCCGCATGCGCACTGTTGTAACTTTTGACGGCGGGCTTTTGTTTACATTTATCACTTAGTTTTGGACAAAAAGGCTTGTGTTTTTGAGAATTTAATTAAATTTTTATTTCGCACAAATATAAAAAGTTATAAGATATATTTGTGTATCGCGGTATTCAATGTTCCGATAACTGTAATATAGGAAGTAAATACTGCAATACGTTTACACAATACTGATTTGCGTAATTTACGAACGTAAAGGCCGAATTACACCTGCCGGGTGCTGGGCCGAGTCACTTGCTTTGTTACTCGGCCGAGAAACTGTTATTGGAGTAGGTAATTACAAGTGGAACAGACACTGGACTTAAATTAGGGTGGCCAGATGTCCCTTTTAAAGAGAACATGTCCTCTTTTTTGACACGGATCTTTCTTTTTCTTTTTTCTGTGGTCAATGTTCTCTTTTGTTCTCTTTTTTCATAACTACGCACGTTAAACGAATTGTTAATTTTTGATACGTTTGTCGGCTCTCCAGACTTCCACAATTTAAATTTGGCGTCATATATTTCAACGCTGGTGATAAGGTAAATAATAATTAGGCCGCGCGAAAAATGTACAAAATCGCGCCACTACTGAACGAGAAACACAGCCCAGCGGCGTGTGATGTCGTGTTTCCGAGCGCTACGCCGCCGCTAAGGCGGCAATATTTGCCCGTAACGAACCTGCACTGCAAGTCGTCTGTTTGGTGGGGCAACATTCGTGACGTTTTATACAAATTCCACAAAATAATAGAATTAAAGTAAACACTGTAATGCATATTGAATATTTTTGCAGCTCTGGCACTTTCCTTTAATAACTGGCTCTACAGCTCTACTATTAATCATTTTGATTTTTGGTATTTGTCTTTATAGATGGAAGGTACTGTTAAAATTCGATGAGTTTTAAATGCTTCCTTACAAGAGTCACGCCGTTTAAGGCCAGCAAGTGAATGAACTGAAGGTTAAAGTTAATTGAAAGTGAATAAACCAGGTCTAAATCTACTCAAGTATACAGGCTGTTACAAATTCGAGGCTCACCATTGGGATCTCGGAAACGGTAAGAGATACGAAGTCGGTTAAATTGGGGCAAAGTTGCATATTTTAGTGTTGAATAATAATCCGTTCTGAAAAATCTTCTACATTTTGTAGTTTTTGAAATATTTCAAAAAAATCAGAAAACGTAATTTTCTTTTTTATTTTTTCCTGAAGTTATTATTGCAGGGATCATAACAAAATTAATACATTCTACAGGCACTTTTTTAAGCTCTTTATGATGATATCATTAGATTTTACTTAAAACGTTTCGTCTCGTTCTGACCATCATCAACTTCATTTTTTCTTATGGGCGCTACATTGGATTTTAATACCATTGAATAGATCTATTTTTTCTGATGCTTTTCCATGTATCACACATCCCTATTTAATAATCTGAAACAGCTGGAAATGCAAGAAATTGTTGAAAATAACACTGCAAAGAAAAACATGGTATGCAGTGAAAACAAAAACCAAAAAAGTTTGATATACCTTCGGAGTTTTATTTCGTGTATCACAAGAGCTGATTTTAGTAAAATTTTTAGATCTAATAATGAATGTTTTTGAATCCAAGAATGACGTAAATTTAAAAATTTATTGTGGTCTTAACAACAACAATTCAGTAATAACGAGTGAAATTTCCTTCCAACAATATCCAGAAAGACAACTACAAAACAATAGTTGATTAGATTTGTAATTAAATTATACATTATTATTAAAGCAAGAAAATATCAAATTAAATTATGTATGTCTTTAGAAAACTCTTATCTTAAAAGATATTACTGCTCGAGGAAACATTCTTTTTTGTAGTCTCATAATTTTATACATTTTATAAGTAACTATTTTTATGTAATCTACCTGGCCATGAAAACAATGACAAATGACAACGATTTTGAAACGTCAAGTACAAACTACCTCTACTAATAATTCTTCATTCTCATCATCATTAAGGCGATCTCGATACGTCCTTCGAGCTTTACGAAAATATCCATAAAGTGCAATGTTTCTATCTAACTTGGTAACATTGTTCTGTGTGGATGGCATCTTTCTGGGTATTATTGGAAGTAAATTTCTCTTGCTATTACTAAATTGTTGTTAGCACAATACATTTTTAAATTTATAAGAAGAGAGATTTTTAAAGATATAATTTCTTGTGATATTAAATACTGCGTCATCGTCATTGTTGGAAGTAAATTTCTCTTGCTATTACTAAATTGTTGTTGTTAGCACAATACGTTTTAAAAATGTACGTCTTTCTTGGATTCACATAATTCATTTTTATATCTAAAAATTTTTCAAAAATCTGCTTTTGTGATAGACGAAATAAAACTCCGAAGGTATATCAAACGTTTTTGGTTTTTGTTTTCACTGCATACCATGCTTTTCTTTGCAGTGTTATTTTTCAACAATTTCTTGCATTTCCAGCTGTTTCAAATTAATAAATAGGGATGTGTGATATATGGAAAAGCATCAGAAAAAGTAGATCTATTCATTGGTATTAAAACCCAATGTAGCGCCCATAAGAAAAAATGAAGTTGAGGATGGTCAGGACGAGACGAAACGTTTTAAGTAAAATCTAATGATATCATCGTAAAGAGCTTGAAAAAGTGCCTGTGGAATGTATTAATTTTGTTGTGATCCCTGCAACAATAACTTCAGGAAAAAATAAAAAAGAAAATTACGTTTTCTTGTTTTTTTGAAATATTTCAAAAACTACAAAACGTAGAAGATTTTTCAGAACGGATTATTGTTCAGCACCAAAATACGCAACTTTGCCCCAATTTAACCGACTTCGTTTCTCTTACCGTTTCCGAGATCCCAATGGTGAGCCTCGAATTTGTAACAGCCTGTATATTATTTCAGATAAATTACTTTTTTTAATTTAGTTAATAATTTATAATACATGTAGCATTACATTAACAAATAAATTAATTAGAGTCTTTGCTTTCTCGCTCTGTATAGGGCTTCTGAGAACGAAACAGCTCCACCAAAACTGTCTGTTCCTGTCTTTTAACATTCTTCATGTCCAGTATTTTGTAGAACTCCGCCTGCTGACAATCCGGTAGTAACTTCATATACTGCTCCACAAAAGCCTTGGCAGGATCCACTGGAGTCATAACAACCTTCAAAATCATTTCTGCTTTGGTCATACCCTTATTAACAACTTTGGTGTAAGCAGCAGGCGCAGGTCGATTAATCTGCGAGGCAATCTTTGGAAGGTTCAGCAATACAGTCTTCAACATGTGCGTGTCGAGCAACAATTGCTCAGCTCCCTCTGTATTGATAGGCTTGCACTTGTATATATTTCGAACAAATTTTGGAATGAATGAGTTAGCGAATTTGATGCAGAACTGAGTGAAGTATTTCCTCGAGTTTGATAAGTTGTCTCTGATCACTGGAACGGTTGTTTTGAAGTGGTTGGAGATCGCTGTTACATACGCACTTTGGTCACCGACGCTATCTATGTTTTGCCATTGAATCTGAATCAAAAAATATACTCATATTAAAGAGCAAGCAATCTCAATGAAAATTACGTCGTTGCACACTCTTTATATGTACATACATTAGCTTCAAATAAATTGATGATGGATGTTGAGATGTCAAGTTTTTTTGATTTACCTTGCTCATTGCGGTGAGGGCTGGTTCACATGCATTTTCTAAGTCTTGAACTAGTAACTGAATGCAATTAGAGATGACACTGTAATAAAAATATTTTAAGTAAAAGTTATTATTCTCCTGGTACAATTTTCACCTGTGAAAATTATCCTGTTCTTGAGACAAATCTATTTGGTCAGACAAAGGTGGATCGATTTTCTCTTTCAATTTTTCTGCGAGCTGTTGAGTCGTTTCCAAACAGTACTCAGCAGTAGTCAAAATGCAACAGATCTTCGTCTGTTCTTCTTTAGTAAATCTGATGATCTCTCCTTCCTTAAGCAAAGAAGAGAAGTTGTGTATCAGCCCCGAGGTCGACATCTTTTGTAGATCTCTTGTAATTGATTGCACGCTCGTTCCTAACGTTTGTGCCTCTACTTTGGGCAAGTTATTTTGCAGTAACCTAACAGCATATTCCCGTAAGTATTTCTGAAAGGTCCTGCTTAAATCCAACATCGATTGCCCTTTATCTAGTTGGGTGCACTGTATCATGCTTTTTTTGTAAAAGACGAACAAGTCAGCACAACTCGGCAAAACGATTGCGTGGGTATCACTGGTTTCTGTGGTAAAATTCAGCTTCTCATCCTGGACGAACCTCTCAATTAAATCTGAGAGGTTACTATCAACACTATCGATGTAAATCTTCAAATGCGGAATGAAACATCTACCAATCAAGCCATTGAAAGGCTGCTTTTGCAAATCAATGTCCCCAGTACTTGAGGACTCGTTTAATGTAACGCCAGTGAACCGCCTGGACAATAAACTCTCAAAATTGCTGGTTTTTTGAATCGCATATAACAATAACTTAACGTCCATTTCATGCTTGCGTTTTGACATAATCTTCGCAAGCTCCTCCCTTGTATCATGGCAAAACTGGACGGCAATCCGTTCAGATACCTCCCAATTTTGAGGGAACATATTCCCAAGACGCTCCTCAAATTCCAGCAGATGGCGTTTCAACCACGCATATCGCTTATCGATTTTATCCAACCACGAAGTGTCCTCAGTCTCCTGAAATAGGTGATTGTACTCCTGAAGTTGCAAATTCACAAACCATTTCAGCAAGTCTTTCTTTACGCGTTGATCCAAAATCGATACAACCAAACACGCCTGCGCCAATTGTTTATTTGGAATCGTCGATTTTGTGTTACTCCCTGAAAACGCTTCTTTGAAATCGTGTGTGATTTGCTCAGCTAATTCAACGTGGATGGTCTTAACTTGATCGCTCAGGTTTTTAATTTGTGGAATGTCTGAGTAGTTTTCAAAATGCATCATAACTTCACTTATAGCTTGCAGGGGTAATGCAATCTCACCATATAATCTCCGTTCTTGCAGTGACTTTAAGGTGTCAACACCCCCTACTAACATATGCAGGTGGTTTAGAGTCGTAATTGCCAGGGTTAAGTTGCGCTTTGCACAATCGAGTTGTTTTATGTCTCGTGTTATTTCTCTTACCATTTCTTCAGATTTTTCCGCGCGTTCTTTGACATCTTTAATGTGAACAAAAAGCTGTCGTATTACTTTTTGAGCGTCGTCCAGGGCCTGCCGGCCATCCTGGCTTGCAGTCGTTTGACCACGTACCACAGTACTTATTTCGTTATCAATCGACTGGATTTTATCTTCCATTTTTGTGACGACTTCATCGATATTCGAGAGGGACTGCTCTGTGGGAAACAGTGAGTTTATGTAATCGATTGTGTTAAAATCTGGCTGATCTAGAGGATCTTTACTAGGTAGAACCTTAAAAACATAAAGCGGTAAAGTGCATTAGCAAAGAGTTGTGGGATTTACGCACTTGTTCGATAGCTTTCTGAACTTCCTCTGGAAAGTTTATAATTAAATCCTGCTCAATGTCATCTATCGTTTCATCTTCAATGCTTGATGTATCCATTTTCTTGATTAGAGCAGAAAACTATGCGATTTCTAATTCTAACCTTAGTTTTAAAAATGACATTTGTGGTCAACGACAATATAAGACTAGAAGCATGCAGATAGGAGGATAGGACACTGAATACTTGTCAATTATTTGCAGCTCCGGTGAGTTCATTTTAACTTAAAGTAAACTAATGTAACTAATCCGTTTTAGTTACAAATGAACCAGAACCAATACGTAATTTGTATTGCATTAGATTTTACATCTTCTATAATTTTTATCCAAGTTATAAAAAGCGAGCAAAAAAATAACAGATTAGAGTAGGCGGTGCAAAGAAAATGTATGTTTGTGATTAACTGAATTAATTAAAGTAATACATTCATGGACTGTCAAATTTATTTACTTTTTATTTAATCACAGACGTAGATTTTCTTTGCACCTCCTACTCTAATCTGATTTTCTTTTGTTCACCGTTTACAAAATAATAGTATTGCAAGTATTTTTGACATTTCAACATTTTTCTTGTACAGGGAAATCACAAGTGATTTCAACCCACGTGACTCCGCCGTATAGGCAACACATTGTACTCTATTGGTAACAATGCAGTGCTGTATGTTAAATCGTTCGAGAATGTAATGCTTGTGATTTGCGAAGGCACCGGAATTTACATCACCATCTGGGAATGCTTGGTTAAAGTGGCTAAACACAACAGAACACCTATAGTCACGAAAACTATCACAAATCCACGCTAATTTGAAACAGTAACCTCACTTTTTTCTGTGTTGCCACTCAAAGTAGTCAAGAAAATTGTTTGAGTTTGCAATACAATTAAGAACATTTTTTTATTCGCCTATTTGGAACACTGTAATCGGATACATGTTTTGTTGGTTTATTTGACGTAACCTGAACAGCGATATGATTGTAGGTTATGTAAATAAAAATAAGCGTTTTAATTTGCATTTGAAATGTCAAGTGGCGCTTGTAAAGTGACGGCTGTCAGTATCAAGCTGTCAACAACCGGAAGTTACTCGAGTTGTACCATTTAAAAATAAAATTCAGCACTGCCAACACAAACAGTGATTCTTGACCACTTTGAGAAAACAAATCCTAATTCAAATTGGTCACGTAGGTTGGAGTAATTTATGATTTCCCTATATAATAAATTGTTTTTTACTTTTTCATGATTCCTTATTTTTATTATTTTCTTATTTCTTATTTTTTTAACTTATATCCTGATCAAATTTTAGAGATTTTTATGTTGAAGAAAGTATTCTTGGTAACTTCCAGGAATTTCTGCATTTTGCGCGTTGGTGACACCATTGGCAACACTGACGATCGTTACCAACCTTCAATCAAGGAAAGTTTTCCAGTTGGGGTTCTAGCGAAATGTCTCTTAAAAATGATTTTCGACAACTTTTAAAACCGTATTACTTAGTTAACATCCTTTTAAGTCTCTCCTACATTATATTTAAACGGACACCAAAATTGTGTAATTACATTTTCGAAGTAGACGACTGTGAATTCGATGGAGTAAGGTTATGTTACTGTTGAAAAACGTTGCAATTCTAAGCCAATTCGCCCATTTTAGAGAGAAACAGAAATCCTCTTCTTTTTACTAATAGTTGTGATGATTAGAACCAGGAAAGCGGGGAGCGTGACCATGATTAATTACTTGTCAGCGAGTTTTATTTACACGAAGGTTGCTAATATGATCTTATGGTTTTACGCTGACTTCATTATGGGAATCATTTATAGCATCATCTTTATATGTGAGTTCTATTTAGCGAACTGGATTTCAAGTAAAGTAACCTTGCAATTCAGTTACAGCACTTCTAATACCAGAACCAACGTACTCGGGGCCTGATAATGTCGTTTACTTCCGAGGATCGAACGGTTTGGAAGAAGAGTTGAATCGAGACAAGAAGGTCACATGGCTGGTTGCATTTTACACAGTTTGGAGCCCGAGTTGTGTGAATTTCGCCCCCGTTTTCGCAGAACTAAGCACAAAGTTTCACCTTCCCAATTTGAAGTTCGGCAAAGTTGATGTTGGAAGATATCCTGATGCCAGTAGGAAATATCATGTGAACGACAGCAGTTTTAGTCAGCAATTGCCTACATTAATATTATTCAAAGACAGTAAGGAAGTTTTGCGCAAGCCTACTCTAGACGGGCGATCAAAAGTGGTCAAGTTTGCTTTGACAGAGGAGAACATCAGAGGTGCCTTTGATATTAAAAATTTATATGAAAGCTGTAAAAGTCAACTTAAAAACAAAACTCAGGGGCATGTTAAAAATGATTGAGTTCGGCTTTTAAGCATACCTTTTAACATGTGAAGGTGTATTAATTAATTTATTATACTGAAATGTGATTAGCTTTGAATAGAGTCCCTAGATTTGATCGACATTTAAAATGTGTAGTAATGATCGGAAATAGTGACATTTTTGTTAGTAATTTCAGGTGTAATGGCTGATCTGATTTGAGATGAATGAGCACAGGTTCTTAATTTCATTTTTACAAATCTGCAAGCATTTAGAAATAGAAATGTTCTGTAATTAAATACTTTTGAAACCCAATCTAATCCTATCAAATAAGTTAAATGTTAATCAATCTAGAGATCCTAGCTTTGAGCTGTGCTTTGAGTTTATTTACCATACTCATCAACCTAGTTAAGGACACTGAATAAAAAATAAAAAAATTGGGACAAGCAGTTAAAATGATATTTGAAAGAAATTAATAGCCATGTTAATGGTAGTCTGTGTTCATTATAATTATTTTAGAAAAAATATTCTGTTATTTATTTCAAAACGTAAAACTGAACCTTTTTCCTGAAGGACATGCTGTAATTAGCACTTATGAATGATTGTTGTATTTGATTTGTTGATTGTCGACTGACAGCTCACCATAGTTATTAGTTTGCTTTGAAGACGTATTGTTTAAGGGACATTCCAAAATGTGTGAAAAAAATTCAATAAAAATTTGTATACAGGGTGATCAAAGTTACTGCCGCACTATTGCTAACTTCGTTATTATTGGAGCTACGAAGTGGTTCAAATTGGTGATATGAAAAAAACAATTGCGGCAGTAACTTTGATCACCCTGTATACAGGGGGTGACGGGTAAGTAGACGTATTCCTTTGAGTATGTGTTTGCAGAGCTCATTAGTAATTGGTTTAACCCTAATACTCATTAATTACACAATAGTTTCTGAAAAATTTTAATTTTTATGTTTTTCTTAGAAATACAACCGACCACCACTACCAACATTTATTGAAAATCGCTCCGAACGAATAACTAAAATAATTCAATAAAATAAAAATTCTGTATTTAAATTGGCGTCTGGTTGGAACCGCGTCACGTTGACTTCTTCTACTGCCGACGTTTCGTTCTCCATCGCAGAAGAACTTCCTCAGGGCTGCTCTTACATTGGCCAATGTAAATGGTATAAGAAAGCACACGTCAAACTTTCGTGTTACAAATTAATGCTGTCACGAAATTGAATGTAAATGTAGGTGCTTTCCATTTTCCTGTCTGGGCAGCTCTGAGCTGCTCTGTGACACGACGCCCTCTGTTCCATTAAAAAATGCGACGTGGCGTCAAGTCTCGTTCGAGTTCCTACCCCTTTCCCCTCGAGGACCACCTTTTGACTAGGGGCGTGAAGCTCCAACGACAATTTTGTTAATTTTTGAGATTATACGAAGCTCTATCTGACGCATAAATACTAATATTTGAATAGTTGAAAATTGTGCTAATCGTTTTTTTGCGGAAAATATTAAAAATCAAATTTAATTGATCAAACTGATTATGTTGAAGGTGACAGTTATTCGCGCACAAAATTTCGTGTTCCATTTCCGAACTATTCAGAGCAGCTCCGAGAAGCCCAGGAGTACGGAAAAAGTCGACAGAGGGAGCGTGAGGGAAGATCACGTGACGATTACCTTCATATGAGTTTTTAAACGGTTGACGTTAGATTAGGGGAAAATTCCGAATATTTTTATAATGTTCTCAGTTGCTGGCACCTACACGCAAGCTAGTGCTAAAACATACATTACTTTTGTTAAATAGATCTTAAAACTGATGAGTTTTGATCTTACTTTTTCTATTACACAACAGTATCTTGTTGTGATTTACGATTTCTCCGTTTTCATCGGTCAATAAATCATGACTACACGAAGTTACAATTACATTTCTGTCACTATTCATTTTAATTTGTATAATTCTAGATGTGTAAACACGACTTTCAGATTTGAAAACATAAACCTAACTTCACAAGATAACTTTTCCCGCAGTCTCAGAGCACGGGAACTTGGGTGGTTTACAATAGGCATTTACGAAAATTCACCCGGTGGATGCACCGTACTCTATTTTTCTCGCTCTTACATGCACTAAGTCTATAAATGTTCTCTCTCACATTTCTAACCCGGTTATGAACCCGGTGAATTTTCGTAAACGCAATGTGCACGCTCCGGTGTTTTGAAATGTGAAACAAATCTAAGCGGTAATTATTCATCTCCTTTTATAAACGGTTTGCGTACACTCTAACAATACTCTACCACTTTTCTAAACGCACCCCAGGGTTCTAAGCACCACGGACACAGTATAAGAATCACACAATAGCTGTATTCCTTTCACGTAAAGGAGCAGCTCCGAGCTGTCCGGGGTTTAAAGCCCTGTGTTCCTTTCCACACGAGCGCGACAGCGAGCGAGAACTTCACGCCCCAAGGTCACACTTTCCCCTCACCCTTCGAAGACCACCAAATAACTAGAGGCGTCAAGCTCTGATCAGCTGATCTCCATGTTTTAAGGTTATGTCATTTGTTATATGCACAGGTTGTGTCCGAAAATGCAATAATAATGCTCAAATCGAAGTAAAATATGTGCTTTATTTATCCAGTAAAACTCAGAAGTATGGTAAATTGACCTACTGAACAAATTTCGCGCCATTATTTTTGGTCATAAGATGGCTTACACACCGTTCCATTGAACAAGTAACCCTGAATGACTCTGGGGTGCTCCAGGCTTTATGCCCCGGGGCGTTATAACCTGTGTTATAACTTCGAATGGAAAGCAGTGACTAGCGTCACTCGAGTATAACTGTCACATTTGTTCTTTTGTTTGATACCTACCCAGCTGTAAATTACATTGCATTTCCATAAGGGTATCAAATAGAATGGCCGCTTTTTTTGACACTGGGTAATTACTTATACTGTGACCACGGACATTACGCTCTCAAATGGAAAGCACCTTGTATGTATGTATAATAGGGACGGAGTTATCGCAACCATCACGTTAATTTACAGTAAACGTTAAGATCATGTGATCCAATGGAAAATGAATGGGGCCACGTAATTTTAACGATTACCGTGATGGTTGCGATAACTCGCTAGCTTAATTCTGCGCACGAATTACGCTAATTTTATTCTCTGAGGTTGGCAACACTAGTTGAATGTTGAATGACAACAGTGACTGATGGCAACACTGTAAATGTGTATGGAGTCTGACGCCGTGGAAATTGTAATATTTATGATGATTTATGAGTGTTGCGTTATGATTTGGTTAGCGTATTTGGATATGTTGTAATTATTTGTGTTTTCGTAAGTGCAAAAACACCGAACATATTTTATCGACGACATAATGGTAATTAACTCAGATGTTGTTGAGGTTATGTTCTTTGAAAGGCGACATTTTTTTATATCTTTTTCTGAGTAAAAATGATTTACTTTTTGATTTTAGGAGCCTAATATATCCAACATTCCACCTCCAGGATTTGTCCCTTCTACTGGAATCGGCACTCCCCCGCTCATGCCTCCAGTACAGATGCCTCCCATGAACGCATTTCCCCCAATTATACCGCCGTTTAGTGTCCCCCCGCCAGGCTTCGGGGGTTTTCCACCACCCCCTGCAAATCAAGTTGATCAATGGACCGAGCATAAAGCACCCGATGGTAGAACGTATTATTACAATTCCATTACAAAACAGAGTTCCTGGCAGAAACCTGATCTGTTGAAGACTCCCGGCGAGGTAAATTGCATAGATTTTTAGACGGTTTTTGCAACAGACGATCAAATGTTTCAGTTGTTATTGTCGCAATGTCCTTGGAAGGAATATACGGCGGATAATGGAAAGATTTATTACCACAATATTACAACAAAGGAATCACGTTGGGTTGTACCACCGGAATTAGAAGAAATAAAGAATAAAATTGCCAATGAAGAGTAAGTGCTGCTTTTGCAGTATTACTTAACTTTCGATTAAACACATATTTGATCACATTAATGTTAATGTACAGAATTTTTTTACATTTTGCATTCTATCTAAAGGCTTTATTTTAGGAGCTAAAGAACTCTACATAAGAAAGTCTTTCATCTAACTAATAACAATTTATTGTTACTTGTCCTGTTCTTCCATTAATTTGTGCATTTAAAACGTTCAAATAAATCTCTAAAAGGGGCATTATGTGTACAGTTCTTTAATGAGTAATGGTTTTTTTCTTTTGCTATTTCAAAAGTTTTAAACAATTTTGTAGTGAGAACAATCCAAAATACATATATTTTTTTTTTTTTATATAGAAAAATAACTACACCCGGTTCTGCAGGTGCTACCCCAACAGACATTGCAAGCCCACTCTCGGTATCAACAGCAACTCCAGCTGCTACAATTCCAGCTGTTGTAGTCCCAAATGCTGCCGCACCGCCAGTTGCCGTAGCAAATGTCCCAACCACACCAACTCCTGGAGTTACTCCCATAATTGTGCCTGGTACAACTCCACCAGTTGCAGTCCCAACTGTAAATGTTCCAGGCACAAATTCCCCAAACATCTCAGCTGCTGGTAGGGCTTCTTTTAACTCACTCTGAAAACTTATGAAGCAGTTTATTGTAGGTGTGAGCCCAGGTGGGAAGAGTGTACTGGAAGCATCAATGGCTGCCACTTTAGCTGCCATTTCTTTACCAACACCAGCACCAAAAACTGGTAAGTAATCACACCTCACAAATTATATGTATTTTTGACTTTTTTATTGCAAATAGACGAAGACTCAAACTTATCAACCCACAATGAACAACCCAAGGATTCTAGAAATTCCACTCCAGAACGAAAGGTCTTCAAAGACAAGAAAGAAGCAATGGAAGCCTTCAAAGAACTCCTCCGTGATAACAATGTACCTTCGAACGCCACCTGGGACCAATGCATCAAAATAATCCAGGGTGATCCTCGCTACGAATCTCTGAAGAGGCTCAGCGAGCGAAAGCAGGTGTTCAACGCGTACAAAACTCAAAAGCAGAAAGATGAAAAGGAAGAAAATAGACTGAAGGCGAAGAAATCAAAAGAAAATCTTGAGCAATTTTTGTTAGGCACCGACAAGATCACGTCTGCAACCAAGTATTATAAGTGCGATGAGATTTTCAACAACTTAGAAGTGTGGAATTGCGTTAGCGATTCAGACCGAAGAGATATTTATGAGGATGTTATTTTTACGCTTGCCAAAAGAGAGAAGGATGAGGCAAAAGTCCTAAAGAAGCGTAATATGAAGAAGCTTGCCGAGGTCCTGGATAATATGACGGATATTAATTATGATACCACCTGGAGTGAAGCACAGGCTATGCTTTTGGGGAATAATTCTTTTAAGAATGACGTGAATTTGTTAGGTAAATATTTCTCAATTTTTGTGCATTTATGACAGTTTGTCAAGTGGTTATAATGAAAAGTACTAAATAGTAAGAACTTATTTTGTTATGTTTTTATTTATTTACTGTAGCTATGGATAAGGAAGATGCACTGATTGTTTTCGAAGAGCACATCAGGGTCTTGGAAAAAGAAGAACTGGAAGAAAGAGAGAGGGAAAAGAAACGACAAAAGCGGCAATGCAGGAAAAACAGAGATCAATTCCTAGCCCTCCTGGACACACTTCATGAAGAAGGAAAACTGACTTCCATGTCGCTTTGGGTGGAACTTTACCCAATCATATCCGCAGATATTAGATTCTCTGCAATGCTAGGTGAGTTTCCTTGTATCGCCACCGAAAACCTACCTTAATTTTGGAATTAAATCCATAGGACAAACAGGATCTACTCCTTTGGATCTCTTCAAGTTTTATGTGGAAGATTTGAAGGCCAGGTTTCATGATGAGAAGCACATAATTAAGGAGATTCTGAAAGACAGAGATTTCGAAGTCAAAGTCGATACAACTTTCGAACAGTTTGCGACAATCGTCTGTGAAGACAAAAAGAGCGCAACTCTAGATGCAGGAAATGTCAAACTCACGTACAATTCACTACTGGAGAAAGTAAGTTTTAACTTAAAACTGTGCAACATCATCTGGATTTATTCTAACTAATTATAGGCTGAAGTAAAAGAAAAAGAGAGATTGAAAGAGGAAAATAAGCGCATGAAGAAACTGGAAAACGACTTCAAAAAACTACTGCGAGAGCTGAACATAAATTTCGAACTCTCTTGGGACGAAGTTAAATCAAAATTAGAAAACGAAGAGGAATATCGTGCTTTCGCATCGGACAGTGAAAGGATTCGTGTCTATAAGGTAAGAAGATTGGTCTTCAAGGCACTACCTGATTAATAATTTTAATTTTTAGGATTTCCAAAACGAAATGGAGGAATCATGCAGTCACCACCATTCGAGATCTCGCAAGTCAAAAAAATCAAAAAAGAGCAAGAAGTATAAATCATCGAGCAACAGCGAATCTGAGGGTGAACGGAAGAAATCTAAACACAGGTCTCAAAGTCCATCACAAATATCGGATGACAGCACGGAAGAGTATAAAAAAAAGAAATCAAAAAAGAAGCACAAGAAAAAAAGTCCATCTGTGAGTTACTAAAATTTTTCTTTTAATCGTTGTCGATTTTCATTCTGTGAATGAGCCTGTTTTAATTTCTTGTTATAAGTCACTGCCAGTAGTTAGTTTTCCCTTTAATGTGTGTGTTTTCCAAAAAGTTATTGAAGAAGAAACGACACTACATAAATTTTCTCTGATATTATATATTATTAATATAATCTTGAAATATGCATTTTGTCTTTTTTTTGTTTTTTCTGATTTTCATTGCAAAGTCAGTGAATGCTTTTGTTTTTTGTGAGTCTGCTTTGTCTTTTCTTTAAGTAGAAACAGACCCAATAAAAATGTTCAAGTTCTTGAATAAATGTAAATAACGTAATGAAGCAAATACGTATTAATATACTGAGAGATCAAATAAAAAATGATTCGAAGTAGGACAGAGATACTGCTTCATTTTGACAGCACAAAAAATCAGCAGTTCCTCAATGTCTTGCAGTTTGCTTAAATGAAAACTAAGTGAAGGGAACATCATTTTAATTTTTGAATTGCTTGTCAGGTTATACAGTAATGTTATATAGTGGCACTGTAACGTTAGTGCTGCAGATCATGTTTTATTCAATCACTCAATATGTATTGCTAGGTATAGGGTGGCCCAGTTTTGTTGTGCACATAGAAAATCTCAGAAATTATCAAATTAAAGTTATCAGTCTATGACTTATGTACAGTTGCAGACACAAAATTTCGGACACCACTGACATAAGAGTGTAAACATTTCTTAATGTAAATCAATCTTATTATCACTTTGATTCATGTTTGGAAACTAAAATTTGTAATTTTTTTTCTGTCAGGTTTTATTTATTAATATTATTTTGACCTTATCACATTTTAATAAAGTTACCAAAAGGTGATAACTTATGATATTGCTGTAATTTCTTGTTATCTACAGCACAAAGGTGTCATATCTTCTTCTTAAAAGGAGCAAAACTGTCTAAAATAGTTTTTAACTTAAGAATTGAGAACACGAAATGTCACGACAATTGGATAGATGTGAACTACCAAAACAGAGCCCCTGACGTCACTGTGGTCACTGATAGCATCTCCTGCTTCACAGGCTTAAAGTTTCTTATTAATAAGAAACTAAACAAGTAAATTGTGCAGTGATAATAAAGAGCAGCATCGATATTTTTGTAATAAATAAATAAACAAAAAGGTAATTGGAAAAGTAGGCATAATATTAAATATGATTGTATGTAACCAAAGTGAAAATAAAAACTGTTGCTAAAAAAATTATCTTCTTTATATGCATTAGTAAAATCATAGGAAATTCAGGTTTATGTATTTTTTCAAAGTTGTTAACTGACATTCCTTATTTGTATTTCAAAACACCTTTATTGTCTGGTCACTTTTTTGGTTTGACAACCATAACATCATTAATGTCCTTATTTTTTTATTTTCTTTTTACTGTACCATATGTAAATCGATTTGTGTGACATAGTATTTATGATGGTCAAGAAAATGGAAGATACATATTGTATTAAGGGCATAGTCTGTGATCAAGTAGTGCCAGTTGTCTTTACCAATAACAATACTTATTAATTTATCTTTCCGCCTTTATCTGACCCATCACATGCTATGTCACACAAATCGGTTTATACATTGTATGCTAGATTGCGCTTAGCTCTATTTCAATAATTTTTAAACAAATTGTAGTTGACTGTGTGGATAACAAAAATGAGTCACTCTGTACATACTGATAACTTCTTACATTTAAAAATAAATGCATGCATAATTAATAACATGGTGGGGGCGAGGGTGTACATATTATTTATTAGTTTTCTAGCGTGTTATATTAAAAATATTGTAATTACAATGGTATGATGCAGCGGAGTCCGTCGGTGGACAGAAGCGGGAGCAAAAGGTCGGTCCGCAGGCCGTCGGAGAGCGGGGACCCGCACGCCAAAAGCAGCGAACTCAGTGAGTCCGAGCTGGAGAAACAGAGGGCGCTGCTTTTAGCGCAGCTCAAAGAACCCGAGAGTGACTAGCTTCGACCGGATCAGAAAGGTTATACACTTAAAAACTAGGCTAATAATAAATCGTGCTCTGTCAGAGATGTCTTTATTTCAACACCTGTCAGACCACAAATAAATTTCAGTACATAACACTTAAGTGCCCAGCGTTCACGAGGTGAAATACAACAGTCATTGTTTATCACTCTTAAGTATATTTACAGTCTTATATTATTTACTCTATTAAAACCACAGCTATTGTTTCTGGTTCTATTATCTTGACTGTCTCGGTGAGATGATGCAAGAGTTTTATAACGGCGTGTCTGGGATCGATTTCTGAATTGATCTTATAATTAAAAAAAAAAAAAAACTTGAAACGCCATTACCCACATAGTACTAAACAGTAAGTTGAGTATTATTAGAAATCATTGATAAGCGATTTTAAAGAAATTATAAACAGACGCAGAAGTAAATCAAAAAAAGTTAAATATTTTTTAGCAATATAATAAAATTATTTATGATAGATATACAAGGTGGGTCAACGAAAACGAAACAGACTGAATATCTTTCAGGAAAATGTTTGGAAAAAATCGTAAAATACGTCGATTTATAATCCAAGGGGCATACGTTTCTATCTTACATCCGACTGTCGTACATCATCCCCTTCCTCCTCTCTAACTAATAGATTTATAATATAAGGTAATTTTATAGGGAATTCAGTAATGTATGAATACTCGAGAATTCGATTTTAATTCCCTCTTACGAAGAAAAATACGGTTATGTAATTTACGCAATCCAAAATATGACAGTTCATATGCAAGCTAATCGTATTAGTAATTCAATGCACGAAATTATATTGAATTGTTATTGAAAACTGAATTAAATAACTAAAAAATAAGGTTCCCAACTTAAGTCTGTTTCGTTGACCCATCTTGTATAATTTTTAGGCAAGGAGCCAAATTTATCCAACTTATTTTTCCTTCTTGACTGGGAAAATACAAGGAACACAATTTCAAATAATCAACAGCCATTTTTAATCACGAATAGGTCTTTGCTTTTGATTAAAATGTGTAACCCCGAAGCTAAATGTAATTTTATTTCCGTTACTTCATTGATCAAGAACTACCAGAGCTTTCTTCTATTTTATTAACGTGGTAGTAAATTTTATAGATTATATTAAAATGATGGAATCATAACAAGCATAAAAATTTTATGATTTAGAAGGGAAAGGGGATTACGGATCACGGTAGAAATTCTTGAGCAAACGGAATGGATCATTCAAAAGAACATGCTTGCTTAAAATCGACAGTTTTAATTCGATCACGTTGAGCAAAAGAAAAACTCTAATGAATAAAGATTACAGTTTCAAAAAGATAACAGTCCTCTTCACTTGGGAAAGATAAAAATTACAATTTCAGGCCTAGGATATTACTGTCAGACTTATACAGGGCTTTCAACAAAACTGAGTCCCAGGTGATCACCCAAAGTAGGCAACCAAACGTACACTTGAGGAGCTTATTTTCAAAACATGTCCAAAAATTGCAATTTCGAGATATAGATATCGTTATATAGTGTATAACCTCCTGGTTATTGAACCTTTTAGACAAACCACAATAAGCCCTATTACACAAAGCGACTAATATTTCTTAAATTTTCAAATTGCAACAAGTCCCGCTTATTTTTATTTTCTAACAGCAATATATCCATTCAGCCAATCAGGAATGCCGATATGCTTACATAGTAGGTGCGTTAGTTCATTTCATTCTGTAAAACTAAGATTTTGTATGCTTTGTCATCATAATATTTAACAAAAATATTTACCAAACTATGTACATAATGGTCATAAATCAATACCTATTGAAGGAAACAAAATTGCTTGAAAATCTCGAGCCATTATTGAAAAATATGTTTTTCCCATTTATCTCGCATAACAATTTTTGGACATGTTGCACTTTGAAAATAAGCTCCTCACTTATGATAATACTTAAAATATCTACAACTATAACAGGATAGTAGGATGTAAAATGTTACTTCTGGACCAGGGCATGTGGCGTCTTAAAAAACAAGGCAGAATCCTACAAATTTAGCTGTTTGCCCAAAAGAAAACGACCTAAAATTCTTAAAAAGCACTAATTTTTATGCACCCCAAAAGTACCTAAATATCTGTAGACCACCAAAAATTGGGCACACGAAGAAACCGTTAAAATCTCCCAAAATAATGCAAAATTACCTTAAGAGCACCCAAAAAAACTAACAAGATACCTTGTTTTTAATCACTCCAAAATGGCTTTTTATTTCTGGACCAAGCCGTTTGGCGCATGCAAAAAAATGGAAGAACAACACCAAATGAAAGAGGGATATTTGGCGCCTTACAAAATAAGGCAGAATCCTAAAAATTTATGTTTTCCCAAAAGTAAACAACCGAAAAAGACAAAAAATCCTTCAAAAATCATAATTTTTTATGCGCCCAAAAATACTCAAAAATCAATAGACCACCAGAAAATGGGTACATGGGAAAACTGTTGAAAATCATCCAAAATCAAACATAATTACATTAAAAGCACCCAAAAAAACCTTACAGTATTCCTTGTTTTTAGACACTCCAAAATGACTTTTTATTTCTGGACCAAGCCAATTGGCGCATGCAAAAAATTCACCGGTCGGAATGGCAACCGGTAAAAATATTAAACAAATAAAAGCTCTTATTTTAAATACCCCAAAATGGCTTTTTATTTCTGGACCAAGTATTACAATCTACGATTGTGTATATTGTTCTATATTTAGATACTACCTAAATACAGAAACTATATTAGTTAATACAAACCTGCCATCTAGCGAAAAATAATACAATTAAAGCATTACAGCTCTGTAAACATAAGGCCCTTCAAAATTTTTTTGAATTTTGGGATTCGTTTTGAAATTTTATTTTACAACTTGAAATTCGGACACAAAGTCCTCATGAGCGAAGCGAATTTTTATTTAAGAAAATATTCTATCGCTATGAAAAAGGTTTTGCGCTTTATCAGGATTCGTCCTGGGCGCGACGCTTAAACTTCTGCGCTAATACCGTTTTATTTTACCATCACGTCTATAATGGATTTTATACAGACGCTTTCGGATTGAATGTATTATATTGTTTATGCTAATTTTCTTATTGATTAAAAAAAATGAAATTTAATTATAGTGTACCTACATAACAATTGTATCTAAATTTATTTCTTAAAGATAAACACGCATGTAATACGCTCGATCGTGCAGCGCTTAAATTTAATAATGAATAACGCATTTTGACTTTTGAGCGTTTTTGTTAAACAGAAGACGGGGGTAAGTAAAATGTCTTGATATTTATTAAATGTTATAAGTAAAATATAATTCCTCTGACATTCTGTTCATTTTCAACGGTTGTGTCTAAAATTAAAGTAAGTCAAATAACTGAATCCTGACCCACGAACGTGGTACATTGTTATCGTTTTTCAATGTCGTAAAATATCGAAAAACATTGCTTTCACGTCCAAAACATGGTAGTAATGAATAACTAGAATAATTATATTTATTATACTATTACTGGGAAGTTGTAACATGTGTTGTACTTAACCTAAAATTTGGTACAGGTTAGGCAATTTTCTGAATTTATGTTTTTGTAAAGGTTTTTAAACATCGCAGAGGAAATATCTGCTTAAAGCTGACTCGTACTGTAAGTTATTTCTATTCTTAGTTTGCTAGTTTCATAATCCAGAAAAGTTGTCCAAATCACACAATACTTGGCTGCAGCTATCTTTTTATACTTGGAAGTAAGTGAATAATCTCATTTATCGGAAAAAGGGCATACCTATATTCAGAATACCAATTCATTAAACTCAACTTATTTGTTAAAGTTAACAGTATTTTTACAGTATCTAATTAATTTATAGTTTCAATCACAGAACTAATAATGACAAGTTTTTAATAACGTTATTTAAAAATAATTTGCTAAATTGCTCTGTTGGTGATTTTATACAAGTGACCTCGAGCACGACTGAAAAAGTTGAATTATTTTTAGGGAAAGTTGTTTTACTTAGGTTATCAAAGATGAGTTCTCTGTTTACGTTATCATCATCTATTAAATTATCATGAAAACATCTCTATACCACAATTAGATTTATGGGGACTAAAAATATTGTTTATTACCGATTCTTTGCTATAAAACTATTATACTATTATATGGTCTTTGGTTAACTTGGTAATATTTTTGACCATCTCTCTTAATTTCAGATTATCGTTGTTCAATTGTTGAATTTCTTTATTTTTATTTTCAATTTGCTTTATCTGATTATCTTTATCGAGTGATTTCTCTATATTCAAATAAACGTCTAGTGTATTCCAAATATGAATAAAATATTTCTTCCAAAGTAATACAGTACATATTCTCTAATTTCTTGACCCGTTTTTTTGTATTTAATCTCATTATTAGGGATTTAAAATTACGAACACTCAATAAAATCCACGTTGTTTTATTTAAATTATTTGGCGAAACATTTATAATATCTTTTGTTATTAATTTTTTGTAATATGATAATTCATTTTTAATCTTACCATAATTTATTATTTGGTATTATATTTTATAGTTTTCTAAAATTTCCTGTAAATCTTTCATAATATCGCGTAAATTCAGTGGGGGATAGCCATCCCCCATTGAAATTCCATATTGTATAGAGCAGCGATTCTCAACCTTCTTAGCTCCCGCGACCCCCCAAATAGTAAATATAAATAAAATTAATATTTCTCGACCCCCCTCCTATAATTTTATAATGTTTAATAATGTTTATAATAAATAATTTTTGTCATAAAATGATTTCATTATTGTCTAGGCTATTTTCGCGACCCCTCTTTAATATCACCGCGATCCCCCAGGTTGAGAAACGATGGTATAGAGCATAAAAGATCATTTGTTATTATTATATTTTTCTTTTCAAATAACGGAAACCATAGATCGGTAAACCATGTACTCAAATTAATTTTATAGTTATTTTCATTTATAAAATCAAATATGTTTAATGTTACATTGTTTTAAAAGATTATATTCGTTAACGTAATTTTCATATTTATCAACCAACTCTTCTAATTGAAAATAATATTTCCTAACTTTTTTTGCCTTATAATAATAATAATAATAATAATAATAATTTATTTGGTTTCAGTACAAAACAGAGCATGACGAGATAAGTCAAAGCATTTAGTAGGTATACTACATGTATTAGATACAATTGTCAAGTGCTTCTTTAAATTAATCATAAACTAACACAGAGTATATAGACAAAAATAATAATAATAATAATAATAATAATAATAATTTTATTGTGTAAGAACATTGTACAAAGGTAAAGCACACACCTAAAATGAACACAAGGTAATACACAAGACGTCAAAAAGTGTAACATTAATTCTGACTATTTCTACAATAGATAATAAATTCATTAATAGAATACGGTTCGACACTCATCAAGAAGTCCCACAGTTCGGACTTGAAAGAGCGTTCCTTTAATTTCTGCCTCATTTTCAGAGGTAGCATATTATACAATTTAATACTGCTGTAGAAAGGACCTCTTTCATAAAGAGTTAGCTTATGGCGGGGTACACTCAAAGTGTGTCGACGCGTATCATAAGAGTGAGCACCCATGTCTTGAAAATATTTCACATCAGAATCATTAAGAAACCTTAGACATTCAAAAATATAAAGAGCATAAACTGTAAGAATGTTTTCCTCCTTAAATTTACCACGACAACTATCTCTCGGCGCCATTCCTTTCATTATACGTAGAACAGCCTTCTGTTGAAGAAAGATATGTTCCATATAACTGCTACTTCCATAAAACATAATACTATATTTTAAGTGAGAGTAAAAATAACCATAGTAAATCATCTTAATACAGTTAGGAGGTAAGTATCTTTTCAAAATTCTGATACAATAAATAGCTTTAGATAATTTTTTTGAAAGATTGCTTATATGTTCTTCAAAAGATAGGCACTCATCTGTAACTAAACCTAAGAATTTAGTACTTGTGCAACAGTCTATCACATTTTTGCCAAGAGTGACCCTGTTTGGGAAGACTATTTTAGACCATTTAGTTTTAAAGAACATAAAGTTAGTTTTTTCATGATTAATTAAAAGTTTATTACTTAACATCCAACTATTTATATTCTCAAATATAATACATATTTTGTTGCTGACATAGGTATTTAACAGATGTATATAATAAGGTAATACATTATAGAGAGTATTTTTTTTAATTAGTATTGCTACTACAGATTTCTAAAAATTCCGATGGTGAGTAACAAGAATGTTTAAGTAGGAACATTTTAAGTTTAGATTTAATGAGGTTAATGTTGGTGCACATTTTGATTTTTGAGGGTAACATATTAAAATATTCTAATCCTAAGTAATTTGGCGAATTTTTGACTACATCTAGGCTGCTAAATGGAGGCCGAAATCTGTCACTCCCTCGTAAGATTCCAGAATAGACATCACTAGTCCTTAGAAATTTTGACTGGTTTTCATAAACATAAGTACAAAGCTCAAAAATGTATAGAGATGTAATAGTCATAATTCTTAGTTTTTTGAAAATCTCACGGCAAGAAGAAGATCTCGAGATTCCTACCATAATTCTGATTAGCTTTTTTTGTATAACAAAAACGTCACCAATCAAAACTGATCCGCCCCAGAAACGTATGCCATACCTCAAACGACTGGCTACCTGTCCATTATTCAACATCATTATTGATTCTTTAAAATGAAACGACTTTCAGGTGGACATAACGGAGGGCGAGTGCATTCTTATCGCAGTTGTTTTAACTTTTGGCTTTATCATCTTCTATAAAATTTGTAAGAATCATGTTTCATATAAAGCTGGCTAAAATTATACCTGCGTTATTTTTTTTGTTTTAGATTTCTTAATGAGAGAAATTCAACAAAAAGAAAGAAAACTCTCGAAAAAACTCGAGAAAAAAACTCTACAATATATACAAGAAAAAAATTCCCTGATTAAAAGACATGAAAAACAGAAAGAGTCAGAAATTCAAAGGAAAGAGTCATTAATAGAGAAACTCTCGGAAAAACTCGAGAAACAAAAAGATAAAAATGAAAAGCAAAAAGAGGATAATCACAAACTAGAAATGGAAAGGCTATATTTGAAACAATCTTTGGTAAGATAATACACTACAAAGTAATTGATACAATTTATTAACACCCTATCTGTTTTAAAACTAATTTGCTAATTTCTTGGTAAATATTTTAGGAAAACATGTGGAATATCTGTACGCTACGAAAAAACTATCTGCAAGAGGAGTGCTCGAATTATTTGAAAAACGTTATGTATTTAAAAATAAAAACAAAAAAGAACAAAGTCCCGCGAGATGTGGGAAGCTTTTCTACAAGAAGATAAAGGAAAAGAGTTCCAGGCGAGAATAGCAGAAGCAAAATGTCATAGTGTTGCTGAGATTGCAACTAAAGTGTATGGGACAATTAATGAAGAAATACATAATTATTTCCACGATCGGATAGGGAAAGTGTACCTAGTGAAATCTGAACTTTCCCATTGTGATTATACTTTCTTGAAAATGTTTGCTTAGCTCTTCCATTGAGCCCATCCGACATAGTCAGTTTAGATAATAAATCCCAATTTTTATTTTCCCCACAAAGAAAGTCTTAATGTGATAATTTGTACTTATTTTTAACACTTTTTTTAAATAAAAAATTGTAGCAACTGCAATGAGTTGAAAGCCCTTTTACAATTTCCTTGGTCAACATCCCCCATCATTAAAATACTAAGCTTTTGAGTGCCAGTGATCCAGTAATTCAGTAGTAAGATTCAGGGAGCCGCTGTTATTGCTAATATTAATCATAAAAATAGTCTTACTGATATGTTTAACAATATAATTATCTACTTTCTTAACGTAAATGTTCTATGCATTTTAACTGAACCCGTTTTATAGCTAAAAATATGTTTAACTTTTAAGTACTTTATTATTTTCAAAATATAAAAGTGTGCAACGGGTTAACAATTTTAGTAAGTAGTTGTGTTACAAAAACAAATTATAAAAAAACAAATTTTACGTTGGCATCGTTACTTAGGTGTAATAATCATTTTTTTAGACAATGTAAAATCGTAACAATTAGGATGTAAATGAGGTTGTGATATGTCTAGTATTCAATTAGATATACAAACTAAAAAAGCAGCTAAAAAGTATTGTTAATCAGAATAAGAACAATTTCTATAACGGAAAAAATTGTTTATATTGTTTAGGGATGTTTATAGACCATACCAACGCTAGACCATCGACCGTCTTCTGTTTAACAAAAACGCTAAAAAGTCAAAATCAAAATGCGTTATTCGTTATTAAATTTAAGCGCTGCACGATCGAGCGTATTACGTGCGTGTTTATCTTTAAGAAATAAATTTAGATACAATTGTTATGTAGGTACACTATAATTAAATTTCATTTTTTTAATCAATAAGAAAATTAGCATAAACAATATAATACATTCAATCCGAAAGCGTCTGTATAAAATCCATTATAGACGTGATGGTAAAATAAAACGGTGTTAGCGCAGAAGTTTAAGCGTCGCGCTCAGGACATGTGCATTCATTTGCAGGAGTGCGTTTAGAAAGTACGCCCGGACGCGCACCATTCGTTCGAAAAGTAGGATGTTTCTGACGTCACATCCCAGAACGTACACTCGCACCGTTCTGAAACTTCGTCCGCACGACGCACTTTTCATCCTTCTTTTTACTGCGGCGTTTGGTGTGTGACTTGCGCATTAGACGTGTTTACGTTATAACGTTTGAAATTTTAAGTTTTAACAATGGTTTTATTTTAACTTACAAAAGTAATGAAAATAGAAACAGTAATAGTGGCTATCAGTGTAATATCTTCGGCGATATATTTACATAATTCAGCATCTGTAGTCCATATAAAATAAATGCGCATGTGCGGGGTTACACACACCACAAGCGTTCATAAAAGTGGATAAAAGGATAGGAAGAGAAGGTGTGACGTATATTTCTACGTCACACACCATTCGGAATGTTTACACTGAGAATCTAAACGCACTCCTGCGTGTTCGAATCCTGACAAAGCGCAAAACCTTTTTCATAGCGATAGAATATTTTCTTAAATAAAAATTCGCTTCGCTCATGAGGAGTTTGTCCGAATTTCAAGTTGTAAAATAAAATTTCAAAACGAATCCCAAAATTCAAAAAAAAATTGAAGGGCCTTATGTTTACAGAGCTGCAATGCTTTAATTGTATTATTTTTCGCTAGATGGCAGGTTTGTATTAACTAATATAGTTTCTATATTTAGATAGTATCTAAATATAGGAACACTAAACTAATATTTAATAGCGTTTTCGATTCACATGCACCGGCTGTACTCAGTATATTTGCATTTTCTTTTAACCTCATGTAATAACATGAGATGAAGATATTCTGAGTGCGCACTAGTGCGGTCAATCGAAAACGCTATAAGAAAATCACGGTGATCACTATCTATCGACCCCCTTCCAGTAATCTAAAGGAGTTTTTCAAAGCTATGGAAAATCTCCTAGAGTCATTAAGCAACAAACAAGTAACTTTTATAATAGCAGGAGACTTTAATATAAACACTGCTATAAAATCGGAAAGTGAGTTAGACTTTGAAATGTTATTAAGATCTTATAATTTATACTTAACAATACATGATTACACACGGCTAACTTCAACCAGCCGTTCGTGCTTAGATAACATAATCACAAACCTAATACATTTTGAAGTTGCCAACATCCCTACACATCTATCAGATCACTGCGCTCAAACAATAAAATTTGAAACTTCACAAACAAAGAACCAAGGCACTCATAAAAAATTCAGGAAGCTAACAGAAGTAAACATAAATAACTTCATTGCTGCCTTAAGTACTGAAAATTGGGAATCAATCTATGAAAACCATGATATGAATACAAAATGGGATCTTTTCAGTAATATTGTGTGTAAGAATTTCAACACCTACATTCCACTAAAACGACAAACGATTCACAAGAATTTAACCCAAACAACACCTGAAATAGAAAACGTAAAAAAGGAGTTAGACATTTACTATGTCTTGAAGAAGTTCTTTCCAGATGCCGAACTAAAATACAAAAACATAAAAAAACAATATCTCCTTATGTTAAAAAGAAGTAGGGAAAACAAATATGAAAAATTGCTAGAAGAGTCTGATAATAAGACAAAAACAATGTGGTCTATACTCTTTATTAGGGTACCTATATAAAGAGGGTAAAGACACATGCGGATCAATCGCCATTAACAGGCCAAATTCAAATAAAAAAGTGTAAAAATAAGGGACTTTTTCCGTCCTTTCTTATTTTCTTTCGTCTTAATATAGGTATCCTAATTTCTAAGTATCGAAAAAAATAATGGAGGATGGAAAAAGCCCATTATTTTTACACTTTTTTATTTGAATGTGGCCTGTTAATGGCGATTGATCCGCATGTGTCTTTACCCTCTTTATATAGGTACCCTAGTCTTTATGTGTATAGGAAGAAAAACCAACAAAAGAACCCCCGAGTGACATGCCTACAGCGGAGGAATTTAACGACTATTTTACTTCAAATGCGCAAAACTTACTATCAAACATCATAACAGATAGCAGCTATCATTGTAACATTTCTCAAAACCAAAATTCAATTTTCTGGAATCCGGTTACGGTAAATGAAATAATTGACATAACAAGAAAGTTGAAAACCAAAAAATGCTGGGTCTGACGAATTTCCCGTAACTCTATTGAAAAAATCTATTCACTGTCTTGCAGCTCCCCTCTGTGAAATAATTAATACATCCTTGAGTACAGGTGTTTACCCAGACAACCTAAAAACATCTATAGTATTACCACAAAATCTTTTAAGCGGACACTAAATCGCGCACTATACACTTAACGTTTCGCAGTCGTTCGACAGCTTCGAACGACTGCGAAACGTGAAGTGTATAGTGCGCGATTTAGTGTCCGCTTAAAAGATTTTGTGATACAAATTTCATCGGACAAGAACCAACTGTAATTATTTGTATTACCAATATTTAAAAAAGGAGATTCTAAGAGATTGGACAATTATAGACCAATAAGCCTGCTCTCTACTTTTTCCAAGATATTCGAGTTTGTGGTACACAGTAGACTAACCAGTTTCATCTCGAAACATAACTTATGGAACATAACGCAACATGGATTCCTGAAGAATAAAAATACAGAAACAGCCATATTTACATTGACAAATAGCATCTTGGAAGCCTGGGAAGAAAATTGTACTAATGGCGGATTTCTTCTGGACTTGACAAAAGCGTTCGATTGCCTGAATCACAATATACTTTACGCTAAACTCGAAAGGTATGGAATTAGAGGAACTGCGCTGAAATGAATACAATCGTATCTCACCGGAAGAGTCCAAAAAGTTATCATCGAAAATGGCAATGATAAACAAGAATCCTCACTAAAAAACATTAAAATAGGTGTACCACAAGGCAGTATTCTGGGTCTCCTTCTATTCCTAGTATTCATTAACGATTTGCCACATGGTCTAAAACACATAAAATGCAATGTACAAAACTACGCAGATGATACCTGCATAACAGTCAATGGGCAGACGTTTCCGGAAATAGTGCAGCTAGCTTCTGATAGTCTACAGTCAGCGCAAGGGTGGTTTAATTCCAATGGCCTTATATTAAATAAAACTAAAACGAAATGTATTCTCTTTAAACCTAAGAAATTCATTGAACGGTTCTCCAGCTTCTATCAAAAGAGCTGATGTAGGGATGGATTTCATTACACGAAAACACAGTCGTAATGCTTGCGACTGTATTTTCTCCAACATTTTTGTTTGTGATTTATTTCTAGGCAAGAAAAAGATACCGGAATACTCCAGACGTGATCTGATGATGGCCTTATAAATGCTAAGTAAGTTAGAGAGTCCGCTCCCCACCATATTCTTCTGACTGATTTTATAATATTGAGAGCTGAGAAACATTTTTGATTTCGGTTTTAAAATCCAGCTTCCTGTCAAGAGTAACTCCGAGGAATTTAGCTTCATTTTTGTATGGTACGTTGTTTAAACCTATGTGAATCTGTATTGGGTTTCCTATAATCCTTTTGCGGGTGTAAATGACAGAGGTACATTTCGGGGGTGATATTTCTAGATTTCTTTCTCCCAACCATTTTTGAAGAAGTTCGATATCTTGATTTAATGTGTCTACTGCAGTGTTTAAAGAGTCATTGCAGTGGTATATTACTATATCATCAGCATACTGTAAAACTATGCTATTGCCGGATATTGCCTTTTCTAAGTTTCTGGTGTATATTGTATATAATAGCGGGCTTAGGGGGGAACCTTGTGGAAGACCTTGAGAGGTGAAACGCGGTTCAGAAATATTGTGATGATACCTTATTTGAACGGGGCGATTACAAATCACGTCCATTATTAAATAAACCATATTCGCCGGTATCCCTACTTCTTTTAATTCGTAACAGAGAGTGTTCCAATCTACGTGGTCATACGCTCCTCGGATATCTAGATAGCATGCTACTAAATACTTCTTTTTGCTAAAACATTTGTAGATGTCTGTGATTAAATGAATTAGGCTATCTCTGATGCTCATACCTTTCCGAAAACCTTTCTGACTTTTGGGGAGTTTGTTTCCATTTTCTATCCACCATTCCAGCCGCGTTTTGATTACGTTTTCTAGCGTTTTCAGTAGACAAGACGATAAAGCTATGGGTCTGTATGAAGATGGAACACCAGCGTTCTTTTGCGGTTTTAAAATTGGCGTGATGTGGGACTCCTTCCAACTGTTAGGTACCCTCTTTCCTTTCAGGAATGAATTGAATATATATGTCAATAATCCTTTGGCACTAATTGGTAATTCTTGTATCATTCGATACCAAATCTGATCTGGTCCTGGGGAGGAGTTTTTTCGGTTTTGTAGAGAATTTATGATTTCGTCCATGGAAAATAAATTAGAAAGGAAGTTATTATTATTAAAATCTTGGAGGGGTATGTTAGGAACATAAAAAGTTGAGCATGGTGTTAAATCGTTGTGGAAAGGTGTTATCCAGTCGATGTTAAGGGATAGATGTGTAGGATTTGGATTAAACGCATTTTTCAGCTGTTTAATTTTAGTCCATATTTCAGTGAGACTACTTTCTCTGCTAAGAGTGCTACAAAATTCCTTGAAACTATTCTTCTTCTTTTTTTTTAACAAACGTTTGCTTTCTGCCGTGAGTCTTTTCGCTTTGATAAAATTGGCCATTGTGGGGTTGTTTTTGTATTGACAAATTGCAGCCTTTCTTTTATGAATGCTTTGTGTGCAATCGTCATCCCACCAACTCGGGGAATTAGGGAACAACCGTTTTTTTGATTTTCTTACAAGGTGTTTTTGAGCGGAATCATTAATTATATCTGGAATGACTATTTCTGGATGTTGAATATTTTCTAGTGATGCTACCCTTTGTCGAATCTCTTCTTTATATTCGGTCCAATTGCCTTTCTTGAAGTTGAATCTTCTCCTGAATTGGGGATCGGATTGTCCCTTTCTTTGGAAAGTAAAGTTAACTATGATTGGGAAGTGGTCACTCCCGTATGTATCTTCTAGGATCTGCCACTGCGAGCATAAATTTAATTGTGGGGAACAGATTGATAAATCTATTATGTTACTTTTAGTGTTGAAACTTCCGGTTCGGGTGGCTGATGAGTCATTGAGTATATTTAGGTTTTGATTTAAAATAATAGATGCTAAAAGTCCTCCCATTCTGTTACTTATGGAATTTCCCCATGTATAATGCAATCCATTGAAGTCACCACAGACCACAAATGGATGTGACAAGCTATTGAAAAAGTTATCTAAATCGGCCTTTGACACGTTAGCATTGGGTGGGATATATACGCTAGCTATAGTCATATGACTGATTTGTATAATAGATGCTTGGAAATCTATGGAACTTGGGGTGTATTCCTTAATATCAAAATGAATATCTTGACGGATTAAAATTGCGGTTCCACCTTTACCATCCGCTCGGTCATTTCTAACTGTTTTGTAATTGGTAATATAACAATGAGACTCTGGTTTGAGCCATGTTTCATTTAGACAGATGGAGAAATTCTTTTCATATCTTAGATTAATTAAGTCACATTTGTTACTATGCAGGGAACGAATATTCCACTGAAGAATTTTAATGTCCATTATTATAAGATTGATTGGAGTAGTTTTAAAGCTCCATCGATCATCTGTAAAAGTGGGATAAGCATTGGATTATCACCAAATGTTGTCTTTAATTGTTCTTTAACATTGTGTAACTGTGTTAGACAGGTAACGTCTTTTTGGGTGGGGGCAGTCGTTTGTTCAGTTTTCCTATTGGTTTCCGTGAATTTATAAACTGGTTCTGTTCGAGTTTCAGGAGCTTTGCCGTTTTCAAAAATTAAACATGCTTTATGAGCCCCAGTGTCGAAAGTTTTTTGTGGCATAATTTTCTTTCTTTTGGGAGTGCTATGAATAATGTTTGCATAAGAAGGCTGTGGACTGTTTGCATGATTCGAATTGCTGTCTGTTATACTGTCATTTGTTGCTAATGGTGGGAACTCTTGAGGCTTTAATGCCGTTAGTGAGTCATTCTCCTCATCTTCTGAAAGGCCATAATATCTTTGATGGTTTTTTGCCCTAAAAATTCCGGGCATTTACGATCTAAGGAACGATGAGGGCCATGACAATTAAAGCATTTAGGCTGGGTTGCATAAAACAGTCAGGATTAAATTTAAGCCTATCTTAAAATGTGACACACGTTATGACATACAGCATATTGTGTGTCACAATCTAACTTAGGCTTAAATTTAATCCTGGCTAAATGTTTTATGCAACCCAGCCTTAATGTTTAAGTTGTTACATACTTGTTGATTATGGTCCCCTCCACATTTATTGCAAGATTCCTTACCTTTACATTGTTTTGCTGAGTGACCATATTGTAGGCATCTATAACACTGTGTGACCGGGTATTTGTAGGCTTCTACTTCTAAAGGTGTGTAAAAAAGGGCTACTTTTTTTGGTAAAACCGTGCCTTCAAATGTGACCGCTATTGTTTGCGTGGGTTTATAACTTGGGCCCTCGTCTGTGACTACTCTTCTGTTTAATCTGCGGATTTTTAAAATTTTTGTAGCAGACTGTACATTTTTAAGTATTGTTTCGTCTGTTAAGGTTTTATGTATATTTCTTATTACACCTTGACATGATACTCGAAAGTTGGGTATGAAAGCTTATATTTGTCTATAACTGGATTTGATAAAAAGTTATTGGCATTTTTTGCATTTTGAAAAGTAATAGCCAGTCTGTTCTTACCTTTACTGTCAATTCTTTTTATTCCTGGCACTAAGGAATCATTTAAATATTTTCCTACTACTAGAGGATGGATAGTTCCTATTCCTCTGCTGTTTTCTTTATTTGATGATTCGATATATACTTCAAATGGTCCGCTTGCTTTGGTATTGTAACCTGTGAGCAACTAAAAATCAGATTAGAGCAAGCGGTGCAAAGAAAATGTATGTCTGTGATTAAATAAAAAGTCAATAAATTTGACAGTACATGAATGTTACATTAATTAATTCAGTTAATCACAAACAAACATTTTCTTTGCACCGCCTACTCTAATCTGATTTTTATTTGCTCACTTTTTGTTTATTCACAGGAAGATTATGAGGTACGGATGGTTCATCATCCATTTCATGATACCCATTATTTTTATTTTGAGAGTTTGCTATGAATTCATTCACTTTAGCAGAAGTGCGAAGTGTTAACACTACAGTTATATCTGTAGGATTGTTTGTTTGACGGGGTGAATTTATGTCAATGGGGGTAATATAATCGGTTGAACCGGGAGATAATTCTCCCGGTTCAAGCTCGCTCGAATTAATGGCCGACCACGTGTAAGTTCGTTTTGTTTATAACCTAAACGTGTTTTATTGGGAATGGGGAATTTTGTTAATTTATTGAATTGACGATAATGCAGATCAATCAGTATGATTTAAGTAACTTACTTGTCCGAAATTTTGATCAAAATGGTGATTAATTTAAATATTAACACAACTATTTCTAGCGACCAGAAGTTATCAGTATTTCTCCCAGCAGTATTTTCCAGTGCGCAGGCGCGAGGCGGTGACTGGCGAGCCTCACTTACAATGTAGAAACAGGTATGCATTCCGTCGCGACTTTGGAATTTTACCTATATTTAAGGAAATACTCGCTCATGCTATAAAAAATCATCACAAATACTTAAAATAATCTTATATAATAACGTAGCAATCACGAAAACGAAAGAAATATCGAGTTTTATGCTCCGGAATTTGCACCGATGACATCATCCTGCGGTGAGCGGGAACATGAGAATAGGCCCAGAGATTTACGAAAAATTGTATTTAATCTTTTATTCGGTAACGTACATATTTCTAATTGCACAAACACTTACATCTGTACATGTGAGTTGATAATATTACATTAAGAAAGTTTGCGCCCCTTACGTTTTTTAATTATATCGTAAAATCGAAAACTCCAATCGCGGTACGTGTTCATATAAATCACCCTAACTTGTTTAAAAACTAACGCAGAAATCTGAAATTTTGCAGGGAGTTAGAGGAAACATCACCCTTTAAGAAAATGAGGGTTTAAAAGATTGCTCCCCCCCTAACTTTTGAATTATTTCGCGAAATATAACCCCGCGAGGCGCGCATTTTCCTCGGAGCTCCCTAACATTTTTAAAAACTAACGCAGAAGTCTGAAATTTTGCAGGCAGTTAGAGGAAACATCACTCTTTAAGAAAATGAGGGTTTAAAAGATTGCTCCCCCCCTAACTTTTGAATTATTTCGCGAAATATAACCCCGCGAGGCGCGCATTTTCCTCGGCGCTCCCCTGGAACATTTTTAAAACTAACGCGTCTGAAATTTTGCAGGCAGTTAGAAACATCACTCTTTAAGAAAATGAGGGTTTGAGCTCCCCCTTGAATTATTCGAAATATAACTTGCGAGGTTCGCTCGGAGCCTAACATTAAAACTAACGAAGTCTGAATTATTGCAGGTTAGAGGAAACATCACCTTAAGAAAATGAGGTTTAAAGATTGCTCCTGAATTATTTCGCGAACATATAACCCCGAGGCGCTATTTTCCTCGGAGCTCTAACATTTTTAAAACTAACGCAGAAGTCTGAAATTTTGCAGGCAGTTAGAGGAAACATCTCGTTTAAGAAATGAGGGTTTAAAAGATTGCTTCCCCCTAACTTTTATTTTATAAAAATCGAAAAATATTAATTTTCTTATTGTTGGGAACAGTGGTTGTACGTCACACGTAAGCGGATTGCCTAATTTTAAATGCGTATTATTCAGGGTTCTGAATTTATAAAATTTTAGGAAGCTTACCGCGAGAATCATTGTGGCGGAAATTTATTTTCCACCCAACAATATATTTATATCCTTTGCTCGCATGAATAACTAGAACCAACTGTAAATAACTAGATTGTAATAATTTATAAGTTGTAGAGATAGTTTTAGTTAGCAATAGACATAATTGAGCGTTTGTTTGTCTCAAATCCTGAAGAAAGATTTTGTTGGTTCTAAAGAACCGATTTTCTCCAACGTGTAGGTCGGTCCAGTTGCGATGTTCCTGGAAACAAAATCAATTATAAATTGCGGACTCTCACGATTAATATACAGTTGATTCTCTATAACATAGCTCATTTATTATACAATTCAATTAAAAATTACTTTCAGCTTAACAATGGCTTCTGAAGAAATTGTTACAGATGATTTGTTAATGACAAATTATATTGACATCATTGGCAGACTACTTTTCATATGGTAGGACCGCTGATGCAAATGAATGTACGTCCAGGAACGGGGTGTTACTCTCCTTTGCAATTTTGCATTGCATTAACCTGCACCATGTTTTCCTGCAGGAATACCAGTGTGATGTGAACGAATACACAGAAGACACTGAAGTTTTTGGCAAAAGCCACTTCATGTGGTAAAATATTTTGCCTGGTTCAGAATGCTGCAAATATCGTTTGTTCCTACCATAATAATAATTTGGAACTCCCTTTTCTTATAGTCCACAAGGGTGTTCTTTTCTTCCACTTTTAGACGACGTACCGTCTGACCTGTTTGTCTCAATCAGTTGACAGGACAATACCATTCGCTAAACAGGTTTCCCCAAATTGTGGATTAGACATACACGGGAAGCACAATAGCCTTTTTCATTTGAATTTTTACGGTAGCCTTAAGCAATTAGAAAAGTTTCAGGACCTCCTGCTGGATGTTATGGCAACATCAGAAACACGATGACTCTCAGGTTTTCGAGATTTTCAATTGTCTTCAACTTTTTTAAATGGAACGTTATATTTTTTAACATCGCATCGCGTTCAAGGCGTCAAATTAATTATGTCTCTAAAATATTACCTTGAAACAAGAGAACATCGAAATTGTTTTCAAATTGTCAGTTTTGTTAACTATTCTGATTAATCATTTCTTGAAATTTAGTTCATATTAAAAATGTCAAATAGTAGGCCTTGGAAGGCAATATTTTAGAGACATAATTAATTTGACGCCTTGAACGCGATGCGATGTTAAAAAATATAACGTTCCATTTAAAAAAGTTGAAGACAATTGAAAATCTCGAAAACCTGAGAGTCATTTGTTTTTCTGATGTTGCCATAACATCCAGCAGGAGAGGTCCTGAAACTTTTCTAATTTAAGCTACCTGCTACCTCGTAAAAATTCAAATGAAAAAAGTTAGCTATTGTAGCGGCTTCCCGTGAACACCCTGTATATGTAAATCTAATCCACAATTTTTTTAGGGGAAACCTGTTTTCGCAGCGGCAATGGCAAATTGTCCTGTCAACTGTGTGTTGGAGGACAAACAGTCAGACAATTAATACGTCGTCTAAAAAGTGGAAGAAAAGAACACTCCTTGTGGACTATAAGAAAAAGGGAGTTCCAAATTATTATTATGGTAGGAACAAACGATATTTTGCAGCATTCTGAACCAGGCAAAATATTTTACCACATGAAGTGGCTTTTGCGGGTGGCCAAAAAACTTCAGTGTCCTGTTTTCCTGTGCAGTATTCCGCCACACTGGAAATTTATTCCCTGCAGGAAAACATAGTGCAGGTTAATGCCGGAATACGCAAAATTGCAAAGGAGAGTAACACCCCGTTCCTGGACGTACATTCATTTGCATCACAGCGGTCCTACCATATTTTTGAAAAGTAAGTCTGCCAATGATGTCTAATATAATTTGTCATTAACAAATCATCTGTATAATTTCTTCAGAAGCCATTGCTAAGCTGAAGGTAAAGTAATTTTTAATTGAATTGTATAATAAATGAGCTACGTGTTATAGAGAATCAACTGTATATTAATCGTGAGAGTCCGCAATTTATAATTAATTTTTGTTTCCAGGAACATCGCAACTGGACCGACCCTACACGTTGGAGAAAATCGGTTCTTTTTAGAACCAACAAAATCTTCTTCCAAGGATTTGAATTCGAGACAAACAAACGCTCAATTATGTCTATTGCTAACTAAAAACTATCTCTACAACTTATAAATTATTACAATCTAGTTATTTACAGTTGGTTCTAGTTATTCATGCGAGCAAAGGATATAAATATATTGTTAGATGTAAAAATAAAATTTCCCGCCACAAATAGATTCTCGCGGTAAGGGCCGTTTTCATAATCGTGCTAAAGGAGACTTTAATTTAAAGTCACTTTAAGCATAGGAAAACTAATGTATTTTTATAGGTTAAAGTCACTTTAAATTTAAAGTTCTATTATGAAAACGGCCCTAAGCTTCCTAAAATTTTATAAATTCAGAACCCTGAATAATACTAGCATTTAAAATTAGGCAATCCGCCTTACGTGTGACGTACAACCACTGTTCCCAACAATAAGAAAATTAATATTTTTCGATTTTTATAAATAATTCAAAAGTTAGGGGGGGAGCAATCTTTTAAACCCTCATTTTCTTAAAGGGTGATGTTTCCTCTAACTGCCTGCAAAATTTCAGACTTCTGCGTTAGTTTTTAAAAATGTTAGGGAGCTCCGAGGAAAATGCGCGCCTCGCGGGGTTATATTTCGCGAAATAATTCAAAAGTTAGGGGGGGAGCAATCTTTTAAACCCTCATTTTCTTAAAGAGTGATGTTTCCTCTAACTGCCTGCAAAATTTCAGACTTCTGCGTTAGTTTTTAAAAATGTTAGGGAGCTCCGAGGAAAATGCGCGCCTCGCGGGGTTATATTTCATGAAATAATTCAAAAGTTAGGGGAGCAATCTTTAAACCCTCATTTTCTTAAAGAGTGATGTTTCTAACTCCTGCAAAATTTCAGATTTCTGCGTTAGTTTTTAAACAAGTTAGGGTGATTTATATGAACACGTACCGCGATTGGAGTTTTCGATTTTACGATATAATTAAAAACGTAAGCGCAAACTTTCTTAATGTAATATTATCAACTCACATGTACAGATGTAAGTGTTTGTGCAATTAGAAATATGTACGTTACCGAATAAAAGATTAAATACAATTTTTCGTAAATCTCTGGGCCTATTCTCGGCGTTCCCGCTCACCGCAGGATGAAGTCATCGGTGCAAATTCCGGAGCATAAAACTCGATATTTCTTTCGTTTTCGTGATTGCTACGTTATTATATAAGATTATTTTAAGTATTTGTGATGATTTTTTATAGCATGAGCGAGTATTTCCTTAAATATAGGTAAAATTCCAAAGTCGCGACGGAATGCATACCTGTTTCTACATTGTAAGTGAGGCTCGCCAGTCACCGCCTCGCGCCTGCGCACTGGAAAATACTGCTGGGAGAAATACTGATAACTTCTGGTCGCTACTATTTCTATGCTCCTATCACTATCAAGTAACGCGTCGAACTCTTGAATCTTCTCAGGTTACGTCAAATAAAGCAACAAAACATTTATCCGGTTGCAGTGTTGCAAATAGCCTAATAAAAAAAACGCTCCTATTGTATTGCCAACTCAAACAGTTATTCTTGACCACTTTGTATTTATGATAAAATAATTAAATAATAAAATAGAGTTTTCGATTGACGGCACTAGTGCGCACTCAGAATATTTTCATCTCGTGTTATTACATGAGGTTAAAAGAAGATGCAAATACACTGAGTGCAACCGGTGCAAGTGAATCGAAAACGCTATTAGTGATGTTTGCCAAGCATAAATTCGGGTTCTTCTTTTTTACCAACAATATGCGGAAACAGAATTTTTTTTAACGTTTTTGCGCAAAGAAGAAAGGAATGACGATCGATTCCTGTGACCTGTGACTCTGGACAATGAAACAATGATCAAAAGTTTTTTTCTTCTACTATAGATCGTATTTAGTTTATCTAAATCGTAAAAGAAAGGTTTTCTAAATATCCAAATTGTCAACCATTTTGTCATCTGCATTTCGTTACCCTAATTCGCAAATGTTGTAAGTCCATTTTTACTAATTTTACAGGAGACGATAAAAACCGTAATGACAGTTTACCTATTAACTGTAATTTTGTTGTTGTTGTTGAATTAGGTAATATAATAATAATTTTTTTTTTATTTTGAAATGATTCACACACCATTGATTTGACCATGTAAACTGACGGACTTGCGATAATTTCTTATTCAAATTGTCGAGTGCCGGAGTCATGTTGTTTTCTAAAATGGCCTTTAATAATAGTAAACTGAAAGTCTCTGCGCTACAATTTCTTTAGTAGGTAGATTAGTCGTTTGTTAACGAAATGGTGTCAAAATTTCAATTTTGGTAAAAAGTGGACTTACGACATTTGCGAATTAGGGTAACGATTTGTTCAATGATCAATCGTCTTTTTTGTTTATGTTTTTGAAGAAAACGCTAAAAACCATAAACTAATATTTAATACTCAATAAAGTGAAAACAGAGTTTGATTTTTCCGGCATTTGTTTCCATTAAAATTTTTAGTGAATTATGGTCTGCATCTGTTTAAACTAATAGCGTTTTCAATTGACCGCACTAGTGCGCATTCAAAATATCTTCATCATCTTCATATTAAATGTGGTTAAAAGAAGATGCAAATACACTGCGTGCAGCCGGTGCAAGTGAATAGAAAACGCTATAAATGTTCGGGCTTTTATAAAAGCCTATTGGCAACACTGCTTATTTTTTCTCTTATATGGACAGTTCCATGTAAATAGACTGTAGAAAAAGGGACTTGAATACTTTCCTCTGTAATCACTTATAACTCTTACATATTGACCACGACGAAGTTAAAGATTATACAGGTAAAGATAAGTAGAAACAGTAACATTAAAATATGAAGAAAATTAAAAATTTTATACTTATGGATTTGTAATAAATTAATTTCGTCTTGGATACAGACTAAGAACAAAAGACCAACGAAATCAAGACCAACTGGAAAAAGCTTTACTTGGAGTTACAAGATAAAACAAGAAAAAAAATTATATTTTATTCGGAAAATACAGTGCGTTCAACTATTCCAGAGTTCCACGTAATCACGCAAATTAGGCAACCAAACTCACATGTAGGGTTCGAAAAACTACATGGTGGACTGGGATTCAAAAACACTCATCAACGAACTGCAACACGTTTCTATCAACTAACACTTCTATTACCTGTCATTCTACAAATCACTTTTGGGTGCGTTTTTAAATCACACCTACTGTTCAAACCAAATATGTTCGAACAATTTCCAAATTGTTCATACACTTGCTCGATCGCTAGAATATAAAAACGCTAATATGTCATATTTATATGTACATAACCTTAAATTTTTGTTTTTTGTTGCTTACGTAGTTATGTATCTACATAAATAGGTAATGAATTTAAATGTTCATTTCTATGACATGCAAACTTTCTTATAATGTTCTGACGATGAAGGCGAAGTATCCATCGTATTGTGTGATCGACGTGCTACAGAATTTTTAGGTTATGTTTATTCATTTCCCGCCACTGTACTTCGTGCACTTCCTGCCGAGTAGGTGCAAGGGAATGCTACTCGAACACCGTGTTCGAACAACTAGGGAAATTTGAAAACGCTAGATAGGTTGTTCGATTTGTATTTAAAAACGCCTTTTTACATGTTCGAGTACACGAACACTTGTTCGCACACTTTAAAAACGCACCCATTAACCGCAGACTTCGCTCTCTGTGGGTCGATTCTCGATTTACCATTATCCATGTCGCCTGCGACATGACGTCAAAATGACGCAATATCCGAACGATTTATATACATTTGAATGAGAGTCTACGTCACTTTGACGTCATATCGCATGCGGTAATCGTAATTCGAGAATCAACTCCCTGGGACCCGATTCTCGATCCGTGCGAGACGATTCGTATGCGACAATGACGTCAAAATGACGTCGACTCTCGTACAATGCTATACAAATTGTTGGAAAATTGCGTCACTTTGACGTCATTTTCGCATACGAATGTATTCGCACGATTCGAGAATCGGGCCCCTGAACAGAAAACATTAGAAAGTGATCTGAATTTCGCGCCCGGTTCGGCTTTTATGAAGGTTTCCTCTTTTAACAACTTTCCAGCACCATCTAAAGCGCATGTCGAACTTCCTGGAAACATTGAGAAGCCAGAATGACGTGACAATAATTGTCAGCCGCACGGAATGCGGTTGCAAATTTTATTTGGAAAATGAATTATTAATTTATTTACAAAGAAAATTAGCATTTTTCTTATTTGAAAACATTAAATGCATTGCGACGTTGTATAATAACTTCTTTGTATGGTAAAACTCGTTAATTCATTGACCGTAATTTATTATGCATTCTCTCTTGGAAGGGAGGCATTTCCCTACTGCGATAAAACCAGATTCAGATCAAATAAACAATACATATTTATACTTTATAATCTAAACAATAAGTTAGATTATTGTACTCTTTGTACGCAGTAGTTAATCACAGGCTTTTCAAGTGAATCCAAATTGCACCGTAATTGTACATCACACGTATGTACGTATATCCGCCATAATTATCTCGTGTAGCAAATAGAGCTTATCACAGTCACTATTTTTTTTTAATATTCCGCAAACTCAGGAATTGCTAGTAATACACACAGTGGCGCTCACCGTGTTTCTTTGACCTTATCTTTCTTAACAGTGCACTCCAACAAAGTGATTATCGCGAAATGAGTTTGTTATTTCCTTGGACGTGAACCAGTGAGGGTCATTTGATGACCCCTAAAATTCAGCACACGCGCGTCGATATTTTTAATCAGTCGTATCCATCTCGTTAAAAAAAATAATAATAAAAGTGCAATGGAAAATGGTCACAGTTCGTTCGTGCGGTTTGCGGATGACACAAGAGAGGGCAGTTCTGGCGAGAATAATCGGTAAGCCGTTAAATCAACAAAAATTTAAAGTATGAAGACGAGAAAACGTTTATCTATATGGAGGTCGGTTTTTAAGTGATTAAAATCTAATCGAAACGAATAAAATTTGTAGCGCTTTATACACTGTGATCGTTGATCAACAATGACTGAAGGTGTGCGTCTGAAATATTTCAAATATTTTATCAATTTTTTAGTAGTAGGATATCAATAATAAGTAATAATAATAAATATGTTGATTTACTTGTTCCTTGGGTTTGTCTAATGTCTTTTATTACTACTTACATCCTATCTGAATATTCTAGACGCAAATCTTCAGTCATTATTGATCACAGTGTAGCATTTTTACTCTCCGCTTCTAGGTTGATGATGAACTTAACTAATTCCAGTGGTAGCGGAAAGATTTTTTTTAAGGGTCTGGTTTTATTGAATATTAATTGCATCTGTAATAAAAGAAGATAATCGTAATAGCTAAAGTTAGTTTATATGTATACAGGATGTCATTGAATGACTTGGACAAACTTTAGCGTCGTATTCTTCTCTTCAAATTAGTGATAAAAATTTTTATAAACGTTTGAAAATGATTCTTTAAAAGTTATGGTCACTTGAAATTTAAAAAGTTTTATGTGTGAAAGATGTGACTATTATGTTTTTATTTTTCCTATTCAGTGCAATTTAAATGCGTGCATTATGTAAAAATCTAAAAATTAAATACCCGAACATCGTTTTTTGAAAATACCTACACTTTTTATGTGATTTAGTGCCAGTCTTTCCATCTCTTGATAAACTAACTGACGGATAACTACCAAGGAAACAATTCATAAAAATCAATCAACCATTCATAAAAATCAAAGTTATTCGCCGGATAACTTTAATGGGAAGATGAAAAGACCGGCCCTAAAGCAGATTCTTCATTTATTCCAAAGTAACCTTTAGTCATTATTGTTCTCATATCTTTATTAATTATAATAAACGAGGTAAATGAAATACAACCGCCAAAAAATTTTTCATCCAGTAACTCAGTGATTTAATCTTTATTTAAGAATATAAAATTCGTGATAATATGATATGTAAATTAACGAGTAAAAATAATTCGGCAACAATAGTTATTTATTTGTTTAACAAGTGTTAGAAATGTAACTATTTTCACTCGTTTAAGCTAATAGATGTCTCTTTAGATTCACAAAAGATTTTCATATTAAGTAATAAATGGTGCCAACATTAGTCGTATTTCTTTCAACTGACCGACAAGCTCTAAGTTGATCTGATCACTTAGAACTGTTTGTAAGTAATGAACCTTATGCCAGGCCTTATGTATTCTGCACATTAGATTCATTGCGTTCAGTTTGGTCAGTTTAGGAGTGCGTTCGATAAATATGCTCTGCGAACGAGAATTACTTAAGTGATCGTTTTTATTTCTAATTGCTATATTATTAAATAGAAGGCCAATTGTTATACAGGGTCTCCCAAATAGAGTGACCTATTAAAAGTTTTCGGGGAAGGGAATATACAAAAATTCTGAAAATTAGTACGCTAATGTAATTCATTCGAGTGATTAATACCCAATACTCGGGAGTAGAATACTATACTTTTTCGACGACTATTAATGAAAATAAGGAAATAAAATAAATAAAAATACGAAAACAAATCTGACGTTTATAGCCTATTTGATTGTTTTCATTTGTGGTTGGTAACTATGATATGAGCCGTGAAATTTGAAGTTATTACTCAGCGGGCCATTGAGTAATGAACGTCATTACTAAATTACTAATTACTAAATTAAAAAGAATAATGATGACAATATTATTAAATAGTCGTGGAAAACAATTATTATACCGTTAAAAAACAGTGCCAAAATTTCAAATGTTTATTCGTGATGTTTATTAGCAATTTTTTAGCTGTAAAAGGAAAAAAGGAACAAGTGACAACATTTGTCGATTTGTCACTAGCAGCAGAAACAAAAATAGACGTTTTGGTAACCATCGGCAACTTTTCCAATAAACGTGGAACAACCAAAAGTTCCTTGTTGTTTCCTCAGTGTAGAGTGAGTAGTTTCTTGTCCAGAGTAGTAACTAAACATAGCCGCTGTATGTCATAGGCACAAAAAGGTATTTTACAAGATTCTGGAACAACAACAAACCACAAACACTCAGTTCACCATTGTTTATAATACGCTTACTACACTAAATTTAACAAAATAATACTGGACACTAGACACTGGAGTTCTGTCTTAAAAGTACTTGGAAGGAAGTACCTACTTCCATTCAGCTTGCTCCGCCATTAACATCGAAAAATTCCAAAAGTAACCTAAGCCATTCACTTTTTAACTGAAGTCTACAGTAACCTATCAATTTTATCATTTGTATAACAAACCGCCATAATATTGCAGAAACTGACCCACCGCAAACTTATAAATAACTTCAATTGCATTCTCCCACTGCCGTAAGTTCTGTTAATTCTTAACTCGTTAATTTTTATTTATTATTATAATACCAATGGCAAGGGCGTGTTCGAAAATACAGGGAGTAAACCAACAGAGTGAATAAAGTGAAAAGCAAAATATATAAAATGATTTATATGAGAGAGAAAGAATATTACTCAAGAGTAACGCTCTGAGTTTTCAAACACGCCCCAACTGAATTTTTACAAAGAAATGTATCAGAATTCACTATTTAGAAAGCAGTTATTTATTATATTACTTCGTTCAATTATATCAAAAACCGTCCAAAAATTTTTTAATTTAATTTGCGGATTTGAACTAAATTCGAAGCACATCGCATTTTATGTTAAGTAATAATTTGTTCTTGAAGGTTGGCGTCATATTGGCATAACTGTTTTCATTTGTTTACAATGATCTGGTACAGGGTAGACAGACAGTGCCTTATGTTTCCTGCATTCTCGATTGATATCAGCATGTGAGTGAAATAGCGAATATCTGTGAGTAATTTTGGCCCATGTATCCGACAAGGATGTCACTAGAAGCCTATGTCACGTGACTGAGGATATGCAATGCTTTTTAAATGGGTGTATTTATCATCTCACTCTTAAGTTAATATCAATTCCTCTTTCTCTAGAAGGAATCTGACTACTTGATAAATCTGTGTTTGTTTACATGTGAAAAATGGTAGTTTTTCAACGAATTTATTTAACTGAGGGTATGTACCGTAGATATGCAAATTTTCTATTAGAATTTGACTGGTTAATTAATGTAGCATCTTACGTATACTCTGTTATAACAAGTTTGTTGAACAAGTGCTTTTAATAGTAATCCTAACCTTACTTCTTTTGCAGACAGTCGAATAACAAATCTGGCCATCGTGATCCCAAAAATAATGAAGAAGAAGAGCGAGAGAATTTCATCGATGAAGACAACATCGTGGTCGTCACAAGCAGTAACATGAACGTATGTGATATAACGTGGAAGGATGCCCTGAAACAGGTACTTTCATCTTCTTAACTTTAAATTCGTAATTGTAATTGTACTCATTAATTGTGTAGATAATTGCATGTTGCATAGTGCACAGCTTGGTGATTCAAGCTGGCATAAACATGTCATACAGTGCCATCTTGCTTCCCCAGTTGGTGTCTGACGATAGTGACATATTCATTTCAAGGTCCGAGGCTTCGTGGATAGGTAGCATGTAATCTTGTCTGTGTTGTGATATATAAGCACCACAAGTGGTTTCAGCCAGCTTGGTGACGTTGTCTTTACCTTTCGGGTCGTTGATGATCGGTCCACTCGTGGATAAATGGGGAAGGAAGAGATTGTGCATGATAACGACTGTGCCCTTCATAGTTTCGTGGATACTGCAGGCCAATGCTAAATATGTGTGGCATATTTATGTGGCAAGGGTGTTGGCTGGATTCAGTGGAGGTAATTTTTCTTTAATTTAATTTGTTTAATTAATAGGGGACCACACGCCCAGTGTTGTCCATATGTAGCCAACGAGATAGGAATGAATGGACACTCTAAAAATAGTTTGTTAAATACACAACAGATGTCACTTGCTTGCGCAAATTTGAAAACTGAATATTTGTCACAAACCATCTTCTTATTTCAAAGCTCAATTGGCTTATTTACCGTCGGATGTCTCTTTCAGGCATCAGAGAAATGAATGTAAAGTGGAGCCAGGGTGTGATAATGTGACATACGGTTATAATATATCACAAAATCTTTTAAACGGACAGTAAATAGTGCACAAACACTTTACGTTTCGCTATCGTTTGATAGCTTCTTCGGACAAGAACCAGCTTTAATTATGGTTATAATGTACTGTTAATTCACCTTTTAAATTTTGCCATCACACCACTTAGTTATGGAGTTTGTTTACAAGTTACTTTTATTTACTAGTTTCGTTTTTCCACCCTGCTGTTATAACAGTAGCGCCACTACGTGTTTGGTGAGCTGGCTCCAAACTGACACCAAGTTTAGCTCCAAATTGGGGCATCAAATTTAAGACACTTGATGAGTCATCTGCTTAGCTCTATTTTCTGTGATATGTGGACAGAATAAAAGATGTTGTGCTAAGTAATTCGGTGTGCAGTATCTAAACCAAAACCTGACATACAGTAGCGATTTGCGGTACTTTACTTTTCTATGCACCCGATGGTATATAATACACCATTTTCGCACTTCCTCGGTTGGCTGGGATACCCTGTATATTATATGAAAACAAACTAGAGTAATTGACTGAAAGTTTAGAAAGCATTTATTGAGAGAAAGTAATAAAAATAACATCTAGTCAAGCAAAAACAAGAAAATTTAAAAAGTTAAAAATTCAAGAGAAAGCAATGTTTAAAGAAAAATTAATAGCGTGTATTATCTAGAGGGTGGATCAGAGTTTTTGAGTGGCCAATCCATAACCGGAATATTGAGACCTCGCGCATATTCTATGATTCTGATAAAAAAAATTGTATTCACGAATCTTCTATAAATAGGAACCAACTTTGTGTGGGCGCCAATACAAATTCCTCCCCAAAATTTTATTGATCCGCCATCAAATGTCTCTTGCAACCAAATTGCAGCTAGGGTATTTTCTCCTCGCCTTTTCCAGACTTATCACGTATACAGTCCAATTGGAATGATCCCTTGCAAGTCTGAGTTTGACAACTCTATGTTATCTAGTGAGCGGTGGTGCCAATCAGTTGCGGCTTGTGAAATAATGTAGCAGGTGTTCTGGATTAGTAAACTGCTGTACTGGAGGAGGTTGGGGAGTGGTTTGAGTTTATGTATACAATAACTTATAACCTTATAACATCATCATCTCATTAAAGGTGTCGAATTCAGAAATAAATTTCTTTTCAATAGAAATCATCGATAGAACTGTCAAGCGATCTTCAGACATGGTATTATGGAGGAACGTCTTAATTCGTTTTAAAATCGAGAAGCAACGCTCGGCTTCAGCTGTCGCCATTAGGGTTGTTACTACAATTTCTAGTATTTTTGTTTTGTTTCCCTCATTGCTTCACTTAAATTATTTCTAATCAAAAATTTCAGAAGAGGCAACGCACCCTTTATGTCCTTACAGTTGTTTCTTGAATAAATAACAGACAGCTCAGTGGACAGTCGTTCTTTTTCAAGCGTGGGGTAAGTAGAACAAATGGTGGTTAACTTGTCTTCAGGAAACTTGAGGAAACTCTTCGAATTGTTTAGAAAAGAGAAAGGATGCAACCACTAGATGATCTTTGAAAATAAATCTATCTTTGACAGAATATCACACACTTCTAATGCGGCAACACGGATATCAAATCTGCTATTACCGGAACGTTTTCGTTTACTTGGCGGTGATTCAGTTCAGATACTTGAAGCTTAATTAAGTGTGTGTTTATAGTGGAGCGGCGAGCCCAGAGTAGAGCCAAGCCGCGAGCAGAGCGACGAAAACAAACTCCGTACATAAATGAGAGCGTTTATACTAGCGCGTCGAATAGCGAGGCTGTTCGACCCTAGCGGAGAGCCAAGCAAAGAAATCAAATCAGTTTGATTTCTACGCTCGGCTCGCCGCTATCGTCCGAAGATTTGCATCGAAAATAAAACATTAAAATGTACACTGAAAATTTTTTTCAAGCTGTTGCCGCAAATCGTTGTATAAATGATGAAATTCACCCATCCTCTCTGCGTTTCTGATAAATTTCATTTGTTTTTCCACAACTGTTAGAAAAACAATCACTTAAATACACTATCCTAAGAGAGGAATTTTCTAACAGAAACCGTTGCATCCTTTCCTTCGGCATTTTAATGTCGACTATGAACCTCTACTAGAAATAATCGCTTTTCTTAAAACGTGCTGCTCTGCTTGCCGCTTGGCTCTATTCTCTGCTCGCCGCTCTACTATAAACACTCGCTTCTTTATTAAACGCGCCGCTCTGCTCGCCGCTTGGCTCTACTCTCGGCTCGTCGCTCCACTATAAACACGCACTAACAATATCATCAATTGTATTCCGAATGTGGACGATGCTCTGTTCAAAATTATCAATGTTTTGTTGGATCAGTATTTGTAATTGATTAAATAAAATATCAACATGTGGCATTATGTAGTGGAAGAAAGTAAGCCAAAAATCGTACACTGGATTTTGTAAAGTTCGTCGAATAGAATTAACAGCACCGCAAACGGTTGCCTGAGTGAAGTGTTGTACTATTTCTTCTACACACCCAATAAGAGACTCTCTGTTTTCAAATACAACATTAATTATTGTATGTATGTTAAAATTCCAGCGAGTGGTAGCACCATGAGGAATTTTTTCTTCTGACAGTTTTGTTTAATACTTCTACACGTTGAGGAGAATGACTACAAAATCCAGGGATATCTTGCAAATTTCCGAAAAAGACACATACTTGAGCGTTTACAGAAACAGCTTTCGACATAATCAAATTTAACTGGTGTGCGTACGAAATGGGCAAACGGATATTTTTGTTTCATTTTTGCCTCATAACCGCTGCTTCATCGTAACTCTGCGCAATTAGTTGTATTAGGTGAATGTTCAATTAAAGGATCTATAATACTTAATATTTACAGTTGGTTCTTGTCCGATGAAATTTGTATTACAAAATCTTAAAATACTTAAAATATTTTGAGAAAGAGTTTCAGCGTCGCATTTTTCAGGATTTAGGTACGTCCAAAAACATTCAGTTGGCTCCCCATCATCTCGCGTATATCTCAAAAAATTGAGTTTTTGCAGACACATCCGTCGTTTCATCACCCATAACGGCCAAAACCGATGCCTTTTAAATTTCTTTAATTATTTCATCATGACAAACCTCAAGTGTGCATTCTAAGAGTGCGTTTTGAATTTTTTTAGAAGTGCCTTTAAATACAGACGCTTTTCAAGTGTTCTCTTAAAGTTGAATCCAGTTCAGCAGAAAAATGTATCAATCCACGTTAATTAAATTAAAAACAACATCCATAGTGATATGGTTAAACGATTTCAAAATTGCACAAGTACACTTGCGCATTAAAAAATTCGCATTTATATATAGCGTTTTCGATTGACCGCACTAGTGCGCACTCAGAATATCTTCATCTCGTGTTATTACATGAGGTTAAAAGAAGATGCAAATGCACTGAGTGCAACCGGTGCAAGTGAATCGAAAACGCTAATAGTGTTGATCAAACTCCACTATCGTGCATGTACTGCAGTAATTGCAGCTCCAAATCCGCTTTAAATTCGCGACATTAAGCCTATGGGGGAGGGGAATGAAGGAAACAGCGGGGACGTTCGAGATCTCCTTCAAGCGGCCCAGGTAAGTACTGTATCTGTGCCTATTGAAGCTAACAAACGATAGTAGAGAGTTCCACTGGCTTGCCGTAAAATCGCCGTGCTAAAAATAAAAAATATTTAATCGCGTATCTTGCTATGCATTTCTAGCAAGTTTTTCGAAATTTTTTTAACATCATTTTATCATTTTGGCAGTCTGCAGCATTGGAGCTCTCATGCACCAGCCGCCACTGGCAGGCTGACATTTCAGAAAAAGTTTCTTAAATTAATTAACTTTACTTACAATGTCACAGTTAAATAATGTAAAAGAATTATTAATTATTATTTTTTTTTAATTTAGGTTTGTCTACTGTTGGATTGGTATATGTCAGTGAAATCACACATCCAAATTACAGACCAATGCTATTGAGTTTGAACAGCGTTTTTGTTTCATTTGGCATCCTAATAACATGTGTTTTTGGTAAGAGCATTTAAATTGGATCCTTAAATTGTATTAATTTTTGTTTTGTTTTGGTAAAGGTTTATGTTTCAATTGGCGAGTTATGGCATTAATTTATTGTTCGCTGGTCGTGTTGACTTCAATACTTCTTTGGTGGGTACCTGAGAGTCCACATTGGTTAATGACTTTCAAGAATGAACCGAACGCCGCTGCTCGTTCGTTAAAGTGGCTCTATACTAATACTCAAGTATGTATTATCAAAGTTACATCAATTAGAATCCTTCTCATAAACAAGTTTGTTTATTGGAATAAAAAGATTCGATCAAAATTTTTAAAAAATCTTTACTAATAAGTTGGATTATGCACTGTGATCAACAATTACATATTGAATTTGCCGTTCTACAATGCATAGTTTTTATTTTTCGTACGATATTATGTAGAAATTATTATTGATATCCTTGTGGGTAGTAAATAGTTGTTGCGGAATGAAAGGTTGATAATATTTGAGAAATATTCCAACTGTCAATCATTGTTGATCACTGTATTTTCTCTTTCAGATTTTACCATGTCATTTCATATTTATAATTTCACTCAGCAAAATTCGCCGTTTGTGCTATTAACGTAATATTTTGTTAGGTTTTTGAAAATCAGCGCAACCACCTTTTAGAAGCTCATACTCACAAAAGATACGAAAACATATCGGAGAATTCAGATGAAAAATCGAGACTTCTGCGACTCAAAAAAAATCTCCACCTGTACAGGGAGCCCACCGTATACAAGCCAATAGTTATATTATTTATACTGTTCTTATTCCAACAACTATCAGGAGCGTACGTGATCATTTTCTATGCCGTGGATTTGTTCCGTGAAATCGGAGGACACTTTCGGAAAGGCATCGATGAGTTCGTCGCTCTGGTTTTACTGGGAAGCATCAGATTCGTAATGTCAATTGTCTCAGCGTTGGTTTCCAAGAAAGTTGGACGGCGCCTTCTACTGTTCGTATCTGGTCTCGGAATGGCCTTGACCAGTATGACAGCTGGGTTTTACATGTACTTGACCGCCGTTCCTCCGGATGAGTTGGCTAAACTGCACGTTACTAAAACGGAAGAAGACGATAACATCCCTTTATTGTGTGTGCTGGGATATGTGTGCTTCAGCGCCCTGGGATATCTGGTGATTCCCTGGACACTCATCGGGGAATTACTGCCCGTTAAAGTGCGTGGGAAATTGGGAGGACTGTTGATAGCAGCCGCGTACATCCTCATGTTTGGCGTGGTGAAAGCTTTCCCGTTTATCTTGCAAGCGGTGAACATTCAGTGCATATTCTATGCAATATCAGTGATTAACTTGGCCGGCGTTTGTTTCGTGTTTTTCTTTCTGCCGGAAACCTTGGGGAAAAGCTTCCCTGAAATTGAGGCATACTTTAAGTAATGAATTGTTTACAATGTGATATTGTAAATTTTAAACTATTTTTGAACAAGGAAAAATGAGAATATTTTATTTAGGATTAAGTAGGTGATAATGTCTATTTTTATATGATAAATGGTAATAAATATTTAAAAACTTATTTATGAATAAATAATATTTTTTGCCTTGAAAATTCAGATTTGTCTAAAAATAACTTAGGGCCAGTTTCATAATGGAACTTAAAGGAGAGTTTAAAATTAAAGTCATAATTAGATGTGTAAACAAATGTGTTTCAAATTTGTTTTGATATCTGAAAGTGACTTTAAATTCCACTATAAGACTGGCCCTTAACTTAGAGGTTTCCATTCAGAAACTTTAAACAGTTTTACTGTTTTTGGCGGAACAATTTATTGTTAGTCGCCCTGTACTTACATAGATATTTTTTGTGGAAATTGAATTCTGACATCTTTTCACCCTTCAAAAAAGTCCGCAACCAGCGTTAAATAAAAGTTTTTCCGTTTTATACAAATTAGCAAAAAAACGTAGATCTCCTTCATTTAAAGTGACGAGCTACAACTTCATATGAGAGATGCGTGGATTCTCCACGTTTTTTTCTCTATTTTCGACAATAAATCACTTGTGGACAGACATCAATAAATTGCAGCATTTTGGAAGTCTCAGTAGAAACTAATAGCGTATTCCAATCGCTGCACTAGTGTACACTCAGTGTATCTTCATCTCTTATTATTATATGAGCCAAAAATGAGATGAGAATACATCGAGTGTGCATTAATGCAGCGATTGGAATACGCTATAAGTTTTCCAAAAACTCACAAATTGACCCTCGGAAATTACGTTTTTTTTTAATTAAACGTAAATTGCAAGGATAATAGTTATGTATTAAAGGCATCATTAGGAGAGTATAGTCGTGCGTAGCTTAAGTGCTACACTTTGACAGTTCTGTGAGCCTTATATCACAAGGTTTTAAGGGTGAGATTTACGTGCGGGAGGTGCATTTTAGGTGCGCAGGACTGTACCTATGTGTAAAGCACGACGCAAAGCGGAGTGCTTTTAAATGCTCGAGGGCTATTATCTACAATTATGCCCGTGGTACATACAACGTTTTGTTTTATTTTGGTTTTAAAATGGCCAAAATTTATGGATTCAATATTTTTGTACCGTATGCGACTGATGCACATTGTTTCCATAAAATAATTATGTAGATTGTTTGCGTTACTATAAGTTTATTTACGTCAGCAAGCCCTCGGGCAATAAAAGCCCAATTATGTTTCCAATTGAGTGCCAATAGACAAGATTATGGTTCCAATATAAAATTTAAAAAAATATTGTTTAGTCATTTTTTCTTCTGCATTACTCACGCGTTATGGTTATGAATGAAATTAAGATCGGCAAGGACGGAATATCAAATCAATAACTGGAATTGATGAATAAGACCGGAGCCGGGTAATTACGCTATGACCAGTGCAGTTTTTAATTCAGAAATTCTTACGGCGACCACCGGTAAATGTCAGCGTATCAAAATTCGTATGGATGTGTGAACAAGACTGAAAGTAAAAGACCTTGGCGCACCGCGGATGGGTAATATGTGGAACGTCTTCTTCATTCGTGTGTCAGAGGTCGTAACACGAAACTCGCGATGAAGACTCTGCGGTTCGTCCTCGTCGTGTCCATTGTTATCCTAGTCCAAGGTAAGGAACTTGTTTTTTTTTTTTAATTCTTTTTTTACACGCGCGTTTTGTTTAATTAAGTGTTACAAAACGATTTCAATTTGTTTATCAAGAAAAAAAATTTAATTCAGAAACTAAAAAAAAAAAGCATTTGCGTACTCGTCCATACGTACGGGATGAAATTAGTTTATTTATTGAAAACACGCAGACAGGAATGCATTAGCATATGTAAAGCATAAGTGTTGGAGTGTGTAAGATTAAAACAATTTGCACTTGCAGACAAACCCCAAGGGCGAATGCAAATGCAATTGTAGTAATAAATAATGTCAGCTACTTATAAGGAAATGACGGAGTTTTTCTTTTGCGAATATTTTTTTTTTATTTGGAACATTATGTAGATACAAAAGTTAATCAAAAATTAAAAGAAATTCTTGTCAACTCTATCAAAGTGGAGAAGAAAAAATAAATAAAAGAAAATTTTGGTTTTTCCCTTATTACCACGATGATTTTTATTTCTTATAGAATTCTCGACGTATTTACTAAACCTAACGATAGGACTCTCCAAGTAATTATATTTATTTGAAATTATATTGACTCTTCATTTAATATCTAGTACGTTCGTATCTAAGTATCTAAAGTAGGCAATGCCCGAATAAATAATTACATGTAAAATACATGATAAAATTTATGTAGAAATTTGCACAATACATATTTCAATATTCAACAAAAATTTGATATGTATTAGTAATTTAATTAGTCATAGTAATTTATGGTAGTAACGGTGGTAGACGTGATTTTGTATTATTAAGTCAGCAGGTGTTATTTTTGTGTAATTTTAACGTACAGCTCTTAATTAATGCATTCCAAAATTAATAATACCTTTTCTACAGCTATTAATAAATATAAAGAAATAAATCCTGACAAACTGTAAACAACGAAATTACTAAAATTTATTAACAATTTACGTCAATGACCTTGAGATATAAAACATGTTTTTTGTTTCAAATTTTACATGCAAAAATTCATGAAATTCTTTTTCGTCACTATACACGGTCAAATTTTACGTTTTGTCAAAAAATATATGTAAATTACGTGGAATTTAACAGTTTGCAAAAATGGCAGTGTAGCTACATCTCGTTCTTTAATACAACATATTTTCCAAATTCCAAAGCACATTGTTTTAAATGTGAATTAACTTTGCATCTTGTAGGCTTGTTAGAATACAGTGGCACTCATAAAATCCGTAACAAAAGGAAATTTACAATATTTCAAGAAAGACCAAATAAATTATGCGTGTTTGCCGTTCATCATTTTATTAAACAAGAAATAAGTGAAACTAAATTATGTGTACTTATTTGTTAAAAGTGTAATGTAACAAAAACGCATTTTTCTAAATTTAGTGCTACCGCAGAGTTCTGCCAACCGTTTGTATCGATATTGTCAAGCACAATTTGATCGCGTGGGGTTGAAGACCCAGTAGATATATTGTAAATGAGTAGTAATATAATGTGTAATTTTAATTTAAATCTCTCTATCATTTAATGATGAACATGAAACTAATTTTATTGCAAATTATTTGGGTAGGACCAGAAGACGTCGAAAATTTATAACCTTTTTGGGGATGATCTTGATTTTAACTTTCACTGGTATACGTTTTCGTTTATCAAAAATTCTGTTACATATTGTTGAGCTACATAATTGACGATGAAATAAAATCTCTGAGAAACTGGTATGCTACTTAATTTATCTATCTAGAAATATCTGCTTCCGTTATTGAATCTTAAATATCAACTCATATTAAATAATATATTAAGCCTCCGCTGTCCGTGGATTATTTTTGGTTTAATAAAATGAGTTAAACTTTAACGTGCGTTAAATCAAAAATTAACTAAAATTATTTGAAATCCTGGCCTATGTAATTCAAATACACGGTGTCCCATGACATAACAGCCATTTTAAGCCAAAAATACCTTATAAACATATGTAGGTCCAAAATTCATTCGTAACGAATTTACACTCAGGGTGACGAGCACCAACCGAGAGAAACTCAAACTATTTTAGTGTATTACTAAAAGAGTGGAAAATCAGCGATTTCAATCACAGTTAACACTAATGCAGTATGTCACACTTCCGTAGTTTTTTATTTCAGGAGTATTTTAAATTTCTCTTTAGAGTTAATGTATGATAGTGTACACCAAAGTAGAATATTTTACTTAAGTAGAGGAAATAATGCAAATAAATACTCCTACTCACTAGTAGGAGTACGTGTGACAATATCACAGACAGTGTTGTGCTAAGTTGCGTTCGAAAATTATACGTCGGATGTACGATTTCATCTTTCTCAATCACGATTTGTAACCTATTTTGTATCTCGCTCATCCGTTTAAAAAGATCTTGTGTTTATAGCATTTCCATGACAACAAGCGATCTTTCACATCCCACATTTAAGTAGGTTGTGAAAAGATCGCCTGTTGTCATGTAAATAATATAAACACAAGATTTCTTTCAACGGATGAGCGAGATACAAAATAGATTAAAAATCATGAATGAGAAAGATGAGATCATACGCTCCAGATATATCCGACGTATAATATTCGAACGCAGCACTAGAATTAAGTGGCGTTATTGCAAAACTCCAGAAGTACAAAACTTCTGTAGTATTATACTTCTATAGTACAAAGTGAAGAGAAGTAGAAGTGTGCATTACTAGTATAGTATTTTCAACTGATTTAGTGCTCGCCACCCTCAGAATAGTATTTATTTATTTATGTATTTAGATTGGAAGAGCGGAAGAGACCACCTAACCTCTTTTCTCCTCCTTTCTTTGGGGACATCTGAAAAGCCTCGTTTAAATAAAAAATTATGGCACTGGAAAAGTGCATATTGTTAGAATTATGAACGCTGCAGGCACTATTCGTGCTGATCACAATACTCTTGGAAGAGGTATTTTTTCAATTATCAGGAGAGCTAAAATGTGTACACAAAAATTAGGTGGATAAAATTAACTCTTTCCTTAGTACGTTTATCAAGTTATTTTAATTAAATTTTTAAAAAATTACTTTTCTTTCTAACTAGCTTTTTACCTAAAACGGCCGATATGTCATGGGACAACCTGTATAATGAACAAGGCTGCATGCTGTCAGAAAAGTGCGTCTAAGTTATGCGTTCGTTTTCAACTAAAAAGAAACATACGGTATGCATTATATTTATTATGAAAAAGCTCTGAACAATCGTCCTTAGACCAAGACGATATATGCAAGTATATAATTAAAAGTTTCGGTTCAGTTGTGATTAATAATTGAAAAAATGTATGTACGCTTACATACCGAGTGTCCCGGCCCATCTGAGCTATAAGAAATTAACATGGGATTTTAAATATTATTGATTTTTATGTTCCCAAGACAAAATTCGACAAAAATTCACATTGCGTCTGCTAATCCTTCATCGAATACAACTTAGACCCAATTGTACAATGCCAGTTTAAATTTAAGCTGAAGCTTAATTATTATTATTATTTCAACAATTGTTGTTAAGGGCTTAAGCTTTGGCTTAAAAATAAGCTGGAATTGTACAACTGGACCTAAATGTTTGAAATTATGAATAATTATGCTACAATTATTTATATAATTAAAAGAAAACATTTTCCAAAACTAAGTTTCACTTTAAGATTCCCTTTTTAAAACTTATACGTTATAAACGAGGGAGTTGGTCAACTTGCATGAGCTCACAGCTTACATTCAGATGCCTCGGCTTCAAGACCTCGTCAAATTTCCTTTTTATTATTATTATTACCGTTTTTAACCATTCATATTTTTACGTTCATAGTATTTGTAATAATAACAGTGCAGGTGATTGAATTTTTAAAAAATTGTAATAATAATTTTAAAAAAGAAAAGGAGATTTGAGCCCTGGACAAGTCGGTCAATTCCTTTATGACAAATTTTAAAAAGAGAATCTCAAAGCGAAACTTAATTTTCGAAAAACTTTTTCTTTAATTATTGGACTTGCAGACACAATGTAAATTTCTGTCGTATTTTGTCTTGGGAACATAAAAATCAACAATATTGGTTATCCCATCTTAATTTCCTATAGGTCAGATGGGCTGGGACACATGGTATACCGATTGTTTCATTTGAACTTATAAAAGACAGAAATGGCTATACATATAATAAACCAAAGGATATTATAATAAATTACTTTATTTGAACAATTTGAAATATGCATACTAATTTTTATTCACATTAAATAGATAGGATATTAAATTATCAGAATCTCAAGGTAAAATTCAGAAGACATGCGAATACCTCTGTTTTTAAATCTAAACCTTGATTGTGAAATCGAAAGTTATAACTGTAAAAGTGCTTGCACTAATGTAATAGTCCTAACTAGAAAAAATAAATAAATAAACAGATATAAATCGTTAAAGACAAATAAGTACAACCCCACATAAAAATAAAAATTAAATTTAAAGCAGGTCAATGTCCAATGGATATAATCTTTAAAGGTCTCACCTAGTCGGTGGATTTAAAGCAAGTACGTTCCGGGACAACCTATATATAACTTTCTGTTCAACTACATATCGTTTTATTAGATTTTTCAAAATTTAGTACCTACAAGAAACAACTTGTAAATTACAGCGAATTAAAAACAGATATTGCAAATACAAAAACAACAGTTACTTGCTTGTTCAACAACGCAAAAGTTTTACATTTACTGCCGCGACTGGCATTTCACGGCAGAGACGAAGTATTTTTACAGACAAGGCAGTGAAAGTGCTTTTCAGCTGTTAATAAAAATTCACCTAAATCCGCGCTTTAGTCATCAGCTTTTTGATAATATGTTTTTCAAGTAAGTAGTACAGTCGCGAGCAAAATAAATTGATCGAAAATGTGATTCAAAAATTTCATGGAATCATTACAAATTAAATATCTTGTGGAGACAGTTCACAAAAGAATACCCGTTGCCGTGACAAAGAATGATAGGAGACTATACGTCAAACACGCATCCTAATAATTTCCGTAAAACAACAAATATCAACAACAGTTTTTCTGCAGCTACTTTAAATGTACCTTCGATACAAAAATGTCAAGGTGAAGACGAAGCTCGCGGCACTTTTCCCCCTCAAAACAATTAAAACTTGTAAATACATCGGCATTAATTATTTACCGACTAAAAACTTATTATGTAATGTGTTATGAGAGCTCAGCCAGGTATAGATACATACATAGGTAAATGGTGAAAGCGAAGAATCGATGGGTGATGATGATAAATAACGAAAGGTCGTTTAGTAAAAAGCAGGTTATCCGTGCGATTGTTGACCGAGAGTCAAATGTTACGACATTAGAATTGCTTTGCATTTGCTATTACTCGTAAAATCTGAAATTAATTTTCATGTTTGCATTTGGAATTAATATTTAATTAGCGAAGCAATACGAGCTTTGTCACTTTCACGTTACGTACGTTTCGCATTAATTCATATCTGCATGTGCAAAACGGTTCCATCAACATTTCGTAATGTTTTCCGGACAAGAAAGTTCTTAAATTTCAATTAGTGGTGTTAATGTCAGACGAACGCCTTTCAGTTTTCCAAAGAATAACTGTCGTAAACTGATCGAAAAGTTAGGGAGAATAGAGGAGGTAGTCGATTGATATGAAAGTGTTTTGTTTGAGAATATCTGCCATATATTTTCTTGGCCGTTTTACAAACTTTTTAATTAACCAATGAAGTCTCTTTCTTGATGTCAATTTATGAAATTAAAGACCAAAGAGCGAAATCAAAGTGTCTGCCACTTCGAGGACGTCGTCAAGGTCATCAAGATAACAAACAAGCTTTGCAAATTAGTGCAGTCGAAACTATAATTCATTTAATAAGTTCAGCACAAGTAACACATTTGAATCGAAGTGTTTAATTTTGAAGTTGAACGAAATGCCGAAGTGTTTACTGAATTGTTACAAATATCATCGTCTCGTCATCACAGACGAAAAAAAAAACAATATTAATTCCGAAAGGAGGTACGAAAAATTATTACCTGTGCTACCAATGTTTAATATTTCATTGTAGTTATTTAGAAATAGAAGGATTATACAGCCTGTTCAGAATAAGTTGTCCATTGTAGGGATCTCGCTTATTATTTAAGTTATAATGTTGGTTAAATGAGAAAAATGTTTCGTCTTCTCGACGAAGATATCTCACCAGGTTTAAAGTATTCCTTAGAGTTTCCACAAATGTTATCCATATTTTAATTGTTTTTTTTTTTTCAGAGTGGTTACAGTTTCCAAAGAACTTCTCAAAAACAAGTTGTTTGTTTAATATATATTTTCTAATATATTGCTTGAAAACCAATAAGTTATTACTCAATCTAGTTTGTTATGGAAAACCAGAGAACAACTTATTGTAGACGGTCTGTATGTGTTGTATCAATACTACAATTTGTTACAGTCCGATTTTTCGTTAGCATTTCCGACGTTGAATTTATAATAATTAACTAAATTTTAATTTGAAAGGCGGATTTGGTCGCGTATTTCGTATTTTAGGTTGGTAATTTAGTCGTTAGATGTCGTGGGCATGCTGCCGATTAAGATCTAGATCGTTGGCGATAGATTCTTCTAGAACCTTAAGGTGGAAGTGACGTTTTTTGAAATACACGTTTCTTATTGGTGGATGCGGCGTACAAGAAGGAAGAGTTTGATTCGGCCATGTTTGTTTGATCACTATTGAATAAGTTGCGGGTACGATCAGTCGTGTTTTTGCGAACTTGGTGCTTTTGTGCTTTGTTGGAAATTGAAGGGTGGTTTTGAGGCAATTCCACCGTGTCGACGGCCAATGCCGGAATTTCCCCGCATTTCAACGTGAAAAGTATATTTTGAATACTTTTCACGTTTTCAAAAGTATATTTTGAATACTTTTCACGTTGAAATGCGGGGAAATTCCGGCATTGGCCGTCGACACGGTGGAATTGCCTCAAAACCACCCTTCAATTTCCAACAAAGCACAAAAGCACCAAGTTCGCAAAAACACGACTGATCGTACCCGCAACTTATTCAATAGTGATCAAACAAACATGGCCGAATCACACTCTTCCTTCTTGTACGCCGCATCCACCAATAAGAAACGTGTATTTCAAAAAACGTCACTTCCACCTTAAGGTTCTAGAAGAATCTATCGCCAACGATCTAGATCTTAATCGGCAGCATGCCCACGACATCTAACGACTAAATTACCAACCTAAAATACGAAATACGCGACCAAATCCGCCTTTCAAATTAAAATTTAGTTAATTATTATAAATTCAACGTCGGAAACGCTAACGAAAAATCGGACTGTAACAAATTCCATTAGCTTTTTTTTAATAAAAGAAAATGTGTAATACAAAACTTATAAAAATTAATTCTAACTTTTTCTCGATATCCATTGCAAAATAAGAACAACAATTAGCAAGAAATAAACTGAAGCTAATTTTTTTTTAATAAATAAAACACCATGTACATTAGAATATTTTTTATTCTAAATTAAGTACTACATAGTCAGAAATTGTTGTCTGTGATGATGTATTTCCAACTGAGTAAAAAAGTGATTTCTTATTTTGCTCGTGACAAGCCCCGAAGCACTAATGTGTAAATGCAAGTGCATAATATGCCGAAACAAATCGTAGTTAAGGTAATTCACTTCTTAAGTTGATGACCTGCAAAGTGACTTCTGAAAGTTTATGACAAACATGGAATGCAACTAAAAAAATTATCATTTGTAATATTAAGGATTTTTACATCAACAATAAATGTTAAACTTTCAATTCTTTTTAAACTTCCCTCGTTAAAAAATAGTCAAATATTGTGTGGGTAACCTAGACCGTGTATAAAACTAAAAAGTTACTTTACATAATCAGGTAAATGTTTATAAAAAGCACAAAGAGCAAAGGGCCTAAAACAGAACCTTAGCCTACTCCTAGATCAATGTCAAACTTCATTTGCTACTCATTTATACAAATAATGTTACGCCCGCTATTTAAACTTGATAGCTTATACAGAGTATCCGTTTTTCGAGGCTAACCATTGGGAACTCGGTTATCTTAAGAGATACGAAGTTGGTTAAATTTTGGGGCAAAATTGGGTATCTTTGTCCAAATCAATAATCGGCACACAAATTTCACCTATTTTTTTACGGTTTTCAATATATGTATTCGTAAAAAGTAAAAATCACGATCCACGTTTTTAGGTTTTTTTTTTTTTTTTAATAAATACCAATGAAGCTACAAATTTTTTAAGCTTTTAAGGCACATTCTTATGAATAATTTAAATATGCCAACTCTTTTCCATGTCGTCAAAAATTGCGAACAAACGACATTCAAGTTTTTAATATCTTATGTTCGCCAATTTGGATTTTTATACTATACAAAATTAAGCTATATATGTATTTTTTTCTGATTACAATGATGGATCACACTTGATGGTTTCAGTTAGATTCTGTACAAAACATTCGAAATCATCTGTTCTGCAAAGAGGAATGATTAAATAAAGTAGATTAAGGAAACCTATACTTTCAATATAAGTAATTTCATAAGGACTCCTCGAGACGCTTTTCTCCTCTAGATACGACGACGAGAGGAGAAAGAGATTCAAATATCAAAGTACAGTAATAACAATACAAACAATACATTCAAAATTAATTCGAGGAAAGAAGAAACGGTATTCTGTACATTTAAGGCTATTGGTAGTTTCTGATGTTTCCCTAGGCAAATGAAATGCTTTTCGGCTTATCTAAAGTTCAATCTGAATTCATCCAATAATCCAAAATTTGGGACTCTTCAGTTTTAATTTCGAGGACGTTTTGTTTGCGACTTACTTAAATTTATTAATACCAAACAAAAAAAAAACACTCACAGAAAGAATTTTATCTTTCCTACCGAAAATAAATAAACTAAGGTAAAATTTAATTGATTTATCAAGAAATCCAACTGTAGAAAAATCGCGACGAGATTTAAACACAGATCACATTATTTATATCATCTATCTGGAGTCTCTCAGAGGGGTAAAATGACATCACCCGTAACAGTCAAATTCAAAATATTTCCATCTTGCTCTAGCTTCCGAATGAAAATATATTTACCGGTAGAGGGCGTGCCATTTCTCTATTCGGTTTGTTTTTTCTTAGCACGCCCATATCTGTGACCATTTGCGGATACCAGCATGTTTCTCAAGGTTTGCAGCTCTGAATATATTCTTCGAATTGTTTGTCTACCCTAAGCACAGGTACTGATTGTTACAGTTTCAACCCACTGCACAAAATTACTTGTTTTGTTCTAACTTGATCGCTTTGTCCTAATTCAGACTCGTACGTTTAAATTTTATGATTGCAACATTTTGCAATTTCTTTTCTAATTTTGAAATAAATTATTTTTGAAAATTATCGAACTAGCGGTCAATAAAAGACTTTTTTTATTTTTATGCTAAGCTTTCGGCAATCTTTATTCATCAGAGCAAAAACTACAAGAGGAAGGTTGCAATGATTGAATTAATTCAAATTAAATAACTTACATATTCTTTTAGTTTAAATTACATTCCAAATTAAAATGTTCAAGATTTCAAAGTGTATGTCGAAAAACGAAGTTTATTTGTTTTCAAGGATAGTCTAGATTTAGAAAATTGTTTGAAAATATAATTAACTTTGGATTCTGTTATTCCAAATTACGATTGAAATCAAATTTTATTAAATATTCATAAGCTAAATTAAGATTTTGAATATCCGATCGAAAATTCATAGAATTACTGTTTTTTTAATATGAAATAATTCTAAGAATAATCTTGCACCATAATTGGTTTCTTTTTCTAAAATATTAGTGTTATTGAAATCTAATAAATGATTTTTCTCTTTAAAATGTTGTGCTAAAGCACTAGAATTTTTTTCTTTTTTAATTATCAATCTACAATCAGATTTATGTTGTGATAGTCGTGATTTAAGCCAATTGGAAGTTTGTCCTATATAAACCTGATCACATTCTGTACAAGGAATACAATAAACAATACCGTATTGATTAGAAGGCGGAATTTTATCTTTAGTTTTACTAAAAAGATTATTAATAGTTTTAAATTATATTTTGCAATTTTAGCATTAATATTTTTTAATTCTTTAATAATCAAATTTGTATAACCAGTTATTTGTGGAAATTTTTTATAAAATAAAATGTTTTGATTTTGATTATTTTGAGAATTATTATTGTGAATATTATGAAAATTTTGATTTTCATTTTGATTATATTGAAATAAAATTTTATTAACTAAATTTAAAGGATACCCATTATTACAAAAAAGATTTCTTAGTTTAATTAAATTCTTTTCTAAAAAAGTAGGATGACAAGTTTTGAATTCTGTTCTTAAAAGCATTTAAAACATTAAATTTCTGATTTAAAGGATCACATGAATAAAAATTAATGAATCTACCGGAATGTGTCGGTTTTTGATACCAATCTAATATGATTTTATTATTTTCTAATCTAATTAATTTAATATCAAGAAAAGGAACTGAATTATTAGTTTCTTCTTCTAAAGGTAAACTGAATTTGTGGATGAAAGTTATTAAAAATATCTAGTGTAGTAACAATCATATTTCTTGGTAAAGAATAAATAATGTCATCTACATATTTTTTTATAAAACCAAATTGAAAAGGTAATTGAGGTATGATATTATCCAAAAGACGATCCATCACAATCTGGGCTAAAATAGGACTAAGGGGAGAGCCCATTGGAACACCATAAATCTGTTTATAATAGACATCATTATACGAGAAATAACTATTATTGAATAAAAATTAAAAATAAAATTGTTAAGAATTTTTCTTTACTTAAATTACAATATGGTTCAATTTTATTCGAGCAATCTTCATTAAAAATTTCTATAATTAAATTTGTAGGTATATTAGTAAATAAGGAAACAACATCGAAAGAGACTAAAACAAAATCCTCAGGTAATTGAAAGTTTTGAAATTGTTCTGCAAAAACAAAAGAATTTATTACATTATAATCATTTTGATTTTTATAAGCTAATGTTAGTATATTAGATGTAAATTTGGACAATTGATAAAAAGGAGCATTAATGCAAGATACAATTGGCCGTAAAGGAACATTTTCTTTGTGGATTTTTGGCAAACCATAAAATTTAGGTGATGTAGAATTATATTTTATTAATTCTTTGTATTTATTAGCGTCTACGTAGTTCAATCTTTTAAGATCTTTTATGATCTCATTATTTGTTGATTGTATAGAACCAGTAGGGTCCTTATTTATCAATGAATAGGTATTCACATCACTTAATAAATTCATTGCCTTGTTATGGTAATCTTTTAACATAGCCGCTGTAGTTGAACCTTTATTGGCTTTTAATATGTAAATATTTGAATGATTTTTAAGAAATTTTTTACATCTATCATACATAACATTAATTGATGACAATTTGGAAGGTTTACTTAAATAGTTGGTAGTAACATTAATGAATTTTAATCTAATTAAATTCTTTTGTTCCTCAGGAAATGCATCAACTAAATTTTCTAGATCGAATAATAATTGTAATACATGTAGCCATTTCCATCTTGTCTCAGTCTTTTTTTCAAGTTTCAATGAAACAATCGGTATCCGAGGAGAAGAATGTTACTTATTAACCAAAACCACCATTGTTTCTCTCACTTACGCTTTCAAGTACCAAAATCCAAAACAACTTTTTCGGAAATTCTATACGTAGTGGTGGTGGTAACGAAACATCAAAAATATTGGTATAATTTAGAAAATTAATTTAAACTCTCCACATGGTAACTATGGGCTAGTTTTCGAAACCTCAGCGTGAAACACCAGTTATCGCAGTAGAGCTAATGCTTTTTCATTTTATTTAAATAATTAACTATTTTTAAGAAACGGATGGTGCATGTACAGTCAGAATTAACAGTAATGTCACCTCATCAATAAAAAGTTGAATTTCGGCCTAATCACTTACGAGTACGGGACACAAGCGGACAGACACAATCGAATTCTTGGCCCCCTACTTGTTTGTCATGGTGATCAGAATGGATTAGACCACGCATTCATATTTTATTTTACTGGGGAGACATTCGCAACATAAAATTTCAGTGAAAAAAGAAGCGTCCAAGATCCAAGTGATTTGATGTGAAAGTGACGAATGTTTAATTACTTTCAGTTATTAGGCAATTAAAGAAAAACTAAATTTATTTAAAAAGTGTTTTGAGGACAGACGTTAAGATGCTATTTAGGTATTATTTTTAGACTTACAAAAGCCGAACAGACAACAACCTCATTTATTTTGCCATACAGCCAACTAATCAACGTCTTACAATTTTATTTCAACAGAAAATTTACTACAATTTTCCTGGTTTCCTGTTCGTCCTTGCAATATTGCCTAGCTTTTAATTTTTGACGCTTTTTGTTTTCACAAATTTGGATTTTTTTGTCTTTCACATAATTATCTTAAATGCCTATTTACACTACCGCTCATAAGTATTTGGGCACCCACAATGTTATCGAATAATTTCAGTTCTTTGGCAATTTTTCGATTACTTTTGTCAGCTTTATGGTGAGCTATTATAAATGCACGTTTTAATGCTCATCTCCTTTCTTTTAGGCATTTCGAACAGCTGTAAATCTGTATTTTGCTCAGGACGTTATTGCTATGAATGCGGATATAAAACCGATTGTAAATTAGATAAGTTACCCCAAAGCCTGGGAAAGAATATTATAAAAGCATTTCATAGAATATGATAAACCAAAACTCCTTCCAGGGATTTCCGCAAATTATTTTTATACTGTCACTAAACTGATGGTTTTATGAGTATTGTGCTATCGTAGGTAATCAAGTTGATAATAATATCCAATGGATTATAGTGTAAATTTATCGCATTTCAGTAAACTAACCAGTAATAAGCAAACAGATTTTCTAAACATAATATTATACAAATAATGCAATAAAATAAGGTGCCCAAATACTAATGAGCGGTAGTGTAGGTCAATTTCTCGAGCAATTTAAATTATACAGTAAATACTATAAATTGAATTGTCTCAAAAAAATGTTTCATCTCCAAACCATATGTGCAGCCCAAAAATGTCTTGTTTCAAATATTTATTGTAAAAATTGAATCAATTCTTGCACAAGAAATGGGGTAGCCTAATACCGTTGCTCCACAAATTTATCAACATGTTTTGATACTAAATTTCTGAAGCATTATCGACTTTGTTTACAGGTCAAAGATTTGGAACGCAAAGGAACATAGACACTCAGCAAAACTCAATTTCCAACCCTCAACCCCAGCGTTCTGCCTACAGCTGTCCTGAGAAAAACGGTAGATTTCCTACAGCACAATGTGACAGGTAACAACTGCACTTACAAAAGAAGTACCGTGCATTTCCCAAAAAGTAAAAAAGAAAATCATTGAGACCCACGCCCATTTTCAGAGCATTCTTAAAGGCGTTCTTCCGAACGTGAACAAACTACGAAATCCTCAATTCCAGGGGGCCTTGAATTAAAAGCATTTATTCGACCGATTATTACATCAACTCGCATGGTTTTTAATGTAGAATGATTTCCTCGTTTGTGAGTCGTGAATCACGGTGTTTAAACGCTTTTTTGCTATTTTTAGCTACATCGAATGCGTCGATGGCGTAGGAGAGGAAAAGCTGTGCCCGGACGGTCTGCTCTTCAACGCCGCCTTGGGACCTTTTACGTACCCGTGCCAATATCCCATCGACGTAGACTGTTTGGGACGAACAACAACTCGTAAGTAAAAAAATTAATAAAAACGAGGATTGTATTTTGAAAGAAAAAATGTAAAAAGGGGGTAAAAATATTTCAAAACACTACAGTATAATTGCCTATCAAAATTAGTTGAGTCTCTTGGCAATGAACTTGAGCATAGTTGGGCAAGTGTGGAACCAATTCATCTCTTGGAGCATACGGGTTCATCATGTTTTTGATGGTATGGACTCCTCTCAATTAGGTTTTTCTAATTTATAACATAAATATTGAAGGAAACAGGTCATAACTCAACTGGTAATTTCGAATTACACTTTCACGACAAGCTTTGAAAGTTTGAAACTTTAAGTACGTATCCAATAAAAAATATTCGATTCATTTAACATTTTTTAGAGCCCCCTCAACCCACAGAAGAATGCCCACACCAATTTGGGTATTATAAGGTTGGAGACGAAGCGAACTGTGGCCAATTCAAGAACTGCGTGGATGGCAGAGGATACATTTTCGACTGTCCTGAAGGGCTCGCCTTCGATGAAGAGACGTACAGATGTAACTGGCCAGATGAAGTCCCGTCTTGTAATTCCGAAGGTATATTTTTGTTCTAACTTGAATATACAAAATTTAAAGGGAATCGAACCGAGCAATTTGCTGCTTTACAATAGTTACGTGAGTAGGCAACTCAATTAACGGTAGATTAATGTAACAGTGTCAAATGGATTGCCTATTCACAATTTCTTTTGAATTGCCTTATTTATCAAAACCAAAAATTTGTTACTAGTTGTTTTGTAATAGACTGGGGAAACCCAAGACTGGTGTTTAAAGAAAATTGTAAATAGTTCTTCCCGCATTACCACATATTAAGTTAAATATACTATTTGTATGTATTTCTTACAGCATTTTTGGGTTTCTCCTGTCCACCACAGCCCAAAAATATCTTCCAACAGGAATACCGATACTATCGGTCATCGAATGATTGCCAGAGATATTTCATTTGCGTCAATGATAAACCCCGTTTGTATAACTGCGGGGAAGGAAATGCTTTTAATGACTTGATAAACGCCTGCGATGGAGCGGAGAACGTTACCGGATGTGCCCCCCAATACAGTCCCGATCAGTTCAAGTCTTCACAAACTGAAATAAGAGGATGAAATGTGCATATTTTATAACATTGTTACATATTTGTCAATAAAGTTTGAGAAAATTTTCTTAATTATTTTCGCAAACAAGTATGTGAAATGGATTTGGATGTGCGATTCTGCGTAAAAATTGTTTGCCTCTGAAATGCTTGAACAACAAAAGAAATCAACAGTTAATTATAGTGTAGAAGACCACGCAAATTGTTCCCAAAATCAAAAACAATATTGTAGATAATTTTGCACAAATAATAATTTTGAAAGCTAAATTTAAATTATTTAAACTTTGTTGTATTTCCTTTTGTTCTTGTCACGTAGAAGCATATTTTTAAACGTTAGAAAAAAATTTAATTCAAACAATAAGGTATATTTTAATGGCCGCCATCTGTATGAATTTTCTTGAACAAGAGTTGTTAAATTCACGGCCGCACGGAGGTCCGGATAACGATCGTAGTGCGAATTAATTGTGAGCGTAAACAAAAGGAAGGTAATCATTAATCAATAGAATCATTTCTTTAATTAATGCTGTGATAAGTATATTGTATATAAAAATTAACGTTAATATTGAACAACAAATGAAATCAACATTTAACATAAATGCTTCCTTTTTTTAATTGATCACAACAATTGTTCCTCTGCAATTTTTTTAATTTTAACCATTCCTCGAACAACTCCAAACGGGTAAAACGTACGGGAACTAAAATGAAAATATTTAAATAAAATTGAGATGGACACTTTAGGCACTTAATTTTTCTTTTTTAATAAAACTATTTGATTACATAATGTGATATAATAAGTTTCAAAGCCTGCATACGCCTGCCTTTTTTTAAATCCTTTGAAACAATAATTGTAGGTTTAGATAAAAAAAAGTATGTTCTTAAAAGTAATGTATTTAACTTAAATTTGGAGGCAAAAATATACCGTGATTTTATTTTAATATGAAACATTACTGTTCATATTACTATGGAAACTAATTCCAATTTTTAAAGAAGTCGTTGCATGATCGTCGTCGTTAGGGTTTCTAATGTCATATCAAATCAAATTTGTCCATTTTAATTTGGAACATCTGTCAGGCGAAGAAAGTTAGTGAAAATGTATCAAGATCAGGAAGAATTACCTCTGGACAAGTAACTAATGCAATTAACAACTTTTATAATCGTTTAGGATACTGCATGGAGGTAAATGAAAAATTTTTGAAAACTTGTGGTGTTTGTTTTGAATTAAAGAATTTCTGTTTTCCTTATGTTTTAAGTTTACTTATTTTAAACAAGAATAAACTTATCTAATGTAATTGAAAGAGTCGCTATTATTTTGAAGTACAAATCACTAATAACAGAACAGGTTCACGACAGTTGTCATCGCATGTTCTATTTTAAAAAGGACAGTTTAATTTACAAATTGTAAATGTTGCTATGGATTCTCAGGTTCGTACGTAACAGCAATGTTTCATGGTAAAATAAATTCACGGTATAAATAGACCATATTTACCTTTAGTAATGTCAGCCATTACAAATATTAAAAAAAAAATATCAAATATATAACAATAACCTCTATTAGACAGCTTTGGATTTTTGTTATAGGTAAAGGCCAGTACACAATGGATTTGCATAAAACATAAGACATAAGCCGTAACAGTAATTCGACCTATGTAAAGAAGTGCGCTGTAACACAATAGCTCCGTAACGAGAACAAAGCAAATGTGTTTCTTACGGCTTATGTCTTCTGTTTTATGCAAATTCATTGTATTCTAGGCTTAAGAAGGGCAACATGCATAGACTAGTTTTAAGCATTTTTATGCGTTATGATAAGGCACTACACTATCATTTTTTATTGTTTTGGTGAAGTAACTATAGGTATTAAAGTTTTCCGTACGATTAAACTTAAGTGAAAAAATGAAATTTCATGTTTCAATTAATTTGCGCTGCAATCGCTATCCAGACCACCGTAGGCCGCCTAGAATAATAAAAGATCAGTCCTTTATCTGGTCGATCGCGTTTTAAAAAACCTTTCGTGGCAGTTCTCGTTAGCGTGGCTCCCTCTGTACAATTTTACATTCAAGTTCCGCCGTTGCTACAGCTACCATGTTGAATGTTACATTAAATTTGATGTCTGATTTGAATTCTAATTTTGCACATTTTATGTGAATTTGAATAATAAATCATAAATATATTGCATTCTTATTATCCCAAAATGTTTCACTTTAACAGTGGTTATACGTTAGTTTGTGATGTGGCAATCGTTTCTCTACTATGGCTCCCTCTTCGGAACAGAAAAACGATTCGGAACTAAACGCGACCAGCCAGTTAAAAGACTTTATCCTTTATTAGTCTAGGAAACCGTGGTTAAATTCTTACTTGAGATTTCTAACAGCGTTTTCGATTCACTGCTTTAGAGCACTCTAGAGTATCTTCATACCTATTATTACATGAAGTTAAAAACAAGGTGAAAATGCTCTGAGAGTGCTCCAGAGCAGCAAATCGAAAACGCTATTGTAATGTTTATGGTGTAATGACTACAATTGTTATTAATTATTACAACTATTTGTTGTTGATGCTGGAGTACAGTCAAGTAAGTAAGTCGTGTACTGATGTGTTGTAGTCTTGCCAACTGGTCATGAACACACACGCACCGGTAAGTGCTGCCACCTATGTTACAGCTATGAGATTTAATTAATTAATTTCACATACTGGGTGTTCCATTTTCTTTCATACGCCTCTAATTATCCATTTTACAAAAAAAATACTATATCATGTACTGCATATTTTAACAATATGTAGTTTATTACGTACAGAGTGTTACACACGGGAATAACATTACTTAATTACATGTTTATAATACATATATAAAAATGATAATGACATTCTGATAATCTTTCAATTAAAATATACATAAATTGGTATTGAAAAACAAATTGAATAAAAATAGAGAAATGGAACATAAAAAGTAAGTGGTTATGCCATTACGAGTTGTAACAATTTTTAAAAGACTCCGAGGAATATATGATACCATTAATAATAATTAAAAAATTACAAATTCATTACTGGATTTGCCAAATAAGTCCAATGAATGATGGTACAGGTTAAAAGTTCTACATGCCTTAGTTATTATAGGTGGAAGAATATTTGATGATATGTGCATTAGTCACGGTCACGACATAAAATAAGTATCGTCTAAGAAATTATAAAATTATTTTATACAATGACGATTCCATACTTCTTCTTAACGGAGGAACCGCAAATTCACGTCTTATCTGAACATATGACTCAAACGGTGGGTTAATTTTAAATGGAACACCCTACATATTTTTACGTTTTCGCAGTCCAAGTTGAATTTTAACCTGGCTTTATGTATCAAACACAGATGCTTTAGAAAATCGTTTCTCTGCGATAATCAACTTTTTAAAAATAATTATTATCTTGCAGTACCTACTCCAAATAACATTGCAAATATCTTCTGAACAAATGACGTTAGAGACAATGGCCCGTATTCTCATCTTATGATTAAAGTCGTTTTTAACTAAAGTCGTGATTAAAATAAACAAGAAACGATATAGCTTCATGTCAATTTAATGTGTAAGAGAGTGACGGACGATCGATGTCAAGAGAAATAAGCACGTTATTAATAATAACGGTTAATTTAAATTAATCATGGGATGAGAATATGGGCCAGTGCTACCTATTTCATTCTCTTTTCGCTTTTCTTTGAATACTTGTGTTTTTCATCACAGTTTAAGAATGCACGAAATATTGTAATATTTGGTGGTTGCTATTGCTATAGAGTATTATAGTTAATCTTTACCCAAAAATTATTGAACATTATAAAAATTGTGTAACATTCAAAAACTTAAAATTAGTCTTCAAAAATATCTCTTACACAACAAGACATAATACATAGATGTAGTTTTTATTCCTGGTGAATGCCAGAGAAATCCATTATTGGCATTCATACCAGTGTATTTGAAAAACAATATTTGATATATTTTAATACTTATAAGAAAAACAAATTAAAAAAGATACTATTAACTATAGTTATGATATAAACAACCCTATATCAGCGACAATAGAATTAAATAGCTAACTAAAAATGGTAAAAAAAATGTGGCATTAAAAAATGAATTACCGTGGTTTAAATATGTTCAAGTTTATTAAATTATGTGTAAGAATTTATGACATTTGGGGTTCTTAATGGTATAAATGAAACCCTTGCCAAAAAATTACCACTTATGTAGTACAATGGGATTCAAATGTATTCTTTCCCTAAAATATCGAACATATCGATAAGGTTCAAATTCGAATAGGTTTATTGCTAATCGGATGAATACATTTGGACCCCATCGTACATAAAGTCCTAAAATTCAATTCGGAATCCGAAAATAAAAAATATAGTGTTCTAACTTAAAATAACTTATGGCCAGTTGCACCAAGCTCTTAAGCTCAACTTAACTTTAAGCATCACTTAGAATATTACTTACACAATGCTGTGTAACCTAAAAATGTCACATTATAAACACCACATAAATTTAAGCTCCGCTTAAGTGTTTGATGCAAATGGCCATTAGTGACGTAAAGCCCAGACGAAACGGGATACCCTGTATAAAACAATTTTTAAAATATGCTCCATACTTTATACTTTTATAGTAAATAAAAACAGTGATTGAGATTTAAATTGCTATAACTACTGAGTGAAACTTTTTGAAATATTTTTTCCTATAAAATGAACAACTGAAGTGTAACACACCGTATAAAAACAGATCAAGCAATTTTAACCAAAATAATTTGTCCCTTTCTATTTTCAACTTTTTAGTTATTATTAATTACATACCTATTTAATTGTGAACGTAGACGGTTTTTGAAACAAAAGAGAACAGCAATAAGAAGACAATATAGTAGCACCATCTACAGCAATTTACGCGAATCACGATTTTTAAGCACTGAACGACGGCGAAACGTAAGTGTTTTGTGCGCTATTTAGTGTCCGGTTACAAGATTTTGTGATACAATTTTCATCGGACAAGAACCAACTTTAAATATAAATATTTACAAATTAAAATGATTTCAACAATAAAGATACAAAGTTTTATACATTAGTCACACATACAGAAAACGTAAAAAAACAATGAAAGTAGTTTTTATTTGAATTATTATCATTTTACCGAGATTCTGTGCATTGGGTGAGGAAACCAAAAGTCAAGACTTACTTACGAATCGGTCAATGTATAAAACCGTTTCAAAATATGTAATACAATTTGTTATCTAAGCTATTACTAGATGTCACGTTTTGCAACAAGTAAAACTCAATGTTAAATGTAAATAAAAAATTTTCATCTTACGTCATTGAAATTTTTTACCAAGTTGCAGAGCGCCCAATTTTAAATAAGCACGAATTGAGCACAATGTAAACATGAAAAGGGTCCTGCGAGGCAGGCAGGTGCCGAAAGAAGGGAGCACCATAAACGTCGCAGGTAATTTTGAACGCCCCGCCATTGAACCAGATGCTCCGAGAGCGGCGACCGAAGGGGGCCACGCGCAAGCCTAACGACAACCGCCCTTCGCGAGCATCAGTCGCTCACAAGGCGGTGCCCCACACGCTAAATAAGCATCGAGTCGCCAGATAAAACATAACAAAGTAGTGTGTTATTCCGGATCTCCATTAACGACAGTTTTCGCGGATCTACGGCCAAAGCAAAATGGGCACATCTGAAGAGTGGAAAGGTTACGCAACCATATGTAGACTGTGCTTGCAGAGGGACGGTTTTATGTTGGGCATTTTCAATCACATACAGGGCAAGGAGAAGAGTATTTACAAGAAAATTATGGACTGTACTGCTCTCGAGGTAATTTTGACACATGCACTTTTTTAACCTACTTGATGTTTAATCGATTGGTCTACGTTTGTAAACTAAATTAAAATTAAAACACTTCTGACCTGATGATTAGAGATGACCGTTTATTTTTCCGATGCAAAATTGATTTAATGATTTGATTCCACTTTTCCACCATTTTTATTTTACAGCGCTGCCACATTGCCACCCCAGTTTCACGCAAAATCTACCACGATGTTTCTATAATAACACCAAAAACTTAAAGCAAACGGATTCAAACTACCCTAAAATAAGTGTACAATGGAATTTTAAAGTATTTTTCTGTTACATACATTCGTACTTCAATGAATAATAAATAAATGATTTGGCAATATGGCTAACTTTATACAGGGAAGCGCATGCATTTTTGTTTGTTTTGTAATGGCGCCAAATTTGAATTGCAAGAAAGGTTAAAATATTACATGAAATTATTTATTACAGAAAAGAAAATGACAATGATTGAATATTTTTTTAATTAATTTTTTTTTTTCGAATCGTGATATTAAGTATTGTTCTCAGAAATGCGAAGGACACAAAGCCGTGCGAAAAAATTGTCGATAAAATGTAATAAAGATCATAACTTTCTCTTATAAAATAATTTGTGGAATAAATAATAATTTACAGTTTCGGACATAAAATTTCGAACAGTACTGCCATTTCACCAACGTAACTGTGTGAAACAGTCTTTAAGTCAACAACAACAACAATCATATTCATACCTGTCACTTTGACAGCGACAGCGATAATTATAAATCACAGAATTGCAAATGCTTTTGATTCGGTGGCAGATAATTTTTGTCGATCTCAGTTTCTCAATATCCATTTGGATAGTTAGATAGTATACTGGTGCTTAAAAGTATTCGGACGACCGGCGTGACCGCCGGCACAATGGAAGTTTACCACAAGGGTCATATTCGAACGATTTTATTGCTTTTCATTCGGATACTTTTAAGCACCAGTATACATGTATGGACAATTATTATAATTCTCATTTTAATGAAAGACGACAGGTCCGACACAGTATCATAATCGATAACTGACGGAAAATTAACTTCAAAATTTAATTTACAAACGTCAATCAAAATGACATTAAAGACTGAAGGCGTGCTTTTCAGTTTTATATGGAATGGCAATGTTGTCCGAAATTTTCTATCCGCAATCTATAGGTTTTATCTTTATCTCCCACATTTTATCACGTCTTGCTTTTTTAATTTAAAATAAAATTCGTGCGCTGATGTCTTCCATATTTGTCAAAACTTACTCAATACACGAATCACAAAAATATTTCTTTTTACTTGCACTTACATCCACACATTTCCAAACCTTACATCGCATACATTGAAACATGTCACTATATTCTTCTACTCCACATTCCTTACAGTACCGTCCTACTGATACCGACTTAGTGGCGTTGGTAGATTTTCCAAAACCTTTAAAGGACAGCTTCGCATTCGTGATTTTCTTCTTTTTCCCACTGGCTTCAAGAGTTTTTTTTTTATAAATAATGCTGGTAATTTCTATTGCCTTTTGAACACATCTGACTTTTTTACTGAAAACGTTATCTGCTGGCGTCGGCAAGGTTGCAATCTCCTCTAAACTAAGCGATAATAAACCGTTCGACTTGGTTGTCGATGACTCCGACATATCAATTCCCGATTTACCCACCAATGGTGTTGAGCAACCCCGTGGTACTGATGAAATACGGCTTCTCAAACCTGACAAGGGAATATTATCGTCTTCGCTAAACTGATCATCCGTGGTTATCATCCGTCTGAATATTTTTAAACATAAGTGCTTTAGAGGCAACAAAGTCAGACTCTTTAAAGACATATTTATTAACAGGCCAAACTCCAGATGCTCTGAAACCATTGGCAGCAGTTTCGATGGTGGCCGCTCTTCCATATGCTTCGTTAAGAAGTTCTGCCACTTGATATTGGCTGACTGTGCGTCCTACATTACACCTCAACCATTTTTCTAATGCTTGAGTGTAGTATACCTCCATTGGTTTAAAAAAGACCTATCAAGAGGTTGAAGGCGATGTGTCGTGTGACCAGGCAACTGCACCAAGATCACTCCATTTTCTCTTGCTAGAAGAAGAGCTTCTAGGTTCTTACAATGTGTGGTGTGTCCATCCAAAAGGAGCAGTTCTCTCTTGTCCTTTGAAGGATGAAAAACATCTATGAAGTGTTGCAACCATTCCACAAAAAGGTCGCCGTTGATGTACCCTGAATCAGATATTTCTACCTTACTTCCGGAGCTCCATTACTTAGCTCTGCCGTGTACCTTTTGCGCTTAAATATTATTTATCATAGGCCGCACTTACACAACAGACCATTGTTGTGTTAACACCGCGTTCTCCACTAGCCACAGAACCAACAGCTCCGTACCTCTTCTTAGTCACAAGCTTCTGACACTTTTTGGCCACAGTTGAGAACCGAGACTTGTCCATGTTAAAAATATTAGTTGTGTTGATGTTGTGCCTATCACACAAATTTTCCAGCAAGCTAAAAAATTCTTCCACATTTTTTTTGTTAAATCCTTTTACCCTGTTAAGTGAGATGGATTCAAATTGACGCAACGATAAGTTTCTATGTCTGCTCATCATTTCTTTCCTGCTATCTTTTCTCTCTATTAAATTGGTAAAGAATGTTATTTTTTTCTGCCAAATCGTAAGCGAGTTTCCGAATATCTCGTATTATTAAGCCAAAAAGGCACTCCGAAAATTGCACTATACGTTCAGCAAATAATGCTCTTGATCAAACGTAGGTTGCCTTCCTAACGTCTTCTTTGTATCATTAGCAATTTTGTTTATATTTCGGATATGTCGGAGTAGTGTTGATTTTGATATGGCGTAATCACGACTACATTGTAATTTTGGTTTCCTTGACAAGGAAAAAAAAACTTTAAGAGAAAACTAAAAGAACTGTTTACAAATAATATCTACTGCACAATAGAAAAGTTCATGTCATCCTAGACCAGAGTCGGCACCAGAAGTAAGATGTTCTGAGAGGTTTGATGCGTTTATATGTAAATTGCATCCCGTGATATTTATTGTGATTTTCATATGTGACTGTGATATATACAATTATCGTACTTTGTTTTTTATGTTTTTATTATATTCCACCCCACGAGGCATTGAATAATAAATAAACTGAAACTGAATCTAGAAAGCTACGAATCAAGTATTTTCGTTCTAATGCGATCAAGTAATTCGAGAAAATGACTGCTTTTAACTCTTCCTGAAATTTCATTCCTGATCGGTAATCCCCTTTCCTTTTTGAATCGTTTGGATTCAAACTATTCGAATCACGATTTAAATTTTTCAGCGAAAGAAAGCAGCTATTAATAGCGTTTTCGATCGACTGCAGAGCACCGGTGTGCATTTAAAGTATCTTCATCTCGTATTATTACATGAGGTTAAAAATGTAAAAACGTTATTAACTGCGCGTTATTTTCAAGATTAGTGACTTAGCAAAAAATATGTGCCTAGTTTTGGAAAAAAAGGTGTAGGTACCACGGGCGACATAAAAAATGAGGGCACTTATAACGCTCTAATGTAAATGGGTGTTTCAGAAAACTGTTGCTTTGGTACCGAAATTAATTTGATTAGGGCCCGATCTTTCCACTTCCTAATAAAGTTCCCGATAACGTTATTTGACAAATAACTTGATTTTTGTGAATGGTTTCCATAGTGATTCGTAAAGTTATTCATCGAATAAATTTATTAGGAGATGGAAAGACCGGGCCTAAGGCCCGATTTATTCACCTCCAAGTAAATTTATCTGGTGATTAATTCCCATAGTAACTATTGTGATCACAATTGTTACTATGGGAATAAATGACCAGATAAATTTACTTGGAGGTGAATAAATCGGGCCTTAATCAGATTAATTTTGTTTAATTTTTTTTTATAAAACGAATGGCAAATTATGTTAAGCAACTACATAAAGTGGGAAGCCTTTTGTAAGACAACATGATGTTCAATCAAAAGCGAAGCACCAAATTTCATAAACTCGTAATCATTAACCAATTATACAATGCGATCAAATAAAAAAATCGCCTGAATTGGTCATGAACCGAAATACACACATTTCTTAAAATTATTTAACGATCATCAAACGACGTGCATTAAAAGGTTTGTCCGTGTTACTTAAAATACGAGGGGAATTTGATAACTAATTGTAAGTCATCGTAGAAAGGGCTGTTCACACATGCTACAATATGCAGGATGTTCTATTTGAAAGAATTGATATGAAGGCGGCCACGGAATCCAAAACAAATTTTTATGTTTATTGATTGAAGTTTCAGAGTCTTTTTGTGAGTTACTGCGTTTCATTAATTTTAAATTATCGCGCTGTTATAAAATTCCTCACAGAAGAATGAAATACGTCAAATCAGATACATGACAGGATGCTTGAATCTTCATCTTCTAGATTTTGAAAGTTTTATCCGAAACGAAGTATGGAAGAAATTCTTTAGAATACCCTCGCATTGATTAACCAATTTCAGTCATAACTGCAGAAAACATTAAAAAAGTATAAGAGGCACTGATACTAGGAGGTCGACGAATTAGGATTCAGTAGATAGTTGAAACATTACATATCAGCTCAGAACGTGTTTTCAGTATAATTCATGAACACTTAGGGATGACAAAGATGAGTGCGTGGGTGTCCAAATTGTTGTCTCCTTTTGACAAACAACGACGAGTTGAAATTTCTCAGCAATTTTTGAATGTTTGTGAAAGGCAAGAGTAGCATTTTATTAAAGGAATTGTAACGAGTGATGAAACCTGGATTCACCCTGAGAGTAAGCAGGAGTCAATGCATCGATGGATGATTCACCATCAAAGGTTCAATCCACGGCAGGCAAACTTATGGTCACGATTTTCTGAGACTGAGGCACAAAGGAATTTTGCATATTGATTACCTTCCACAGAAGGCTACAGTAAAGGAAGACTATTATAGTAAAGTGTTAATAAAGTTGTAGGATTCTATCAAAGAAAATCAACCTGCAAAATCAGGAAAAAAGCTTCTGCTCTGTATAATTCAAATTTGACCTCTGTGATTATTTTCTTTTTAGAAAATCGAAAGAAAAACAACTAGGGCAACAATTATCTGACGACGTACATTGGTTTGCATTGTAGATTTAGTGCGAAACAATTATTAACTCTTCTTGTTAAACCAAAAAAATATTTATACTAAAGACAGTGAGCGGTAATCAAAATATTACTTATCCAGTAAATGATAAACATTGCAAAGAAGTAGAACATAACATAAATAAACACAGATAACTTATAAAAGCAAGATCATTCAAAGATGACTAATAGCCATGACGTTTTATTAAATTAATAAGTTCGACAGCCGCTTATTTAGTATGAAGACATTATTTATAAAAACACATAAACGTCACTTTTTATTATGTGCCGATCTGATCAATCCGAGTTAAGAATACGACGTGACCTCCGATCGCAAGCGGCAAGACTGTTTCACGAAAGTTAAAAAAAAGAAGATAGCTATGTTTATTATACAGGGTTTTCGATTGGGGTACCGAGTGCCCACTCAGAGTATCTTCATCTCGTTTTATTATTACAAGAAGAGAATATTCTGAGCGCACACTCGATGCAAGTCAAGGTCAAAGTACTGCGAAACTGTCGCCATCTCGAGATTGATCTCTGGCAAGTTATCGTCTTCTTCAAGCCGATATTCCACAGAAAATCCTTATCAAACTGACTGCTCTATTTTTGCACATCCCTTTGTCCAGCACGTATCTCCGTATTATATTACCAAACCATAAACAAAATAAACAAACGTGCTCGTGCTTTACGAATTTATTGAGAATGCATAAATTCAAAACTTGATAACACGACAACACGAGCAAAAAAATAATTGATCGTTATTTTTTAACAGTAGCAGAATGACAAGTGTTGTATTGTGTATTCCATTTATTAAATTAATTAAACTCTAACACACCCTACAAGAAGAAAAGAAGATATTTTGAATATGTGACGTTTCCATAGTGTTGCGCCATCTATGGGTCAGATTGTAGAGATTTCCGGACGCACTCCAGATGGTGCTAGAAGTTACTGGAATGTTCGCAATTTTTTCCATGATGTTCTAGAAAGGGTGAATTACTATATAAGCGAGGATCGGCGAGCTATTTGAAGGAGTTTCTATTTCGAAAGCGATAAGTTGTTAATTTAGCGATTAGTAAGAACGTTTAAGTTATAAAATTATTGCAGCTTCTTCTGTTTTTTTTTAATTGTATTAAGCGACGGTGAAGATTAAAGCGCTTTTAAAATAAACGACGATTAATATTAATTTTCTTAATGTTTTAAGAAAAAAATATATGTGTAAGGATCATTTAACTTATAACAAAGATACGTTAAAGAGGAGCGAGTAGAGGAATTTCAAAAATGCTCTCCTTTAAAAGTAACAAATGTGAGTTGACCCTTTTATCTCACTTCAAATAATTCCTGTGACTAATCCATATTATTGAACCATTTCAAAGTGTTAAATTGAGGCAAATTCAAATACAAATAGGTTTTCATCTAAATTATTCTACAACGTTTTATAATACATTGCTATACATATCTTTCAATTGTTTTAATATTATGTAGATAGCTTTTATATAATTATAATTTTCAGATATCATTTGGAGATGGATTACCAACTTGCATCTGCCACAGATGCCTTTTCAAAATAGAATTTTGTCTCGACTTCCGACAACAGTGCTTCATGTCTGACGCTACACTGAGGCAAATAAGTGGATTGTCAGGCAAGCAGCTGGAAAACGGAGGTACAAACTTATTCAACAGTGAATTAGCTTTAGGTTGTGGCAATGATGACAATGATGTCGTTATGGTGGTCGACCCCCATACTCTGGATTACGACTCCGAGTACGAATCAGAAACAAACGACCACCATAGCGACAATGAAACCTTAGAAATAAACGACTTGCACGAATTCAGAAACGTTTTTTTATGTAAGTTCTGCGACCAAGCATTCACCGAAAAGACTGAGTGTACCTTGCATGAGAATTCGTCACATAATTCATCGGTTCCATACACTTGCACGGATTGTGACATGGGATTTGCCGATCGTATAAATTATTCAGCACACTTGAAGTCGGTGCATCAAAACGATAAACCATATAATTGTCCAGAATGCGAGAGAACATTCGCCAGACGGTCGGACCTACGCAAGCACACCGTCGTCCACACAGGCATTAAACCCTTCACCTGCACCATTTGCTTCAAATCGTTTTCCAGAAATACAAACCTATCAAAGCACATGCGTATTCACTCGGGCCAGAAACCGTTTGTATGTCCAAAATGTCCCAAAACATTCATTTCCAAAGGAGATTTAACAAGACATGCTATAATCCACTCGGGTCAGAAACCTTTCGGCTGTAATTACTGTCACCTTAGCTTCGGAAGGCGAGATAAATTATTAAGGCACGAAAAACGACACTTTCCGCAAGAAAGCACCAAAGACAACAGTGAGGAATTGCAGATGTTAAGGGAGAACTTGCAATTGAACGACTTTGGCTATGCAAAAGACGACGGAATGGAAAATTGCAATCAGAATTTGGGGAACGAAAAGTCTGGAGAGTGGACTAGCTCAGAAAATATGATAATAAACTTGGATCCGTTCAGTCACAATAATTATGGAAACCCCGAGAACACACCACGCAGTGAAATTAACCTTGACGTGGAGAATAACGTCGACAGTGATCTGCCAACAGTGCCTGAACACATTAAAAATGAAGTCAGAGAGGAAATGGCTGAGAACAGAGAGTTTCACATACCTGAACATATAACTGGTGATAGTTTCAATGAAGATACTTCAGAGGCTGCTGAAGGTAGACCCAATATAAAGAGTCATTAACAATGATTGAAGTTTTTGTGGTATTCAAATTTAAGACAAATAACTTCAACCATTGTTGAAATAACTATACTATATTATCTTTAAAAAAAAATTAAAATTAATTGATTCCTTTTTTTTTTAGTTTCACAGACTTCTGGTGACAAAACAATAAGGTACCCATGCCACATTTGTCACAAGCGGTTCTCCAGCATGGAGGGCTTGAAAATCCACATGGGAATGCATAGTAGTAGTCGCCCCCATCACTGTAATATTTGCAGCAAATCCTTCATGAGGAAAAGAGAATTAGACAGACATGTAGCTACACACACAGGCATGAAACCATTCAAATGCACCAGCTGTGATAAAAGATTTGGACGCAAAGACAAATTAGTCAGGCACATGCGAATCCACGACGTCAACAGAGAACACATTTGTGTTATATGTGGAGCATCTTTCAACAGGAAGGACGGCCTGACGCATCACATGAAGACCCACGCGAAGGACGATAACGAGCTACTACTGAACACCATCTAATAGTTCTCATACAGTCTGATTTTTTCAAAAAATTATGATTTTTTAGATAATTTTCTTTTAGTACATAATTGCAATTTCATAACTGTTTTACTTCTTTTAAAGCAATTTGAATCACGACTCGAAAGTTGATAATCGTAGAATGTTGAAGAATTTACAGCATCATTGTAATGTACTGTTGTATTCTATAATAAAAGCAATTGATTTTTATATATTCGATTTTTAGTAGGTATGTCAAACAAAATAGTTTTTTTTTCCATAATCTTATCACGAATATCATAAAAACTCAGGTTTGATTTCTCTGAATGTATAACTTCTTTAATTGACAGTATGACTAAAAAGTATAAACAGTAAAATCCCTCTAGAACGCACATTCTTCTCCAATGGACATCTTTCATGTCAGTTTAAATTTAAGTTGAATCTTAAACCCATAACAACGATTATTTCAACAATTGTTGCTAAGGGTTTAAGCTTTGTCTTAAAGTTAAGCTTGAATTGTACAACTGGGCCTTAGGGCCAGTTGTACAAAGTAGGTTTAAACTGACGCTCGACTGAACCAGGTTCAAAGTAAACAAATTCGCATAGGATCTTAATGACATATGGCAATTAATGCATTCATAAATAAAATTTGATGCGATTTTGTTCACTTTGAACCTGGTTCAGTTGAGCGTCAGTTTAAACCTCCTTTGTTCAACTGGCCCTTAGGGCCGTTTTCATAATAGAACTTTAAATTGAAAGTGACTTTAACCTATAAAAATACATTAGGGCTATTTTCATAATAGAACTTTAAATTTAAAGTTACTTTAACCTAAAAAAACACATTAGTTTTCGTATGCTTAAAGTGACTTTAAATTAAAGTCTCCTTTAGCGCTATAATGAAAACGGCCCTTGTTTTCCTATGCTTAAAGTGACTTTTAATTAAAGTCTCCTTTAGCACTATTATGAAAACGACCGTTAGAGTACTAATTCATGTAGGTCTTTCTAATGTCTGTTGATTTATTTTGATTGTTCCCCTCAAATACATCAATATCTATTTATAAGGACATGATAGCAAATTAATATTTTTTTACTAATTGTAAGATAAAATTTAAAAGACGTTAAAACCCGGGCCAATGCTTAAATTGCAAATGATGTGGAGAGATGGCGCAAGGAAAAATTTGATACCATATTCATAAACAAAACTTACGCTATGCGTTCACTAAAACATTCTAAATATCTATTTATGTACTGTAATGATTTCTTTTATGGAAAGTAATTGATAAACTGTACTTAAACCCATATTGGTTGTGCGTCCGCAACACGTTGAAATGGGTACAGATCATGAATTACAAGCGAATTATTATCGAACGCATAGCCTAAGTTTTGTTTATGAATACGGGTCATAGTCATGAGCAAAAAAAATTGGTCGTCGATGTTATTCAAAAATTTTATGGAATCGTCACAAATTAAAAATACCTTCTTGTTGGGTGTCTTACAGTGTTTTCCACTGGCTGCACTAGTGCACACTCGTTATATTTTCATCTTATTTTAACCTGATGTAATAATAAGAGCTGAAGATACACTAGGGCAGCCAGTGGAAAACGCTATATGATTTTAATGAATTTGTCCACGACCTACTAGATTTCACAAACCAGTGTGTCTTATGCAGCCTACGCAATTTATTAGTTCAGGTGTTTCTCTGCGGGCGCCACTTACTCAAACAATCGGCAGCGGAATATATCCGGAACGCCATTTTTCAATTAATGTCAAGTTCGCGCGGTTTATAGCAAGTACACTTGTATTTTCTTGCTCAGTTATAATTTCCTTGTGATTTTTTCTTTCGTTATTAATGGTGTTTCTTGCTTGGGTAACTATCGATGAAAACGGGGAAAATTTGCGTTAAATAAATATTGCCCAGGCCAAATAAGAACTCTGTATCGTGAAATCTAGTAGGACATGAGTTTGACAAATAGAACACACGTGACACATGTCTCTGTACAAAGCTTACGACAATCACGACCTTTTTGCAATAGAACACTTGTCACTGTATTGTATTGTTTCAGTGGTTTCAAGGTGCGATAAATCTATCTAATTTCGTCACACAGAACATACTTAAAAAAGAAGTGACATCCAATGTTATGAAGGTGCAAGGTAAGGCACTCGATCTCTGTCTAGGGACACAGGTACTGCCATCATATGTTTTTGACACTGACAGTGGCTATTTGACCTTGAAGAAATTAGTTGTCAAAAATGACAAACTATTTTATGTAAATCAAAGCGCAAATTACTTTACATTTCTATTTTATTGACACAAAGTGTAAGTTTACAATAAATTTAAGCGTTTTTAGGAAAATGTGACATAATAAAGAAAGAAATAAATTAGAAAACTGTAAGTAATAACCAAAAGAACATATTCCAAACTATAAGTTAACTTATTAATGTGCTAGGCTTTTACTAATGTTTATTAGCTTTACTATCGATAAATTAACTGGTTTACGTACAAATTTTCTTGCATAAAGTTCTCATTTACAAAAAAATTTGCGTATACCTACCTTATACATATTTTAGATCAAATTTAAAAACAATTCCTGATGTATTTTAACAAATTTAGTTAAAATAAGCAACAAAATTTGTTGTAAGTCAAAAAAATACATTAAATTATATGAAATGTACAAATGTATCTATTGCGAGCTTATGTGTGCTTATAATATTTTAAAAAGAAAAGCTGTATGCATTTCTAGGTATGTTAAACAGTTTAAATTTGTAGCATTTGATTTGTAACGGGCAACACAACATACTTTAAGCATTATCTAGGCTGTTTTTAAATTTATTACGCCAAGAAGCGAAAAGTGAACGGAACAACTGTAACAATGACAACCAATTTGTTCAAGGTCAAATAGCCACTGTCAGTGTCAGAAACATATGATGGCAGCAGTGTAGGGCATTAATCAATTAAAATTTCAATTAATTAATCAATTGATTAAAAATTTAGTTGATTAATGTTTAATTGTGATTAAATTTAATTACAATTAATATCAATTGCAATTTACAATTAAATTAATTGCAATTAATTGGTTTAATTGCAGATCACAATTAAATTTAATTGCAATTAAATTCAATTAATTGCAATTAAATTAATTGCAATTAAATTAATTGTCATTTGCAATTAATTAATTGTAATTGCAATTAACCATGGCTTGCTAAATTAATAACGACTTCTAATCGAATAACAGGCGCTGTCATTACTGTCAAACCAGGTGAATTCATGCAAAATAAATTAATATTATAATTATTAATGTAATACAGTAGAATTTATATGATATAAATGTTACTTATATATTCAGACAGAAATATTAATTGTTAATTGTTAATTGTCAATGAAGCCCATTCCAAAAAAACTAACAATTAATTAATTGTAATCGTAGAAACTCGCAATTAACAATTGATTAATTGTAATTGTAGAAACACACAATTAACAATTAATTAATTGTAATTGTGTATTTCTACGATTACAATTAATCAATTGTTAATTGCAAGTTTCTACAATTACAATTAATTAATTGTTAATTGTTAATTGCAAATATAATTTAATTGTGCCCAACACTGGATGGCAGTACCTGTGTCCACAGACAGAGATCGAGTGCCTTAGTGCAAGGGAATTAATTGCGCCATCTATGAATGGTTGCGTAAACTAATCGCTTAAACGCGCCAGGTTTGAATTTATTTGCAGTTTACTTATGGTAATGTTAAGCGAGCGAAAGATATAATATTAACGGATTTTACATTTCTCAGCTTATTTGGTAGTTTTATGAGAAAGTGAACGATAAAATAGCCAAACAGAAGTACATACATGAAACATGCAATAGATTTTCATCCTTTTTCCCCCCAGTTTACTTCTAAATTATATTTTACTAAAGCAGATTCTTTGTATTTTATAATCTGGGGGGATGTTGCAACTGTGTAAATGTGTATCCAGACTAGCTTTCCATTTGTAATTCAATATGATCAGATCAGTTTAAATCAGAGTTACTCTGAACTACTAGAACACAAGCAAATGGAACAAATTCGATCACATGTCACTATATAAACATAACCTGTTTGATTTTCAGTCTGACATAAATATATTAAAGTATGTACTTAACATTTCACAGGGTTTAATTCGCATATTTTTCAGGAATGAATAACATAAATAATGCGTGTATTCAAAACTTTTGCCTGTTTTAAAAAGTGTTAAAAAAGTAGGTATTACCTGCAAATGAATATTTATATTCGTTTTAGAACCCTGCAATTTAAGGAGGGCCATTTTGTATGTATTGTATGTACTTATGAGATGTCGCAAACATAACCGAAATAAAAATGCTTTTACGGATTTCTGTTATCCCCTCTCTTTTATTCGAAATGATAAGTTTTAAAAGTAGGTGCTTGAGGGGACGGACGCAGGTAAAAACACTAAACAGGATCAGTTGGTGGAAACTACTTTTATCAAAAGGAACATGTTGCGGATCAGTTAGAGCTACTCTGAGTAGCTCCGGCGGTTAAAAGGAAAGCGCCTCAGGTAACTTAAAAATCAGTGTCAAATTTGTAGTGTATTTTCACAGAATTCTTCTGCTTCTTAAGCGTCGATATTACACGAAGCTAGTTTACTGGCTGCTGGTTAGATAGTTTACTAGCGGATAGTAAAAAAGCTACGTGTAATTGTAGTAGCTAGTAAACTATCTGAAAAATTTACTCGATACTTTACTATCCGCTAGTAAACTATCTAACTAGCAGCCAGTAAACTAGCTTCGTGTAATCGACGCTTTACTGAAAAACAGGTTGCCAAGAAACATGTTCATTACAATGCGTTGCCATATTAAAAAAACTTTGATCGGCTATATTTTAGAAACTAAACGTTTTTGGAGAAAATATTATAAACTGTGAGCAACTAAAACTCAGATTAGAGTCGGCGGTGCAAAGAAAAAATATGTCTGTTACTAACGCGGCGCGGCGTTAGGCTGATCTGACAGTTCATGAATGTATTAGATTAATTAATTCAGTTAATCACAGACATACATTTTCTTTGCACCGGCGACTCTAATCTGATTTTTAGTTGCTCACAGGTTATTTATCGATATAGTTTTATCAACAAAGAATCGCGTGGTGTGAATATTTGTCGGACGTTATGTTACAAGCTGTATATTTTTGAAAATAGAAAAGAAAATCTCTATTTAATGGTGACATTAGGTGCGTTTTATTGCAACGTTCGCGTCAGCCGGTAGAAGTAAAACGTCGTTTTATTGTGCTGCTGGTGTCCACTGGTGGCAACTTTCTCTACCGTCGTTCAAGACGGTAGAACACGGTAGAGAGGGTGGGGATATGTCATTTCAACTTGAATCCATCAATTCGTCTTCAATGACTCTTTGCTGTTGTAAAAATCGAGCTATTATCGGAAACGGTAATTCACCGTTTTCCATTATTCCGTTAAATCAAGACGAAATAGTACCACTTTGACAGCTGAAGGTTAAAGCGTAACTATTACCGTTTTATTGTAACGCATCTACTGGCGTATACTTTTGCCACCGGTAGTGCACAATAAAACGCAGCTATTGCCAACTATGATTTCCACTTAAAAAAACATAAGTTATAACTGGAAAACTTAACTAGGGTAAATATCAAAAACCTACTGTATCACTAAATTGTATTCGAAAAAGAGTCCTAATAATGTCACAACAGTTTTTTAATATCTGTAAAAATAAACGAGATATGAATATGAGTGATAGACGGAAAGTCGAAAATCTCAATTTTTGTTTATCACTCGAAAATAAACGAAGATAGCCAGCTTTTATTTACACTATTGATTTTGTCTCTAAAAGAGAGATCGAGACTTGGCCACTAGTTTTTTCTATCTCTTATTATAGCTATAGAGATGCCCATAAGTTATGTCGAAATTAATCCACACTGTATGTACATAGCAAGAAGTTGTGGAAAAAATTAATAATAAAAGGCTATATAAAGGATTTAAAGGCAATATAAATTATCTTTCAGAATCAACCGGAAGTAGGCGCAACAGACAGCAGCTTTAAAATTTGAAATGGGGATATATGCCGAGTTGAGTATCATTGAATAGGATTTCAAAAAAAGAAACAAATTTTATTCTTTTCTCTACTAATAGATTTAATAAATTTAACCTAACCATTGATGAGCGTTTCAATTTAAGTGTGAGACAAAATAAGATAAATGTTAATTTTTGATTTTTATTTTAAATTCAAGGGTTGTGTGAGATCTGGACCGAGAATATTTAACACTTTAGGGTTCCCATTCCCTACTCCGGAATATTAGTATGTCTTGTGACGTCAGCAACGGACCTCGCTCAAATTTAACATTTAATTATTTAAATTCTTTTCTTTGCTTAGAATTGTACGCCTTCTTAATTTCATATTGTACGGTCTGTTTGTTACTTATAGCTAGAGAGATGCTAAAAATGTTGAAACGTCACGAAACATCTCCCTCCAGAATCACAAATCGAATTCCCAGTGCCGTTCGCTCGAACCGTGCGTTCGATGCAACATTAAAAATATCGCACGGTACAGTTTTACGCTGAAAATATGAATTTTATTTTTGATTTATTTAAAATGTTTCTTTAATAAATTATCCCCTTGATTTTAATACATAGGTATGCTTTATTCAATTACTCTGCCTTAATATTCGGCTTGAAAAGTGAATCACTGCAATGAAATTTTGCGAGAATTTGACTGCTTATAAAAAATCGCGCTAAAAAAGTTGAAAATAATTTTTAGGTATCCGACTCTAACACAAGTAAACTATGTACTTGCATAAGTAAGTAGTGTTTCTAAATTTTCTTGGGTAAGATTTGTGTTTTGCAGTTAACAAAATTATATGCCTAGAAAACAATAGCTTTTTATGCGCCTGCAAATGTAATTTCAAACTCAAACGATCTTCTTCAATATATCACCAATACTGCAAAGTCTACACGGCTCGAATGAGGACCGCGCTACTGCCGCATGTAAAGGTAGTGGGAGGTGATAACTATTTTCCGCACCTCTCAACTTATAGCGTTTTCCCCTGGCACACTCCGCGTGCACAAGTGTACACTCTACTGGAATTTTACGTTCCACTGGGGAGATACGATTACACCTACCGAGAACTGCGCATTCCACTGAGACAACTGTTCTTTAACAGTGCACACCAGTGTACACTTTTCTACACGAGCTATAGGAAACGGTGTAGAGAGTGCAAAACAAACATGGCGGAAAAGCGGAATAATGGAGGAGTTAACTAGAAACTGAATCGAGTGACTGTAGTGAAGAACTTTTGGTAGCAGTTTTGAAAGGAAAAAATCAAGTTTATCGAAAATTAAAAAAAATTGTAGAAGATGTGGTTCACAATTGGTAATTCAACAGCAATTTTAATGCAAGTTATATAGAGTGGTTTTTTAAATCCGACGTCAAGTTGGCTGTGAAACATTCGTTGTTCTATTCATTGTGAATAGAACAACGAATGTTTCACAGCCAACTTGACGTCGGATTTAAAAAACCACTCGTTATTATCTATGAATTACTTTCACATACAAAACACCTCTAATTGCTCTTCCATACAAATCACATCAATTGCGTCCCATAATTGCATGTTCCACTCGAAAGTTATACTTTACGCTGCTCTGTTACAGAATTTGGTTTACTCTGCGCTCATGTACACTGTGGCAGATTCTGACGTCATTTGTTCGTGCACAGAGTGCGAAGGTGTAACTCAGTGGAAAACACTATAACATTCATGCGTCACGTGAGACCGGCAATTGAGCAATCCTATAGGAGTTTGAAGCTAAACGTTCGCCACCTGGTGTCAACTAAACAAACCCTTGTATGCTACTCAACAAATCGTGTTTTGCCGTCGATCCTGAGTATGATGCATCAGGATTGTGTTATATGTGACATTCACATTAAATCAACTTGTTTATTTGTATTAGTACGCACTTAAACACGTGCATTACAAAAATTCCGTGTAGCTTACAGAGGTTCAGATTTATCCACGGTAGCGCTGCGATCTTAAAATCAAACGCCTATACGTTAAATATCTTTGAACCTAGATGACAACTGCTGCGTTCGAAAAATATACGTCGGATGCATCTGGAGCATATTATAATCTCATCTTTCTCACTCACGATTTTTAACATATTTTGTATCTCACTCATCCGTTTAAAAAATCTTGTGTTTATATTATTTCCATGACAACTGGTGATCTTTTCACATCCTACATTTAAGTAGGGCGTGAAAAGATCGCCTGTTGTCATGGAAACAATATAAACACAAGATTTTTTAAACGGATGAGCGAGATACAAAATAGGTTAAAAATCGTGAGTGAGAAAGATGAGATCATACGCTCCAGATACATCCGACCACCGACGCATAATTTTCGAACGCAACAACTTTGAGAGTTTTTGGCGGGCAAAATTCCAACTATTCCTTGTAGTTATAAGACAACTTTTAACCGTTTTCATGAGGGAGCTTTTATTAAAATTTGCAATATTTAAATAATATTGGGCTTTTCTATTCTTTTTGATTGGTTGATACAAATTTGATTATCATATCTTCCTTGCCTACTGCAATTCGTTTATGTCCTACAAACGGTGTTTACACTTTCCAGCTTGAAAATCAATAATCCGCACAGTTTTGGTACCGCGTTGCGGTGCAGCTCGTTTGTCACAGAAGACAAGTGTCAATAATAATGACATAACGAGTGCGTACAGTAATCGGAGGATTAAATTACGGCAAACAGCGGCACGTAACATGAACAGAGTGTTTTTTCTGTGCTAATTTACTGTGACATGATCGCCCTGCGGTGATCTTTCCTGTCCGATCTCCGCGCTTTTAATTTGCCCGCACGTACACGGACGCTCGCTCTCCGTCTTTAGGAGGCTTCCACCGCGAAACAGAAGAACGTCGCCCCTCTGGCTGGTGTCAGTTGCGATGTTGTCGTCTTGAGGTTAGGTTGTGTTCTGGTTACTAGTTTTCCATGTGAAGCAATTTCTGTGATATTTCTCAGTTTTTAGTTTGGATTTTATTTCGTTTAATTCCGGTAAGTGTGCTTTTTGGGGGAGTCAAATTTCGTTAATTTTTTTTCCACTGTTTACAAACTTACCATCAGCGTCATGTTTTTATTGACATGCTTTCCCGCTATGTAGAAATAATATGTGTAATATTTTATTAAAGTTTACCTATCCGTTGTAATTAAAAGATTGTTAATTGAACGCATTGAAAATTTGCATTTGAGTGCTTAATTAAGTATAAACATTGTAATGTTAATATGATGCGTCATTTAAACATTCAGTTCCTGTTTGTAAATGCCGGCGTAAAAGTTTACGTCATTTTCGCGGCTTAATCAACGACCATCAAGTACCTTAATTATTAATGAACGAAACTTTTCTCTGTTGTAATTATTATTAAGCCAATATTATTTGATTCAACGTTTCGGCACTTGATGACAAAATATTCTCAACAAAATTACAATATTTCTAAACGACCAAAAGTAAACAATTGATAAAGCTATGAAGAATATTTTTACACAAAAATTCATTGTCTTATCTTCACATTATACAAAAAATAAAGAGAAACAAATTGTGTTTGTTTTTCAAAAGCTTAATATTATTTATTTCCACCTTAGTAAATGACATTTTACAGGTTCATTTTGCTGTTTATGGTAACCAAGTAAACGATACATTACGGGAACAAACCTGTAATATTTTACGGGCTGGTATAAAAGACCTGTAAAATTTTACAGGCTTGGTTGTTTATTTACATCACCACGACTATGTGTAGCTAGACACAATGCCTTCGATAAAATAGTATATTGTAGACCGAGGCGGTAAAGTGCTTGTTTTCCAAGTCGAGAGAAGATATGGACAAGCGAGGCACAGACGAGTCTGGCCACTTCTTGAGGCCTGGAAAACTACTTTACCGCCATGGTTTACACATTGTTTTCTTTTCCTACACAACATTATAATTAATTTTGTTAATATCACACGAACGTTCTTTTTCTTGAAGTAAAAATATTAAAATTGATTTACTATTAAAATTATAGATAGTTTAAAATACGGTATTTTATGTGCTAGCGTGGCCGAGTGGTCAAGGCGCTAGTTTAAAACATCAATCTCTTCGGAGGCATGGATTCGAATCCCACCGCTGCCGAATTGATTTTTTTTTCTTGATAATTTTAATCCTTTTTAAAACCAAATACCAGTGCAATTAAATAACAAACTTGTATTTGTTAATTTTTTTATGACGATGAGAATGCATTCCAGAAATTATTGTTGCGCCACCTAGTGGTACAGCTTCGTGAATTATTTTCTCGGCTAAGCATTTATGTTCATTTTGCCGGGCTAGCCATGGAAATGTTTACTTTCTCCTCTCTGATGAGGCGGTAAAATTGAATTTTCTAATAGTGTAGAAAAAAAAAGTTTTCATAAAAAAATTAAAGTAAATTAATTAAAAATCGCCATGTGAAGGTGGAAATAAAAGTTTGTATGCGACACGCTTTGCAATTAATCTTTACTAGGCTCACTGGATTAAGGGTCTCGCTCCTGCGTCGCTCGCCCCACAAACTTCCAGCTCGCCCGTAAAGATTAATTTACAAAGCTTGACACGTAAATAACTGTTACAGGATTTTGTTTATGTTTTGAACGGTACCTGTACATTTCATTATTGGACATACGGAAGTTTTAGGGATTTACCTGAACCGCCAGAATTTACTTAAAAGAAAAACCTGTTGACGAAACCTAAGAAATGAGTAAGTATCAACTTTGTTATTTTAAACGGAACACTCAGTATATTTTCTCGAATTAAGAAAAGATATTTTAATCGAAAGCCGTTAGGTACTTGGGAAAAAATAAAATTTGAGAATTTTTCTGTAAAGGCTGTTTTACACTAACAATTTATTCGTGAATAACTTCTTACTTAATTTCTTCGTGAATTTATTCATGAATTCATTTCGTATTACATTAGTGAAGAAATTGATGAATTTTTTTTATCCTAATGATCGTTTGTAGGTATTACCAACACAGCGAAAGAATTTGCAGATGATTTGCACCGCCACAAACAAATAGCATAACCTCACTTTTCCACTGTTGGTACGCCTGAAATTCACGCAAACAATGAGCACGTTCAGCCGGGACAGCGCTGAGACAGCGATCGCTTTGAACGTTTTGCTGACTTACAGCGCTGTGGCTTTTCTGTGACAGCTGTCTCCATTTTCCTCAGCAAAATTATTTGCGCTGCACGTCCGCTTGATTACTCAGCGAATGTTGAAATTTTGAAATCGTAAACTATGTCGTAAACAAAAGCCAGAAAGTGCGAATTTTTCTAATAGCTAAGAATACTGACAGTACCATGCTGATCTCTTTGTCTCCTGCGTCCAAATTAACAACTGCAAAACGCCTTCGTTGTTTTTTGCTAGTGGAAATACATCTGTTACTGGCTGAATTTCCATTACATCTTGAACAGTGTTCAGTACTAAGCGATTTGTTCCATCTTGTTACAAAAATCATAAAAATACAAATTGTTAAAGACAACACATTTTTGTCGCTTTTGTCTGTAAACACAGCCAGCACATGATGCCGTTTCAGACGCTACATCTGCCAAACTGTCAATTAGAGACTAGGTCGTTCAGCCGCTCACAGCTGCTGTAAGTTAGCAAAAAGCAATTGCTGACTCAGCGCTGTTCTGGCTGAACGCGCCCATTGACGAAAAATAGAACTTGCTGTAATTCGTGAATAAGAGCCGTGTTCTTTCGCACATTAAATTTGGATCTAAACGCGTTTGATCTGATTAGTAGTGTTTTTTCGTTAAGGTTATTCTGTATATCGGATGATGATCCGTAATCCCCTTGTCCCTACGGATCATTGAATTTTTGTGATTCGATCAAACAAATATCAGTTTCAAAAAAAATTATATTTGGATAATTTTTTTCTCAGTATTACAAGCTGCAAAGAGCAAAAGCTAATGATTGTGTTAGTTTAATTCCTCCTTACATAAATAAGGGAAGTATGAAAAAAGAGCACTTTTTATCGACATTTCGAGAATTAACCAAAAATTTTTTTTCCTTTTATATTTAAAATAAAGTATGTAATACTAATAAAGTTGCTTTTCTTGGCTTTGAATCGAACTTGTAAAGGATATAACAATATTAGGCTTGTTCGGATTCCCGTGAGGACAGGTCCAGAACCGTTAGGATCATGCGCATAACAGAAAAAACCGCACTTTTTTGTTGTGCGCATGCTCCTGGACGTTCTAGGACGGTTCTAGGACTGTCCTGGCGAGAATAAGCCTATTGTCTGTCTCAAAATGAAAAAACCACCACCTGTTGAAGTATGTTGCTAAAAAACAAAATTCCATAAGCCTTATGATGCTGCGAAAACGCAGAAATCTTTTATATTGCGCAGTTAAAATTGTCTTCCCCCTAAATTTGTCACTAGCGCACAACATGTGGCCGGTTGTATCTACGCGGCAAATTGCGAGGTTGGTGGTTTTTTTGATTTTGAGACGGACAATATAACAGTTTCATTAATGCAAAACCTACTAATGTAAAAAAAAAATTATTTAAAACTTAGATATCGTAAAAACTATTTTTTTTTAAATTGAAACTGAAATATCGAAAAAAGTATATGCAAACTACATATTTTTGGAATTAGGAAAAAATATCTTTCTTAATTCGAGAAAATATACCGAGTGTTCCATTTAATATAACAAAGTTGAAATTCATTTGTTAGGTAGGGATTTATCTGAACGTGTCCCTGTAAACTTCATTGTTTTTATAAAATGAATTAAATAATGTTGTTGTGTTTCAGTTGAAAAACAAATCGTCTTTAACAATCCTTAAATGAAAACAAATGAATAACTGTAGGAAATAAAACACCCAGCTTTTAAAAAGGTGTTGAACTTAATACCATAAAAATGCATTTTTTTTAAACATTGATAGTAATTGTAATTTATCATTGGAAAGGGAATTATTTCAATAAACAAACTTGAAATTTAAAAATACAAACATATTGATTTACAGAACTAGGTATCATTTTGAATTAAAAGAAAAATAAGACAAAAAATCTCACAGTAATTAATGAAATATCGCATTTATTTTTCTTGCTGCAGCCACTGAAATTTTTTCTGTTTTAGGACTAAACCGTAAGAAATATCAAAAAAATGTTCTTTTGTTATAAGCAAATTTTTTTTCAAGAATTTCGAAGTTTAACGAAAATATTTTAGACACGTTGGTTTAAACCGTCTTATTTGGAGCGTAGGAATATATTGTTAAGTCATGTTCACGTATTTTAAAAACATCCTGTATATGTTTGTATGTATAAGATATAATGAAACAAAATGAAAATGAAATGAAAAGTAGCAAAACAGAAAACAAAATGTAAATTAATCTGTAAACTTTGTCAGGTGTAAAACTTTGTGCATGCTTTTGACGGTTTCGAAACCGTCACAAAGCGTGGTTGGAACAGACCTTTTATTTATTTTTTGTTCTCTACTCAAACTAACTCTCCGTTTTTGCATAGATAAAATTTACACTACATTTACTATCCTTTGGTTACTCTGAAAGAGACAGAATGAAATCAAACATTCATGTTGATTCAAAATGTCCTGGGAAAAGAAAACTAAATGCAGTCTTATATAATAAAATATACAGCGTGATCAAAAACGATTAAACTTGCTGCTTTATCGTAATTTTCATTATCCGAACGGTGTATGTAAGAGTTTATTACTATTGATATCCCATATTCTGTTGGGGAATAAAAGATTGTTCCAAATGTTCTAGGCACAAATCTTCAATCATTGTTGATCACAGTGTATTTGAATATAGAGAAACAGATTTTACAATTATGTACAGGGATTTTGTTTATATTTTGAACGGCACCTACACATTTTATTATTAGACATACAAAAAAATGTTAAATACAAAAGTTTTAGGGATTTACCTGAACCGTCAAAATTTATTAAAAAACGAAACAAATGACGATTGAATACTTAACAAATGAGTATCAACTTTGTTATTTTAAATAGAACAGTTTGTATATTTTCTCAAATTAAGAAAGACATTTATTTCCTAATTCCAAAAATATGTAATTTGTCTATATTTGGTTTCATACTTTTCTAAATTTAAAATTAAAAATGCAGACAAAATCTGAAAGAAATAATGATTGCAACGAATCACAAAAAATAATATCACCAAAGGAAATTAATTTTACAATATGAATTATTATCAGTGTTACATACATACAGTATAATTCGGATATAACGAAGGCTCAAGGAACCACCGTTACTGCTCGTTATATACAAGTGCTCGTTATAAATGAGAAAATAAACGTCTAAATACGAGAAAGGGGACTTTTCAATTTCCGAGTTCTCGTTATAACCAGTGCTCGTTATAAGTTTCACTGTATTTGTTTTGCGATGTTATTTTCATTTTTTATTTATTTTTAAAATGTTTTTAATGTTGTTTTAATATCGGGACCTCCTCAATTCCTCATACCTGCTCTTTATCATCGTTTTTCCACGTTTGAAATTCAATAGTTTTTTTTTTAATTTGCTTTCTCTGAATTTCTATTGCCTAGTTTTTTATCTCTTTGCTTTTTTGACAAATTTATATTTTTTTTTTCGTTACATTAACAGGTACAAAATGTGTCATTGTTATTCATTTAATCTTGAATGAGTTTAGATATTATACCCGCACGTGTGCGTGACCTTTATTGCTAATGCAATAAATAACATAGTTTACTCGTGATTGTGTCGTGTGTTATGATCGTTATGGATAATTACATTAACGCTTATGAATATTTGATTGAAGCAGTAAGTAGGGTAAGAAATTAAAAATTACATTGTCAAAAGTATAGCTTGCTAATTTTTATTAATTAATTTAAAAAAAAATAAGTATATTTAATACCAATGAATGAAATATTTGGTTTTGCATAAGATTGAATGTTTTTGTTTTATTTTTATACTTTTCTGTTCTCAATGTTCAGTTGCTTTTCGTAAATTTGCAAATATGTAGTTTTAGTGTGTGACGCGTTACTATTTTTAGATATATAGATAATCATTTTGTAAACACCGAAAGCAATTTAATACAGAGAATCATAGGATTTCGATACTTTCTCAAAAAAAATTCGCAAATGTCATGGTCACTACTGCAGTAGCAAAGTTTGCTAAAGGCCGTTTCACACTACCCTATTTCTTGTATAAGATTTGGTTTAATTTCTTGAACTATTTAATTATGCAGTAAAGAGTAGCAAAATTTAAATTGACTCAAAAATTACTTATCTGAAAAATCAGAACGTGTTCTATCTCCAATATCTCAATACCGTATCAAATCTTGTATTTATGTAAACTTACGGCCAAAAAAATTGAAATTTAATGACGTTTTGATTACATTTACATAATGTTTACCAGCCTTGCAGTTTTGGAGCTTATACGTGGTTATACTAAATGTCAAAGCAACAATTTAATTGACACAATATGACAGCTCCAATAATTTAGTACTTTGACAGATCGAAAGCCAATTTACAATGCAAAAAAAAGAATGAGTCAGCTTTTTGACCGCAAGTTTACACTTGATGACATGAGATATGGTCTAGTAGTTATAAAACGGCCTTAAAATGTATAAACCAACTAAATAATTAATAACAGGTGATAATAAAAATTGCTTTCAATAAAGTCATCTATTACATGCAGATTTTTTTAACCAATTAATGCAAATTACTTGCAATTACTTATGCCATTAATTCCGATAAGAAGTCGATTTATTAAAATGCACGGGCTTCAGCTTCAAACAAAAAAGTTAAATAAGAATTCTAATTGAGTCAAACATCTGTTTTTGCACGCGCTTACGTAATTTAATCACCACAGAGGCCAAAGTTTCTCGCATGTCATACGATTTATAATAAAGCGCGAATATTCTGAAGGTAGGAAAAAAAAAGATCGACTTTGTCCCTGTACTTTACGTGTGCTAATAGGAATTTATTTTATCTATGGGAAACACATGTTTGTTTATTGATAAATTTGATAAATAGTACATTTGCTTCCTTACCTACGATTTCAACTTGGCGACAAAACTAACCGTGCTGATAAATTCTATTCATTAGTGTCATGTTTTTACTGAATGCGGAAAACGAGTCAGCAATAAATTAGAGGGAACATTTATTTTAACTCATGTTAGCTTGTCACCATAATTTATTTTGCTGTTATCGGTTTGGTTTGGCCTAAATGCAACGATTTATATTAATTTGTATGTATACATAGATAGTTGCAACATAAAACAAACAATCATTGATAAAACGAAACTAAAAGAAATAGGTATAGGAAATACCAATCGATGCAGAATCTGATTCTGTATCTCATGATCTAAACATATATACAGGGTGTTCCATTTACGAAAATTAAATTTTGGACGGTTAAACGTAATGAGCTTCGACACCATATTGTGACCACCCTATGAATTTTTCAGGAATAATTGGGATATGATTTGAAAGCCTACACATTATACTTCCAAACGACATGCCACTTGAATCTTGAAATTTGAAAGTGTCGTAAATACATACTCTTAAACGAAAGGTGACCAAAACAATTTGTTAAATAAATTTAAAGATATCTCAAAATCGGTTACCTTGAGGTGTAGGGAAGCCTTAACACTTTTTATTTAAAATAATGTGTAGAATCAAAATCTGCTATAAAAAGTATAGCATTCCATTTAAAATAAGAAAGTTCTCTTTTAATTGTCCACGACTGTACCTCTCGTCTGTCATTGCTTTACTGAATTTAAGAGCAGTTGCTTTAAAATTCTTCCTCGGCATCTTCTAAATCATTGTTTTCTTAAACCCACAAATATTTTATTTTCTCTTTTCAAAAAATCGTGTTCGGTTTTAAATTTCATTTTCTGTTTTTGGGGCAATTTTTATCCTATAAAGTTCCTTTTCTCTTCCAATTTCCAGTTTATTTTTTTTCTACTCCTTTTGAAAGTTTTCCTGTTAACGGTATGGGAATTGTTTTAAAGTTTTTCTCTATTCTTGTTACTTTGTTGTAGCATTTTAATTTCTGATTGGACAGATCAATCTTTTCGAGCTGGGAATGCAGCCAGGACACGATTTTATGTTCATTTTTGTCAATTAAATTTGGCATTAATGATTTCCTTTAAATTACAAATTAAAATAGAAATTTAGAATGAATTGGAAAAATTAAAGATGGAAAAAAGTTTTGGTTATAATTTGATTTTGATTTAAAGTTCATGATAATTGTAGCAACATATGGCCCAAATAAAAACGCAACTTTACAGAGTAAAGAAACGTATTTTGAAAATTTGACAGAGATCCTTGAAAGTATTAGAAGCAGAAAAAAATGTGCATGATGGGTGACTTTAATGGGCGAGTATCGAGCAAACAAAATGATAAGTTATAGAAGCATATGGAGAAAACATTAGAAATGATAATGGTACTCTTTTCATTTTCATTAAAAATCTGAAATGGTTATTTCCAATATAAGAAAGTACATAAATTTATATGAGTTCAATTCAAATTTGTAATTAAATGTTTCGTTCTGATAATTTACAGTTTTAAATAGATATTTTTTATTGTTTTTATCACCTCATAGCTATATGAACTAATGACCAAAAAATAATAATAATAATAAAACAAAATTCCTAAAGATAGAACCCATGAATAAGAACAGATCAGAGTTCACAAATTTTACTGAGTCAGAACAGATGTGTACCCAATTACATACAACTTAATTATCCACTCATTTCGAGTGTCAGGTTAAAAAGCAATTATCGTGATAAAATGCAAACCGACGAATAACCCACTCACATATTTGCACCGCATTGATAAGCAGATCAACTGCAAATACAAGAAGGCAGAAAATTTATTTTTATGCATTATAGGATTTTCAACAGTCCATATGATTAATTAACAAAAATTAAATGTTCAAGGCCCATGTTTCCATAATAGTTATTCGTTTAAAACTATTATTAGTCAGTTTATTAAGACAAGGAAAGACCGTCCCTAATCGGGAGGTTTTCTTTCAAAAATGTGAGTTTGGTTGCCTAATTTGGGTGATCACGTGACTCAGGAATACTTGAAAGCACGGTACATATTTATAAATTTGTTGTGAATGTTGTGAAAATACGAAACATTCTATTTTCACAATTTATCTGTATAAACAGATCCACAAATCACTAGCGTTTCAAATTTTTTCGTAGAACTTGGAAGAGATAAGCCCCGATGTTAACGCCTGACCCCAATGTGAAAAACATTATCTGCGCTAGTGCATTATGGCGAAATGGTGAGGGTGACTTTCACGATAACTGATCGCTCAATCAAGGTGACTACATAAAGACGAGTTTATTAATTTAATACTTGCATGGAAGGACCAAATTTGAATCGAAAATTTTTCTGCGTGTGTTACATAAGTTTTTCACGCAGGTGTACTTCGAATTTGCATTCTAAATGGATAAAGAGATATGTATACACCGTGTCTGGATGCTATCCAGAATTTCAACCAGAACGTGAAAATTCCCAAAAAAAAATCCATTTTGCACATTTTGCACTTTGCTTTTTAATGAGGTGTTACAAGGAGAATTTGATATTTGGATGTTTAAAGTTGGGGTTGCTAGCGCTTAGGGATTGAGGGGTGGGGAGTTGAAAATCACATCATGATGATTTAAAAATAAAATCCGAGCATTTTTCTGAGACATTTTTCTCAACCATTTTATAGAATTTATCCGTTACTTTCGGGAAATACTGTATATAACGAACTTTGATAGGGCGTTCCATTACGACACTAAATTCGTCTGCGGATTTGAGCTTCGCTCAGCTCACATAAGTTGACAAAAGGAAAGGAACTGATGTAAACGAGATTATAAACCAATTCTATCGGAAAACAAAAACGTGTTAAAAAAAATTGAAAGCCGATATTGGAGTACATGTTTCCTTATAAAATTCATGTGTACATTACAATTTTATGAACAATTTAAGTAGCGACATCTTTAAATCGCTTTTTGACCTTTGTGCAAACCGATTTGCACAAAAATTGGCTTCAATTTGTCAATCCTACTGCAATGTCAGGTCAAAAAGCGATTTAAAGATGTCGCTACTTAAATTGTTCATTACTTTTACATCGCAATAGCGAATAACCTAGGACAGATCGGTTTGGTTTGCAGTGGGATTCTCGAGCTACGGTTCTGCTGACGAAGGCCCAACTAGGCCTGAAATAGCTGTATCAGAGCATGCTCGAGGAATCCGCTGTAATCAAAACCGATTTGCACAAAATTTTTTAATAATTTAAATTTTTTACTTCTGGATTTTCAAAGGCATGTACATTTTTGTCAAAGTTTGGATAACAACGACGTTTTAAATATACAATAGGGTTGTACAAAAAAGTATAATCACAAAATAGTAAATATGATCTAAAAATCTAAAAGTATAAGCATAAAATAGGCAGTACCTACAAACAATTTTCTTTCCAGACAGTTAGATTGGTTAGATAATTTAATAAAACAATAACAACTAATGATAATAAGAGTTTGAAAAGTATAACATATTTAATTTCAAGCATCGCTTGAGAATATATTCATGCAGCAACTTTTATAATGTAAATCATAAATGAAAACCTCTGCTGCTATAAAAATACACAAAATAAGTTTAATATTATCATCAATCAAATCAAATCGAAAAGTGTACTGGAATCTATAAAGTAGCTAATTCAGGTTTAATCTTGATAACTTCAGCAATCGATAGAACTTTTTAAAACAATTGAGCCATTGTTGATAAAATAAATTATTTCCAAAATTCGAGATGGTACATTGTCATGAATGTTTTCAAATATACAAAAATAAAAGTAAGTAAATACTTAACTCAAAACTACTACAAGTTAAAATTATCTCAGAAATGGAATAGTTTATCACAGATTCATTATTTTGTCAACTTCTATAATTAACAAGATAAAACCTGAATCACCCTGTATACCTATACAATTTGATAAATCAAGGCTATTATGACTTAATCCAAGAAATGTTATATGAAATAAGGCTGATTTAACTTAATTAAAGTTAAGTTACGACACTTTTGAAAATCTTAATTCATATAAACTTAACATAAAAACTTGAATTTAAAAAGTTACAAAAAATGTTTCAAACCGACGCGACGAACTGAATAATTGCTGATGAGTTGCATTTGATACACATCTTGCTTCTTGTTTCCCCTAAGTACTGTATGGTCAGGTTAGTGCTTATCTATTTCCATTATAAAAAATATATCTGCGTACTCTTCAGAGCTCTAAAGCTGGATTTACATGGAGCGTTGAGTGCCTGAAAACGTCAGGAACATTGTACTCTCTCATTGGTTGGTGCTCTTTACAAGTGTAACGCGTAACGAGCAATAACCAATAGCAGTACAGTACACCCGACGTTTTGACGCACTCAATGCTTCATGTAAATCTGTCAAAGGTTTTTATTACAAACCTGCTTCATTAAGGCAAATCGGGTTTATGTCTATGTGGTAGACTCATTTTGTTCATTTTATGAGATCCAATTTTTGGCGTTGATGATAGACGTTATCTCAACAATCTTCCTTGTTTTTTAACTTTATCGTTTCTTATACTCTTTTGATTCGTTTCAAAAGATCGTGAAAACAAAATTCAAATTTTAAATCGAGAAAAACGCTAGAATTTTTTTACCTTTGATTTTAGCGGTTCGGTCCTGAAGGATTATCGTTAAATTTTGTGAGGTGATGTCGAGAACTCTCAATAGAAAGGCAAAATTTTCAAAAATCTTGATCAAGTTATTCGGTTATATTTTCTGGCAATCCGTATGCTCTTTTTTAATGCATTCGCATATAAGAAAGTCAAGCAGGTTTAAGTCAACTGTTAACAATAGGTATCAGAAAACTCTATTGCAAATTTTTATTGGAAAGGGGGATTTCACCTGGAATTTTGCTTTCTCGTTCACCAACGAGAGTTCTCATGAAGTGTTTTTGAATTTGTAAATACGTACGCCTGCGCATAATCACATTTCGTATGGGTCTGAAATTTTGTCAGTGCAGGTGCAAAAAATACTTCACAGAGGTAAAGTTAAAAGATAAATTTCCTAACTTTTTCAGTTATTAATGGGAATGTAGTACTTTCTGTAATATTTCTGGGGTATTTAGATCAAGCAAATTATGGCAAATTAAAGCATGATTTTTTTTTTCGAAAAGTGAAAAATAAAAAAGTTTTTCTTATAGTGAACCTGATATACTTAATTTTGGGCCTCAATGTAATTTCGCCGAAGGATGAATTGAACATTAACACTGATGCTCGTATTCAAAGTACTTCCTTGAGGCTTCCTTCAACAAGGAATAAATAAAGATAATTCTAAGGAGAGCCTTATTGAAAGAAGCTTCAAGGAAGTACAGACTATGAGTACCGGCATAAATTTTTGTTTCTGACGTTCTGCAAACAATCAAAAAAATAGATAATAGTAATTAAACTTGATACGTTCTTAAATGAATATTAGGCAACAAGCTGTTCTGCATAATAAGTAACATATGTCCAAATAAATTTCTGATAAAGGTAGGCCATAGAAGATAAATTATTACATTATTTACATTAAAATATTGTCCAGTTCTTGAGTAGTTAAGTAAAATTGAAGTTTAATTGGCCATATCTTACAGCTTGATGTGTCACTAACTTCAAAAACTGTTTGGTGTTGTAGATTTTTACACTCCATGACCTACCTTTATCAAAAATTTATTTGGACATATGGTATAATGCCAGAACCGTACTTGTGTTTTCCGGAATTAATAAAAAAATAACGACATTATTTTTTACAACGGTATCAATAATTTTATGGGAATTCTTTTTCAAGTTTATACACACATATTTGAAACGTGCTTAAAAATTATTACAAAGCATATTGCAACCTAACAAAACATTATTAATTATTACACATACGTACAGAAAACAAAACCTAATTTTAAATTCTATTTGAATAAGTAATAAGTTTCATGCTTCTAACTTAGCTTGCCACTTCAAGGTGATAGGTTTATTTGCAGATAAGAAATATCAATCTAAAACGGAAATATATTCATATGATATAACTGAAAATTTAAATATGTACAAGTATAAAAAGTTGTAGTGAAAAGGTAAAAATGCATAAGTTGAATGAGAGATTTAATTTAATTTGAATAAATAAACGTACTTACATATTCTTATTTTTTATAACTAATCTGGAACAAGTTTAGTGTTTAATCTAGCAGCAAATAAATTAAATGAAAGAAGTAGAAATAAGAACGTAAATAATAAAAATAAAGAATAGAAATACCAACAGTTTAGGTCGGACCGATTTTTGATCTAACATTGCAATTAAAACTGACTTGAAACAAAATTTTTAAAGTAAAAATATTATAAGAGAAGACGAAAAAGTTTCGAAACGAAGTAAAAGAAAAATAGATTTATTTAAAAAATAATAATAAAATTAAGCAAACTCTGCGAACAGACGTAAAGACGCAAATAAAACAAGAAGTACATAAAGACCGTTTTAGAGTAGCCTATGTCTTGTACAAGATTTGATTCAATTTCTCAAACAATTTAATTTGTGCAACAAATAGTATCAAAATTTAAATTCAATTAAAAACTATCCGGAAAAATAGAATATGTTTTATCTCCAAATCGAATATGCAGTCCAGAAATTTCTTGTTTTAGAAGCAATATACATAGAACAACATGTGGCCCTTCTAATATTATAATGCAGCTCGCGGCAAGAAATTGAACATTTCTCAAAAAAACATCTAACAGATATTTCAATATTTACTTTTGTATGTCTTTTTTTAATGGTAGATGTAATGTTTTGCCTGCATTAGAAAATTATTATTATTTTAAGTATTTTCTTTTCTCTATGTTAATTACATATTCTTTACCTCTTTACTCTTAATTACATTCATTCACTTTTTTTATATCATTTTCTTTTGATTTGAGCAATAAAGACATTTATTATTATATTGATGATACAAATGCACTGTCTTTTCCAAAAGTATTAAAGCACCAAAAGGAAGCTGAGGTCTTAAGAATTGGAAAACTAGCAAAAATGACCACTCAAAAATTTCATTTGAACAAATAAAATACAATTATATGATTTTTAATTAACTAACTTCAATTACATATTCTGTAGACTTAAAAATGTTAACTTTGTTTTAAAAACGAACACAGAAGCGCCTGTTGAAATATTTTGTTAAAACCTTCTGTTTTAAATATACAGGTGTCCGATAAATAAGGGGCCATAATGCAAGAGCTAACACAATGGTACATATAGAATCCGTGAATGTAAATGAAAATGGTCCGTTTCGGTAATTTTTTTTGTGAACATTTTCGGAGAAATTACGAACGAATACGGTCCTATGTGCTTATAAATTTATTCTATGCGTCATTGGCACGCAGATGTGATGTAAAACGATAATAAAACTGACCTGCTCAACATAATGACACGTATTGCTGAAGTCTTTGGACTCCGATCGTTATGCCATTACTTATTGCGATGTTTACGGCAAGTGTTCGAAATGCCCTCCGTCCATATGGCGACAAAAATTTGCTTGCACTAAAGTTTGCTGCTGCCAGGTCTTGTTGTTGTATCCACTGGCTGATGGTAATTTTCTACTATTAAGTGTTGCACACGTTGCACGTGATAGGGATGTAACAAATTTTCTCTTAGAATACAGTGCACAACAGTACGTGGCACGCCAATTTAACGTGTACTATGCCCTGGATTATTATTGTTATTATTTTTATTATACATTAGAAACATTTCGGCATATTCTGTAGTCGTAAACATGCTGCGATAAGTGCCTCTACATCACCACAATATCACAAATGAACTGATTGACCTTTGTGATTCAATGAGAGCTTTCGCCTTGCGGAACAATAGGGGTCGGGTTGTGCAGGTCAGGGAAGGCAGGTTCGTACTCAGTATTATACTTCAGCATATATCCCAAACGATGCCGCTTTCGTAATTTTGTCAGAGGAAAGAAACTTTTTATAGGTATATAGTCAGCTATTCACATGACCCCTTATTTATGGGACTGCCAGTATGTATTTAAGGAAACTTCTTTAATTTAACTTTTCCTGTATAAACTAGTTCTGTAAGACAGTCCTTCAATGTTTTTCATTTTTTGAAAATCCATCACTTCAATTTATAAAAGATTAAACTCTCTCCAAAATAGATTAGATTAGATTAAATACTGTATAACTTTTGTTTTGTATGAAAATTGATTTGCTTCGTATTTTTATTTACCCTTAAAAATACTAATTATCGCTGAAATTCAATTTAACGCTGACAATAGTCACAGCAACGTTTTTATTTACTTTTTTACTGTTAATTTAAACAGCAAACTATATTAGAAAAATCCAAAAAAATGTATCTGGAAAACAACATTTTGTTTTCGATGATATTTACTGTTACTTTCGATCTAATTTTGTATCGGCTTTGTTCTATATCTTGTCTCAGGTAGAAAATAAAGTGTCGAGAGGAGATCAGCCAGAAGACAGTATAACTATTTTTTTTCGTTGTTCATGGGCCTACTCTGAATCATTTTATTGTCGATCGCGTGATATTTTAAGGAATATTTCAATTTCGTACAGTTTTATTGTTTTTCGGACGAATACATTTGGAAGGCAGTGTACAAGTGTTTACTAATGATGTTTTTACCTTTGTTAAATTTTTCTACAATAAAATTACTAATTTCAAAATTAACGCCTTTGCAATTAATTATTTAAAATGTCTCCGGATCCACCACACCTAGGGAACACCATACCCCCTGCCCTTGACAGATAGTAGTGCGGCCCACTAAGATTTCACAAAACTTGCACTTGGCCCTTTGGCTTAAAAGTTTGGGCGGGCCTGCCGTAGAACCTTAACTAGGATTATCGATTTGTCATCAGTTCTGAAAATTGACTAACTTGAAATTGATAAGAATTTCCAATATATGTACATACAAGGTAATTCTTTGTTAGTTTTACTTTGTCTCCCTCCGACTTTTCACGTTATCAGCGATCGTTGACTTTTACTCGTACGATAATATACTACATATAACTCGTTATCAGTCTGAATAATCAGAAAATACCTTAATTGCATTCATTGCACGCCACCTGAAACCGTTTTATTTTTGAGCAAAGCCGGGGCCTCATGAATTACAGTTTGTTTTAGGGGGAACGTTATCAGGGGTTTTATATAGTAGATACCTATGAGTAGTAACAGAAATATTTCAAAGCGATTAAGATTCGATTAGTACGCCGAGTAAGTAACTATTTTAAGGTTCTTAAATGTTATTTTTACACGGGCTTTCGAGTAAATTAAAGGTAATTTACGTAAGACTAATCAGTTTAGTAAAGTTGTATCAAATTAATTCAATATCGTAGTCAAAAAAGACTGTGCTGTAACACTTAACGCTACCGTACAAGCAACCTAATTTCAATCAATTTAATTTACGATTTGATGACTTTGATTACTTAAAACATGCTTATTTCGCTTACATTCGGCTATTAGAGAGGCGTTTGATTTTTCTCGAGATACAGGGATGGAGTAAAAGTAGAGTGAGAGCGAAACTGTTTTGATTTATGTAAAAGTGAGACAAACAATCGCAAAAGTAATGGGTGAACGAAGTTAGAATGACCGAACTCAAAGTTAAAAAAATTTGTAAACCTCTAAACCTATTATAGCACAGTATTTGTTTAAATTTTGTTATTTATGTGCTGTTTTTTTTTTTTTTTTTTTAATTTTATACGTATTGGCAAATATGGTTACATCTTGCGTGCCAACGAACATTATTATAGAGATGTACACAATGCGCTTTAAATTGTTTCACTCGCATATGGAACCAGGACATGCCCGTATTGATTTGATTTTGGCTTCACAGAACCACAATGCACCAAAAAGACCGCAATGCCGCAAATTTTTTCTCGACACTTGTTAAATCTATAGAAAAATGAATTTACAATATTTAAATTGTTTTGGTTCTTCTAGTATCTGTAATTTGTATTTTTTCGTTGTTGCAGACATGGGATTTTGGATATGGACACTACTGATAATAGTAATTTTGTGGACCATATTATGGAAAGTCAGCGGAGTTGCGCGATATTATTTGAAATTTATAATATTTGCTTTGGCCAGTGTAATATCCGCGTGCAGTCCAATTCCCATTATGCTATTGCGACCTGGAGATAGCAGAAACGCCCTGTAAGTACATTCAGATTTCAAGTTGTATATGTGTACTTATCGTATCGGGTGGTTTTTGAAATTTGGACGGGGCATGTCTTTTAGCTTAACTGAAAAATAAGTCATTGTACTGCTTGAGATTATTTTACGGTAAAACTAACACATGCCATTCGAAAGAGTTGATAACAAATTTAAAAAATCACCCGGTATAAGAAAACATGAAATTTATTTTTCTGATTCTACAACAAATTATCAAAATTTTGTAACATTTTTCTCATGTCCTGTGATGTCTGTCCTTTCACCATTGTTTCTTTGTCGGTCTCTTTAAGAATCACCTTGTACATAAACAATTATAGAAAAAAATGATATACCGATGTTTGAAAAAAACTTATCAATACTCAATCATGAGTAATTTTATTTTGTAATATTTATAACAAGAATCATAAAACCAATCTCTTTGTTTACAGTCGAACATTCTTTAAGATTCTTTAACATTAGTTTCATTATTTTTTGTAAGGTGCCCCATAAAAAAAGAAATTTGTTTAAAACACAATTGTTTTTTTCCCATTCCTTTGATAACACGGTACAACAAAAATTAAAAAAAAACAAAAACCCGTCAGGTTTCTCAACTCTTTTTAATGTTTTTGGGGTCGCTGAATACGAATCTGCAAACAGTTTTCTCGGGTCACTTCAGGTTCTCGTTGTAGACATCAGTAAAGAAGTCAATGAAGCAATATACAGAAGGCAAAAAAAAAGAAAAACCTGTCGGGTTTCTCAACTGTCTTTTATGTTTTTGGAATCGCTGAATACGAATCTGCAAATAGTTTTTTTGATACACCTTAGGTTCTCGCTCTAGAAGACAAAGAACTTGTTTGTCTTCAGTATACTGCTTCTTCGACTTCTTTATTGGTGTCTAAAGCGAGAACCTGAGGTGACCCGAAAAAACTGTTTATAAATTCGTATTCAGCGACCCCAAAAATATTAAAAATAGTTGAGAAACCCGATGGGTTTTTCTTTCTTTCTTTCTATCTTTAGTATACTGCTTCATTGACTTCTTTACTAGTGCCTAGAACGAGAACCTGAGATGACCCGAAAAAACTGTTTGCAGATTCGTATTCAGCGACCCGAAAAACATTAAAAACAGTCGAGAAACCTGACGGGTTTTTTTGACTGTTGGACAGTGTAATCCACGGGCTACAATTTGACTGACCTTGAAAATAATAGCCGATATTTATTTTATAAATCAAGATCAATTTAACGTACAATTGCAGAAAATTACTTTTATTATTAACGTTCATTTAACGGAATGTACAAAATACATAAAATTTTCAACTTCCTGTAATCTCAATTCTACCTACATTCTACAATTACTGAATTGATATAACATGTAATTACGTAACATTAAGGTAAATACAGGGTTGGGCAAAAGCATAGAATATTCTCTCTAACACCGTAAACATTTAATTTTATAAAACAAAAAAATTATAGATTATTTTCAGTCTATTTTTAACCAGTTTAGTTTTCACTTATCTCTCTCAAAACAAACGCGCACAATTATGTCAATTTTTTTAAATAGCATTAGAGGTCGGTCACAAGTCATGTCATCTATTTCAGTATTTCAACCAATTAACTTAAGCTGCCTACAATTTTTTGTAGAAATGAAAGTAAAAACAAAAAAAAAACTGTTGTATCTCTACATCAAGTATTGCAAAACCGTTTAATATATCTTTATATTTTTCAGAATACCTGCAGCAGGTCTAAGATTAGCTGCTTACTTTATGGGTCTAAAAAGTAAAGTAAATGGAAAGGAAAACATCGTCAAGGACAGTGGATGTGTAGTATTAATAAATCATCAGAGTGTTTTGGATCTTATAGGCATGTAATAATTAATAAAATTATCGACAAATTAGGCATGAATATGAATTTTAATAAATGCTCTTTATTTTTGTAGCTCTAGCGGAATTATGGCCAGTAATGGATAAATGCACGGTAATATCGAAAAGAGAAATTTTCTACATATGGCCCTTCGGCCTGGCGGCGTGGTTGTGGGGCACTATTTTTATCGACAGACTGAACGCTGAAAGAGCACAAAACGCAATCAACAGCACAGGACAGATAATAAGGCAAAGAAAGGCGCGGGTACTTATGTTTCCCGAGGGGACGAGAAGTATGAAAGATAAACTTTTACCTTTTAAGAAGGGTGCCTTCCATTTAGCTATTGCTTCTCAATGTCCAGTTCAGCCAGTAGTCGTTAATAGATACACATTTCTAGGAAATAGAAGATTTGATAATGGTAACACTCAATGTCATTTATAATAATTATTAAAATAAAACTCACCATGTTTGTAGGTTTTATAAACATTACTATTCTACCTCCAATCGAAACCAAAGGCTTGGTTAAAGAAGAAGTTACTTCCTTGATTGATAAGACGTACAACGTTATGTCTGATTATCTTCAAAATCTGTCTACCAATCCGAATAACAATATTGACAAACCAAAAGATGATTAGACTGAATTATTTAATACTCTTTGCATTATTTATATGGTTTATTACTGTTAAATAAAATATTTTTAAATATAGTACTGTTTTTCTTTTTTGGTCTGTTAACTATTAAAATATTATTCAAGATATACAATTATCGTTGTTATTCGCTAATAGAAATTTATTATTAATTAATTTATATTTAGAAAAAAAAAACTACACAATTGTATTTTGCCTACGTAATTATACGTTGTCACTAGAGATCAGAATTTTATATTTTGTTCGATTTATTGCATAAGAGGCAGCAGCAATGCATAACTTTACAGCGAGGAATTCAATCATTACAGTCGCAATTATAATTCATGACATAACCTTTACAGAGAACTTCATCGTGGACATTTTATTTATGGTTTTCAAGCAAAAAATAATTTACGACATCCTGGATTCACTTTTAAGTAATAAGATTTGGATGCATTCGACGTTCATAGTTTTGAAGGAGATGGGTACGATGTTCTGTAAGCGTCATGAATTATGATTGCGACTGTACCTATAGTTTTCGAGTTCTTGAAATGTAATTTTACTCATTCTGTGAAAAATTTGAAATTTTAAAAAGTTATAAAACTAGAGTTCTTTCTCATTTGAAATTTTATTATTAACTTAATCGATTAGGAGGCAAAATTCGAATTAAAGTAGGCAACCATTCATCTTCAATGTTAGTTTGGTTGCTTACATTAAATATATTTATTTCGCTTCATAAAATAATGATTTACTTAACTAGTAAAGTACACGCTTTTAGACTAACTTTCTCAATCACAAGTTAATTTTAATTTTCGTTTTATTCCCATAGTAACAATTATGAAAACAATTGTCCCTACAGTGAAGGTTAAAGTTAACTAGTGATTGAAAAATCGGCCCTTAGGAAAACAAGAACAATGAAAGCCTACCTTAAAAATTACAAAAGCATAACTACACTTGAAACTGTATAATGACAAGAAATTCAAACATGAATGTAAACACAAATTAAAAATTATTATAGACATGTTTCCTACATTACCGACATGGCCACCGTGGACACCAAATTACATTCAGCACAGAGAATTTCTTGGGATTCGCTAATTTCATCGGTGAATTAAAAACTTTAAATTCAAATATTATTCATTAAAAAAACAAGAGATAAATATGAATTTTATTTGTAATGGTACTTGTTCATTTGTCGTCTAGTTGAGAAGCAACTAACAATCATCTGCTTCTTGAGTGTTTGCTGAATCTCGCTGAACGCACGAGTGAATTTAAATTTTTAATTATTGTAGCTTCTTCAACAAGCGAAAAATATTACTAATGCCGCCGAATATTAAAATATAATTAACATACAACGAATCCACGTATATGACTATAATTTAAATCATATCAAGGACCTTAAATCATTGACCGCGTTCAGGTAACCGCAGCCCTGCAGTGCTTTAATAAAGCGTAAACCTGAACGAGGTACATGTGACGTCATTGACTGCAGCGCTTTCTTCAAGCTGCCGCCATTAATGGCCGCATTCAGGTAACTGCAGCGCCGCAGTGCTTTAATAAAGTGTAAACCTGAACGAGGTGCATGTGACGTCATTGTTTGCAGCGCTTTCTTTAAGCGGCTGCCATTTATCAAGCGGGGTATTTATATGCTACATCGCAGCGCTGCATTACAGTATAAGGAATTCATAACCTCTACAACTGAATCAAGTTCAGGTCATTTAAAGCGCTACAACTTTACGCTGTGCTGCAACGCTGAAACTAATTTTTTACCTGAACGCGACCAATCAAGCGTCTTTATATGCTACTAAGATTACTGTATCGAGAAGGTAACGCCAACTTTCTATCTCTTTTAATTTGGGGTTAATCAAATTCATTCATAAACTCCTTAGTAACAGTAACTTGTTATGTATCTATCCTCTTTCTTCTTTAGCGTTTCATCGCTTCCTTTTTAATTTGGGGGACCAAGCCGCGGAAATGAATGGCGGTACCTTCTAAATACAGTAACCTTATATGCTACGACATTGCAGCGCTGCGTTACAGCGTAATGAATTCATAACCCCTACGACTGAAAACCAGTTCAGTTAATTTAAAGCGCTACAACTTTACGCTGCAAATATCTTTTCTGCCTGAACGTGACCATTATTAATAAATTAAATCTATAAATTATAACAAACCTCTACTGTTATATTTTTTGACTGTCCTGATTACCCAACTACATGGTAATTATTTAAAAACAACTTTGTAGGTTACTATTTTAATTATTTCAAACAATAACGACATTTGCTATAGCTTCGGACTTCCCAGAGCTTCCTTTGAACAATGTTATCAACAAGTGAAACCACATTTCTACTAAGCGCCTGAGAAAATTCTACTGAAAATCTACTAATACTCCGTGCTCCCCTCCCTAATTATAAATTTGGTTAATTATCGATTAAAATATTCAAATTTAAATTAACGATTTTAATATTTTATAGAAATTTATACAGAAAATGTGTATCATTGGCTACGTTCAGCGAACACAGCTGTTGCTGAGTATACTAAAAAGTAGCAGCTTTAGGCTGATTTCACACACAGCGGCTTCGTCCGCACGAAATAATTCCGTACGAAAAATAATCGTACGGACATGCCTTTCACACGCACCGATTTCCCCATACCGAATGCCGTCGTGTGTGAAAGCTCCCATAACACTGTATGTTCTACTACTTTATTCGGCAGAAACCGTACAAATTCCGTACGGGCGAAACCGCTGTGTGTAAAATTAGTCAGAGTTCTCTGAACGCCGTAAAATAGCTACTTTTAATTTAAATGGTAAATCAAACGAACACTTGACACTTGACTGTTTCCGGAGCTCGAGGTCAATGTTTTGAAATAGGCTGCAATCCCGTCCACGTTAACAAAATACTTTGCATGAAACCAAGGGTTTTAATTTACACTGGGATATTTCGCAGCAGTTGCATAACCCAGCGCTCCTGTTCAGAATAACGCTGTTCATGAGGAAGTCAGCAGCTATGTTTGCTGAACGTAACCCTACGAGTAAAGAATTAACAGGAGAAAACCCACGGTAGTGGGGGTATGCAATTTATTTTGATGGAAGTTTCAATTTCTGCAATACGTCGGTTTGTTGACATCCGTTGATGGAAAAGATTCTCTTAATTTTTTGTGTATATCTCAGTTTAGAACGAATTTATGTGTTTATTTAGTTAGCAGCTGCTGTAAAATGTACACACAAACGATATGCGCTTAGAATCTGCAATAGTTTCCTTGCTTGTGATTTGTTCTTTTTTTCTTATTTTTTTGCTTTACGCAGCAATGCTGCTTGTCTTACGGCCATTAGCTATTCCAGACAATTACGACGTATATCTATAGCTGGGTCTAAGTCATTAGACAGCACAAACATCCATGGCTAATGGTGGGATTCGAACCCACGCCGCCGAGCGACACGACTTCCCAAGTCGGCTAGGCTAGACCCCTAAGCCACTCGACGACCCTATTCTTTCTTTATTCATCCTGTTTCTTCTTTCTTCAATTGGGTAATTAGCGTCAAAACGGGGAAAATTTGCGTTAAATAAAAGGATTGCCCAGAACTCCTGTTGTTCGTTAATTAAACCAAGTAATGCCTGATTGCACCGAATTTTTAATCATTGATTAAATTTAAGACGTGTTTAGAATGTGACAATCGTGAATACATGACAGCATAATGTCAATCACCATCAAATTGACGGTTAAACTTCAACTTAAGTGTCAGTTAGAATGCGCCTGACATTATGCTGGATCTACGTCAAATATTACATTCTAAACACGACTTAAATTTAATTTCTGCTTAAAAATGCGGTGCAATTGGCCATAAGTCGTGGCCACGAGTAATTCACAAACTACCCAATGATTACATGATAATTGTACATCGATTATATTTTGTTTGTATTTTCAGTTTTTGACTTTCATTCAAAATAATATGTATCTTAATTAGTCCAGTTAAGGTTTCCTTGAATAAATTAAGAATTTGTTGAAATTAAGAACTGGAAATAACCGGAAAAAATATATCTACCTACATGTTCGCGAATGTCCTTAATGCAGTAGATGTCATATGTCACGTGCTGTTTTTGTTATAGCGTTCATTCATTACGCTGCCCCAAATACTCATTGATTTACGCAGCGCTCTGTATATTTAGCGGCGCTGCGCATGGCTGGAAGTATTGATTGAAAGATTCAAAAGTCGAAAAACATTTCACAAATACGCCTACGCCTGGTCAAACGCCTGGTCAAACGCGACTCGTTATCATTAATACTTGAAATAACGTCAATACAAGGAACAACGGCACATCAATCAGCGCTTTTTAATAATAATAGTAAAACAAAAACATCCGAAATTGTATGAGTCATGCGCATTCCGTGTCCGTTCGGCCATGTTCGTTGATTTACATTAGTGAGTAGTTAGTGAGTAACGAGTGGATAAGTGTTTTTCGTGTCCGTTAGAAAAATTCCAGCCAAAGAATGGCAGGAAATACGGGAATGGAGCAGCTTATTCCAATCGTGAATAAGCTGCAAGATGCCTTTACTCAGTTAGGTGTGCATATGACTTTGGATTTACCTCAGATCGCCGTGGTGGGCGGACAGTCGGCTGGAAAAAGCTCAGTGCTCGAAAATTTCGTCGGAAGGTACGTATTTCACCACCAACGCTTTCATAACCCTTACAAGAAAAACAACATACGCGGTGGATGTGGTGAATGATATGACCCTCATCCGGCGGTCAAAAGTAGTGGTGACTTGTCAAGTTTGACATATCACCTGCCCGCGTAATTGTTTTGATTCGCGAGCCTGTTCAATACATAAACCGTCATTCTTGACATTGTGATGTGTTGGATGTAGATGTGTGGTCTGCTATTGATTTTTCAGTGATAAGTAGGTGACTGACATACTTATCTTGCTTTGCAGAGACTTCCTTCCTAGAGGATCTGGCATCGTCACTCGAAGACCTCTTATCTTACAGCTGATTAATTCAAACACTGGTAATGTATTACATCTAAGTACTCCCCATGTCTACTCAGTACATCATTTAATAATCGAATATACTTTCATAGGCATATCAAACTGAACCAATGTATGTATTTACTAACACTCACCGATTTTACGGAAGTCTTCTGCTTCTGTTTTGTGATTATGGAAGTCTTCAACCAATGATGTAACCACAACTAGGGTCCCTAGATTTGTTCTGCATTTAACTTATATGGCAGAGTTTGGAAGCACATTGCCATTTTCGTCAGTAATTTCAGATTTTAAGTTGGCTAACCTGTTTTCAAATTTTAAATTGCATTTTAGCAGTCAAATGAAAAATTCTCAGTAATTTAAATATTTTTATAACACAAGGTTTATGTGTAAAACTATAAGAGAGATACAAAACAAAATTACAGGAAAGAAAAATGAAATTTCAACACAACACAAAGAAATCATTAAATTAACTGTCATTCTACTAATCAAAATGAATAAAATTGATATAGCTGCTTCATAAGTGACCATGAGATTGAAAGAATGAAGGTTGATTCCGAGCCTTATCAGAAAAGTTAAGTGTCAATCAAATTAAAGGATCCTGCAGCCATAATATGACTCTAGGGTCCCTAGATTTGATTGGCATTTAACTTGTTTGCTAGAGTTTGAAAACACACTGTTATTTTTATTAGTAATTTCAAATTTCATATTTGCTAACCCTATTTAATACTAGCATTTGACATATAACGTTTGATTCATAAAATTTCAGATTTCTACTTATGTTTTGATTATGTCGTATACAAAGGGAAGGGGAAGAAAAATAAATAAACTACGGAGTAATTAAAAAAAACTGTTTTATTGTCTTATGCACAAATCACATTCATATAGGGTGGCAGTGAGTCACGTGCCCCCCGCCCCCGTATGAATGTGGGGGCACGTGACCCAGTGCCCCCTCCTTTGGATGCGCCACTGGATCTCAGGCGGTCGTAGAATAGTAAAATTTCTTGTCATAGCTAATTCACATTTTGCTGTCACTTTGACATTTTGAATTTAAAATTCGTTTATCTTCAGTTTACGTAATTCTTAAATGAAATATTAAATTACATAGACTGGGTTTCTCAATCCTAGTTTAACTTTAAACCCTGTTAATTTCCATAGGAACAATTGTTTTTATAATTGCAACCATGGGAATAAACAGGAGTTTAAAGTTAAACTAGGACTGAGAAACCCAGCCTAACTAATTGAATGTTTGTTGTAAATCAATAATACTCTAAAGTTATGGTTTTAATGGGCAATTGCACCGCTTTTTTAAGTAGCGATTAAATTTAAGTCGTGTTTAGAATATGATAGATATAGGGCCAGTTTACAGAAAATTTAATTGCAATCAAATTTTAATGACGTTGTTAATTTGACAGTTCGCAATGTAATTCTTATGGCAACTTAATAGTGATTAGTTTAATTCGAAATTAAATATTTGATTTGCTTTCTGTAAACCCACCCATAAGGTATAAAGTCAGGCACAGTCTAAATGTCACTTGAATTAAATTTTAAGTGTCAGTTAGATTGTGATTGACATTACGGTATCATATATTTACGATTGTCATATTCTAAACATGTCTTAAATTTAATCTATGATTAAAAATGCGGTGCAATCAGGCATAATTGCTTTTTTTTACATTTTTAAGTTCTAGATTAGATATTTTGTTTACCTTTTTAATTGACGGCTGCTCTAAGCTAAGACATGAGTCCCCGGCCGCCCGGGATCTGAAATTTATTGACTCATTTATCCTACATAAGGTTTTGAATTTCATTTTTACAAACCCTCATTTAAGTAAAAAATTCTTAGGCTGGGTAGCACAAAACATTTAAGCCAGGATTAAATTTCAGCCTAAGTTAGAATGTAACACACAATATGCTCTACGTCGTAACGTGTGTCACATTCTACGTTAGGCTTAAATTTAATCCTAGCTTAAATGTTTTGTGTAAACCAGTCCAAGGCCCGGTTCCTCAGTCTCAATTTAACTTTAATCTCCTGTTTATTTCTATAGTAACAATTATAAAGTGCTTTCAAATAAAAACTTCTGTAGCATGCCATGGAAAAATATTGGCGTTTTTCATCTCCGCTAGATGGCGCTGTATATGACCACTTCTCCGCCATTTTTGTGTTAAAAAAGTAGGGATACATAGTTTTTTGCGATTTTTACACTGCGGTACGGAACACATTACAATTTATACGAAGCCATAAGCGTAAATAAAACATTTTTTCAAACATTTTTTCTGCTTTAACATGAAAACCACAGGACAGTACGATAAAAATTAATTCTAAAAACGCCAAAATGTATCTGTCAGTTGACAACGCAAACGTGTTATAAGGCTAATGCCCGATTTCTTCATCGCCTTATCTTGAGATTAAATTTATCTGTCAGTTAGAATGTGACACACAGTATGTGGTACGGCTAACTGTACGTCACATTCCAACTGTTAGATAAATTAACCTTAGGTTAAACATGGTGAAGAAATCGGCCATAAGACATACATTTTTTGGTCTTTGTCATTTCACGGCATGCTGCGAGAAGTTTTTTAATTGAAAACCCGTTAGAAACGATTGTTCCTATAGGAATAAACTGAAGATTAAAGTTAAACTGCGACAGAGAAACTGGGCTTAAGTGATATAAATATTTTTGAAATAAAAGATTTATATGCAGATTTAAAAAAATGGTAAAAGATCAAGTTACAGAAAAGAAAAAGAAAATTTCAATACTGCAGAAAGATGTTAAATTGAAACAAGCTTTGTGGACCAAATAAAAATAAATAATTACTATTGTAGGTACTATGTATGTAATAATAAAAAAAAATAAAATATAATATAGCTACTTCATAAGTGACTATGAGATTGAAAGGATGGAGAATTTGACAGGTTGTTTCTAAACTTCACCAGAAAAATTAAATGTCAAGTTTAGAGACCCTAAAGCCACAACATGCTACTATTTTCAATTTTTCATCTCAGAATGACAACTGATAGAACATACATTTACTAGACTGGTTCTTATTTTGCATTCACGGCGATGTCAATGAAATTATAATTAATTTGTTCGATAAAAAAAGTTATTAAGAAAAATTGTTTGGAATTACGAAGTAACCCCAATTCCCAAATTTGAGTAAAAGATTTTAATTTTTAATTCTTGTAAATTAGCTGAAATAATGCATTTACGGTAAATACAATTTCTATTAATCAGTAAATAAATATGAGTTCTGTAGGAAATATGTTAATTTCTGTTTTTCGTTTAGTTCTGCGTGGTTTAGTTAGCTAGTTTCAGTGTTCTGTAAAATAATAAATAGATTAAATTGAAATGTGCAATTATTTACAAGAATTAAAAATTAAAATTTTTCACCAAAATTTGGGAATTGAGGTTATTTCGTAATTCTAAACAACTTTTCTTAATAACTTTTATTGATCAAACAAGGCCTACTATGTTTTCTTAATTTCTTGGAAATTGTTTTCAATCGTAATAAGCCATGGTTTGCAATACGACAGGTTTCAAAATTGAAAAATGTCTGTTTTAAAAAGATGTACAACTGTCGAAAATTTAAAATCGATCCGTTAATAAATTTAAAAAAATACAGGGGTGTGTAGATGGAAAATGAAACAAAGAGTATACAAGGTGTTCGGTAAAGGTGGTCCGTAAAATTGGATACAGATTCAATGATAAAAATTAAGCATAAAAGTTTATATAAATATGTGGATTTCAACGCTTCGTTTCAAAGATATTCCACATTTGAAAATTATTATTCTTATTAATCCAGATAATTTATGTCTAGATGGCTATTGCTTTGCTAAGTAACCTGACATAAAGTCAGTTTGACATTAGTTTTACTAGTTAAAACGTATTCGTAACTCCTTATTAAAAAATACAAAATTAACTAGTTAAAACTAATGTCAAACTGACTTTATGTCAGGTTACTTAGCAAAGCAATAGCAAAAGCAATACATATAAATTATCTGGATTAATAAGAATAATAAATTATTTTCAAATGTCGAATATCTTAGAAACAAAGCGTTAAATCCCACATGTTTACGTAAACTTTTATACTTAGTTTTTATCACGGAGTCTGTATTCAGATTTACGGACCACATTTACCACACACCCTGTATAAGTAAAACATATCGTGTTTCTTGCTATCTCAAGTCGTGGCCAACTCCAAACGTGGGAGTATTTGAACGCACGATATATTTGCAAAAACCAGGTCTTTTGTAATACGAAATTAAATATCTAGAAGGACAACTATCAAACTTAAATCTATTTTAAAATTTTCTTTTATAAACACTGTTAATTTATCCAAAATGAGGCGTTTTTACGTAATCAATTCAAATTGTAGTCTCGAAAGGTGTCAAACATTGAAGTAAATATATCATGGTATCTACAATTATAAATAAATTCATCATATAAAATTTTTTATTTTATTTAACTGCTTGTACATATCTGTACAGCTTTTAGCAGTTGGTAGTTGTCTATTTTAATGATATTTTTCTGTCGAAAATTATCGTAATAAATTTGTAATTTACTTTCCCAAACATTTTTAAAATTGCTTATCATTTCACAGCTTCTTCGTGATAAGGCCAGTATCTAGAGAAGTAAATTACAAATTTGTCAAATTTTTATTTAACCGTCATTGATGTCAAGTGTTATCAGGACAAAATATGGGTCAATTTCAGTGTTGCCAACTAGTGGTTTTTACACCAAATTTAGTTTTAAAAATTTTTGTTGCAAGTCGGTTTTGATTGCAGTGGATTACTCGAGCATTCTCTGTACAGCGGTTTCGGCCCTATGAGCTACGCTTCTGCTGACTAGTCCCCCAATAGGGCGGAAACAGATGTACAGAGGATGCTCGAAGAATCCATTGCAATCAAAACCGACTTGCAATAAAATCTTTCTATTTTGGTGTCTTAACGACTACATTGTGAAACCCATTTTGGTGTCATAAAGTAGCTCATTATAGCATCGAAAATTTTATTTTATTTATTTTTATTTATAAATTGATATTTCTTTGAAATTTATTAAACGTCAACCAATGTCACCAACCGCCACATTTTCAGACAGAATTTTCCTATATTTAAATTACAAAATAACGCAGATTTTTTTACATTTAAGCAACCAAAATAGAAAAAATAGTATAAAATACACGTTTCATAAGACATTTTAGCGCACTCGTCAATTTCAATCCAATTCAGTCAATTCAATTTGTCAATCCTAATGCAATGTTAGATCAAAAAGCGATCGCAGGATGTCGCGATTAAAACTTATCACTAAATTTAGTGATTTTTTAAATAGAACGGTGAAACCTGGTATAAGTCAATTTTTTTATAATGTTCAAAGTGCTGAACACTGCTGTCAAGTAGCTTAAGTTTTTAGTTTTTTCTTGTTATGGAATTTTGTGCTGGTATTATTTCTATAGATTGTGTCGATTTTCAATTTTCCAGCGCGCGTTTTTCCCATATACCTTGTGTCCCACACCATGTGCTCACCCTTCTAGAATTTGTATTTTTTAATCAATTTTAATAAAATTTGGAAAATAAAAACTAAGCAAAAAATGCATTTTCCGACACACTGTAGTTGTAGAGCACCGTAGGACTTCCGGTTTCACCGGAAGTGACGTCAACTTTCTAATTTTAAATGGAACACCTTGTATATTTTTACATATTTGGAATCTGCAGATCATTGCGAGTCCGAATATCACGTGTCACTTGGTAATTTTGGTTTCCATGACAACGGAAAGGAAACTATGGAACTAGGAAGCTATGAATCGCTTTTTTTCCTTCCAATGCGGTTAAGCGATTCGAAAAAATGACTATTGTGATGATAAATAAATAAAGAACGATGTATATTTTGAATTTAGTGATTTTTGAGTGGTTTCCGACATCAGTTTTAGTGAAAACCTTTTTCGACTGTTAGCAACACTGGTCAGTTTCGACATCTTTTAATTAAAATAAAAACCAGTAAATTACAAATTGTTTTGTATATTTAATTATGGATCATTTTTTAATATATCTAAATCTTGCTTGTGTTCACTCCGGTGTTTCATAATTTTGCTAATCCAACTTCTGATTCATAAATTTCATGATATACTTTCAATTGATCAGTTCACCTGTCATAGAATTCTTGATTAAGAATTTATTTAGAGACTCGTTAACTACTTAACAATTTAACTACACTTATCTTAACATTATTTTAACTTTGCAAGACAACATATCCTAAATGTTTTTACGAGGAGCGTTCAAATATGAGTGAGAATGAGTTGAGAACGTCTTTATTATCAATGAAACAAAGACGTGTTGTATACTATTTTTCAACGTAGTCCCCCCCGACTGCAATACACTTGCGCCAACGTTCTGCAAACTTATGTATACCATTTTCGAAGAAGGTTTTTGGTTGCGTGCGTATCCAGTTTTGCACAGTTGTAATGAGTTCATCATTATCCTTAAATTTGTGGCCACTTAAAAACTCTTTCAATGGTGAAAACAAATGACTCTCCACAGTTATGCCAACTTCTTCTGACAATTTTCTCATAGTTATCCGACGATCAACCCGAATAAATTGATCAATCGTCCCAACATTGTCAGGAGTCAAGGACGTTTTCGGTCGTCTCACATGGGGTATGCTTTCTACGCGGTCTCGACCTTCTCGAAATTTTTTCGCCCAATCAAACACCCATACCTTGGGCATACATTTATCCTCAAACTGCACTTGAAGTCTTGTAAAGATTTCAGACGGTAAAACACTTTCATTCACTAACAATTTAACAATTATGTGTTGTGCAACAAAACACGGTACTTTTTCTCTGAGATGCTAATTATTATTGGCAGGCGTAAAGGAGAAGAATTTGATTGTTACTAATGACAAGTTGGAATATGCCAGAACATGACCCAGACCGCTTGTTTCCATCCATTGCTTTCTATGCTCAAGACAACTACATTCTCACTCATATTTGAACGCTCCTCGTAGATAGAATATAAATTTGTTTATAGGTTAGATTAAGTTTGTTTATTCATATCGCGGCATAAAAGTGTGAGATTACTGATTAATCTGCAGTGTCTCTTGGAATGCACAATCTCAAATTGAGTTTAGAACATTCGGTTTAACGTTAAGATTAGGATTATATCCATATTATATCATACGTAAATGTCAAGGATGTTGCCAAAATAGACCTCAAGTCAATTAAAATCAAGATATTATTACAGTAGAATATGTTTAAAAAAATTAAATGTGAATTTATACCTTATACAACAATGGTGGATTCATGTGAAGTTGCAGATGTTTATGATTTGCTGTTTTACTTGACCTCAGTATTCCCAATTGGCACATAATGATCAGATTTTAACCTAATTGATCATTTTAAAACTTGACATTTCAGGAGATTTTACAAAACCAATTATTTTCTAATTGTTAAATTAAAAATGTATACCATTGGAAACTCATTTACTCTCGTCATTCGTTCCTTGAAGGTTTAAAGAACGTCATGAGACTGAAATAAACAAAAAAAGTGATGAATTTAATGAAAGAGAGAAATGGCAGATAAGTAAATTATTTGCAAAAATCTACCAGATTACGTTATTGCAATTATATACTATTTTAAACTTTTTAAATCCCATTCTCTTCTTAACTTTTATTTAATGATGTAAAATTATTAATGCCCCCTAGGAAATCTTATAACATAATTTTTGGTAAAATCTGTTAATTTTGCCAACATGTATAATTTTATGCGACCGATGGCAGCACTGGCTGAGGTGCTGTATAAAGGTGAAACCTCGCTTATTATCAAATTCACGAAACTTGAGCTTTCTGCGTCATCAATTACCGTAGCTACAAGCGACAAATATTTCAGTATTACTTCTTTGTCTTTGTCGACGGTGAATAGAAAAAAGGATGGAGTTATGCTTTTATTTATGACGCAGAGCTCTTCTCTTATGGAAAAAATAATATTTTTCTTTTCTGTAATAACTTAAATTTCTTAGAGAAACCTTTTAATAAATTTTGAATTTAGATTATGTAGGTACTCATTTTTATCTACTTAAGCGTTTGACAATCAATTTATCAAATACTCAAATCAAATCAAAATCAAAATTTATTAATTTTATTAGACGTTGAGGCATACATATCTATTCGTGAACTTATCAGAGGTATTATTAATTTTGCCTGTTCTGATTATTATTTAAACTCGTTGTTTTGGTATCACAAACCATCGAATAACGTTAATTAGAGTAACAGTGAAAAAAGAATTTATTTTATTTTGCAAAATAGGAGATTTACATATTTCAATCGGTCATTTTGAAAAGGGGTTAACGCCAAATTTTTCATAAATCAACTGATTAAATCTGATTCCCAAGACCAAGATTCATTCACTCCACGTGAAAAAGAGTAATATTCCATCCTCGAAGAGCAACCCAGCGTACCATGGAAAGCTCCCAATTAACATAAAAAATCGAGGACATTACAAAGCTGTACCAATATATTTCAGATATATTTAAAAAAAAAAATACAAAGATTTTTACAATGCTATAATCAATGAGTGGCCCACAACTTCAGCGGATGAACCGGCTGAAGAATTATTGTAGCTATTATAGTTACTACTTTTTAAATTTTTATATTTGACTTGTTTATAACATTTTTAACATGACATTTCACTCTGCTAATAATAAAAGAGTTTTTGAAATGAAACAAATGTTCATGATTAATGTCAAACTCATGTACATTTTGAAAACGGGTCATTAGCCGAATCGAAAAAAAAATATTTAGGCTGCCTATGTATCCAAAAATCATTGTTTAAGTATTTCTGTATCAGGTTTCATCGCCTGTTAAGGTAAAAAAAGCTGTAATTTACACAATATCGACCGGGAACGGTTTTTTGCTTTCCCTGTAAAATTTGAAAAATTGGAGTTTTCAAAATCTCCGATTTCATTTATAAAGTTGAGTAAGTAAATTTTTAATTAAAAAACAGACTTCAATAAATTAGAGGTAGATAGTGATTGACTTTCGTATATTTTAGTCATTACTTTAAAAAATACTACAAGTTGTACCAACTGAATCTGAAACTAAAAAAATAAATGAATTACATTAATGTAATATAAAGTAGTGACAAGTGACAGGTGAGAAATTCCGAAACCTTTTTCTTTATTCCTTATATGTACAGTATGAGCATAAATGTTTGAGGACAAGTTGAATTTCCCGCCTTCCAATATTTTTCTTAAGTTGGTCAAATGCATAGGTTACAAAAAAAATAGGCAAGTAATTTGTTTATTTTAAATACAAGAAGCGGCAATAACTACAGACAGGTACATTAGGCAAATGCGTCCCATTTTGTCTTATAAATTCTTGGAGCCGGCTGCAAAATTTACACAGGCGACACTGAACAAAAATTAATTTTTCAGGACGGCCACACACAAAGAGTAAAAATTACTAGATAGAGACGCGGGAAATTCAACTTGTCCTCAAACATTTATGCTCATACTGTATGTAGACTGAAAAATGTTGCGAGTTTTCCTGTGATGGTGCTCAGTGTACCACGTTCATGCAATTTATGTCTTTATTACAAATAAACAAAGGCATTTCAATCGGCACCTGGAAACATTATTTAACTTAGAAACAATAACGAATCACTCGCGTAGAGCGAGTACAGTGATTTTTAATGACTAATGCTTTACTAACCGACACTTGGAATAATTTATTTATTGTTGTAACACGCGATCATTTAAATTTATAATTAGAGTAGGCTATGAGTTTTGAATTAGATTGGCAACACTAACTGTTGATAGATTAATTTGAGTTTAAATTGTCAAAGTGACGCTTCAAAATGCTTAATTAATCGCCGGGGGCGAACACTTTGAACATTTGCTATGGTTGTCACTAAAACTGCTTCACTTCCTTTAAATTAAAACGATTGGACATGAGAACTCTATCATCGTCAAAATATTTACATAACCTCTAATCTACACAGCGAGTCGATTGGCATGGTGCACAACCGTATAAAAAAAATGCCGCCTACTTTAATTATAAATTTAAATGATCTCGTGGTATTATTACTACATATTGTTTGTTTCAAAATCAAAAAACCACCAACCTCGCAATTTACTCCTTGGATACAACTGGCAACGCTGCTGCATGTACCTGCTAGTGACAAATTTAGGGGGAAGAAAATTTTAACTCCACAATTTAAAAGATTTCTGTGTTTTCGCGATATCATAAGATTTAGAGCAAATTAAGTTTTACATGACATTTCAAATTTTGACGTAAAATTACTAACACGCATAAAGTACAGCGACAATGTGAAGTACCAACTAAAATATATCTGGGAATTTTGTTTTTTGGCAACATAATTCAACAGGTTGCGGATTTCTAATTTTGAAACAGACAATTATTTATATAGCTCTTTTTCGTTTACCAATGAAAAACATAGGGCGCTAAAAGTGGTAATACGAAAAACCTTTTTTGATAAGTAAGCAAAGAAATCAAAATGTAAATAACATCATGCTACGATGATTGATGAAATTTAGGTCGGCTCTGTAGGAACACTAACGTTGTAAGGTGAAAATTACTAATACCACAGCGCGCTAAATTCAAACGCCCTTCAATCATTTCTGAACACACTCTACTATTTTAATTAGTGTTTCAAATAGGAAAAAACAAATTTAATGTTAAAAATTGTATTAATTGTATTGCTTATTGTTCTACACGTTTGATTTTAGACATATAAAAAATAGTCGAATCCGAGTCGGTTGATTTGAAACACATGTGAAAGATAAAAAATAGTCGAATCCGAGTCGGTTGATTTGAAACACGTGTGAAAGAGTAAAGATAACCAATATTAATGTCAAAAATATTTTTAATATTCCTACGTCTATTTCTTACGAGGTAGCCAATGGCCTTACTCCGCCGGCAATGCAACATTCACACCATCGTCAACGTATAAATTTGTATACTTTCTCGTACTCGATTTATATCATAGAATATTTGACATTTTCCAATCTACCGCTGGACAAACTATGGTATAATATAATATTTTGAAATTTGTTTCAAGTCGATTTTGATTGCAATGGAATCCTTGAGCATCCTTGGATAGTTATGTTGCACGCTCTTTGTTAAATCCTTTAATTGTGTTTTAATCATAGTGTTCAATATATGTTTTATATCTTTTATTTTATAATAAGTATAAACATTTCTGTCCTATTTCCACCTTTTTTCAAGTTTCAATGAAACAATCGGTATGTGTGGGGGATCCGTAAAAAATGACAATAACATGAAATAAATACCTATTTAATAATTGAATCGATCAATACAGAAAGGGCACGTGCCCACAGTGAATCCTATGGACATTTGCCCTTTCTGCATTGATCGACTCTATTATTTATTAAATTAGGTCTGCTGCTTTTATCTAACTAAATTTTTGAATTTGACTAAAATTTCACTTCAGTAGTTCAAATTGCAAGAAATTGTTTTCACCAGCAATAAAACCACTTATTAATTCCAATGATATAACAAATGAAGGCGATGTTTTTGAGCTTTCATGAAACCAAAACGAATTATTCTATGACTGAAATAAGGCGAAATTAAAATTATTACCTACGTAACAACGTAACGGACTACTTTGCCTCAGCAAAGTGATTGTGAGTGGGTTTAATAAACTTGAATCTGCCTTAAATTTCTCAGAAATGCGAAAGTAAATATTTGAATGGATATTAGTCACTCATATCGTATGTTTGCAAAATTTACCTACTTATAGTGAATCATTGATAATATCTACATGATCAGATTGTCTGAATTTTAGAAGGATGTATTTAAATATTTTCCTTAACACCTTTAAATTACAATAATGTTTTGTATACTGTCAATTTCATCTTGATTAAGAAGAAAGAAAATATCATTTCTTAGTCTGTTTTATTTTTTTTATTAACAACTTGTCTCAACAGCTATATTTCTTGTAGAATATGCCGAGTTTCTACATGCAAAGGGCAAAAAGTTCGTGGACTTTGATGAGGTACGAAGAGAAATCGACTCCGAAACTGATCGGGTTACCGGAAATAATAAAGGAATATCGAACGTTCCCATTAACCTGAGAGTGTATTCTCCGAATGGTAAAAATTTATATGTCTTGCAGAATTCAATGCGTTAAAAATCGTTGATTTAAGTGCTAAATTTAACCCTCATCGATCTTCCTGGACTGACCAAGGTGCCAATTGGTGATCAGCCAGCCGACATCGAACATCAAATCAAGTCTATGATAATGCAGTTTATTAAGCGAGAGTCTTGCCTTATTTTAGCCGTTACACCGGCTAATACGGACTTGGCAAATTCAGATGCACTCAAACTGGCTAAGGAAGTCGATCCACAAGGTATACTAATTTCATAGTATAAATAATTTAAATGTGTGCAGAATTAAAAAAGAGAATGCTACTTTCAGGAATCAGAACAATTGGTGTGATTACAAAATTAGATTTGATGGATGAAGGGACAGACGCCAGAGATATCTTGGAGAACAAACTACTTCCTTTACGTAGAGGTTACATCGGTGTAGTAAATCGATCACAGAAAGACATCGAAGGCAGAAAAGACATAAACGCAGCGCTCGGGGCTGAAAGGAAATTCTTTCTCAGGTAGGTAAACACTGAAATGCGTTTATTGAAGTATAATTATGCAAATATTTTAGTCATCCATCCTATCGACATCTCGCAGATCGATTAGGAACACCGTATTTGCAACGAGTTCTGAATCAACAGTTAACCAACCATATTAGAGATACCTTGCCAGGTTTGAGGGATAAACTCCAAAAGCAGCTGCTAACTCTGGAAAAGGACGTGGAAGAGTTCAGATATTTCAGACCGGATGATCCGTCTATCAAAACAAAAGCGATGCTACAGTAAACAAGGCGAAACCAAAAAACTAAACAAACTTTAATGCGTGTGGTTTCAGAATGATCCAGCAGCTACAATCGGATTTCGAGAGAACAATTGAGGGTTCTGGTTCTGCACAGATTAACACCATGGAACTGTCAGGGGGTGCAAAAATTAACAGATTATTCCACGAGCGCTTTCCGTTTGAAATCGTTAAAATGGAATTCGATGAGAAAGAGCTCAGGCGTGAAATTGCTTTTGCTATTCGAAATATTCATGGCATCAGGGTAGGTTTCCAGAAATGGTTTCTAAGCGTGATCTTAAATGATTGGTGGTGACTTTAGGTGGGTTTATTTACACCTGACATGGCCTTCGAGGCAATCGTCAAGAAACAAATCACTCGCTTGAAGGAGCCCTCTTTAAAATGTGTGGATTTGGTGGTTCAAGAACTTTCAAACGTTGTTCGAGTGTGTACAGATAAGGTGAAAGCTTAAGTTATTTTTATTATTGTTATTATGTATTTTGAATTTTGATATTACAGATGTCTCGATATCCCAGATTGAGAGAAGAAACAGAACGAATCATTACCACACATATTAGGCAAAGGGAGCAGCTATGCAAAGAACAGTTGATTATGCTCGTGGAATGCGAGCTGGCATACATGAACACAAACCACGAAGATTTCATTGGTTTTGCCAAGTAAGTACCTATTTACATATTTCACTCGTCGTTAATGCCTATTTTCAGTGCTCAAAATCAGTCTGAAAATGCCGTAAAATCAGGAACGAGAGGGGCTCTCGGCAATCAAGTCATTCGCAAGGGTTACATGTGCATTCATAACTTGGGGATTATGAAGGGGGGATCTCGTGATTACTGGTTTGTTCTAACTTCGGAGAGCATTTCATGGTACAAAGACGAAGAAGAGAGAGACAAGAAGTACATGTTGCCTTTGGACGGGCTGAAACTTAGAGATGTTGAGCAGGGCTTCATGTCGAGGCGCCACATGTTTGCTCTGTTCAATCCCGAAGGTCGCAACGTTTATAAGGTACATCGCTTTTTCTCCTTTGTGGGCATTCAGCTCGAAATTATTTTTTTTAAATGTTTCAGGATTTTAAACAGTTAGAGTTAAGCTGCGAGACCCTGGATGAAGTTGATTCGTGGAAGGCTTCGTTCTTGAGGGCCGGTGTTTACCCAGAGAAACAGACTGATATAGTAAATGGTGATGAGGTACGTTCAGTGTAAACATTACATGCTATTGTCGTATATTGATATTTGTTTCAACACAAACACACATATTGCTTACATATAACTATATATATACTGTACTGTATACTGCAATGTTGGTTATTGTGTGGAATGAAATGCTTATTATAAATTGTCACACACGGAAACAGTATTCTTTATATTTTACAGAGACGAAGGGCAAGTATCGCACTTTCTTCAGGACTTTTCGTTCTGTATAAGTTCGAAAGCTTTGTGTTTAGCTTTTGAGTTCTATTTTGTGTGTTAGTAGCTAATTGCATGTACTAATAATGTTGTGTGTTTGTGTTTTACTGATGCCCCAGGGGGACAATTACCAGGTTGGTACATTTGTTCTGTCTCACAGATTGTAGATTACACTTCATTTCTATTTTTTCTGTAAACTAAAGCGTTCCAAACGTTCTAAATATTATTTCATACTGTCATCAACATTTTTAATCTGAAAATGATATATCAGAAAAAAACCGGAAATGAGTAATAGATTAAATTAACCCAACATAATTTTCCTTCAACTTTGAGACTGTTTTGTTTGTTCACATAACAAAATTCTAAAGTTTTCAAACGTGAAGGTGTGAACTCGTTTGTTTGCTTAGTCTGGTGAAAGCGGTGGTAGCAGCTCGATGGACCCCCAATTGGAGAGGCAAGTGGAGACCATTCGCAACCTGGTTGACAGCTACATGCGAATCGTCACGAAAACCACACGTGATCTTGTCCCAAAGTCTATTATGTTAATGATCATTAATTCAACGAAGAACTTCATCAAGGGCGAATTACTAGCACACTTATATGCAAGCGGAGATCAAGTAAGACCCTCACCATTTCGACAGGAACCGTTGTTATGTAGTTTTTTTGAAAATGCAGAGTCAGATGATGGAAGAATCACCAGAGGAAGCACTGAAACGGGAAGAGATGTTGAGGATGTACCATGCATGCAAGGAAGCACTTCGTATTATTGGTGATGTGTCGATGGCTACGGTATCAACACCAGTTCCCCCTCCGGTTAAAAACGATTGGCTTGCTAGTGGCCTTGATAATCCTAGATTGTCTCCGCCAAGTCCCGGAGGACCTCGGAAATCAACTCCAACTATGAGCCAAGTTGGTACTACAGGTAAGAAATTGTTTTTATGTTAACCAAACCATTTATATCTATGTACTAATGCAATTAAATATGTACTACTTTGTGGTTAATTATTAATAATGCATGGTTGATAATAATACGGATCTATTTTTCTAGTTCGTCGTGATTGTACGTGCATGTAATTATTGCTTTTTTTTTGGTTTTGTGGTTATTGTGGATTTTGCTGGTTGCTTTTGGAGGTATCGTTGAGTGGGATGAGTTGGAGCAATTATTTATTTTTCACATTGATAGGTTCGCTGGGATCATCGGGCACCTCAAGGTTTCCTCCACCTCCACCACCGAGTTCGGGAAGACCCGCACCTGCCATCCCAAACCGACCCGGAGGAGGTGCACCTCCCATGCCTCCAGGCCGACCACAGGGACAAGCATTACCAGCTCCTCTCATTCCAACGTAAGTATCACTTAGCACTATTTTTTTCCAATTTTTTTTTTTTGTTTGGATTCACCGAAGTTGTAGCCCCCATTTGTATCTCAGAAATTTTGCTATTTTTGTTCACAATTTGGCACAAAAAGCATTTCAATCATGAATGATGATTAATGGGCGGAAGGTTTATATTTTCAAGGGCGAGTAAAAAGCAACTAATTTGTAGGTAATGGAAATGGTGTTCATTATTCCCACCACGTGCAATTCAATTCGCTTCTAACTGATAACCTTCCGCCCATCAATGATGATACATAGTTTAAATATTTTTCCTAAGATAAAATCCAAAAATAAGTGGGGGTTACAAATTAATTATCATACTCATTTCAGCTCATGACTAAACTAACATCGTTTTTAGTTTCTTTTTTTTCTGTCATAACCAAAAGCCGCAGCCACGATTCTCTGAAGGTTGTGGTTTGTTTTTGCAGGAGGCGCTAAAGAATCGTCTAATCTCCACTCACTAACTATCTATGTACATTAGCATATCTTCTTGAAACTCGCCTGTAGAACGTGATCTGGCACGTCTGGCGCCGACTTTCACGTTCCCACAAAAGAAAGCAGCAAAACGCCCCCCTTTTCGATCGTGCAAGTTGGTTCCAGACCGATGTGTCCTAGGTGCTACTACTCTTGTTATTAACACGCTTACGCTTTGTCAAGTCTTAAAAATTAAAACATGTGACATACTTGTAAAAACGTGTTGTTGTAAATTAAATTAGTGTTGTTGATCGTGTGTATATTATAAATGTTTCGATTTCGATTGGCTTGCTTTAAATGATTTTTTGGGATGTTCAATGCACTTGAGGGAATTTAAGTTTCCCGACTTTTTTTTTTAAACTTTGGTTAACCAATCGATTAAGACTGTAAGTATTTTGCGAAAACTCTAACACAGTTTTGTTCATCCCGACCATTTCATTTCACTGTAAATTAGTGAAGGGGCTAAGAATTGTGTCTGTACAGCCGAGTGGGTGGTCAGAACCAAACGGGCATCCAAGTGCCCCAGTCGGTGCAGTTGGCCGTCGGCCGTGCAGTCACCAATGCGGCAGTCAACGAACTCTCCAACGTCTTCGCCAACAAGCTCCACAAGTAATTCTCGTTTAATATTTGCTTTATGTTCTATGTAATTGCCGTAGAATTTAATTATTATTTTTTTGTGTGTGTAAGTTTTGCTCTAATATATGCCAAACATAACCTTGTGAACTGTGTGGACTAACCAAAAATATTTTCGACTTAAAAACACAGTACTAACTCATGCCCTTTGAGGCAGTACGTGGATCTCGCGCTTTTTGGCTGTCACTTAATTGGCTAACACCCCTTGGCTATTGTTAAACTGTTTAGTTGTTAATTATTCTAATAAATAACAACTTTTAAGTGAACCTTTCATGCAAATTTTCAAGCATTATAACGCCCCTGCTACAAAATTGGCGCCCAACGTGGGGCCGGTGCGATTAATAAAAATAAAGAACTGTTAAATCAATTGTGATGCCGTGATTTTTGAAGCCATTGTCAGTAGATTTGTTTAGAAAAGAAATCTCATGCAATAACTTTCATTTTAATTGAATTTTTATTGTAAATTTGAAGATTCCATTTAAATTAATAAAATTCCCTATGTGCTACTTAGCATCAAAACCAAAAATTAAATTAAATAGAATCGTTTAAATACTGTCAGTAATAACAAAGAGTTATCAACTGCCGTACGAGTTGCACACAGGATGTTTCAAAAATAGAAGGGAAAAATGCCTATGTATTTTGTTCATTTGTGACTTCCGAAGGCTCATGTAGAGGCCCCAGTTTCAGGTTCAATGATTTTAGCAGGAGTTATATTTTCTTACATAAAAATATGTGTAAATAAGGCCAGTAAAATTCCTTGTTTAAGAAGAAAGGGCTCCCTAAAGCTACCCCTTACAAATTTGAATTTATTAATTAGTAATTAATATTATTTTAAATAATAAATTTAGTTTGAAGGCTTCTGCGGCCCTAGCCCATTGGTGTCCTTGATTTTCGGGCTGAAAGTTCGTCGTTTTACGATTCATCCACGTTTGCAAAGATGGAACGGGTTCTTCCTCCTTAAAAAGAATCATTTAGAATTTCTTTATTTCAACATTTTTTTTCTCTTGTTTTATAAGGACTGTGCAATTGAAACACCTTTTTTGAAGCACGCTGTATAGACCTACTACCGAATGGAAATCTTTCTTAGACTTTCTTAAGAAACTTATCGAATTATAAAAAAAAAACTTTAATTTAAATGTTTTTAACATTTTGAACAAGTATGTAATTTGGCAGTTCTGTTATGTGTGTTCATTTCATCCGTTTCTGGTTGTGGTCATCACTTTTTGGCATATATTCGAGGCAAATCACGTTTGTTTTTTTTTAACAATAGATAAAAGCAGTAATTTTGTTTCCTTGTGACTCTCGAGTTCTGTCTTAATATGCGCTGTACGCGTTCACGTGACGCACATTTTAAAGTAAGATCTTCCATATAGAATACAACTCTCGATGTCTATCTATGTAAACAAATAAGTAAGATGCAACATAGCTCAGAAATCATTTTCCTCATGACTTGGCTCATTATAATGAGCGAATAACAATGTTGGAAGGTTACAAGGTTTATCATTCGTCTGCATTTGCTGTTTATGTAGGCGAATGTGGACAAAAGATAAACAACATGATCGTCCAATCATCATTACTCACTCTGTAATGCTTAATAAAAAAAAAAACTCATTTCACGTATCAACTATGTAATCTTTCATTAGTTGGGATATTAGAATGGAAAGTAATTTATTTGAAAGCATATCATTATTAGCAAGTTATAATGACAGACTCACGATGAAGCTTATAATGGCATTGTTACGTAGTTGCATTTGTATTTAGTCAATTATTAACGACATTCCCGAATGATTGATTGATAAATATATTTACATAGTCTGAAATGGATGACCTTAGAAGTAGCTTCACAATTTTTTTTTTACAACTGATTTACTAATGTGCATTATTTCTGTTTTTGTATCGATAATATTAATGATGTTATTAACAAACTGTTGTTAAACGATAGTCTATTAATTAAACGGTGGAGTGATATGTACTCACACGCACTTATTAATGATAACCAAATATAACGTATACATGTTTTTGATCACATCTTGATATTGTGTAGATTGGAAGCGTTACCTTTTACGATCGAGCAATCTTGTACTAAACGTTGTTGTTAATACGTGTGTCTGTATATAAATAAAGCGAGGAAAGGTAATGTTTCCAAGTGATAGCGATGTGCAGTTTTTTGCACATTATAATTATTATTATTATGTAGCTATATTTGAATGTGTAAATATAGAGGTAATCTTAAAAAAAATACATTGTTGACTTTAACAACCTTCCCAATAAAATTTTATTTTTTTAGTGAAATCAAAAGTAAATAATGGAAAGAATTGGCCTAGAAGAAAGTCCATTGTGAAAAAATTATAAATAAAATTCATATCACAATCAAAAGTATTTCATTTTTGTTCAATTAATCTTAACTCATAAAGCATAATTTAAAAATGCTGTATTTGTGCTTTTTAATCAATGTCTGTATAAAATTGCTTTCTCTGCACTTTTCCCAACAGGATTTTCAGATACTCTATGTATTCTTTTCAAGCACATCAACATTGTTTGGTGATTGGATGTAACTCGTCTATATAATTGTTTAAAGAAAATGAATTAAGTGATTTGTGGGTGCCATTTACAAAAAAAAATTCTAAATTTGTATGTAAATTACATATATTTTGTATATTCAAAGAGACTTCTTCATCTCCTTGATTGTACAAGTATTTGTTTAAATTAAGTTTTGTTATTTTGGATTACCGTTATGTTATTTTTGTTTAATTTATGATTTTCAGTCGGCCAGTACCAAATATTCCTCCGAGACTTCCGGACAGGCCTTACCCTGGAAGACCATATTAGAGTCTAGTCAGTATTTAGTTGAACAAAATGGGACCAAGCAGTAAACTCAGTGAGTCGAGACGCGAACACGTTGCTGTGCTACTTTAATCGTTGTTAATAATATTATCGCTATTGTGTTGGTAGGTGATTTAATTCGGTGTACACTGATGCAAACTTTTGTTCCTTTTAATTGCCTTTCTGTGTTATACATTTTTCAATACATACATATATTTATTCTCTAAATTAAATTACACTTAGAATAACTTATTTAATTTTTTTGTTTGGATCGATTGTTGTACATACAGTTGGTTAATTAGATTTTGTACACCTGGTACGAACTAGTCTAAATATAAACGAGTATTATTAGGTATTTTGATAGTTTATGTTTTTTAAAGAAATTTATAAATAGGTAAAATAAGGTTAAATTCTAACTGTTAGGGTACGTGTACATATTTTTTTGTTTGTAATAAACTAATTTTTTTATGTTTCTAGTTTCGTTTGAATTACACAATAATGTTCCTTCACTTTCTGTCATAATTATTAATACAATTTTAAATAAATTGTTTGTAACAAATGAAGATGAAAATGATTTACTTTTTATTGATATATTTAATATTTTACATATTTTATACCGTGTGTTTTTTTAAAAAAAGCCATAAGGGGTGGCTGTGGAAAAGAAAATTCATGTCTTAGCTCCATTCATGTACTTTAAATTATCAGTTTTGGCATGTGTTAGATGCCAAGCTACGACATGAGTTTTAATTTTCATGGCCAACCTTTATGGCATTTTTAAAAAAATACACCGTATTATACTTGTATATTCTAAAAAAATCGTTGAAACTGAATGTTCTGGATATTTAAATTAATTAAAGTTAAAATCTGTCCATAATGTCGGTTATTTAACGCGCTGTTGCCAAATTCAAGACAGTATCTCTTAAGGAGGACACACAGACGTTTTCAAACGCAAGATGTAATGCGTTCGTATAAACTCGCAACAAAATTTTATTATTTTGCATGTACGGATTGGTTAAATTCTGCTCACAATTTCAACCGAACGTGTCACATCTTGCGTCCGCGAACGTCTTATGACAAGTGTCCGCTCTTATACAATGCGATTTAATTAAAAAAAATTAGTTAAAGTTGGCCGGGGGCCTAAATCCGCACATCTCACCTTAATAGTTATTTATGTACCAAGGCGGCAAGGTGGCATTTTGAAGCCGCGGCGAGCAAGCAAATGAGTTCGATAAAAACACTTTGCCGCCGTGGTGCATACAACATTTTTTCCACTACCACTTACGGCCGCTATTACCAACGTTTTAAGGAGGCCCTAAATTTAAGTTGTGTTTAGATTGTGACATTTCTGCTTGGTCTGTATACAGGATGTCCCAACAGTGTGCCTCGACTCGAATAAGTACGGTAAAATTGTACTTTCCAATGGGGTAGTCGAAAAAAATTATTAAAACCGTCCCATCTGGTAATTCTGGTAATGTGAACAAATGCCACAATGTAAAAAAAAATGTATGAAAATTGTCTTCTTTATTCGCGTTTTCGGTCTCCTCTAGATGGCGCTACAAATTGTGTTAAAATAAGGTTACTGTATTTAGAAGGTACCGCCATTCATTTCCGCGTGTTGCATCTCCCAAATTAAAATGAACGCGATGAAACGTTAAGAAGAAAAAGGATACATATAATAATAATAATAATAATAAATGTCTTTATTGTGCACCGAAATTAGGACCAAACACCAAAAAGTTACAAATGAATGTAATAAATAATAACAATAATGGCACAATCGCAAGGCGAAGTTCAGATTAGGCATAGCCATTCTGCTTTAAAACTTAACCTTGAGAGATTAAGGGATTTAATAACATAAAAAATGCCTAAAATTAACAAAAAATGATAATAATAAAAAATATATATATTAAATTATAAGTAAAGAATTAAAACTAAAATAGAACTAGAAAATAAAACAAAAATGAGAGCTAACAAAATATAAATAACAAGTTACTGTTGCTAGGAAGTTTATGAATGAATTTGATTATCCCCAAATTAAAAGAGATAGAAAGTTGGCGCTACCTTCTCAATACAATAACCTTACCACTTTTCCGCCACTTTTGTGTTAAAAAGGTAGGGATACATGTTTTTTGCGATTTTTACACTGCGGTACGGAACACATTACAATTTATACGAAGCCACTGATTTGACTGCCTTCTTAGAGGAACGGCTAGAGACAGGGGGTGAGTTCGCGATTACGCTCGCCAAGCGATCTGATCAAAAGTATGAGGGAGAGCGACTGTGTTTCACTGCATGTAAGAGTGAGAAAAAGAAACACCATCAACATCAATCTGAGCGTAATCGCGAACTCAGCCATATAGTAGGTGCGTTTTATTGCAACGTTCGCGTCAGCTGGTAGAAGTAAAACGTCATTTTATTGTGCTGCTGGTGTCCACTGGTGGCAACTTTCTCTACCGTCGTTCAAGACGGTAGAACACGGTAGAGAGGGTGGGGATATGTCATTTCAATTTGAATCCATCAATTCGTCTTCAATGACTCTTTGCTGTTGCAAACATCGAGCTATTATCGGAAACGGTATTTCACCGTTTTCCATTATTCCGTTAAATCAAGACGAAATAGTACCACTTTGACAGCTGAAGGTTAAAGCGTAACTATTACCGTTTTATTGTAACGCATCTACTGGCGTATACTTTTGCCACCGGTAGTGCACAATAAAACGGAGCTAGTGACTCGGTGCCGAGAATAACCGAATATTTCCGAAGTTTAAAAATCGTTCAGAGATATCAATTGTACTAAAATTTAAAATACATGTGCGCGTTTCTCTTAAACAGAATGGATTCAAAGAGGAACGGCTAGAGACAGGGTGACTCGGTGCCGAGAAAAACCGAATATTTCCGAAGTTTAAAAATCGTTCAGATACTAAAATTTAAAATGTAGGAGTATGTCCGTGTTTCTGTTAAACAGAATGGATTCAAAGACGTGTCCTACATGTAATAAAACATTTTCTAAAGGATGTAACTTATACAGACACATGCGAGAAGTATATAATGATTTGTTGAAATAATTAAACTGCAAAATAAATTTATTTCATGTTCGATGTGCCAAGACAATGTATCATACGTACGTTTTGGTTAACACCACTACGAAAATATGGTTCATTTATGAATGCCTTTTGAAGTTTTGTAAATATCATTTTGCATAAATGAGTTACAGCTTGGGGCCTTTATAATCAATCAGTCTGTATGTAATCTAAATACCATGTATGTATGTACTTACCTACCTATGTATTTATAATCGAAATTATAATTTACGATGTTTATACAGTGTTCGCCACTGTTTAAACATGGCATCAAATGTGAAGAACTTTTATTTTTGATTTTTCGAAAAAACTTTACGGTAATAATTTGTATTTGTCTGAAAACCTATTTAACCCCTATTAGATATACCGAGTGATTTTTACTTAGGTAGAAAATAGCGTTTTTCGAAATTGCCAAAATCCTAAAATTGTTATTTTATAATATGTATTTATGTATGTACAACATACCGAGGTAATGTAGTATGTTATAATATGTATTTATATACCTGCAACATTATTATATGTATTACATATGTAACTACAACTTAAAACTTATTTGAGTTTTCTATTTTTTAATTTGACAATTAATGACCAATATCATACATAGAAATTTATTTTTATATATAAATTTTCATATATTGATATTGGCTCTTGCATTATCCAGAACTGTCATTAATTAATTGTCAAATTAAAAAAAGGAAAACTCATATAAGTTTTAAATAAATTTTATTGTATAAATTTAAGTACTTTATTTATAATAAATTTAGCGACCGGTTTCGAGGTCGCTGAACTTATTATAAATAAATTAGGAAGTACAAATGTACTTAAATGTATACCTAATTATGGACAACGCACATATTTAAATAAATTTGTTAATACTTACAACACACAATGTATACTTTGCAAGAAAATATTTCTATTGTTTCAGGCAATAACAATATTCCTTGGCGAACTGTAAATAATAATAGCAATATAGCACTGTGTATAAAAGATTTTTTCGTATATTCAACAGGAAGGGTGTTATTGAAGAAACTTAGTTAAATGCCATATCCTGTATATAATTTGTATCTAGTCCTATTTTAGGGATAATTTGTAGCTTTTTTTTTACTACATTTTTTTTCTATAATGAATAAAGTACGAAAATATTTTAACGTCAAGGATAAATAAAATATTTTAAATAAATACGTAAGCTGAGGAATTAAAATGTGCTTAATAATTAACTTGTAATTGGTTCTTCTTATTTTGTATTTTAAAATCTGCTATAGAAAATTTATTTAAAATTCCCGCCTCAACTTCAGCGACCGAGTCACCCTGTCTCTAGCCGCTCCTGATTCAAAGACGTGTTCTATGTAAGTACATGTAATAAAATATTTTTTAAAGGATGTAACTTATACAGACATGCGAGAAGTACATAATGAATTTGTTGAAATAATTAAACTGCAGAATAAATTTATTTCATGTTCGATTAAACTGCAGAATAAATTTATTTCATGTTCGATTAAACTGCAGAATAAATTTATTTCATGTTCGATATGCCAAGACAATGTATCATACGTACGTTTTGGTTAACACCACTGCGAAAATATGGTTCATGTATGAACGCCTTTTGAAGTTTTATAAATATCGTTTTGCATAAATTGTTGTATTTGCTAATTTACGCCATACATTTTCCTTTCACGGCCTCCCTTTATCTAAACTTTTTAAAATCATAATCATAAGGTAACAAGTGATCAAATGAAAAACGAATTAAGGCGGGTTTATGCTCGTACGCAGAATGTCGTGTTGCAGAATTCAACGGGTGCGTAGAAGTATGTACCTACGTACCTACCAACATTGAATTTTAATGTAAAAATGATGTAATTTTACTACGATTTTTATCTGTGTATGCGACCGTTCTAGCTGGTACGCAGAAATTTGTGACGCAGCTGGCAGCACGTTTCACTAGATATCGGTGACGCAGAAGTTCGCAGCTATTCAACTTTGTACGTACGTTTACGTTGTCGTACCTATACATAACCTAAATAATGGCACAGCCATTATTAGCTGTGAATGAGTTTGAACTAATTAATTTAATTAGTTTAAGGCCAGAGGTGTGGGATACTAACAGTGTCCAGTTTAGAAATAAAAATGTAAAATCTGCGGCATGGCCATCTTAACCTCTCAACGCTGAGTGCGTAAAACTGCGTACGAACGAGAACCCGCAATGATTTTCTATTCACGAACAAAAAAAAACAATGAAACACAGCCGAGTGCAACATCAAAACGCACGTACTTCTGCGTCACTTATATCTGCGTACGAACATAAACCCGCCTTTAGAGTTGGCGTTGCAACCAAACACGCATGTGTGCATTTAGTTCATCGGACGTTCCCTTCAGTCACTTTTAACGTTTCTATTCGAATTTTATTTATAATTTATATCCTATTTGATTGACAATTAATGTTAAGTAGTATAATGTTATCCAAGACACACATTTAAATTCCAACGCCTGCTCTAATTCGTTTTTATTTTGATCACTGTTTACTTATGTAATCTAAATACCATGTATGTACCTACCTATTTATAATCGGAATTATAATTTACGATGTTTATACAGTGCTCGCCACAGTGTAAACATCGCATCAAATGGGAAAAATTTTTATTTTTTATTTTTCGAAAAAACTTTACGGCAATAATTTGTGCTCGTCTGAAAACCTGTTTAACCCCTGTTAGATATACCGAGTGATTTTTACTTAGCTAGAAAATAGCGTTTTTCGAAATTGCCAAAATCCTAAAATTGTTATTTCTTGGAAATTAATCAAGATTTCGAGACTTTTTTTACTGTGTATTGATTTTAGCTTATTGAACAATCTCAAGGCCAGAAAATAACGTTTTTTTCTTTAACTTGAAAATTGAAAAATTCGAGTTATAGGAGTTCGAGTTACGGAGCTTTCACTGTATTTTAACATCAAGGATAAATAAAATATTTAAAATAATTAACTTGTAATTGGTTCTTCTTATTTTGTATTTTAAAATCTGCTATAGAAAATTTATTTAAAATTCCCGCCCCAATTTCGGCGACCGAGTCACCCTGGGTGCGTTTCATTTGCGCGCTCACATGCTTTGAGCGCTCATAAGCATTGCTTAAATCGTTCCCTTTGGCTTTGCAAACGCTCACAAAGCGCCAGCTGACGAAATAGTAACGTCATTATGACGTCATAGTCTTCGCTCACAATCGCTTATTCCATCGAGGTAGGGCAGCAAAAGGATAAGCGCTTATGTTCCAAATGGAACGTATGAGATGCATATGAGGAGATCAGCTAATCATAGTCAGGTTATAAACAAACATTACACTTTAGAAGTAGCTACAGCAGCTATGATTGGCTCAATTTCACTATTGAAGTTATATTTTTGAGGTTATGAATTCGTTGTGCAAACAAAAGTCAAAAGAAACACCTTTGCGTATAACTGCTTAAGCGACTAAACGCCAAAGGAAACAACAGAAAACAGCGCTTGTAAGCGTGAGCAGTGTTGCCAACAACTGCGGAACGAAAAAATCCAAACGGTCATTAAAAAAAAGCTAAAAATGGCTAAACAGTAAATAAAAAGTAAAACGATGTTCCGCAGGCGAAAATTTTTCGAAATTCATCTATTTTTACCAAATTATTTACCCATTTTTCCAATTTTAAATATTTTTAAATTTTAATTCGTATTATTGAAAATTGTTAAATCTTCTTTTTTTTGTCGCCAGACCGTATTTCTTCATCTACTGTCCAATGAAGGTATCTTTCAATTTGAAATTATGTATTGTGACAATCAGTGGCGCACCCAGAAATTTGTTTTGGAGGGGGCTTCAAAATAATAATTGTAAGAACATACAAGGATATATGTATTAAATATTAAAGACACATAACATGAATTTATACCGAACCAACATTACAAATCAAAATTAAGTTAATGTGCTCCATTGTTTGCACATTTCTTGTACTTGCACGAAATCCAATAAAAAATTATTTCGGAAGGGCTGGCTCTGGGGGAAGCTCCAGCCCCCATAGCCCCATGGGTGCGCCACTGATGACAATAGCTGCTGACGAAGATTATGAATCGAAACCGGTTGATAAATTAAAATTAAAATTAGGAAGTACTCTGTACTCTTCATATGAATTCAACAATTAGACATAATTATAGACAATCAACAAGATAATTTTTTTTGCCAATTCGCCAAACTAGCATTGGTACCAATAATTTTTCTATATGGTTGCGGAATCTGGGAAAAAGCTAGAAAAAGTCAAATAATTTCTGAAAACAGCTAAATTTGCCGCTAGCCGCCAGATGAAATTTTACCCACTAGATCGACTCTCGAAAAGACCAGATCTAGCGGTAAAATAGCTGTGTTGGCAACACTGAGCGTGAGTGCTCAAAGCGTGTGAGCGCGCAAACGAAACGCACCCCCTGTCTTTAGCCGTTTCTCCTTCTTAGCAGCTCGCATCAACAACTGTCAAACACATATGACATATGTATTGTAATTTCGTCACCAGTTTTCAGGTTCCACATAATTCCGCCGCGCGGCGACTCTTTCCTTCAAAAACGCGAATTAAATAAGCACTGGATTAGTGGTGACTACTATCGATAGTTTTTGCTATCGAGTAATTTCGATAGTCTAAATTTAAAAATATCGATGTTATCGATACTATCGACTTTTTATTTATATAAAAAAAGAATAGGAATTACATTAAGCGTTTTTTCTTGACGAATAATATTCGTTCAGATATCCAAAAAATATTCGTACAACTGTCAGAAATTCATAACTCAAGAAAATGGAAATATTCACAACCTGAAATGTCATTTTTCACCTGCTGTCATTAAGTCACTGTACATTTAAGTTTGGAAAATGAAGCGAGAGAGGTTTGTTTTTTTTCTCTATATTTCACAAAAAACAAATAGAACATTTTTTAGAGTATTAGTATTATAACGTTTTCGATTGACCGCACCAGTACGCACTTAGAATATCTTCAACTCGTGTTATTACAGGAGGTTAAAAGAAGACGCAAATATATTGCGTGCAACCAGTGCAAGTGATTCGAAAACGCTATTAAGCTAGCTGCGGACGGAGAGCGATAATATAATATATATTAGCAATTTTTTCATGAGATGTAATATATATTATCTTCAGGCGGCTGCGGACGACGAGCGATAGCATACTATATATTTACCCAAACACATCCAAAACTGCAATTATTTCTGCGTACAGACACACGAAATGCGAAGGTGTGGGTTATGAGAGGGAAGAGGGGGTAAGATATGTTTTGAAATATCGCTCAGAAAGCAAAGCCGTACGATGTACAAATACATCGCCCGCCTATAAATATATATTATAGGTTCCGTCCGCAGCGTTTCTACCAATTCAATGTTGAGCGATATTTTTGTAATATATGGAATATCATATATATTATATTCCACATATTACGAAAATATCGCTCAATATTGAATTGGTAGAAGCGCTGCGGACGGAAGCTATAATATGGGCGATATCGTACGGCTTTGCTGAGCGATATTTCAAACGCTCTTCCTTCACGTTCGCAAAAATGTGCGGTTTTCGGTTTGCAACATATATGTCGTCGTCGCGCCTGAAGATATTACATCTCATGCAAATATATATTATCGCTCTCCGCAGCTAGCTTAAAGCTAGCTGCGGACGGAGAGCGATAATATAATATATATTAGCAATTTTTTCATGAGATGTAATATATATTATCTTCAGGCGGCTGCGGACGACGAGCGATAGCATACTATATATTTACCCAAACACATCCAAAACTGCAATTATTTCTGCGTACAGACACGCGAAATGCGAATATGTGGGTTATGAGAGGGAAGAGGGGGTAAGATATGTTTTGAAATATCGCTCAGAAAGCAAAGCCGTACGATGTACAAATATATCGCCCGCCTATAAATATATATTATAGGTTCCGTCCGCAGCGTTTCTACCAATTCAATGTTGAGCGATATTTTCGTAATATATGGAATATAATATATATTATATTATCGCTCTCCGTGCGCAGCTAGCTTTAGTCTTAGAAAATGATGCCGTAATAGAACAACAAAAAATAATCCTCCAGCGATTCTTTGATGCTTATGAGGACACTGATGATGCAATTACACAGTTACTCTTGTTGAAAAGGCTCCAAGTGCAGCCACACATCAGAATTCACAATTATTATGAATACAGTCGCAGCTCTATACGTCGAACCTCCATAAGTCGAAATTTTCTGTAAGTAAAAGTTTACTGATTTCCCTGCACCTTGTGTTTAACTGAAATCTCGTTCTTTAATTCGAAGTAATTTTCCGGTCCCTTGAGATTCGAGTTATAGAGCTTCGACTCTATTGGCTAGCAAGATATAATGATCAAGAATTCTTCAGTTTGTTCAGAGTGACGAAAACAACATTTATACATCTCTTACTTCGACTGGACTATGTTGATAAAGATTATAAACTATTTTTAACAATCTGTAGACGACAACTCCAATGAATATTTTTTTGAAATATGCCCCGGCAGATACTTTCAAAAACTCAATAAAAATATTTGAAAATTTTTATCGTGACATTTCAAAATTTGACACGAAAACGCAAATTTTTGAATATTAAACGAATATTTCAGGAATATTTGTCGCGAAGAAATGATTATTAGACCAAAATAAAATAAATTTCACTCACATGTTGATATCAATCGAGAATGCAGGAAACATAAAGCACGGTGTATCTAGGTCTTATCACATCATTGATCCAGCATAAGAATCACACAGTAGCGTCACTGGAGTATAACTGTCACATTTGCTCTTTTGTTTGATACTTACCCAGTTGCAAATTACATTGCATTTCCATAAGGGTATCAAATAGAATGGCGTTTTTTTTTTACACTGATGTTTAAGTGACACTACTGGGTAATTACTTATATTCTGTGGCGTGTGACTGTGGCGTAACCACCAGTGGTGCCATAATAATAACAAAGCGCAAAAGCGCATACTCTAATCTCTAATCTGCCAATAATAAAGCTTCCCTCTACATCTACTTATCGACCACGCAACGGAAATGAAAGAATTTGGTGATAACAAAACTAAATATGTAAATATGTATTTATTCAAATAAAAATAGTAATGATTTTCCTTTTGAAAAAATAATGTTTCATTAACCGATAGTTTACGATAAACTATCGAATAATTCGATTGTCATTTTTTGAAGGCAATATCGATATTATCGATAGCGCTATCGATAGTTCCGTCTTCACTACACTGGATGCAAAATGAATCTCATGGCGTTTTCGATTGAGATCAGTCTTAATCCGCTCTAGTGCAACACCCATCCAGATCAGTTCATGACAGAAGCTGCATTCGATTCACCGATTTGGATCGATTTAAATCGATTCAAAAAGAATTTATACGTTCGATTCGTGCAGGATTCACCATAAGCCAAATGTAAAGAAACTGATCCAGATCACTTCTGAGTGATCTACTGATAAAAACGAATTGATTTCGGCTGCGAATCGAATGCAGCTAGAATTGTACTTGATCGGATTAAATGTGCTCCGATGAACGGTGATTGATCCGCTACACAGATACTTTATGTGTAATCCAGTTCAATCGAATCCGCCAATTCTTGATCCCTAAAAGAGCAACGGCCATCCGAATACGCCACCACAAGTGCTCGCTCTATATGCACAGGTGCAATTTGATCTGGAGCTGCTCGGAGCAGTCAATCGAAAACGCCATAAAATACGCCGGAATCGGAGTCGGAACGAATTAAATGGATTCGTTTCGTTCCATAGAGGGAACGGAAGCATCGGAATCAAATCCGTTAGCGGACTCGGAGTTCCCATCACTAATTGAAAAACATAATCTACCGCTATTTTGTGTAAAGTTCTACCGTCAAAGCAAATTTTCACCTGGCAACACTGGTTTGGCAACACCAAATTATAATAAAGAAATCGGATGAAAACAAATTTTGTTGAAAATTAAAAATGTCCATAATCAATTCGCGTCAGTTGGCGCATTTGCTCTTGAAAAGAAATGGTTTTATATTTGCTGCTGTGAGAAATCGTAAGTTATTCGTTGAAATTGGGTTTCAGAGGTTATGTAATTGTCACTTTTTAGATTGGAACAAGGACTACAAACCTGCCCCATATCCTAAAACACAAGAGGAGCGAAACAAGGCTGCCGCAAAGTATGGCCTCCTACCCTCTGAATACCAACCTTTCCCCGATGATGGTACTGGCCGGGGGGATTATCCCAACTTACCAGCCATTTCTGCCGACTCGAAAGATCCTTACTACCCATGGGATAACCCCGAGTTCAAAAGAAATTTTAACGAACCAGTATGTGACATAAAACAACTCAAAAATATACTATAAGGAAAATTATTGTAGATACATACTGATGCAGATTTAATGGGTGAAGACCGTTATGACGTTTCTGCCAAGCACAGAGTCCCAGGCTGGTTACAGTGGACTCAGTTTCTGGGAGCTCTTTTTATATGTGCAAGCATGATGTATATAAGCGAGCAGGTCAAAGCATTTCCGGGACTTATTCCAAAGCAATACCCGTATACTGGAAAGTCGCATTACACATTTGAACCAAAAGAATAATTTATTGTAAATTGTAATGTTATTTAATTATAATTAGGAACTGGAAAAAAGAAGTGAAAATTGTATGCTCTTATTATACAGTTGTTGAATAATTAACTTCGACATTTAAGTGCCTACCTAATAAATTATTTCAATAACAAATAAGTTATTTGTTATTGGAAATAATTTTTAAATAAAATTAAATCAATAGAATTTTATTTTACTGCTTAACTATAGCCCAGTTTTACAATGCCAGCTTAAATTTGAGCCAAAGCTTGAAACTTTAACAATTGTTGAAATAATTATTGTTATGGGTTTAAGCTTCAGCTTAAATTTAAACTGGCATTGTAAAACTGAGCCTACGTGATAACTGGATTTTTTAATTGAATTTTTCATTATACAAACATGTTCTGATTAAAGTTTATCTATATGCAAAATAACTCTTACAATATTACAGAATTAATTTAAACAAATTGATTAACAATATAATATGTGAACTGCTAACAATTTGCAGTTAATTAAAAATACGTTTTATTAAACAACAAACACAATAGAATTTTCTATAACATACTTCATGGTTGTTACAACTTTTTCTTCATCCTGTAATGTCGCTTCATAATTATTATCAGCCAACCGTTTCAATTCAATGCTACCATCAACTTGAATAGGGTTACTTTTTGAAACTGATTCAACTTCCGGTCTCGTAAAAAAAGTAACAACGCCAAAATCTTTCACAGCATTCTTTAAATCATTAAGTATTAAAGTACAGTAAGCATTAGCACTAATGACCCCTAAATCCAACCTATCTGCCCAGTAATAAGCGAATAACGAGTCTATCGCCACAATTCCGGTGTTGCCATTCTGCTGCAAAATTTTTTCCAAATTCAAAAAAGTAAACTTCAACTGTTCACTGCTGTAACAGTTCAAAATAGTGATGTTTTTTAAGCAACTTTCTATCAGATCATTCGGTTTCTTCTTCAAGTATGGCTTTATAGTAAGCTCGATTAGATCTATGAGATTGAACAAATTAATTTGATGGTCGGTGTTTATCAAGATGGCCGATTTTGAATTTCCCGGTAGATCGACGCCTTCGTAACGCTTTGGAAGCACACACTTCACGATGAAGTCCATTAAAAGCAGAGTCTTTCCAGTCGCGGGGCTGCCCGTAATTTCGATTATTTGGTTTTGATAGGGTCCCACGGGGAACAAAGGAAGTTTGAGGTTATCTGTTGAGCGCTCATTTATTCTCGAAAACAGTTGAACACCGGATTCTATTTGACACGTTTCCATGGTTGATATTCACAACTAATTTTAAAATTTGTTATATTGTTCCCGAAAAATTATTGTTTATTTCACTATGAACAAATTTGATAACATAGGTACCGGTCAGTATAACCAAATCGTCGACTTCAATGTTACCAACATGTAAAACGTGTAGGGATGATTCGATCTACATAAGTAAATACGAGTATTATCTATTCACTCTTTATCCTCGTCTCAGTAGGCCGTGTTCTCGTTTCGTTAAGTTGCTGGCCTGAATTTTGATAGACGCCAGAATCTGACATGAAAATTTCTAATTTATATTGTAGGTTTCGGAATGGACAATTCGGCAAATTTTGAAAGATGGACTCGACAATTTGAAAATTTCTGTACCTGGCAAACAACAAGGTCTCCGTCAGTGGACTCAAATTATTAAAAATAAACATAAGGCGTTCTCGGAAATTAAACCTGGGTCTCTAACCAGGTTACTTGCGTGACGTCAGCAATTATCAGAGGTTATTCGGGTTCCTCGGTGATTTTACGAACGCATTTTGCAATTAATTTGGTAAAATAACCTTTCTCAGTTAGCAGTCTATTCTATTTATACATTAAATATGAATGCAAATCTAAAATAAATAGAAACTAAATAGATCTTTACTTTCTTTACCTTCTAGTGGAGTTGTATTATTATGACATTATCAAAATTAAATTCATTTATTAACACTGAACGAGATTCATAACCTCAATTCTTTGTAACTCTACTCACGTTGTCAACATCGATCATTATTTCGGTGGGCAACTGATTACCACGGTTTCTTAAACGGTCAGAAAGCGTGGTTGGAACAGAGCTTTTTTTTTCTTACTTACAGATCAACCCTTGCAGATTTCTTGAGTCTATGTGCTAACTGATACCAATGCGCATCTATAAGCTGCGTTCGTTTATTTAACTCCGTTCACTTTGTTTACTCTTTACGAACTTTTATCTCACTCTTACTTGTATTAAAACTTATTCGCTCTCACTCTTTGGAGTGCAAAAAAAGTAAATAGAGTGAACGGAGTTGAATAAACGAACGCAGCTTTAATGATTTATAACTACGGTTAGGCAGATCAGATTCCGCTCGCGCTGGCAAGAGCGTCACATCTAAGTGCACTCGAGACGAGAATAGCAAATAACCGCATGCATAATTTGCAATAGCAAAGAACGTTTAGTGTTTAATTTAATTTATTTAATTCTCAATTCGAAAATACAAAATTTTGTTTAAATTTAACAATTTCTTACGCGATGAAATTAAAATTTCGTCCGACGCTTATGGAGAAATGAGCCAGCGCAATGTTCGTACATAAACATGCACAGTATAAGCGGCAACCCAGGCAGACCGTTGCAAGTGGAATCTGATCCTCCTAACGCTATAAACAACATTATAGCGTTATAAACAACATTCATGTTTTATTGACCTCAGTCATATTTTTGATTGTTATTCTGAAAAAAAAATATATGTATTAGGTTCCATGAGAAAACCCGAGATCAAAAATCACTAAAAACTTCATCAGACTTTATGGGTGGGTTTACAGAAAGCAAATTAAATATTTAATTTCGAATTAAACTAATCACGATTAAGTTGCCATAAGAATTACATTGCGAACTGTCAAATTAACAACGTCATTAAAATTTGATTGCAATTAAATTTTCTGTAAACTGGCCCTAAATGTTTAGGTTTTGAGACAGGTGATGAAAACATTAAATTTGTCTGGTGAAATAAGCAACCATTCCGTTTTTGTGGTAACTGTTGTTATGACGTCACATACGTTACTCCGGTTACTATTTTCCTAACCCGGTTAGAGAGTTGTGGAACATTACTATCTCTCTCTTATTCAATTAGTTTTGGCCTTTTGTCAACTGTTGTACCTGTCAATGCGTGTTAACTTCCACCACAGACTCAACTTTTTATTTATTTAAGATTATTTATTTCAATATTTAAGATATCCGTAATTTCTAATAGGATTCTGTTTTACTCCGTAACAATTTCGTTTTGGCGACTCTTACTAACCGTGATGTCACTACTGCTAACCAACGCTGTTGTAACCGGTTATTCGCCAAAAATACCTTATAGATTCGTACTAAGGCCCGATTTATCAATGACAAGTTAACTCTAACTTTCAATTTGTTCCCATAGTAACTACTACGAAGACAACTGTTGCTATGGTAAGTAACTGAAGGTTAACTTTAACTTAAAGTTAACTTGTGTTTGATAAACCAGGCCTAATGGAGTATCCTAATCTATGCTAAATATATTCAGTTCAGATACAAACACAAAATCTGACAAAATTACTTTACGACAATGGATATCAATCAAAGATAGCGATGGGCGCGAGCTCGCCGAAAGCTCGACCCCCCACCCTCAATTATTTGCGACGATCCCGATGTTTCAGACAAACAAGCGCCGGCATGATGTAACTGACTCAGTCGTATCAACGAAATTAAAAACAAAGAACGCCGAACGAGTTAGTTCATGTTGGTTTATTAGCGTTTAACAGTGTCGTACAAGTTCGACCATTTAAAATTGGAAAACAAGCCTTTTTTTAAACAATATTTATAATAATTTTCGACTTAATTCGATATGAATAGCATCAAAACGATTAGGCAGTCTACAATTTCATATTTTGTGGAACGAAGCCGACTCCCCCGACTACCCCGCCGATACCCTGGTCGCCTACTCGCCTATTACTTAGCGTAGTGGGAGATCATTTCCCTTCTCGTGCTCATCGCTGATCAAAGATATCAATAAACCGCCATATTGTAGAAACTGACCTACCGTAAAGTGGTAACTTCCGTCAAATGTAATTCGTTCACCATGTATAAGTCGTCCCAGTTTGGTAGCGGTTTTATTGCCCTGCCAAAAAAAAGCGACAGAAAGGCGACCGCAGGCCGGTCTCTTTGAAGTTGTTTTTTATAGCAAGATCATAAAACCGACAGAAAACTTGAACGACTATACCACAGTATAAAGAATACAGTAGCGCAACTCGCTTGTCGACACTTTGATCTCTTTACTGGATTTTCATTGACCTCGAGTAGATTAAAGGGGCGTGTCGAACTATTTCTTGTGCTTTACGTGTGAGCGATTTTGTTGTAAATTGTAAATTTACACGTGCTGACACACCAGGGCCGGTTTGTAGTGTTTAGTGGACGTGGTAAAAAAAAAACAAGGCATAAATAATGTGTATTAACATAATTATAAAGATCCATTCGGTACCAGAGCCGTGAATGAATGAGCTCTGCATCCCGAGATTGTGACTCAGACCTTGCGCGGGATGTTATGCGCGAACTGAATATTTTCATGAGAGTCGCGCTACTATGTAATCTTTATACTGTGACTATACCATGTCGTATGTTCCCCCCTTGGGCCCCAGAGTGCTTCTTTAAATGTGAACAGGGAAATTCTCTCTCTTAGGTTGATAGTTGACAAATTGGCACACCTGACAACTTTCTAGCAAATAGCTATTCTGTAGTATACTTGCGTCGGTGTATTTTTATATTTATAACAACTTGGTGATTTACAAATAAATATATAAATAACGTTCGTGCAGATAAGGGATATTTTTGTACTGTATGGATTTGTTTTGTGGGAGTTCCTGCGTACGCGTCTCGTGCTAAGCAAAAAAATCAAGCGCAGGTAATTTTTTTTTGTTAGTCAGTGAAGAATATAGAACGTTAGGTTATAATTACTGCAATAATCGCTCGCTGCATTATTTAATTGCACGTCTTCAGTACTCGTCAGCGTATAATTTAACGGCACGCTATTCTGGTTATCTGCGAAAGATAATGATGCACCACTGCAACTGTTTAGAGAAAGGATAATGACTAAACACAGCCTTGTCGCTTTCATAATCGTCGTTGTTATTGTTCCACCAGCTCTGAGAATATGTAAACAATGCATCGTCGTTTAAAAATAACTTGGTATGGTTGTTTCAGCTCTTGAAAAAGAAAGTTTCTGGCAAAATGAACGACTTAGCCCCAAAAGTATCGGATATCTCGGAATTGATTTCTAAGTTACGACATGAGAGATTGTTTGTTACTGAAGAGAGAAAGACCATCGAAAGGCTTAACGAAAAAGTAAAGTTCAGTTGTTTTTGATTAAGTGAATTTTTTGACATGTGTCATGTTTCAGTTGAGTGAATGCATAGAGAGGTTGATGCAGACGGCCTGGATCAACTCTCAGCAGAGGATTAATGTGAACTCCTTGGTTTTAATATCACGGGCTGACTTTACTCCAGAGCACTGTTGCAGGAAAACAAGGTCATTGGCTGCAAGTACCTTTGTTCATGCAAAAGATGTTTTGGATTATCAGGTTAGTTTTTTTATTTTTTTTAGACATGGCCGCATAGATTAATAAAGAAACCCAGTCCTTTATCCGGCTTGTCGCGTTTGAAAAAATCTGTTCCATGAAACCTCTCGTTAGTGTGGCTCCCTCTGCACGGTTTTGAATTTAACTTCCGCCATTGCCATAGTTACCATGTTAAATATTGCATTTGAATTTTTTTTTATATTTTATGTCAGTTTGAATAATAAATCCTAAATATATTGTATTTTTATTGCCTTAGAATGAATTAACAAATTATGCGCAATCACTTTTCTGCACCAAGTGACTGCAGTGTGGCTCCCTCTTTGGCACAGATAAATGGCTCTGAACTAAGAACATGACTAACCAGATAAAGAACTTTGTCCTTTATAAACTAGGAAGCTGTGTTTTTAAAGTAATTGAAGCGTTTTTTTACAAACAGCCTTTGTCAACAATTTGACAAAGTTGAGAAAAACATCTACGAGGTGGCGCCATCTCAATACATCCAGATATATTAAAATATTCTGCAAAAACAACCTACATTACAAATTAAGGACGCATCAATATTTATGGGTTGCACAAAAACAGCCTTTGTCCAGAAAGTTTTCTCCAAAAATAACACTTGTCAGCGACAAAGGTTGTACTTGTTGATCAATAATCATTTAAAAAAAATAGGTATTACTTCATGTTTGTCATTTTTAGGAAGTTTAAATATATATATTTTTCATTTTTCTGTAAAATGTTGTATTACATATTTTTCTTGCAAAAGCAACCCTTGTCAAACAAACTTCCTACTTTTTCACAAAATTGGTAAATTTTATTAAAATTTATATTACAATCCAGATATGTTCATATTTTTCCTTATTATTTGAATGCACCAAACATACAAATTAAGAAAGGCTTATTACATAATCAGTTTTTTTCGATTTCCCAAAAAAAAGTTTTTTTGACATGGGCTGCTTTTGTAAAAAACGCTTTAATTACTTTAAAATTGCATATGCAGGTGTCACCACTTATATTAATATACAGGGTGATTCAGGATTCATTAGAAGTTTACACTGAATTGCTATTTCATACTTCGGAGTTATAGATCACGAATAATGATCTATTTAAAAATAATATTTTCAACTTCCGAGTGCTTCCATTTGGATGTCTTATTTTAAATGAAACACCCCGTATTTTGCTGTATTTTTGAATTTTTTTCAAAATTCTAAAGCGGTTTGATGCAACTCATGATACAAAAAAAAATTAATCCTTTCCAAGATGTCAGTTTTTTTTTAAGTTCGGACTTGCAGTAGATACTTTAATTATTATGATATTGCCATTTTTTATGAAACAAAAATGTCAATTTGTGGAGCACACTAATAGGCTTCTAGATTATGTACATTTTTACACTTCATTTACAATGTAGTTGAAAAGTAACTAATTAGGACTGTTCAAGAATTACAATTTTTTTATTTTTGAATAATATGAAAAGTATAAAATAAAATATGTAGTTGTAATTTTAAATTCATCAGTGAGAAACAAGAAGCAATTTACTCTCTCAGGATAACCAGTTCAAGGATATCGAAAATACTGGGTGTTGATAAAAAAACCCTACACACGTTGACAGGTTATAGTAGAGACCAAAGCAAGAAAAAAATTCTAATAAACCCAGATCCAATTCTTAATGTTTTTCGAGATATGGGACTTTGAAATTTTGAATTTGAATGAATCTATTAAAATCAAAATATCCTAAAACAAAAGTTGTCCTGTTGTGGCAAATATTGACAGTAAAATTACTTAATAGTTAAAGTAGGCGGGATTTTGTTTATACGGTTGTACACCTTGCCAATCGACTCGCTGTGTAGGTTAGAGGTTATGTAAATATTTTGACGTTTATAGGATTCTCATCGGATTCAATCGTTTTAATTTAAAGGAAGTGATACAGTTTTAATGACAACCACAGTAAATGTTCAAAATGTTCGCCCCCGGCAATTAATTAAACATTTTGAAGCGTCACTTTGACAATTTAAACTCAAATTAAGCTGTCAGCAGTTAGTGTTACCAATCTAATTCAAAATTCATAGCCTACTCTAATTATAAATTTAAATTATCGCGTGGTATTAAGGCAGGTTTATTTCATTGCATGTATTTAGCTGGAAATTTGTCTATCCGGATTCCGGAAATTTGGCGGCAAATAATGCAGAGACCTCTCTCAACGAAGCTATATTTGAGAATAATGTGTACATTTCGACTTTTTCGGCGGTTGTATACATTATTTTACAATAAATCAAAAGAACAATTTAATTCAATTTGACAATTCAAAATCAGTAGTGTCATTACTAACAACACACGGTAACCATGGCGAATGAAATAAATTTAGAAATAATAATGTAATAAAGCTTCTATTGATAATTACTATGTGCAGTCTTATAAGGTTCTCAGTGTATAATACATAAGAATAGTTAGATTTTGTGTAGGAGTGCAATATAAATAATTCAAATGACATTTGACATAATAAACTAATCAAAGATACATAATTTTATTTCCATAGGTCACTTGATTAGAAAAGATATTGATCACTCGTTATTATCTGCCTGAGCAAATTTTTATGAAATTGTAGGTTATAGCCGGAAAGATTATGGCGTTTAAAGTGTTTTGATACTAAATTTATGCTGTTTTAATTGTTAATTATTTAGAAATTAAGAAAAAAAGTAAATATTTTCTTCCGTCCAAGCTTAATAGCTATTTAACAAAAATTATAAGTAAACGGTTCTCGTGGTCCAAATTATTTCCCAGCGAAAACATGTACGTTTATTCAACGTTAATTTCACGTTGTAATGGTGGAAATAACGTTATTCGTTGAAAAATGCAACGTTGTTTTTTGGTTGAATTAGCAACCATAATTATATCACGTTTGTATGACGTGTTTTTTAACGATCAGTTTAATATGGACGTAATTATAACGTGAAATAAATGCGTAACAATTTTGTCTTTTTACGACGTGCTTTATACTATGAGTAAATGCGATGTATCTACCATACGTTGATTACCACATCATTTCAACGTTAATTCAACATCTACTATTCTACGTAATAAATGAGAAAAAAATTAACGAAACTATTACGTTAGATAAATCATAATTTACAACTAAATTTTTAACCCACGTTTTATAACGTTATTTTAACGTATACCGAATAAATATGCCTTACAAAACGTGATGTTGACGTTAGAAAACACTTAGTTTTACAGTGATTGTCTATCGTGTTTCACACCTTTGAATTCTAATTTTACTAAAAATCTATGAAATATGAGGTTCTTCTCCATGCTTGGCAGCTTTGAAATGAAACGAAACAGGTATGAAAAGTACTGCTAATTTGGACATACGAGTCAACCACAACCCCTTTTTAAGTTGACGTAATCTGTCAAATTTTTTTAAGTTAGTTTGAATTTGATGCCCAAAATCTGTGATTAAAAATACTAAAGAACGCAATAGTCAATCAATTATACATACATATTGTCACGAATACTCATTGGGGACAGCTGTATACAGAGTGGAAAGTTTAACTGGAATAAATTCTGTAACTTAGAAGATTACGATTTGTAAAAAATTCTTGGAACAGGTCAATTTTTATTTTTAATGGCGCATATTACAAAGGGACTTTTAACTTTTCAATTATTTGGAGGGTGAAACGACCCCTAACTATGTTTTTTTAATGGAAGGATATGTTGAAAAAATTAGGAATACAGCTACGTTTTATTTTTTATTTTTCTTTAGCAGTAAAGGTAAAAAACAAAAAAGAATTTTTTTACTAAAACAGTTTTTAATGCCAAAAATTCAGGAACTCCATTTTTATTATTTGATGAGAAGAAATAAGCATTCCATATGGTATCGTATTGTTGCGTGCAGCCAATAGATGGCGCTGCCAATGCGCTAAATTTTTAATTGTACGTAATTACCTCACTGAAGTTTTTCCCAATAGGTGGATAGGAAGAAGATGACCGATGACCGATTGAGTGGCCAATAAGATCTCCAGATCTCACCCCTTTAGACTTTTTATGGGGGTATTTAAAAGTAAAGTTTATGTGACTAAACCAAACGACATAGCAGAACTTCAGAACTTCAAATTCTGCATGAAATTAGGAGAGTAACGCCGGAAATGTTACAAACTGTTAGGGATGGAATTTATAATCGATTAGGGTATTGTCAAGTGAGAGGTGGCGAGCATTTTGAACATCTGATGCGTTAAAATCGTTCTAGTCAAAATTTATTTTTTTATTTTTCGCCTTTTACTGTTTAAGAAAAATTAAAAATAAAAACGTAGCTGTATTCCCAATTGAACAAGCTTTAAGAAAAAAAATTACTCAACATACCCTTCCATTAAAAAAAAAAAATAGTTAGGGGTTGTTTCATCCTTCCAAATAATTGAAAAGTTAAAGAAATCCATTTATAATATGCGCCATAAAAATAAAAATTGACCTGTTCCAAGAATTTTGCTACAAATGGCAATTTTCTAAGTTACAGAATTTATTCCAGTTAAACTTTCCACTCCACTGCGGTGTTTATGAGCAGCATGTAATTTTTTTCAAATTTCCATAAAGAAATAATTTTGTAAATAATAAAGTAAATTGAGAGTACTGTATTAAATGTGTTTTGTCGAATATTTTATGTTAGTGTAAATATTTTTAGAAATAGGCGATTTAGAATTACATGTGTATTATAAATAAATAATTTAGAATTTTTGAAATGTATATACAAAGAAAATAACCTTAGGATTGTAATAATTAGAAAAATTGATTTAATGATGTTATATATGGATGTTAGAAGGAAACTGTAGGTAGTAAAGAGTTCGGAAATTGAACGAGTGAGGGCGGCGCGTAGCTATTGTAAGTTAAAGTCCCCGGTTCGGCTTTATTACTACTTTATTACTACTGCCTTCCGCTTTACGAATCAGTCACGGAAGCGATACGGCACTGGGATCTTCAAATGGCTTAGCGGTCTAGTCTAGCCGACTTGGAAAGTCGTGTCACTCGGCGGCGTGGGTTCGAATTCCACCATTCCATATGTTTGTTCAGTCTAATGATTTAGACCCAGCTTTAATACACGTCGTAATTGTCTGATTCAACGTTACACGTGGACATTGCCGCGACATTTTTTCGTTGTTTCAACGTAACCATAACACACGAATTCAACGTTTGTTACATGTTATTCCACAACGTTTTTTATACGTATGTATGCACTGGGATTTAACGTAGAAATACCGTGGACAAAGACGTTTAAAAGAAGTTGATTCGAGCGTTGTTAAAACGTATTAATAACACACGAATTCAACGTTGATTAATTGTTACTCTACAACGTTTCTTACACGTGGACAGAGACGTTTAAAAGAAATTGATTGCCGCGACATTTTTTCGTTGTTTCAACGTATCAATACCACACGAATTCAACGTTTGGTTACATGTTATTTTACAACGTTTTTTACACGTACGTGTTTTCGCTGGGTTGTTCGTGTAGGGTCACAAGATCGAATCCGAGCAATGACAGTATTTTTTTTTCTTTCTTTTTAATATTTCTTTACATTTGAAATCATTTTCTTAAATATTAATTTATATTCTCTCAGCCTTTTCATAGCGTTGCTCTTAAGCTATTTTAGACTACACACAGCAGGAATTTGAATATCTTGAAACGTTTCCATCAATGTTGCATGAATTTGACGATAAGTACTTCCTTGAAAGTACAGACGAATAACTAAAATTCTATTTTCTAAACTGAGGCTTTCCATTATTATAATTACCAGGCAAAACGAAGCGATACCTGATAAATAAGAATAATAAATGATGAGTTTGATCTGATCTAAAGTAATTTGAATATCAAAATGCAACTTAAATAAAACATTTAAAAAAAAACTGAAACAAACAAAACAAGGTTGATAGAATATTCCAACGTTTTAACAAAAGAATGAAGTCTGAAAAGTGTCAAAAGTAAAAAAGAAAATTGTGATGGGCTGGGTTTGAACTCGCAACCCTAAGGTTACGAAATTTGAACTTAAACACCTTGACCACGAGAATTATTAATTTTGGTTGCTAAAATGTACTATTAAATAATTTTAATTAGTTTTTCTTTAATTTATGAATAATTAGCGCTTAAAATATCATAAAATATCAAAATGCTTTAAAAATAAAAGTCTTTCCGATTACGACCTACAAATTCATATGAATTTACTCAGGCAGATAAATCCCTATGTCTCATGTAGGTATATCTTCCTTAGCTATGTAGGAGTATGTTTTTGAATCTTCGTTAAATCATGCATGTTTTTTTCATTAAATTAAATTACAGAGACTTGCCTCCTTTGTTTCTTCTATACATACATAAAAAGTGAGCAAATAAAAATCAGATTAGAGTAGGCGGTGCAAAGAAAATGTATGTCTGTGATTAACTGAATTAATTCATGTAATACATTCATGGACTGTCAAATTTTTTGACTTTTCATTTAATCACAGACATACATTTTCTTTGCACCGCCTGCCTTAGTCTGATTTTTAGTTACTCACAGGTTATAATGACTTTAAAATGTAACTTACATTATTATTTTTGAAAAGTAACAAATATAAAACATCAAAAATTGGTACACAAGGCGTACAAGCCCAAAAATTGTGTTTTAAATATGAGAATTTATAGTTAACAAGTTACTGTAAAATCCTGAATGAACTAAGTAATGAATTAAAACTTAGTAGATTTCTCTAAAACAGACCGACTTAAAAATAGTCTGGTTTTCAATAGCTCATATAATAATAATAAAACAAATAAAAGGTATTTTAAAATAGGTTCATGAATTTTAAGTTTTTTTATAATACAAGATAGATGTAATAACATAACTAATAACATCACCTCCTAGATTTCACAGATCCTAATATACCAGGTGTTTCAGACCATTTGTCCCAATCCTTTTTCTCGAAACTAAGTAGTGAGAAGTTGAAAAAAAAATTAAGCGCATTTGATGCAGATATAATTACATATTATCTTTCAAAGGGAGAACAAAGTTTAAAAGTTCGAGAATTGTTAAAAAATACATAATTCAAAAAGTTACAAACTATGTAACTGGGTAACTAATAAAGAAACATACATACAGATTCGATAATTTGTGTACTGGACATAGCAAGTTTGCTTGGATTCGGTTCGCTGAGAACTAATTGCATCGGCCGGCTGGGCGGGCCGCGGCAGGCAGTGGCCAGCATCAAAAACAAGTGGGCGTGATTAGTCAAATTTCTCTGTTTATTTTTCTAGTGCGTTCCCTGTCGCACGCATTATAACAGGATGTCCAGTTGAACATTTACCGAATCTCTATATCGAAGTAAGACTGTGTGTTGTATAAACTCTGAGATTTAATTAAAAAAAAAAATTTAAATCGTACAAAACTAAATTAATACATACTTTAACAGACTGAGATTTCGTCGCAATACCTTTTCGAGTTTTTAGTTTCAAGACCAATTACAAGATTTTTTACTAAGTATGTAGTATTTTTCGTGAAGAATTTGTTTCATCTAATCGTGTTGTAAGTTAACAAAATTGCCATGATGTCATATATTTTTTAAACCAATAACGTTTACCATTGAGGTTTATCGTCTACTTGCAGTACAGTCATGTTTGCAATTTGCATTATTAGTTCAGTTACTATTCATTTTTCATCGCTTTGGTGATTATTTTCATTGTGCAACACGTGTAAATAAATAAACAAACAATAGCATATTTTTATACAATGCTCTTATTAATAAAATAATAATGCTAATAAGTACACATCCTTAAATAATGTAGGTTAAATGAAATGGTTCAATCTTATTTATGTGTATATACCGGGTGTCCACTTTGATTACGCACCATAGGAATTTCAATGCAATTTTTTATAATTGTAAATTTCTGCTTCCCCTTTGAAATTACTGTTAAAAAAGCACCATACTGAATGCATTCTTGTTGATCCACGATGGTCTGCATGTTCGCCGGTTTTAATGCCAGACGGTTTGTTCTTGTGACCCTATTTAAAATCAAAGATTTCTCAGACTCCTTTCCGCGATTTGAATGAGTTGAGAGGTAGAATCATGGAAGAATGGGCAACTATTATTTCTAGAATGCTAAGCAATGTTCGTAGAAGCTTCTGGGGCAGGTTGGCCGCAAACGGCGAGTTATATGAACATTTCGTGTAGTACCTATTCATTTAAAAATAAATATTTTTCAATGCAAATTATGTTTGAATTCTATTTTTCAATACAAAATTTAAAAAATTAATAAAGTTTCTCAATTAGAAGTTTACCTGCTTGATGAACACTGTGGAATACAAAAATACCTGCTTATTTAATTTTTTCTTTTTAATTTTGAAAACCTATTTATTTGAAAAACATACTAAAGATACTCTTAGCTAATGCATAACAAACCTACGTTTTACGCCGTTTAGTGCTTTATGATATGATATATTCGACAGGAGAGCAAGAATTTACAATTTAAAAAATTACATTGAAATCCCTGTGGTGCGTAATCAAAGTGGACACCCGGTATATGTAATTTTCTAAAATTAATTTGATTTAACAATTTTAAAACAGATTTTAGGTCCTTAAATGTATCTGAAGTTATTCATTTGTTTACAGGCACATAATTTGAATTTTGTAGTTTAGTTTAAGTACCACTTTCAAAGATGCAATGTTTTTGACATAAAAATGACTGTAATTCTAACTTCCTTTTTCAGGCTGTTTTGCATTACGGTGATTTTCTACGCTTACTCCGAAATCAACCGGAACAATTGGCCCACTGGCTCGTGACAGGAGAACGCTTAACAAGTGATTGCCACGTATTTTTTGATATTTTATACAGCCTAGTTACGGGCCTTTACGGATCAATGTTGTTACCTGAAGACAGGAGCTTAATGTTGAGCTTATTAAAGCAACTGGCTTACTTGCAGTTGGCATCGAATGACAATCCTAAAAGGTAATTACATGTGCCACTTCCGCACTTTATTATTATTATTTAAAAATTTTAGATTACTTCGGCAAGGTTCCTGTGCATTTGCCAAGATGTATTTTTTGTTTCACGAGAATTTGCATTCCGCCAAGTTGTTTTTAATCGCAGCTCTTCAGAGTCCGATCATAAAATTGATAGCCAAGTCAGATTTTTACTTAGATATAGATCCAGAGAAGACTGTTTCTAGGTATGAATGAAAAAAATTAATCCGTTTCTCACACCTTTGTGACTTGATTTATTTTTTAGATTTTCTACAAGGGAAAAGGCTGAAAAATTCGGTGTGCCTGGAACTGTGGAGTACAATACGAAAGTTTCACAGTATCGCAATCTCATAGTAAACACTTTAGTGGAACTAACAAACACATTTATGTATTCACTGCATGAAAACATTTTGTGTTTCCCCAATACTCTCGCCTGGCTGATTTGTCAGATAGGAAAAATGATGACCAAATCGTTTGGTCAAAACTCAAAAGAAGTAAATCCTTTGCAACCAAATAAATTTGCATTAATTAATTTTTACTTTCCAGGTAAATGCAGTCGCAACCGATTTGATATTTACTTTGTTTATATGCCCAGCGATTGTCCATCCTGAACCGTATGGTATTTGCGATGCACCGATCTCGGAGATCGCCAGACATAACTTGATGCAAGTGGGACAGATTCTGCAGATTTTGGCTCTAATACGATTCGAAACACCCGAGCAAAAGTTGATGGACCTGTACAATCTATTTAACATGGACGTCGTTTCTGATATTGTTAATACTCTACTGCAGATTAATTTGATGGATGAGAAACCTCCTGTACAGAAGCTACCTGGCGTTACAAAAACAATTGTGCTGTTTACTGAACAGGACTTATACAATTTGGTAAGTCTGTAAGATCTATAAAATTGGGTTAATGCAAATCTGTATGCATTACAGGTTACATTTTTGCAAAAAGTAAATTCCGGAAGCAGCATGAATGGAGCAGCAGCTTCAAACTCGAATTACTGTGAGCGCATTAACATGAACACTTCTTCATCTTTAGATCACTTAGTTGCATTAGTGCTCAGTCTATCAGACTCACAAGAGAATGCTTCACACAATCCCATCAAGCTAGTTCCCAGTAGCCCAAATGGAATTGCGAAACCTAAATTCCTAAACAGAGGTATTCCAATAAAAGAGTGTAACAATTAAAAAATTAATTTTGATGAAATTATAGTCACCAAATCACATGTGTCGAGGTCTAACTCCACCAATTTTGAAGCAGTGGTGGAACCTGCGAACCCAGTCGTTTTAATCATCCCTTTGTATCAGCACGTGAATGAACCTGTTGGTTTATTATCGGAGCAGAAAGTGCTCAACATACAAATCGACGATACCTTAACCGAGAAACAACCGAATGGCGAATTAAATTCAGGGCAAGAAAAGCGAACTCGCTTTTCCAACTCACATGATGATGGCTCCATCGGGAATACCTCAGATAACCTCGAAGCTATCTCGGAGGCTGCTAGTAACCACTCAGTTGATAGCAGCATCGAGCTAGAAAACGAAGACCAAAACGACAATGATAATTTGTCCGACATGGTTTCAGCCAACGTGTCAGGGAGGGGTTCCCCCAATATCTCAGGACGTGATACTCCAAGTTCACAGGTGACGGAAAACGAAGACAGAGATGTGAGAGGAGCGCAAGCCGAAGTTAGGCAGCAGTTCCTGCAACAACCCCACCACATGAACAAACAAATTCGCTCAGAAATCGACGATAAATTCTGCAAATTCGAGATCAAGAAACTCCTCGAGGGCGATGAAACCGTGTCTATAATTTCTGATACGTGGAGCACCGATGTCCTGGCGTCGGACAGTGAAACAATTGATGCAACAGACAACAGGCACGAGCACCAGAATTTCTCACCGATCGTGGAACAGCCGGGTGATCACCTGACAAATCCTTTGCTGGATATTTCAGAGACCCAGAGTGAAAGCGCTTGGTCCATGGATGTTTTAGCATCGGACACTGAGCGATTAAACGAGGTGGACAACGATGATTTAGTCAGCGTAGCTCCCTCTGATGCTAGATCGGATGATGCAGCAAGTGTTGCACCCTCAGACGATGCAAGTCGCTCTGAACTGGAGGAAAATTCCCTGGGCGATCGAAGACTATCGGCTCCAATTTCATCCAACCCGTTCATCAACACCATGGATTCAAACCCTTCTTACCATGAATACCGACGCCTTGACGTTACAATACGACAGGATGCAAATTACAACGTCAACAAACTCGAACAGCACGAGTTTAACAATAACAACAACAACAACAATGTAATACACGAATCACTGAGTGACTCAAAACTGCTGTCTGCCAACTATGCATGCTCAAATAAACAAACGGACATGACACGAATAGACTCAAACATTTCTAAAATAAGCGAATTGCAAGGCATCTTAAATAAACGGTCGCCTAATTTGGAGGCCACAGCCGGTCCGAGTGGCATCAACAAAAGCAACTCGGAAGAAATGATCAAGTCAGCCAATTTAATCTCGAAAGCCATAAGGGTGCACAAATACGATGATTCTCAGCTAAGCAACTGCAGTTTGAACTCGAACTCAAGTTCAAGCGGAAGCAGTAACAGTCTTGAAACACAAAGTAGAAACGCCGGCAATTACGGCTCGCACAAAAACGAATGGACCGGGGGTGGTATTTGGCTCAACAGCTCTGAGAGCAGCTTGAACATAACATCCACCCCCTCAGAGAGCACCAGTGAACTATCAGTATTGAGCGTCAATACTTTGGTATCTCCGATGAATAATGTTCCAAAATCAGTCACTATGAATCCGAAGGTATTGAAAGCGACGATGTCAACAGGGGCGATTCCTAAGAGCATCAGTTTCGATATGAGCGCTGACAAGGGTGGAAGAGACTTGGATGACGATCAGAAGAATAAAAGAGGAAGCGGATTCTTGGGGAAGATCAGAATGGGTTTTAGGAGTCGCAGGGGCAAGTCTCTGCGTGGCACCGAAGAGTACAACTCGAGGTTTATGGTGGATGAAGAATGTGCCAGTGCCAGGAGGGGATTCGATGCACAAAATAAAAACATAAGTTTCACAAATGGTATGTACAGATTCAGTTTAGTTCAGTAATAACAGAATTACGGATTGCGTTGTGGAGTGATGATTCATGATCTAAAAATGCACCTATATAAATCTGTGCTTTTGTAATAGCGAAGAGATTCGATAGTTAAAGAATTAAGAGTTCATTGATTTGAAAATTATTACGTTGAGCTTTTTTATACAGGCAGTTTTTATTATATTGTACAGCGGCGGACAATAATATCCATGCATACTTAGACAAATTTGGTGAATCAGGCTTTTATTGAGGTTATGTATCTGTCAAGAACAATTTGAAATGTCAGACTTAATAAATTGAAATTTCACAGCAACTCCAACCTTTAGCTAGTAGCATTCTTACTTTTTGAGTGGAACTTAAATAAGGCGTTTTGTCAAAATACAGAGTAAAAAACGGTACTGTTTTACTAGCGCCATCTAGTGGATTGCACTGCAGTTCCAGTTTTTTTTTTAAGCAAGCAGAGTAGGCACACTTATCTAAATTACAATTCTAATTTTTTTTTACTCGTTTTATGACAATTTTATTCAATGCCTTCTATCAGGTAAATCATGAACTGCAAATTTAATTTAGAGAAAAAAATCTTCGTTGCTTTTTCTGCTATATTACAAAAGCACATATTTGTAATTTCTCATTTCATCAAAGAGAAACTGTTAAAAATGAAAGGGATTTATGTTGGTAAAATTTTAATATGAATCTGGCGCCATCTAGTATCAACTAATCAAACTATTTTCTCTGCGATTCAAACGAAAAAAAATTATTTAGTTTTTTTTTGTTTAAAAAAGAAATGTGCACCTCAGATAATGTATTTTGTCAAGATACGAAATAAACAAAAAATAAATACGAATTATTAACGGTAAAATTTGTATTAAACGTGACATTTTGTGTATGAATTAAATGTCAAAAATTTTAAAGCAAGGTTTACATTGCGCAAATGACGCGACGTGCTCCGATTTTATTGACCACTATTCTACGGTGTGGGCCAAATTGGACACTTTTAATAGGAAATATCTGTTTTTAGAAGAGTTGACCTCAGCTTCTGGAGCTCAATTTTTAAGACAAAATTGATGGTGAAGACCGCATTCCGATATCTTGTACCGCTTAGGAGCTACAGGGTGTTTTTCAAAATTCTACGATTTCTAGAAACCTTTATAACTTTTTTGTTTATGAAAATTTTTGATTTCTGTAAAAACTTCTTTTAGGTACTTTTTTATGCAATATTCATTGCTCTAAATTACTTTTCTGTGGAGTGCTCAATAATTGAGATATAAGCTTTTGGAAAATAAAGGTACTTTACTCTTATGTCGATTTCAAATATTTTGATCTCCTCGGTATATGACAACAGGTATTCAAATTTTGATAAGTGTATGTTGAGTTTGGGAAGATGCAGGGACTTTCATAAAGCATAAATTTTTCTGAGAAATCAATAATAAAAAAAATTCCCATATGGCCCGACTTATCTGGCGATCACTGTATATTTTAAAATAGAAAAACGGATCACGACGGCTAGATAATTGAAGAAACAGTAACGAAAAATAAAAGAGAAACAAATGTATCTTTCATACATTTTTCATCTAATTCAATTAATTAATTACATCTAATCCAAAAAGAACACAACATAAACCCAAAAATGATGAATCTCAAAGCAGAAATAAAAAATTAGCGGACATCATAGTTTTGGGAGAAATCGAAAATAATCCACGCCAGTTAGAGCGAGCAAACATCTGGCTTGGCACTTTTGCAAGACAAATTTTAAAGAAGCAAAGATTGAATTGGTGAACTCGGCTCAAACCATAAGAAAACGGTGCCGTTTATATTTAGAACAAAATAGCCGACAATTTGAACATTATGTAATTTTTGTGCAATTTCGATTAAATTTAGTCTTTACTCGTTATAATTATATTTATTTATTATAAAGCAATATTTTTTCATAGTTCATTGAAAAAAAATATTTAGTTATCGTCATCCATAACCTAGTCTTCACCATTAATTTTGTCTTAAAAATTGAGCTTCAGAAGCCGAGTCAGTTTTTCTCCATCTCTTCTTGAAGCAGGTGTTTCCTATTAAAAGTGTCAAATTTGGCCCATCCTATTTATACATTAACGTGACGCAATGACATTTAAGAGGAATAAATAAAAAAAGGGGGATTAACTACAGGTAGGCAGTTCTTAAAAAGTGCACTTTTTTGGTTTGTGAATGCCAAATAGTTATAATTTTGAAAGTATTCTGCAGACTGATTGGTACCTAAGTTACGCAGAGTTGCCAACTTGAGGGATTTATCCTTTTTTGGAAATTTTGGGACTTTTGTTTATTGAAAACGATTATTTTGAGAGACTTTTGGAGACCTTGAAGCCTTATATTTCTTCTGTATTTGTAATGCCAATGAGACAATCATCAGATCTGTCTATTATTTTACAATTATTGGAAAAGAGAAACTCTTGGATTATTATTATTCAGCGCACGCGTTCTATAAAAAAATCAATTTTCACGCATTTTTCTACATTGTAACATTTGTTTCACATTGCCTGTGTCGCCAGATAAGATGGTTTTACCCTTTTTCGTTTTTTATGACAAAAAGCGTAAAGGACTCCTAAAAGAAACAATTTTTACTGGGTTATAATTAAATAATAAAATACTGCTGATATTTAGGTAGTCATACTTTTGTGAGAAAATGAATGTACTGGGTGATTTTTAAATCTTTTTATCACCTTTATCCATGAAATTTGGGCTTGAAAAATATGTAATTCAGGCTCGACGTTATTTTACAGTAAAGCTAAGACACGCCGTACAAATTCCATGGCAAGAGTTGATAAAATAATTTAAAAATCGAATCGGTATTATAATGAAACTTTAAAAAAAATATTTTTTTTTGTTTTATTTTGTAATTTGGTGTTTGCTTCAATAAATGGTTCACTGCTCTTTTTCAATTTAGAAAGGAATTTTCATCTACATATAAAAAGGTGTATCTATTTTGTCACAATAAATAGGTTGGCAACACTGCTTCTATGTTAAATAACATTGAATATGAGACTGAGGACTGTACGACCTTCAATCATTGTCTATTTTTTTCTTATTTAAATAGTTTTTCTCTTTATTAATTGAATCTCCAAATGAGGGTCCTAGTTCCAAATTGTACAATCTCCAGTATTGTCAATTACTCAGAAAATAGAAAAAAGATATAATTGAAATACATAATATGTTTTATTTAACTTTTTTTAATTTTAACGTATGTATTTGTGTTGTCATGAATTAGTTTCTTGCTTAAAGAAATTAGCAATTAAGAAAATACATAAATTACAGAAAAGAATGGAGAATTTTATTGTACTTTATGAAAGTAACAAATGAATTATTAAATTAAAAAAAATCGAAAATATTTGTGCATGAGTCGCACTTCATATATTTTTTTAAAGGTCTTTCACTGACTCTTTTTTTTAGACAATTCCGAAGACATTTTGGCAAAATATCGCAACAAGAACAACAACGAAAACGGACAATTAAACATAAGTACCACCCCAATAAAACAAAATAAAACCGCCGAAGCAGAATCCAGTGAACTTAAAATCGATTACACTGCTATGAACGGAGATTGCGTATTTCCAGATTGCAAACGAAAGTTGAGGCTCGTATTAAGCAATTCCGGAGACCAATATAAAGCAATATCTAAAGTAGGATAAACCGGGCTTTTATCCAACACTCAATACACTTGTGTTTGTTTAATAGGATGGAAGTAAAGACGTGAAGAGTTACCTGGAAGTTTTCCTACAGTTAGAGCTAGCTCGAGCCAGAAGTTTAAAGCAATGGTCTGTAGTAGCTCGAACTGCTGAGGCTCTGCGCTGCATTCGCATCCTAGACTCAATTCACTGTCACAAATTGTTTGAGATATTAAAGAAAGACTACTGTCAAAGATCTGCTTACATTCAGTACCTCCTGCATTCAAAGCAAGTGTTGCTCAACACTGAAGCATATTTAAAATTGTAAGTTTCCCAGTTATAGTTTAACTTTAATCTTCAATTTATTAACATTGTTCTTATGGAAATAAACTGAAGATGCAAAAAAGCACACATTTAACGTTTTCAATCACAGATTAGAAGAACAATTGAAGCGTGATAAGGAACTGTGTGACACTTACCTTGTGGAAATCGGCGTGAAATTCTTCCTGGAGAAACAGGAACAGGACATACAAAGTTTCTGCGAAGAATTCCAGGGCCTTAAGTTAGTGGATGAGAAAAATGATCTTCTTTCTAGTTTCTTGCACGAAATGCATCAGCTGTTAAAAAAAGAGGCAATGTTTCAAGGTACCTCCTCCTATTACTCTTTCACTTTTCTATAATGTTCAACAATAAACTTAAAATTTGTTACAGATCAATCAGGTCAGATTAAGCTGGCACATATTGCCATAGAACAGTTTGTAATGACCAAGGTGTACTTGAATGCTTTACATCCGAATGGTGATGGTGATCGAGACCGTGACAGGTATGTTATTAGTAGACTTTAGACATTTCGGGCGTTGCCTTGGCTATGAAGTCCGATGTCTGGTTATTACAGCAATGTGCTGATGCACATTTGGTTGTAATCACAACTAAATGTGGCCGTGGCAGAAGAGTGCTCATGTATTTGTTTAAGGGTTCTTTATGATCACTTGAAGAAACTATCGAATATTATCACCCCCAATCATAAAGATCTGTTGATAAATAAACTGTACCAAAACGAATGTCCTTGGTTGCCAGCACAAGAAGCACTGCAGGCCATGGCTGCTTACAGAATTCCACGTGATAAAGTTCGCTGTGTAACTCGTTGCACGACATCTATTATGGATTTGTTATCGCTGGCTCAGGATAGGGGATCTACAACTGCGGATGACTTCATTCCTGTGCTTGTTTATGTTATTATTAAGGTAGATTTTATTTTGTTTTCTTGGCCCCTGGAAATTATGAGAATATATCTTAAGAATAAAAAACTTAGGCCCAGTTGTACATTGCCAGTTTAAACTTAAGCTTAACCCATAACAACGATTATTGCAATAATTGTTAAAGGCTTAAGCTTTGGCTTAAAGTTGGAATTGTACAACTGGGCCTTAGGCTTGTTTAATTTTCATAGGTAAATCCTCACGATCTGCTCTCTACCATACAGTATGTCAACAGTTTCTACAGTATTCATCTGACTGGTGAAGACGAGTACTGGTGGACACAATTTTGCTCAGCCGTAGAATACACGAAGAACATGGATTACTCCTACTGACATTGGCTGTTACACCACGTAAACGAAATTTTCATGCGATGTTGTGAATATGCTGGTTCATATTCATGACTGTTTAGATTCTGCGAGATTCCAGGTGAGATGATCATTTTCCTTTTAGCTTCTAAGAGCATCCATTTCAAGGCATGTCTTCTTTTCGTTTTGATCTATGCCTCGTACCTGTCTTAAGATGTATTATTATTATTATTATTATTTTTTATTAATTATTTTTATATTTAATGAACACATGTTTTTAACTCGCATAGAATTGTTATATAATCTTATATTTACCAATCATGTAAATACATACTGTTTTTAGAAAATAAAATTGTTACATTAAAATCTTTAATTAATTAATTAATCACCATTTCATCAAGGCGCTGGAAAAATAAAAACGGCATCCATTTACTAATTTTTATTTATATAGTTTAGAGCACAGTTTATAGATTATAATTAATGTAACAATATAAAACCTTTTTAACTTCCTAGTTACCCCAAGTAAAATTCTCAGTAATAGACTCACAAAAGAAGGAATAAATTACAATTAAAGTAATTCACTGAAAAGTTCCTTGCTAGCACATTTGTTTACAATAAAACAAATTGAGTAAAAAAAAATTGTGATGCCACACTCAATCATTCTTCCTCACAATTACGGTGCTAAAATAACGTAACATATTTTGTCCGTCAAGCCTGGTCCCACGCTCAATAAATGCAAACTAATTTTAGAAAAACAAAAAAACTATAACGTACATGTAGTTTAAAGCCGGAGTTCTCTTAACTATCTTAAAACTAAAACCCTATCGACAGAAACTGCAAGATTGAAGCTGCACAAGTTTGTAAACTGAAGTTAATGAGTTGATTGGAAGTAGTAGCGATAGATGACCGTTGCTAGAATCCCAAGGGCGATGGGTAAGATCCAAGATTTGAAAGACCTTAAACAAAAATTCATTTTACGATAGGTTTATAAAAGTATGCAATAAGTTATTTACGTTTGCGAGGAGCCCGATGAGTTTGAATTGTCGTTTGCCCAGGATTGCGTCTTCTCTTTCACCGGTTTTCGTTCTGCTTCTATTATTTCACCGATTTTGTATTTTACCATGAGTTCACGGGCATCACTCGAGTGACCCACGTCTTCGAATGCTTCGCTTGCGTCTTTACCTGCTTGCTCCAGAAGGACTTCTTCACCACCAGGATGCTAAAATAATAAGAAATTAAAATTTATCAATTTAACGATACCACACTAATTACACATTATAATAACGTTTTCTTTATTACAAGAAATTTTAAATTTAATAAACGAAAGTAACTCGAAATAGCGAAAATTATAGATTGACGTTTGTTTTTTAGTAACATCCGAGTCATCTTTAGATACATATTTCACTGAAGCTACACGAATTATATCTATCTACAGTAGTAATCTTAATTCAACGTTGATGTCCTTGAAGAAAATCATGATTACTGTAATTATTAAATGCTTGACAATTCCCAGTCCTCTGTTTTTATACTATATTTTTATTGTAAATATGACTAGTCACTTGTGGTCTGATATGTATTGTTTTCTACATCCAAACGTATCAGTAACGGTGAATAAGCATATATAAGTTTCAGATCATTTTTTAATAATAATTATACATCCCTTTAACCGGGATTTTCAATATCGCCGTTTTCTGTCGATATGAAAACATTAAAAAAAAGTTTCACTTTTTCAATTATCATGTATAATACCACAAAATTTAAATTGCTCAAGAAATAGAATCAAATCTTGTATGTACAAAAAGTAGGGTAGTCTCTCGTAAGAAAAAACAGTAACTAAATTATTTTAGTCTTGTGCAGAAATGATATCGCTTTCATTTTTGTTTAAAAAATGATCTGTTTATGTAAGTCTTATATAACATTTGTTGAAGTACAGGAACTTAGAGAGATAAAATTCTCAGCATTTTCTGATGTTGCAAGTAACGTTCCTGACAAAAACAACCATTACTTATGAGTATGACCTCTTATAAATAAATTTCATTACACCGAGTCGTTGATAAGAGAGCCACTACGCAGATATTTTTAGATAAAGACCTCATAACGGATTGGCCTGATTTCCAAAGTCATTCTCAAATACATTGAATTCAGAATCGGATATGATCAAAGTGATAATTACATAAAGTAAACGGTGACGAATATTAAACTCAAGATTCATGATGTTTGGTAACTTTTTTCTGTTTTCTGTTTAACTCGTATGTCATGTTTGGATGTCTTTCATTATCATTCAATTATATAGCAAATTCCATGCATAAAATGATGAGGTATGAGATGCATGAGTTATGGACCTAAACAATTCATTATCTTGTTTTGTCAGATAGAAAATGTGATATTAAATGCACCGATTAAATTTGGTATATAATACGAATTTATCTTTCATAGTCGCAAGTTAATATTATACAACCGAAAATTTATATTACACTGCGGATCCAAGAAGTGAAAACCAAGCAAGTGAATGCAAATATTCTAAAGTTTTAAGTCGAGAGTACTGAAAATTGATGCTTAAAATTCCGCTTTAGGTTCTGCTAAAAAAAGTTTATTAATTTAATAGAATATGTAGTATATTTTACAGGATGTTCTAATGAATGCAATTATCCGAGGTAATAATAGCCATTGTAGTGAGTTGTATACTATACTTTATCCACGACAACAATATCTTATCTAATTGTTCAAATGTAATTATTGTTAATGTAAATAAATAAATAATTATATTAATTTTGAGATTTGAGGCGTTTGCACAAAATTTTATTAATAAAAATGTTGGCTGAGCCGTACATAAAATGTTATAAAACTACATCTCTTGTTCAAATAACGTAATCGTAACCTATTTCCCTCATTGTTCACCATTAACAATGATGGTTACCAGACACCGTGAATAATGATTACTCACTGCTGGTAGTAAATTATTATTATTCTTATGGACCAAACATATTATTATTGACCAAACACATGAATAATTGACATATTTATTATTGAGTAGTCGTAGATAAAATATTTTTTCAACTCTTTTGATCATACTGTTTTTTCTTTTTAACTATGTAATTGTAAGATGAGTAATTTAAAAACCTGTCAACCAAACACTCTCAAAGTATGAAATAACTGTTAATATTTAATGATACTTGTGTCATTCTTTATTACTGAAAAAAATGCTAGTGAATAACCAAATTAAAGTGTCTTCAAGTGTGCTGGTAATTAAGTTGTCATGCACCATGTTTTTAAATGATCAAGAAAGGCAATTTAAGAACAAAAAAGGAATCAGGTCAATTCACTGACAAGATCTAAACTAAATGTTTCAAAATACACTGAGTGTTTATTTTTTTATTTTCAACATTGCTGTAACTTGTTACGCATACAAAAAAAAAGTAATCAAGGTCGCTAAATGATTATTATGATTATTAGTAGTACAGCAAGGATATTAGGTTGCGAAATAGGTCCGACCTTGCGACGGTCACATATTCCATAGACGTGCGCTATGTTGCACTGGACTCGCATATAAGTAACGTGGTTGTCCAACTCAATTCAATAATTTACTGCTTGGTTAAATTTAATCAAAAGTTAGAAACAAATGTTGCTATAACTTTAACAAATATATCCAGGAAGTTAAACAATAGAAATATGTAAATAATCACCAAGCGGCGGGACAGTGGTGGGGTCCAAAGTCTAAACGCCTACTCAGGTGCGGCGCGCGCTCGATCGTACATAAAGTTACGTGTGGATAGTTATTTTATTTCAGTTAGCGCGCGCCAGGCGACATCCGCCACTGACTTGTTTACGTATTTTGTACAGTTTTTGCGCTCGAATTAGGTCATTCACCGTACAATCCCACCAAGTCCCACGGTCTGATAATCACACAAGTATTTAGTCATTAAAGACCGACGTTTACGTTCGATGCTCCTGTCCAAGTTTATAAAAAAAGAAAAAAAAAATCAAGGTTACAGTTTGCCAGTTGTATTGCTTAGTGAATTTATGTAAAGGAGACCAAAGACGCGGCGATATTTGGGCAATTCGATCGATAGCAATCGTATCGGGCGACCGGATTGCTTCAATATCGCCGGATAACATGCGATTTTTTGATCGCTCGGCAATTTTTTTCGTAAATATTAGTGAGCTCTCGTTCATTCTGGCGATTTCCTGCAATTTTCGGGCAATCAGATTGCACCGACCAGTCTGTGGTCTCCTTGATATCTCGCCAATACGCTGCTGTTTTTCTTATTTTTTTTTGCTCTCCTCATAAAAAGTTGATTGTGGAGAGCGGCCTTTGATTCTTAAAATTATTGTATGAACTGAGTAACATATTTGTGGTCCGCTTCTTTTTAATTATTTCATTAAGCCGAATTAGAATCCGGGCTGTAATAATCTGCCCTCGGAACTTTTCTAACAGTCTTAAAAAGTATATAATTTTTTGCGAAGACGCGGCAATCGAGTGCACACGTTAATTCTAATAAAATACACGTTTGCGGTTGACTTTTTGCCGACTTTTATAAGCACGTGCAAAAACAAAACAGTTTGCTACTTACAGGTATCACAAACGTGTTACAGTAGAATTTCGTGATGGTTTTGACATCTTCATTTAAGAATCTTTGGAATTAATTTCATTTAATAATGGGTCAGTAACGTGAAATTATGTTTTACTTCTCATTTTAGGTTTACCGCAAACGGTATTTTAGGTAGCGCCAGTGCTGTGAATTGAAAAACTAACAAAACAATTACACTACCACTTAACATGCAAATCTATTTTTATCAACGAATTGTCCAACATACTTAAGCAAATCACAACCTATACAGGACACCTCAATAGAAAAAAAATATCAGAATTGAAACGGAAACTTTATTACTTTATAGCAAATAATACTTCAAACTGCGATCACAACTGCAAAACTTAATAAAAAATTCAGTTTTTTAAATTTAAAGAATTGAAATTGATTTTAGATTATGTCACGATATGAAATGACTGGCATATAATTTCCAAAATAAACGGTGATTTTTGATGAGATAGTCGTTTTAAACTGTAACTTGTTTCAACAAATTAACATACCTACCTACTTATCCAATTAGGATTTAAATAAAATTAAATCTTACACGTTAACTTGTAAAGAGTGTTTTTTTAAATCTGTCATCGAAGTTGGCCACGAAAATTTCATTGTGAACCATCATCGTCATGACAGTTGTTAATTTGACATTTGAACTTGCAATTCTTTATCTTGCTTTCGAGGTTTCGAACTCAAGAGTACGATAGGACAATACAAGAATGTAATCTATTGTAATATACGAAAAACGACAATAAGAATGAGATCTGTTGTAACAACGAAAACAGATAATAAGAAAATAATATTTACAACAAATAATCGAAATTGTGGTGCGTTCACAAAATAAGCTCAGCTTAAATTTAAGTGGTGTTTATAATGTAACATTTCAGGTTACATGACATTGAGCAAGTCACATTCTAAGTGACGCTTAAATTTAAGCTCAGCTTATTTTGTTCGGTGCAAACCAGGGTTAATGCATTATATAATTGTTACTCAAAACGCTGAGAGATGGCACGGGTGAAGGACCTATCAGTCATATCCGTCACTGAATCATAACGTAACCGTTAGGACGAAATATATTAAAGAAATTTTAAAATTAATTTGCTTTTCTTAGCAACTGCCTAATGAGACGCTAGACGCTAGATGTTACCTAAAAGAATGCTTTTAAACGGAATTGGGAATTATTTTCGTGTTGATTGTGATTCTATGTATATCAACTAAAGTTTATTGCTTAATTACAGTCTTTTTCTTTTGGTTTTCCTCTTTTGTCAATTATGTTTCCGAATTTGTCAAATGACTTTCCAATCCGCAGGCCTTCTATACTTTGAACGGATTGGAAAGTCATTTGACAAATTAGGAAACATAATTGACAAAAGGGGAAAAGCAATAGAAAAAAACTGTAAAATTTTAATTAAAATTTATTGTATATTAAAATTTATTGTATACATATTTTGTTTTCAGAATTAAACAATGTTTGAACTATTTTTAAATGTATTGCGTAATTTGGAATTCAATTTTTTAATGACTTCGTTGTCTCCCATCTACAGGAGTCTGTCTATGATGGCAGCACCTCTGTCTAGGGACAGAGGTGCTGCCATCATATGTTTTTGACACTGACAGTGGCTATTTGACCTTGAAGAAATTAGTTGTCAAAAATGATAAACTGGAATATTTTATGTAAATCAAAGCGCAAATTACTTTAAATTTCTATTTTATTGACACAAAGTGTAAGTTTACAATAAATTGAAGTGTTTTTAGGAAAATATGACATAATAAAGAAATAAATAAATTAGAAAACTGTAAGTAATAACCAAAAGAACATACCTGAGATATTTCAAACTAAAAGTTAACTTATTAATGTGCTAGGCTTTTACTAATGTTTATTAGCTTTACTAGCGACACATTAACTGCTTTACGTACAAATTTTCTTGCACAAAGTTCTCATTTACAAAAAAATTTGCGTATACCTACCTATACATATTTTAGATCAAATTTAAAAACAATTTCTGATGTATTTTAACAAATTTAGTTAAAATAAGCAACAAAATTTGTTGTAAGTCAAAAAAAAATAGGTGCATTAAATTATATGAAATGTACAAATGTATCTATTGCGAGCTTATGACATTTTAAAAAGAAAAGCTGTATGCACTTCTAGGAATGTTAAACAGTTTAAATTTGTAGCATTTGATTTGTATCGGGCAACACAACATATTTTAAGCATTATCTAGGCTGTTTTTAAATTTATTACGCCAAGAAGCGAAAAGTGAAGGGAACAACTGTCACAATGACGATCAATTTGTTCAAGGTCAAATAGCCACTGTCAGTGTCAAAAACATATGATGGCAGTACCTGTGTCCCTAGACAGAGATCGAGTGCCTTATTACCAAATTGCCAAGAGCGACATCTCTGGATCCGCATAAAAGGTGAATTACGAATAAACGTTTTTTTGCCAAAATGTTGGACAAACATGTTTGCTGTACTATCGTTCACAATTCTGGACAATCCAGCAAAAGGCGAGCAGCCACTGAACGCGAAACTAAGCTAAGCTGAGCGAAACTAAGTTTTTTGAAAATTAGCTCCAACGTAATCTTATGCGGACAAGGCAACCGAGCGAAGATAAACATTGTTTTATATCTTTGCTATCCTGACTTCGTTTCGCTTAGCTTTAGTTGCCACGTCCGCGTAAGGCCGCTCTCACACTGAGGCCACAAGCAATGAGCAACTAACAACTGTCGATAAGCAATACGCGACATTATTTTGACCTTATCTCACATTGAAGCAACAGTATTGCCAGAAATCTCTAGCTATCATGTCATCCGACGACTCCGATGATACGATTTTTTTAATGTGGTGGCATTTAAGAAAAAAAGTTTTAAGTTTTACTTCAGCCTCAATTGCTTTCCATGCCTTTTCAACGGCTTCCCTTCTGCTGTGATATTTTCGAGTATAATCGTAAATACAGGGATATTTTTCCACTATTTCTAAACTTTGTATTAAAAACTGAATCGTCCGTCATATTTTTCAAAAAGTAAAAAACCTGTATATTCACATTCCCTGCTATACTCGCAAATATTGATAATACCATGCAATATTTGTCGCTTTTCAACATGTACTGCGTATCGCCAGAAATAAATGTTGCCGCAACTAGCAACATTTTTCGTTCGACCGATGTCGAGTTGCTCTAATGTGAGACCTCTAATTTAATTCAATGTAAAATAGTTGCTACCGATAATATTGCGTGTTGCCTATTGCCAGTTGCTTGTTGCCTCAGTGTGAGAGCGGCCTAAGATTACATTGGAGCAAATTTTCAAAAAACTTAGTTTCGCTCAGCTTAGCTTAGTTTCGCGTTCAGTGGCCGCCCGCCCTTTGCTGGACATGTCTGAATTCTCTCTAATCTATGATTTTGTCAAAAATACATCCAGAATCTTTAGTGACCCACTTTATAAAATTATGTAACGTTTATTATCCGTAAAATCGTCAAGTCAAGGGTCAGACTAAATCACGTGATCAATTTTTCCAATCGATGATTTGTCGGGTGATTTAGTCTGACCGTTGACTTAACGAAGCTGAATTCGGAAATTCACGTGCAATGTTGCTAGTTGCTCTTAGGCCACTTTTCCCCACTCCACCATAAAAATTTCCCCAATCCTAATAGGTACTTTAACTTTAAAGTTACGGTTTTATTAAAATACATATAGCGATAGGAATTCTAAATTAGATTATTTGGTAGTATTTGACACAGCCTATCAGGATAGGAAACGCGTTTTCATAAAATTCTAAGTAAAACAGAATTTTACATTGACGACCTTCTTTCAAGTGTTGAAAAAAAAAGCTCTTTCCCCAATTTTGACACTAAAGACAATTAACCAAAAGTCAGATTGTTTGGTTATATTTACCAAGATAGTAAAATATTAGAACTGAAATAACAGAATAAAAGTAGCGACCAACCATCTTCTAATTTTGCGATTGCAAAACCCTTCTCTTCTTCAAAAAGCACGTGATTTGGTATTGTGATACTACAACTTTAGCATTACATTTGAAATCTGACGCTTAGGGCCGTTTTCATAATAATGCTAAAAGAGACTTTAATTTAAAGTCACTTTAAGCATAGGAAAACTATAGGTTAAAGTCACTTTAAATTTAAAGTTCTATTATGAAAATGGCCCTTAAAATGATTATTTTTGACAAGCCGTTAAAGAGAGCCATATTTACAGCGGAAAATTGAATCGTGCGAAATTTTAAAGCCTCGATAGTACTTCAGTTGGCTATTACTTTGACAGTTCAAACATCAGTTATTTGTTTTGTTAGAAATGAACATTTTGTGCATAGAGAACCTTTTTAATTTAACTTAATAAGCCTGCTGTACAAACCAACTGTGAATTTTTTAACTTTCTAACAAAAAATATTTATTTTTGTTATTTTAGACAATGCACTGTGTGGAATTTTCTTTAAAAATTTAAGATTTTTAAGCGCACACGAGAAATACATTTCTATTAAACTTGACAATACTGATTTTAAGCCGCATCTAATAGTCCTATTGGCATAAGCAAGAAAAATGTATTAATGGAGATATTTAAGTTTTAATATTGGCGTAAGCGCCATATAACCGCGCATGTACAACCCGGCGTGACATAATTGCCAGTTCGTCGTCGTCCGCCTGTCCGCCATAATAAATGCATTGTGCTTAGTAGCATTCGTTTTATAAGATTTGTATTATTATTTCAATATTGTATTGTATTATACCAATTAATTAATCCATTAATTGTTTATTGAATGTGATGTTTTGCTACTTTATTGCGTATTTACTGCCTAAAATTCGTGTTAATGATTGTGTCGTTTATTAATGTGGTTGGATTGACAAGCGCCAAACGCCATTGGTACAATTTTTGTACAAGTCTTTCCTATTTGCGGTATTATTTTACCATAAATCAGTACAATTCAACAAGCTAAAGCTCTTGTAACATTCGCTTGGTAATTAGTTAATTAGTAATAAAAAAATGTTTTTTATGGCCAGTTTATATTTTATGGCGTTTATGTCTTTCACAGAATGTCGTATTCTACAAGGAACATGAAAATATTGAAGTTACTATTGTTTTTTGTTTGGTGTTTATTATTTCATTGTTCTTTTTTGTAATAAACAAGGAAAAATGATTTAATTGAATTTTTATACTTTATTGATTGACACAAGCGCCAGCTTATTTAACACTGAGCTAACAAAAGTGAGTTAACATAAGTGTGACATAAGTACCAAACAGTGTAAATATGGATTAACTCGGATGGCATAAGCGCACCTTTAAATTTGACATTGACGATAAGACTAAATCATGGACTCACATAAGCACCTTTTTTTCACATTTTTTAAAGAAATAAAGGAATGGTTCTAATAGGTTGGTGCATAATTATCAGACATTTTTCATAATAAATATTGTGTAAAAAAAGCTTGATAATTATGCATCATATAATAGGGCCAGTTGTACAAAGGAGGTTTAAACTGACGTTCAACTGAACCAGGTTCAAAGTGAACAATATCGCATCAAATTTTATTTATGAATGCTTTAATTGCCATATGTCATTAAGATCCTATGCGAATTTGTTTACTTTTAACCTGGTTCAGTTGAGCGTCAGTTTAAACCTACTTTGTATAACTGGCCCATAGTAATAGTTTTAATGAACGTTCAAAGTGTAATAAATTAAGAAATATGTATAAAATAATATATTTAAGAAGGAAAACCATTAAAATGTCTTGATAATTCACAAAAATAGCTTTTTGTATTTCCTGAGACAGTTACGTAGTGGCATTTACGTCGTTCTGGCGTGAACCTGTTGATTTAAAAGTTTTAAAATTTTGTTGCAAGTCGGTTTTGATTGTAATGGATTCCTCGAACTTCTGCTGACGAGGCCCCAAATAGGGCCGAAACAGGTGTACAGAGGATGCTCGAGGAATCCATTTCAATGAAAATCGATTTACAACAAAATTTTTATAACACTAATGTTAAATGAACATTTCAAGTAGCGACATCTTTTGATCGCTTTTTGACCTGCACAAAACTTTTTTAAAACTAATGTTAAAATTTAAAACTTTTTACTAAATCGTGCAATTTAGAAAATGTAGGAAATATGCTGCAAATGCAACAAAGCATTAATATTTATTAGCTCTACAGTACCTACTGGTATGGTATTTTGAATTTATAAACGTGGAGTTTAGATCGAATAAGAACGGCATTAAAAGGTTAGGATGACTAGTTTATCTTGCACATTATAATTTCAGATTCTGACTGCCAAAATACTAGCTTCATCATTTAATAGCTTCCCAACTTGCGTTCACTAAAATACATACATTAAAAAATACTAATAATATGAAGTTAAAATTAGGCAAAAAAAATATGAACTATTTTTTGAAACTAATTCACCATTCCATTTTCTTATCTTTTAACTTTTAAAAACATGTCGTTTATCATCGTTGCGAAATGGTAGTTGAACTTACATTAATAAATTACTGTGGTCAATAGAAATTGACTATAATTTTCTGATTACCCCTTGTATAATAAACAAACGCAGAGCAACAAGTCCGCCAACCGCTATACTTCACAAGTAGATACGTTCCGACCGAATCGGAAATTATTTTTCCCCTGAATCCTGGGTGATTGCTCTTTCATGTACAAGAGTTACTGAATTCGCATAATCACGTTAGGGATACGCAAATTACCTGACTGGAATATGGTTCGATGAAAATGCATACCTCGTTTAGAAATGGAGTTACATCATATACGGTGTTGTGCACGACGATCCACGCTGCCTGATTGTTATTGCGTTGTTTTACTTCGGCATAACTGAGGTGCTTGGCCATGTTAGAATTAATTGCTGAATTTCGACTTGTCTTTACCACTCGCGAGCATCAACTCACGTACTACAAGCTTGAGAGCAATAACTGCAAGTAATCACCGCTCAACCTTGATCTGTGCCCGCTGACGTGCACTACGCTTTTGTCATGTTGAATGACAGCGCGTCATTCGCTCTCTTGCGAATGCGTGTGCGATAAATCAGTGCAGCCAACTTCAAGTTAATTAAGTTACAATTTAATAAAAGTCATAAGATAGAAATTTTCTGCAAATTTTGCTATTTACTCAAAAATTTTCGAATTATTTCAGAGGAAGAAAAACTAATTTCATAAACCTAAATACAAAACTATTATTATTATACAGGGTGATGGGAGAATGGTGCACCCGCACCACACTACGATATTTGGTACTTAAAATTAATCATAAAACCGTTTTCAAAATCTTTCCATGATATGTAGCTACAGAACTATAGAAATCCCTAATTTGGCAACGCTGTATAATCGGTTTAGAGGCTAATGCCCGGTTGCACCATCTTTTTAAGCAAAGCTTAAATTTAAGTGGTGTTTAGACTATGACATTATTTATAGATTTAACAAAATGTTAGTCACATTCTAATTGATACTTAAGTTGAAGTTTAATGCTCGGTTGACCAACTTTTTAAGCAGAGCTTAAATTTAAGTTATGTTTAGAATGTGACATTTACGTATGGTCAGTATAATGTCAAATACATTCTGATTGACATTTAAACTTCAACTTAAGTATGAATTAGAATGTGCCCAACATTTTGTTAAATATATAAATAATGCCATAGTCTAAACACCACTTAAATTTAAGCTCTGCTTAAAAAGTTGGTGCAACCGGGCATAAATGTCAATCAGAATGTATTTGACATTATACTGACCATACGTAAATGTCACATTCTATTTACGTCCACGTTTTCTTTTCTGTTCTAACGCTACCCTTTTGTTTCTTAATTTTTCTCGTAACAGCTTTATGAAGTAAATAGTTGGCATAATTTTAAAATAGAATTGGATTTTTGGAACTGTGTGTGACATCCATTTTTCTGAATAATTTATAGGTTACTCTGATATCTAGATGACAATCATCAGTCACAAAATTGCGAAATTCGCAAAAAGTTCAAATATTTCCAACTTTCTGTGAAATCCGCATCCGCCATTTTTATTCGCATACCGGTGCTGGTGAATCGAAAACACTACCACACACTACTAAAATAACGTGACGTCAGGGTTGCCAGCTCTTTAAAGTTAAAGTATAGAAGATTCTATTTAAAAAGATAGGAGAATATGAAAATGAGAAAATAAAAATATAATTTATATAATATATTTAAAATATAATATAATAATAACAAGTACTATTACATTCATTACTGCTACTGTTCCCGCTTTCGTCATCAGTACTTTCATCAATTTTCTCATTGTCATCATGATTAATGCAATTCATATCCATTTATACTCCCAACAGTAAAATTTGAGTTTTTAACCGATCAACCGATGTGAATCATATGTGAATAGGTTTGTTCGTTTGTACTGCACGAAGTTACACTGAAAACGGTTAGGTGTAGTTTTGCACAACGTCACGTGATGTGCAGTGTAGATTCGTGCAGAAAAAACTTTAGAGACAAACGAACGCAATTTAACCTTCCGTCGGGCGCGGTATGATTTTTGACACGGCCGGGCGCGATGTATCAAAATGATTCACTCAAGTTTTTGTTGAAACCAGAGACACACACCGCTGTTAGACAACAATATTAACTTATAAAATATATTTTGTTCATAAAATAAACATAATTTTACTAATACAAAACTTAAAACATTAATTTTTTAATAAAAACTTATCTCACGTAAAAACAAGTTAAATATGCGTTATGATCAAGACAAGATCTAAAAACAACAATAAAAAGGAACGTTACAGTATTTTTCTTTTGGTTTTGCCCTTTTTCAATTACATTGTCCAATTTGCCAAACCATTTTCCAGTTTCGGAAATGTCAAGTCATATGTCAAATAGGAAAGTTATTTGACAAATTGAGAAACATAATTGATAAAAGGGTAAAACAAAAAAAACTGTAGTTTTAAGAAACTAAGAATAAAAAACTAAATTAGGTAGACAGTGCACGGCCATTTTACCCCTACGATGTGACCTAAAACGTAAAGTACCTACTAATATCATAAAGAGGCGCGGTGTATCAGTTTGATATGTAGGTACTGAAAAAGTGAAAATCATTATATATTGCTACCAGACTAAAGCAAATGTAATTATTACGTGTAAAAAAAAACAGTAATAGCGGTGGTAATACCTACCAGACTAGGTAAATGACGTGATTAAAATATTACTGAAAACTGACGGGAGCGGACGCGGTGTATCAAATTGATAAACAGTATTTTATTTTCGCAACACAAGCGCAAGCGGACAATTTGACGTTACTAACCTAAAGGAGGATGAAAAAGAGGAAGCTACTGTGAAATAGAGGGCCCTGTGGCTTGATGTGCAGACATGCGCGGACAAAATACATGACGGGTATCAATCAGATCAGCCGCGCCCGACGGAAGGTTAAACATGCGTGACAGATGATCAGTGCAGTTAACCTTGCTTTCATCCAGGTAAGAGCATAAAATAATAGATCCTACAAAAACGTATAGGTCTGTTCCATTTGACAGAATTTCAAGCTCTGAACCGTTCAGATCATGCGCAGTATGAAATTTATATCCAATTTTGTGCACTGCTCATGCTCAGTAAGATTTTGAACGGTTCAGAACTCGAAATCCTGACGAATGGAACTGTCCTTATAATTATAACTGTACGGTGACAGACGTTGATCCTGTGAATCAGTGCTATATTTTAAAATCACGCGAAAGTGAGCACTTATAATATTTTTAGTGTGAACTATTTTTATATTAATAGTTATTTGTATACCAAGACCTAAATTTAATTTATCTGTCAGTTAGAATGTGTACATTCAACTAGCGTCACATTCCAACTGACAGATAAATTAACCTTAGGATAAACATCGACCATTAGAAGTGAGATTTTTCAGGTTAGGACATACTGCACTTTCTTGTTCGCACTTTAAACACCGAGCAAGAAAGTGCAGTCTAGAGTAACTTGGAACAGATTGCACTGGACAAACGAACGCGATCAGTGCACTTGCACTGTGACAAACGAACGCATTTTTCTGCACTAGGGCACATGGTGTGCACTGGTGTAGACAAACGAACAAACCTAATGTGATGCAGATGCAGTCATATTGCAGGCAACAATAGAAAACAAACAACACTATCTGTAGCCAGTGTAGCCACATAAAATGACATCATGACTTAAATTTCCCTAACTAAGAATACAAAAAACGGTTTCTTTTTGGAAGAAAAACGCAACAATTTATGACGACCATAAGAAAGTTTGTTCCGTGAAAATATAGGAGATTTTCTCCTATATCTAATGCTTCATAGAAGGCAGATTTTGTTAAAAAATAGGAGAACTGGCAACCCTGCGTGACGTAGATATAGAGGAACATTAAAGGATATTCGGCGAACAATGGTCGCGTTCAGACGACCACAGCAGCTGAGTTGTTAACTCAGCAATCGTTTGTGATTGGCTCACATTAATGGCGTTTTCGATTGAGATCAGTCCTAATCCGCTCTAGTGCAACACCCATCCAGATCAGTTCACGACAGAATTGCACTTGATCGGATTAAATGTGCTCCGATGAACGGTGATTGGTCAGCTTCACAGATACTTTATGTGCAATCCAGTTCAATCGAATCCGCCAGTTCTTGATCCCTAAAAGACCAACAGCCATCCGAATACGCCACCACAAGTGCTCGCTCTATATGCGCATGTGCAATTTGATCTGGAGCTGCTCGGAGCAGTCAATCGAAAACGCCATAAGATAATAGCCAATCACAAACGATTGTTGAGTCAGCAGCTCAGCTGCTGTGGTCGTCTGAACGCGACCAATTATTTTGTGAACTGTCATTCCGGTCGTACCTTAAGGCCGGGTTCTGAGAGTCTCCATGGGTAACGCTAGGAGTGAATAAAATGAAAAGGAAAATACACAAAATCATTTATATGAGAGAGAAAGAATATTATTCAGGATTCAGGAGAACCCAAGAGGGTTTACGAACACACTCTAAGGCTGGGTTCGTATAGTTTCCTCGGTAACGCTAAGAGTGAATAAAATGAAAAGCAAAATATACAAAATCGTTTATATGAGAGAGAAAAAATATTTCTCAGGAATATCCAAGAGTTTACGAACACACTCTAAAGTGCACTTTACATTATTTGATTTTTGTATTTGACTTTTGTGTTTGATATTTCTGTCTGATCGAATCAAAAGAAACAAACAATTCTTTGTTTACATCTATTTGACTTTTTGATCGGACTGAACTGTCATTTTTAGTTTGCATTTATATTATGGGTACGTTTCATTTGCGCGCTCACATGCTTTGAGCGCTCATAAGCATTGCTTAAATCGTTCCCTTTGGCTTTGCAAACGCTCACAAAGCGCCAGCCGACGAAATAGTAACGTCATTATGACGTCATAGTCTTCGCTCACAATCACTTATTCCATCGAGGTAGGGCAGCAAAAGCATAAGCGCTTATGTTCCAAATGGAACGTATGAGATGCGTATGAGGAGATCAGCTAATCATAGACAGGTTATAAACAAACATTACACTTTAGAAGTACCTACAGCAGCTATGATTGGCTCAATTTCACTATTTAAGTTATATTTTTGAGGTTATGAATTCGTTGTGCAAACAAAAGTCAAAAGAAACACCTTTGCGTATAACTGCTTAAGCGACTAAATGCCAAAGGAAACAACAGAAAACAGCGCTTGTAAGCGTGTGAGCGCGCAAACGAAACGCACCCTATAAGTAGTTATAAACATAACCCTAAAAGGATGAAATTTCGAATAGTATTGTTATCTTTAAAAATTGTAATTTATTGACCATGAATCACAATAAGATTTTATTACAGCAACTATCTATCGCCATTTCTGCAATATTTCTGTTGTTGCAAATACAAATGACAAACTGCGCATACTCAAAACTCGAATCTCGAATGAAAAATCGAATGGAAATAGACACCGACCTATTTTGAAAAATCAAATCTAAAATCAAATGAAAAATAGAACATTTCACGTCAAACGTAAAATCAAACAGTGTAAACGTAAATATATCGTCATTTGAGCAAGTCAAATGCAATATCAAATGCTGAATCCAATAATGTAAAGTGCACTTAAGGGCGGGTTTACAGAAAGCAAATCAAATATTTAATTTCGAATTAAACTAATCACAATTAAGTTGCCATAAAAATTACATTGCGAACTGTCAAATTAACAACGTTATTAAAATTTGATTGCAATTAAATTTTCTGTAAACTGGCCCTAAAGGTATAGTCGCGCACAGCTTAAATGCTACAATTTGATAGTTCTGTGAGCCTTGCATCACAAGATTTTAAGAGTGAGGTTTGCGTGCGGGAAGTGCATTTAAGGCGACGGGCCACTGCGCGCTAAACTAAGCTAAGCTAAGCGAAACTAAGTTTTTTGAAAATTAGATCCAACGTAATCTTACGCGGACGAGGCAACCGAGCGAAGATAAACATTGTTTTATACCTTTCCTATCCTAACTTCGGTTCCCTTAGCTTTTGTTGCCACGTCCGAGAAAGATTACGTTGGATCTAATTTTCAAAAAACTTAGTTTCGCTTAGCTTAGCTTAGTTTCGCGTTCAGCGGCCACCTGCCTTTAAGGTGCGCGGGAGTGTACCTATTCATTAAGGCACATATGCACAGACAGATCTCAAGGTGGACTTAAGGAAAAAGTGATACTTAAAAGCAAATTTCATATCAAATTGTGTGTTGCAAAGTTACATTTTTCAAAGTAAAGGTACTTTGGCTTAAGTCAAATTAAGATTTGTCTGTGCATACGAGCATTAATTTAAATTTGACTCAAAATGGCAGATAAACGCGCGAAACCTTGGACACGCAATTTTAAACGTCGTCACAGCTTCTGTCTAGCTGATGTAATTGAAATTTTTGATCATATAATAATTAAAGATGATAAAAATAGATCCGAAAAGGGAGTTCGATTATTTACAATTTCTCAAGGTATAAAAAACGAGGCACAATCTAGTGGCTGCAATTTGGCGCGCTTATTTTGACACAAAATGGCGATAATTGTGGTACCTTATCTATTTATATAGGGACTCATCGTAATTAAAAATCAATATCCGACAATAAAGGCCCTAGATCACCCCTAGATAGCTAAAGTAGCGCTATTCAAAGCCATGTAAATCTAAATTTGATTCAAAATGGCGGATAAACGCATCAAATTTTGCCGTAGTGCTTCGTTTCTTACATCTTGAGGGATTCTAAATAATCGAACTCTCTTTTCGGATCGATTTTTAGAAGTTTTAATGCTGCAGGTCGGGATTTTTAATTATTATAAGATAATTCTTTTAATCCGTCAATCAGACAAAACTTGTGAGGACGTTTAAAATTGCGTTTCCAAGGTTTCGCGCGCTTATTTTGACTCAAAATGGCGTTTAATTGCGGTACTTTATCTATCTAGAGCTAGCTTGTAAATTTGCGCTTGGTTAAGGGGTTAAGGCGATTATACAATGCATTTGCATAAAACATAAGACAAAAGCCGTAAGTAGTATTCGACCTGTGTAAAGAAGTGCTCTGTAACACAATAGCTCCGTAACCAAAACAATGCAAATGTAATGTGTAATCGCCTTTAGCAAAAAAAGGGAATGAATATTTTAACCTAACTCTTTAAGGGCCGGTCTTTTAACTTCCTTGTAAACTCCCTTTTTACTAAAATGAACATTAAACTAGTTGCTATAGCAACGCGTATTGATGTGATTGAGATAGATGCACTTGTCTAGTTAATCCGAAAGAGATGCATAATGCTTGATAGGCAGCTAAATGATAGATTTTTCAGTTACAAGGCAGATAAATTTATAAGTAACTTAAAAGGAAGTTAAAAGATCGGCCCTAAGTAGTGTAAATTTATTTATTTATTTTGCGTTAGTGAAAAATGATATTCATCTTTTCTTGCCGAATCATGTCATTTACGGTGATGATCATAAATACAAGAATATAAAATTACAAGCAAAAATTTGTTGTTAAAGTTATCTAAAGCGAATAATATACAAAAAAAAACTCGAAAACTTGATACATCATATTAACTGACAAATGTAATAAAAATAAAAAGCTTGCTTCAAGTGTTGTTCCATTTATTACAAATTTGTAACAAAAAGTTCATATATTATAAGAAATATGGCGTAACATTTCTGTTTGGTATCACCCTTTCTGAGTCGGGAACAGCATTAAATAACTTCGGTTGCATTTTATCAGTCGCCTGAAATTCTAAAATACTAGCGATGTTCCCACATCTGTAACAATAATTTGGGGCCGACCAAATAGTCACTAGTTTGTCATCAAACATGTATTTATAACCTGTAATACAGCACACTCAGACTTTTGCAGAATGGAAAGGAAACAATTAGGTGAAACTGACAAAACTAATTTTTCAGGCAAAACAATACACAAGATTAACCCTTTGTGCTATAGGGATATATTCCATAACTCTATGCTATGCCAAAAAAATGTTTGGATTGTGAAAGGCAAACGTGCCAACTGTTCTATCGTTAACTAGTAACAATTGCCTCCAAGCAGCTTGATATTTGGTAATTTATCTAATTCTTACAATTCCGTCAATGACACCTTTTTGCTTTTACCTCCTTCAATTTTTTACCTTCATGAACAAGCTGGTGTGCTCTGCATATGAGTGATAACGCATTTATTCTCATGAAGTCGTGCGTCACTTTAGCACCAAATAAATAGCCAGCACCTCGTGGACTTGTAGACCTAAAAAGTATGTTTTACATAAACAAAGCCTCTCGAGGAATGAAAAACGATTTCAACCATATCTCAACATCTTCGGGGTCAGACCAAACGAGATCACAGAAAGCACCTTTGTGTGGAATTTCTTGGTTTCTATCCAAACATCGAATTTGATCAACGGTTTTAATCTCAGGGCTCAAGCCTCCATGTACACACAGGATTTTCTCATCTATTAACTGAATCAAACCTAAATTAATATTGGATGATTGCATTGATGGCTTTTGGTTTAACCAAATTATTCTCTGCTTCTAATTAGTAATATCTTTTATATTTTATATTGATAATGACTATATAAATTTCAAAAAAAACTGTTACAAGAACAGTGTGTGTAGAACATAGAATATTAAATATAATTAATTACAACTACAAGAGCTAAATGTGAAATTAACACTAATAGTGTGTTTTTTACATGATTTTTTTGGATAAATTGATTAAATTAAATATGAAAGTGACTCACCGCAGCCACCGTTAGTAAATCGAAAACACTGCAGCAATACTTCCAAGCATTTACATTCCCATACTTCGTCAAACACTCGTCATAAAATCCATAAACTTGAGTGATTTGCCTGCTCTCGTGGTTTCCCCTCAACAGAGTAATTTTCTCTGGATACTTTGCCTTTAGTGTCAATAACCTTGTGAACGTCTCCAGGCTGTAGTAACCTCGATCTACAAAATCCCCCAGGAATATATAATTCGTATCGGGAACTTGTCCTCCTTTACGAAACAGTTCTTCTAAATCGTAGAACTAAAACACACAAGGTTGTTTCATCATCAGGAACGTATTTCGAAGAACTAACCTGTCCATGAATGTCTCCACAGACTGTCACGGGCGTCGTCACGGGCTGTACGTTCGATTCTTCCAGCAAGATCTCGCTGACTATGTCGCATAATTTCTTTAGATCATTTTCAGGCAGGTATTTGCATTGCTTGGCGATTTCTATCCAATTGTCAAGTTCTGCCATTTTCTCGCTTATAACGTCAATTACACAAGATATTTACACCGGTCACATCGGTTTATAGCAAATTAAACAGTCAATTAATTTACATACACTAGACACATAATTACGGTTTATTTGGATTTGTTTAATTATTATTTAGGTATCAGAACACCTACTTTTTCCATTTGACTTTGACAGCTTATTGTGAAGTTAGAAAGAATTTGAAAAAGTGACAACAGCGTCGCCAACCGCTTGGAGTGAAGGTATCCAACGTCTCCTTTTAAATAGGCGTGTTCTTTCGCAGTTTCGCACATTAGATTTGGATCTAAAGGCATTTGATCGGATCCAGTAGTGCTCTTTCGTTGAGGTTATTCTGTTTAAACGGATCATTATCCGTAATCCTCTGCCCGCTCTGAATCATTGGATTTTTGCGATTCGACTGACGAATCGTGATTTATATGGAGATTTTATATTTGGTTATGCCGATGCGGCAGTTCTTTCGAATTTGGATCTTGATTATTACTTGATCGTGATCGATGGATCACCATCAGGGGCCCAATTCTTGAAATCATTCGACAAATGTCGTATGCGTCATGACGTCAAAATGACGTAGACACTCATACAAAACTATACAAATCTTTCGAGAATTGCGTCATTTTGACGTCATGTCGCATACGACATGATGTCGAATGATTTCAAGAATTGGGCCCCTGGAGTTGTTAGCGAAAGAATACAGCTAATATAGTACAGTCATGCGCACCTAAAATGCACTTCCTCACCCTTAAAACCTTGTGGTACATACAAGAACTGTCAAGTTGTAGCATTTAAGCTGCGAACGACTATACATACTATCTCAATCAGAAAAACCGACTACACTTGAAATTTTAGGTTACTGAATGTGACTGAAGCGTGCTTCAAAATGAACTTCTGTCATTTTGACATTAATACCGTTGATTGAACGATTTACTATTTACCCATAAATACTTCAATCAACGTTAATACTATTTTGACAAATCAAATAAAAAGATCCCAATTAAAAGCAATTCAGAAGGCAATAATTCAAACGCGATTGCAAGATGGAATCAGTATTCGAGCAATTGTAACTGAATTAACTATTAGTGTTAGAGCATTGCCGACTAGAGTACAGGCCATGCTTAGTGAGCGGGGAGACTCTGAATTTCGGAGTCTGGGTTGACGCGGGTCTGCTTAATTCATTCCGTAAACGTATAACATGTCTGTCTTCGTGCCGAGCGTTCTGCTAAATTAGAGTTTGTTCTTATTTTTTTCTCATTTAACACAATTGTGGGTCTTTTCCTTGCTTTATTCACGATGCCTGCAAAATGTTCTGTTCTTAATTGCGTTATTATTTTGTCAAGTTAAGATGTCCTATCGCATGAATTCGTGCTAGGAAGCGAGCGCAAGCGTGGTCATGAACACCGGACTCCGAATCCCCACCCACTGAACATGGCCTGTACTCTAGTTGGCAATGGTTGGAGACTATTTATTTTTTTTACTTCATTGTAGTCGATTTTTATTATCACGATGGTAATTTCTATTTATATACCTAGAATAGCTTTCTTTCACTGAAAAGTTTAAATTGTGATTTGAATAATTTTATTGTTCCCCTCCTCTAGATCTGAGTTATTGCAACAAAAAACCTCAGATTCCAATAATTAGAATAAAAAAAAATAACTGCAATAATTTCGTTTCACTATTACATTTCATGAAGATTGCGACATTGCGACAGACCATTACAAGCACGATCTATCGCGTGACTTTAATTTTTTCTCAACAATGGACGTACGGCATAGATTATGCGGAGTTTGAACACGTGGTAACATTTCATGACAGTTGACAGTTTCAGAATAACCTTGCTTTTGCCGCCTGAGCCCCGAGGTCCTCATTTTTATAAACTGCTTCTCTAATTATTTTCTCAATTGTTATCAAGAATTAGTCTTATCTGTAATAAGCTACGCTCTTTTGTCTGAATTTGTCTTCTTAAAAAAAGTCACAGCCGAGTAGTTTGTACAGTGTGATCAATAAAAACTGTCGGAAAAAAACTACTTTCCAAGAAGGATTATATCAATATTTATGTCCGAGTTATAATCTGAAGTTAGAATTTGGGGAATGGAAGGTAACAGCTTTGTTCCTACACACTTCCGGACTAGTTCGAGACTGTCAAATATATTCGCCCGTCGAATTAATCACTGCTTTCAAGAGCTGCGTTAAATGTGAAACTTCGATCGGTTCATATTTCTGACAGTTTCGGACAGGTCAGAGGCTGTTGTAGGAACAGTCCTTTAGTGAACTTTATTTATCTTAATTTATTTTCTGATTCTTTTTACTTCGATCCTCAATTAAATTGATATCGATAAATTGGTTTCAAAAATTTCTAAAAACATTTTTCTTCTGAGGAACCTAAAAGCCTAGTTAACCAAAAGCTCTTGCTAACTATTTACAGCTGAATTCAAAAAAAACGGGAAATGATTCTTTTTCAGTTGTAAATTTGGTTCCATTTGTCATTTAATTGTCTACTTGACAATACGGGCACTTTTCAGAATTAACCGGTTACTCCACCGGTAGACATTTTAAAATTCTAAAATCTACTGTAAAGCTATAATATTTTATTTTAGCTATAATAAGTTATTAACTTATTATAACTGTATTATTATTATATACTTATTATAGCTATAATAACATATTATAGCTTTACAGTGGATTTTAGAATTTTAAAATGTCTACTGGTGGAATAACCGGTTAATTCTGAAAAGTGCCCACATACATATCTTTAAAAAAAATTAACCTATTTACCTATGAACTGACATACCGTCAAATAATTCTAACCTATTTTTAATAAATCCATTTTCACACTATGAAAATATTGAAAAAAAGTGTCGATTTATTTTGACATTTCCCGATTTTTTTGAATTCAGCTGTACTATTCACTCTTAGTTTCTTATAAAATGCGATCGAAAATGATTGAGCGTCCTTGAGAAAATAAATACCCAAAGGAAATCAAAACTACCTTCGGCCTAGAGAATTTTCGCATTTTTAAATACTCAAAATCAGGTGACAATCAATAGCGTTCGTATGTTGTGCACGGTTTGTTTATTAATTGAGTTTTCTACGAGATTTTCATATCGAAATTAGTGCATATTTTTGAAGGACGCTCAATCACTTTCGATCGCATTGTATGTCTTATGGACTACTAACGTGGGGAAATGCCTCTCAATCCTCCAGAATTTTCGGACTGCAGAGTAAAGAGCTCTGAGAATAATTTCTGGACTTGGATTTCAGGATGATGTAAAATCAAAATTTATAGAATTTGGTTTACTCACACTATCCTCCTTATATATTTATTACTGTTTGATTTATACAGGGTGATTGAAATTCGAGGACCAGCATGGGGATCTCGCTTATTATAAGAGATAGAGAATCGGTTAAATGGAGGCAAAGTTGCCAAATTAATTAACTCAGCTGAATTTTAAGCGTCACTTAGAATGTGACTTACACAATGTTATGAAACCTTAAATGTCACAATATAAACGTCACTCAAATTTAAGCTCGATTAAAGTGTGTGGTGCATATAGTCCTTAGACCCAGGATTATAAAAGCAACTTAACTTTAACTCCTAGTTTATTGCCATAACAACAGTGTCCACAATTGTTATCATGGAATTAAACCGATAGTTAAAGCTAATTTGAGTTTATAATACCGGCCCTAAAAGTAGATTGAAAACTGTACCTTAAGTGCATAACGACAAAATTAAATATACAGTTGTCTAAGAAATGTCTAAACATTTTGCTAGAACTCTCAATGTCATTATTGTGTTGTAATTAAATTTCAGAATCATGGTGGGCATTGAACGAACAATGAAATGAAATTTGAATTATATACAGTGTGTCCCAGATTGAGTAGGCTGCCATGGGTAACTTTCTTATTAGTGAAGATAGAGATTTGGTTAAATGGGCAATATTTTGCAGTTTTATGTACTGATTCAGATTCCGTTGAGAAAATTTGAAAATTCCGAATAGTTCAGATATTATCGCAGAAAAACTGAAAATCGCTATTTTCTTTAATGTCCAATAACTTCGCAATTATAAAAAATATGAAAAAATGTTTCGTATAAGAGTTACTATGTTTGATAAAATACAGCTGAAAATACAGTCAAAATAAAATTCAAGATGGCGGCTGACAAGATATTGATAGCAACTTTCTTATTTTAAATGGACGCCATATTGGATTTTTGTACAATTAAATAGCATTTTTTTTCTCGTTTCAACCGTGTATCACAACCCATATCTAAAAAAAAATTTTTTTTATTTAATTTTTTTATTTTAAATCAAGTAAGCGGGTTGCCTTCACTTATTACTTATAAGTGAAGGCAACCCGCTTACTTGATTAGTAATAAGTAAATGCAACCCGCTTACTTGATTTAAAATAAATAAATTAAATTAAAAAAATTTTTTTTTTTTTTTAGATATGGGTTGTGATACACGGTTGAAACGAGAAAAAAAAATGCTATTTAACCGTACAACAATCCAATATGGCGTCCATTTAAAATAAGAAAGTTGCTATCAATATCTTGACAGCCGCCATCTTGAATTTTATTTTGACTCTATTTTCAGGTGTATTTTATCAAACATAGTAACTTTTATATGAAACATTTTTTCATATTTTTTATAATTGCAAAGTTATTGGACATTAAAGAAAATAGCGATTTTCAGTTTTTCTGCGATAATATCTGAACTATTCGGAATTTTCAAATTTTCTCAACGGAATCTGAATCAGTACATAAAACTGCAAAATATAGCCCATTTAACCAAATCTCTATCTTCACTAATAAGAAAGTTACCCATGGTAGCCTACTCAATCTGGGACACACTGTATATTTTTTAAACGAAAATTATGATCAAATCAGATTGATCCGATATAGTTTTGTTTTATTTTTTTTAAGGATAGGGTTTTAAGAAAATAAAGAAAACTTCATTTCTAATTTTAACTTATTTATTTTATAATACGCAAGCTCATTTAATTATAACCTTAAAATTTAATAAACTTTCATAATAATAACGGTAACTCAATATAGTCTATACTACACAATAATACAAAAGTTTTATAAACACAATAACATATATAAAGTTTTTCGAAAAAGAAAAGAGAATTATGGACCTCTGGGACTCTCCTCCTCTCGCGGGGGGCATCGTCCACGCGCAAGTTTCTTGCGTTGTGCTCGGAACGATTCGTCAAATCGAAAGAAAAACAGAAAGAAATAGAAAACGTTCTCGTAAATGCATAAATTTCGTTTTAATTTTTTTTTGTTTTAAGAGGTCAAAAATGTCATGTAAAATATTAATCGCGCTTGTATATGTATATATAATTTTTTTCTTTTATTTTTAATAATTTGGATGAATTCCAAACGTTACAACAAATTGGCTGTTTTTACAATGTTATTTTAATGCTTTGCAAAAATAACTTTTTCAAAATAACAACAAAAAAGTAATTCAAAATGAAAAGCTTCCAATGTTTTAAATTTCCCGCCAAATTTATATTTGCCTCGGGCGCCATCTAACAAGTATAAAATCATTTTAATTTCCTAATTTATTGTACAATTTCATTGTATAAATCATAACGGTAATAAATAGGTATTTTATTGTGAGCTATTGGAATTAAAAATGGTGGAAATCTGTAAAAGATAAAAGTACTCTTACTATTGAATTTAATTTTGAAAAATATTAATGGTTAATGAACGTCGGAATTGTACAAAGATTGGTCCCTATCATCTTGAATGTCTTGTTGGCTTGTAGGTATATTCCTACTTAGGTGCCACCTGGCGATCATTTTGGTGCTGCCTTTCTTTAAATTTATATTTGAATAAAATAATAATAATTGAAAGTAGCTTAAAAGCAATCCTGATGGAAGTAATAACAGTCGATGATTTCGAAAGTACGTTATGTATAAACTTGGTAATTTCCTAAACTATTCTAATTTGAAAGAAAGAGCACAGCAATAACATATTCCAATTTCCTAGTATCTAAAATTTTTATATTTACTAGTTTTTTCGTCTTGTTCTGATAGGCATTTGAAAATACATCTGAAGAGAACACGTTTTGATATAGGTGGTATCATACAAAACAATAACATTGAAAACAGCTCAAAGAAATACTAAGTTGGCAGCCCTGTTTCCCGCCAAATTTGAACTTCAAACACATTTGCTATTTGGATAACACACATTTGCTTTGGTTTTTGATTAACGCTTCGAATTCTGCTTTTTAGCGTGCACATTTGGAATTCATCGTAACATTTAGTATCAAATACCACATTTAGATCTAATAATCACATTTCTCAGTTTTGTTAATTTAAACAATAGTTCCACACCTACTGACAACTGTACAGTCTGAATTCATTTTGTCTTTGAATTTGGAAACGAACGCATGGCGCGCGCATGTGTGTGTGTTGTATCAAATATAAGTACATCCTTTCGTAGAAGATATTCGATAATAAACTATTTAAACATACTGATATTCAGGTAGCTAGCTCAAATGTACAATTATTTTAAAGAAATATTAAAAAAAAGGAAGGGTGGGCGCTAAATATACATAAGAGAAATTGTTTTTCGTTCTTCTAAACGTAAATTAAAAATATTAAAATATTTGATATGCGTGCCTGGGTGCGTAGGTGAGAGCACACAAGCACGCACATTACGAGTACATACACAAATAGGACAAATCAAGTATCAAAAAATTTAAAAAAAGGAACGTGGACTTTTTTTTTGTACAAATTCTTGGTTATATTGGTAACTTACGTTATTACGGTCATTGTATATGACACTTATTACAGGCGACTTATTTAACGAAAATTTATTTATGTTTAAAATTACGAAAATGAAGAAAAAGGTAAAAAGAGTGAAAAGGGCAAATAACTACAGTATGAGCATAAATGTTTGAGGACAAGTTGAATTTCCCGCCTTCCAATATTTTTCTTAAGTTGGTCAAATGCATAGGTTACAAAAAAAATAGGCAAGTAATTTGTTTATTTTAAATACAAGAAGCGGCAATAACTACTGACAGGTACATTAGGCAAACGCGTCCCATTTTGTCTTATAAATTCTTGGAGCCGGCTGCAAAATTCACACAGGCGACACTAAACAAAAATTAATTTTTCAGGACGGCCACACACAAAGAGTAAAAATTACTAGATAGAGACGCGGGAAATTCAACTTGTCCTCAAACATTTATGCTCATACTGTACATATAATGCAATGAATCAACATAAAAAAAATAACTTACAAGGAGAAGGCATCTAAGAAAAGAAGAGAGAATAAATGAAGACATGAAAACAGAAAAAGTAATTTATACAAAAAAAGCAAGCATGAAAGGAAGAAGAATTACAACGAAAAATGAAACGGAAAGAGAATGCACGAAAATAGAGAAATTTATTTGAAAAAAGGGACTACTTTAAATGCCACTCGAAAATAAAATTTGATTTCTGTTATTTTTTTAATTATTTAAATAAATAATAAATTTGAATTTACCGACAAAATTTCTCATATTGAAGTGCCATCTAGTGACAGACATATCAATTAGCGATAATGCAATGAATCGAAAACGCTATAAATTACACCGACAAAAATGCAATACAGTAAACTTAAAAATGTACACTTTGGTCCGCTATTTAATGGCTTAGATATTAATTAATAGTAGCATTAAAGTAGCGAAGTAGTAGAGAACTTAAATGAATATTACTTAAGAACAGTGCAAAAGAGAAAATAGACATGAAAGAGATTAGAACAAAATGTGATGGACAGAAAAAAGAAATGAACTAGAAACTAGAAGTGACGGCATGAATACGTATAAAAGTAAGTTAGAGTGACGAGGAAAAATGAAGGAAAACGTAAAAAAGAAAAAGAAGATCTTGCAAAAGAAAATTAATAAAAAATGTCCAGTGAAGAATTTTAAAGCAGTGAAAAATAATCAGGTTGAATAGACATTAAAAAACAGTAAAATTTTAAATAGTCATAAGAACGTACCTTTATAGACAACCAAATTTACTCACTATTTCCTGCATCATTTTAAAAAAATTAAACTGTGAAGAGAAAACTGAAGTTAATTGGAAATAAAATTCAAAAAGTACCGAGAAATGGGCAAAAGTCAAAACAAAACGTTAACGCCACGTCATACGTTGTTACATTGTAATCAACAATGATTGAATGTGCCCCCCTATTATTATTTTCTATTATCCGCACGGCGTTGTGCAGAAATTATTATTGATATCCTTATAGATACTAAATATGTAGCTATCGGAGAATGCAAGATTGATAAGATTTCGGAAATATTTTAGACCTGCAACCATTGTTGATCACTGATCACAGTGTATTTTTCTTTTCCAGTTTTTAAATAACATTTGAAAATAAAAAGTTCTTTTGTTTTCCATCATTTTTACATTACCAACGTAATTCTATTATTGTAGGTTTTCAAACTTGTTTTAAATTTATTGTTAAAATACCTGAATTTAAAAGTAAAGTAACACAAATTTGAATTTACCGCCAAAGTCTTATATTCTAATATGTCATATGGCGACCCGAATATGAATGATTGCTACCACTGATAATAGATCTTTCCAGATAGCTAACGAGATAGGAACGAATGCACGTCTTGTTTGCGCAAATTCGAAAACTGAACATTTTAATTCCGAAGCTCAATTAGCTTATTTATCTACCATCAGATGTCTCTTAAGTAATAGAGAAATAAGTTAAAGTGGGGCCAGGATGCGATGAGGTACGGTTAAACATGCTGTTAATTCTCCTTTTAAACTTTGCATCACACCATTTAGTTATAGTATTTGTCTACATGTCTACTTATATTTACAGGTTTTGGTTTTCCACTCTGCTATTATAACAGTAGCGCCACCACGTGAGTTAGTCCCAAATTAACAACAAGTTTGGCTCCAAATTGGAGCGTCAAATTTAATACATTTGATGAGCCTTCCGCTAAGCTCTAGTATCTGTGTTGCTACTAATGAAATGTAGGTAGACATGTTAATAAACGAAAATAGCATAAATTAAGAGGAGAAGTGATACAGATAAAATGACAAGAAATTTGAGTGAAAAAAGAAGTTAAATGAAATATGTCAGTTGGTGCCGTTAATAAAAATGTGAAAAAAGCAAATTAAATTAATTTTGAAGGGAGAAGTGATATTAGTATAGATTAATAATAATAATAGAAGAAAATAAAAACATGAAAGAAAATATAGGAAAAAAGAGAAATAAAACGAAAAGAGAATGTATAAAAGTAAAAGATGGGGGAAAAAGAAAACAATGAATAAGCAGATAAGATAATAAAATAAAGAAATAATAAGAATGTCTCCAAAGCAAAATCAATAATAAATTAGGATTGACCGTTAAAATTTTGTACCTCTCTTAAAACGTTAACTAGTGACTAGTGAATGTTATATTATTTTCCATTTTTTTGCTACAATACCTGTCAAATGTTTCTGATGTCAGTACCTGGTTAACTGAATGATAGGAAGTTTCAAAAATGTTTGTTCTACATTTAGGGATAAAGCAGCTTCCAACAGAAACCTTAGAATTTTGACAGTTATTATATAAAAAGCAACAAACTACATATAGAAATAAATTTAAATTTAGCACTGAGATTTGGTGATTTTTTAAAATTATTAATAATCGCTGGTAATGAAAATGCAAGAAATGAAAATGAAATTAGCATTCATTAAGAGCGAGTAGAGCGAGTAAGAATCACTGAAGGTTAAATGGTCTTTTATTGTTTTGTAGGGGGTCAAACACGGACAAATCACGTGATTTACAATTGTCAGTCTGGTTTAGTATAATGTGACAAATGAAGACATACGAAAAAAAGAGCAAAACAAGAGGAAAAAGAAATGAGCGAAATAGGAGGAAAAAAAGAATCAAGATAAATATATGAATTATAAGAACAGTTATTATTGCATGCAAGAAATAGTGAGCGCTGCTATATGCAATGGTTTTTAACTTTATAAATACATACTAGAAAATCATGAAATCCTTAATCCCTTGCTACGTACAGAAATACACTTTCCTGTACTTCAGTTTAAAAGCATATTGAAAAAGTTTGAATATTTTTATAAAAGTTTGAGAAGCACTACAAATCGACAAGAAAAATTATAAAATTAAATACAGGACAGTACAAAGGTAATTGAGAAAAAAAGAAAGTAAAAGAAAGAATTATTACACTAATGAATTGTTATTCGTCAATTAGTTCATCAAGAGGTGGAAAGACCGGCCCTTAGAAGTAACTATTAATACGTCATGTGCTACATAAGGGGTAAATAAGAAATTATTTAAATTTTTACTGTGAAAGGAAATGTATGTATGTGTAAAAGGGACAGCTAAATAGTAATGGAAAAAAGCAATAGCAAAAACAAAGAATTATAAAAATAAAATAAGTACCTATGTATGTACTAAGAAAACTTGAAAGAAGGAAAAGCACCAGTTACAAAGTAATTAGTTAAAAATATAGAATATGGATACACAGTGTTCATAACTGATTGAAAGACACTTGAATTTAGCGCGTAGTCGTGTTAGTAATTTTCATGTTATAACGTTGGTATTTCTGTTGCGCGTCTGTGTACCAGTAGCCTGCTGTCGTTTACGTTGTGATTTTCATATTTTCGTTGAGTAAAAAAAAATGCTCTGAACAACATTTTTTTGTAATTCATAAAAATAATGAACTTTCTACATTTCTTAAAATAAATTATTTTGTCAAAGTCTCATTAAATTGCCTTCTGTAAATTTTCCCTTACACCGTCCATTGTAAAGAAGTACAGTTTTTAGTACCAATTGTTAATACGAAGTGGTCAAGAATAACTGTTTAAGCTGACAATACAATGAAGAGCATTTTTTTATTCGCCTATTTGCAACACTGTTGGTTTATTTGACATAACCTGAAAAGCGATAAGATTGTAGGTTATGTTAATAGAAATTAGCGTTTTAATTTGAATTTGAAATGTCAAATGACGCTTGTAAAGTGAAGGCTGCCAGTGTCAAGCCGTCAAGAACCGGAAGTTACTTAGGTTGTACCATTTAAAAATAAAATTCAGCGCTGCCAACCCAAACAGTGATTCTTGACAACTTTGTATTAAGCTATCCAGCGGGAAATTCAAATGACTTTCAATCAATTTTGAACGCACTGTATAAACATTTAGATCAAATAAGTAGTAGTACTTTTTTACATGAAAAAAAAAAAATTAAATGATTTGAGGTGGTGGCAAACAAGGTAGACAATTTTTTTGTGCGGCTTAAGAAAAAAAAAGAAATATGAAGCAAGAAAAATTCAAGAGATATTTAGCATAATGTAATTTGAATATAATGAAATTTCAACACGAATGTTACCTTACGTTATTCATAAGGATTATTAACAAATGAGCAAGGGTCAAGAAATAAGTAAATTTGTATAATTTCCGTTGCAAATAAGTCACCTGTGCGAACATTATCAGGACATAATTCTCTTACAAACTCATAGTTTAAGAACTCGGAACGAGAATTAAAAAAAATCAAGGTTGCAAGAAGATTTCATCTCCGTCAGTCTGCAGTTTATCAGTTATGCCCTTATAATGCAACGACAACTTTTAACCACAAAAATAACACAATATTTTATCATATATATCTATACTAACTAACGTTAAGAATGTTACATGCTGCAAAAACACGTGGCATCACTAGGTCCTCCCCCCAAACGCTCTTCGTCTATTCTACGATTAAAAAAAAATGGTAGTTCTCGCGTGAACACATTTAAAAATTAAATGGCATAAATGGTAACTATTCTTTCATTTGCATTATGTTTCGTGTTCTTCGTTTTGATGTTATTCGTCTTGTTCTTGGTTTGTTTTATAGTTAAGTATTTAAGTACCGTCGAGTTTGATTCTTGTGTTTAAGTCATTTAAATTATGTATTTTTCAGAAACTATTTCATCCACACAATTAAAAAAATAAATAAATAGAAAAGCAATTTTTGTTTAGTTTTCAAAGTATACGAAAGACTAAGTTATAAAACATTTAGAAATTCATAACTAAAGACAAGTAAAAGGGTAATCAAATGCAAAATATGAAGTTAATCATCGTCGAAGAAGAAAGAAATATTATTGTTTCAGCAAGCAAGATAACGACACAATATCTAAAAACTGGTTAAAGTAAAGCTGTGAAAAGAGTGTGAAACGTGAAACTAAAAGTTTTCAAGTAAGATAAATCAAGAAAAAAGAAAAGAAAAACATTAAGGCTGGGTTCGTAAAGTTTCCTCGGGTAACGCTAGGAGTGAATAAAATGAAAAGCAAAATATACAAAATCGTTTATATGAGAGAGAAAGAATTTTACTCAGGAATATCCAAGAGAGTTTACGAACACACTCAAAAGGTAAAAAGGAGGAAAGTAAACAATAACAAAAATAAAGAAGACATGAAAGAGGTAGAATTGAAGAAAACATTAGGATTGAAAAGAAAAAGAAGAGAGTTAAAAAAATGTTATCAAAAAATAAATAGTAGTATATATGCAATTAATTCGGAAATATAAAAGTATAAAAGAAAAATGAAAACAGAATAGGAAATCCAAATGTAATAAATATAAAGACAAGAAAATGAAAATTTAAATTTAATGAAAAGGAAAGTAGAAGTAGAAGTTTAAAAAGTAAATTGAAAAGGAAAGAAACGACTTAAAAGAATAGAAAAGAATAATAACTTGAGAGTGTTAATTAAGTTTCCTATCACCAAATTGTTGGGTTTCTTATATTCTTGTTCATGTAAAATTATTTAGCAAAAATAGGAAAAAGAGGTTAAAGGCAACAGAAAGAACTGTGTTCTGTTTTAAACCAAATAATAAGAAATTTTTTGTAATTTAAAAAAGAATGACATCTTAAAGAAGGAAACAATAAAAAAGGAAAATTGAAAAGACAAGAAGTAAGAAAATTGTGACAACAGCCAACACTACAGAGCAGTTCATTAAGTTATCTATTTCACTAAAGTGTTTTTGGTTATTTATTTTGTATATTTTGCTGAGATGGAATAAGAATAGATAAAGCATTTGAAAGAAATAAATAGTAAATAATGCTCCAATGTAGAAAAAATAAAATCACATATGTATAGGCAACTAATATTACAGATCTGTTGGTAGAGTTGCTTATACACTACTTCTACACTTATGAATACGTGTATTATAGCATAGAAGAAGTATATTTACATAAAGAAATGCGTAAATATGCAAAGCACTATAAAATGAAACGGCATAAGGATAAGGTACATAAAGAATCTGTCAAAGATAAGGAGCTACAGAAAAGATAAGAAATCAAATGTTAAAGACGATTATAATGAAAAAGAGTAGAATAGAAGAATGTTAATTTAACTGACTGATTGTGAGGTGGAGACTGTTTGATAGTGAAGTCTACAAATATGTCAATTAAGTTGCCCATCATTCCCCCTCGTCTTCTTTGTTTAGAAAATGACAGGTGCAAATCAGCACTCGCATGTCAATGCGTGTAATTGTTGAGTTTTGAACAGTTGTGTGAGTAAAACAGAATAGGCAAGATTTTTAGAAAGAAAAAGACGAAAAAAAATACTAAAGAACATTTTTTGAAAACACTACGGCACGTCAGACAACTGTTAATTAGGTTGCCTAAACATTACAATTTTTCACAGAAACTGCACAATACTACATACAACATAAAAGATGCAGAAAATGCAGAAAAGGAAAATTAATGCAAGAATCAAATAAAAATTGATATATGAGAGAGAAAAAAAAGTTTACTAAACGGAAGGAAGAATCTGATTTAATGTTATTAAAAGCGAAAGTATTTGTAACTATAAAAGCAATTCTTCCTCCCTCTCTCCAGTTCGAGATTTATCCTTTTACCTAAAAGTAGGTAAGTTGAACGAAGAAGGGAAAAATTTGAAGGAAAGTTTTTTCAATGGCCCCCGCTAAAAGTATGCAAGCATCGTCCCCCTAAAAAGCAAACTGTGCACCACACCTGATTTAAAAATTAAAGAGTCAAAAATAGATTGAAATGAATAAATAATAAAGTATAAACAGGACTTTTTTTCAAAGGACAAAAATAAGATGAAAAATTAGGAAAGAATCAAAACTTTAGTTTAAAAATATTGAAGGAAATTTTTAGTAAGCGTCAAGTAATTGAAGTAAAAAACTTAAGAGAAAATATAGTGAAAGAAAACTAGTAAGAGAAATAAAATTACAAATTACAAAATTATGCTTAAAAGTGTACTAATAAATAACAAAGATAAGATTTAAGTAAGACAGAAGAAAAACGAGAGAAATGCCTTGAAGGTTAAGAACTGTAAAAATAATTATAATTGATAAATCGTTTTACTTTAATACCTTTTTTTATTCTAATTCTGTTTAATTAACTTATGCGCTCTCTTTATATATGTTCTCTTCTTTTACAGAAAGAGAAGAGAACTGAATATATTTACCATGTAATATACGAATATGAATAAAAAGATAAGAAGTAAAACTATTTTATAAGTAGTAAAGGAAAAGAAGGGATTTTCAAAGGAATGTTTTAGAAAATTCAGAAAAAGTTTCAAGAAATAAAAAAAAGACAACACCGTGAATTATTTTTCCTAAACCATATGCTTAGAAGTGTACGTACTAATTAACATTAAGACACCTGAAAGAACTTTTTAAATAAAGAGGAAAAACATAAAATTAAAAAAATAAAATAAACAAGGAAAAGTATGAAGGAAGTTTTTTTTCTTGTCTTTAAATGAACAGTGCATTTCTTCTCTTTATAAAATTTACGGGTGATTTTTTCTCTTCTTCTAAAGCTAGAGAGAATGTTTGTAAACAGAATAAGATAACCAGAGATGAGAATAAATGGTTAAAAGTGAAACAATTTTCCATGGATTAAGAAAAATAGGAGGAAAGCTTGAATGGAAAAGAAACACAAGAGTTTTAAGAAACCCTCAACGTAATACAGTGAGGAAGAGAAAAGGAAATTTGCAAAGAGAAAAGCCAAGGTTAACATATAGAGGGAAACCATAAATTACTTCAACCCAGGCGACCAATTTGAATTAGGTTTTCTTTTGTCGAAGTGACTTTCGAGGCTGTAGGTGTTCTGTTGTGTTTAACACTGTAACCAAGCATTCCCAGATGCTTATGCAAATTATGATGCCTTTGTAAATCGCAGGCATTACATCCTCGAACGATTTAACACACAGTATTGCATTGTTACCAACAGAGTAAAATGTGTTGCCTATACGGCGCGGTCATGTGGGTTGAAATCACTTGAGGTTTCTCTGCATTAAATATTTCTTAACTAAAAAGGAACAAAAAAAGGTGTTCGGAAGGAAGAGTTTAAAAGAGTAGCAAGCGTGTGAAAATGAAATGAAATAAAAAATTCTGAAAAGAAGAAAGATAAAAACGTCTAGTACTTAGGCAACTAACTCTTTACACCTGTTGGTGAATACCTGCACTGTGAAGAGTGAAGTGAATTTTGTTTAGAAAAATATATTTTAGAAATTATAAATATAAAGTATTATTAATAGTTTCTGAAAAATACTAATTTAGAGGTTGGCTAAAAAATCGCTAACCACGACAAAGACTTTCCACAGTAAAGATCGATAAAAAAACGACTAGAAATCGTCTTGTTTGAAAAAAACTGGCAGCGTCGGTAAACAGTCTTTTCGGAGGCAAAAAAATAAAAAAAAATACGAGGAAAAGATACTGTATTTGGCAGTGGTAAATTTCTAAGTAGTCTTCCGTTTTGGGGCGCGAAGCGTAGCAGTGCCACATTTTCAACATGGGTATAGAAGGCAACGCATTCAGACTTTAGTTTCGGACACAACTCCGAAGACAATGTTAACGATGAATATGTTTACAGACTTCGTATTATATAGTTTCTTTCACTTTTTTTTTATAAATATGGTAACTTATTCACACGCACTCGCCGCGACTTCGTACCCGCCGATCCCCGATAATATCATCAATGGTAGCTGCTGGATGTCTTTAAAAAAGTTTTAATTCCATATCGGCGAGCCGAAGTCACCTTTGTACGCAAATACTTGAAAGTTCTATAAAGTAAAGATGATAAACCTAAATATTTACAATTAATTACAAATACTTTATAGATCTTTAGTCTGTACCTATACAAAGAAAAATGATAATGATAATAGAAACGTGGACATTAGTACTATCTCTGAATTGCGGAGTTCAGAAGAAAAGGAACGTAAAACATTTTACTCTCCAGTAAAAGAGCAGCTGCCGATTGAACCTAAAAGAAAATCAACGGATTTTTTTGAGATTGAACGATTTTTAAATTGCCCAAGTACTCACCTCAGGTAACCTAACAAGTAACTCTTGAAATCTAGTGGGCTGTTGAGGGTAGATATGTTGCGTGTACGCTCGCAGGCACGTCATGTATCGTTCTTGAATGTTTTCGAGCTCACTAGTACCAGTAACTCCTGGTCGCGCTGAAAATTAAATTAAATCGTTAATTGAAGTAGACGTAACAGTTCAATGATATTGAGTTAAAATTAATACCGAGTTTTTAACAATTTCCGAGTCCTACGTGATTACCTAAATTAGGCAACCAAGTTCACATGTATGGTGGTAATATTTAAAATAGCCCAATTTCAGTAATAGGATAACCAGTGGCGTAGCAGAGTTAATTTTTTCGGAAAATTAAAAAAAGTACAGTTTTATCGTAATGTCCGAAAATGAAGTAGGTATGAAGTAATTTAATGTTAGAATAAATATGAAACGTCGTAATTACGAAGTAATACATGAACCACGCACGCCTATGTTCACGTTGGTTCAGGGTTGCCAGATCTCTTGTAGGCAATGTCATCAAGTTGTTTATAAAATGTCGCCAATTTTTTTCGACGATAATAAAGTTTAAATGTGAAATAATTAGTGCGCATACGTATACCATAAGTTATGAAAATCAAGAAAAAATTACAGTTTGACAAATTCAGTTCCTTCACATATCCTACATTTTCAATTTTGACAGTTCACCTGTACCAGTAGCGGTTCTAGCATGCGCGAGGCCCTGGGCAAGTTTAAAGAGCAAGGCCTTTTTCAAAAATTTAAATTTTACCAAAACTGCGCTTTCCCTAGACAAAAAAATCGATCATAAAGTTACGCCTATCTAGGTACTTTTTTATAACAAAGTGAGAACAATTAGAGAACGTTCTTAATAATAATATTTATTTATGCCCAAATTCATACATGAATATTATGAGTGTACTTATTTACATTCGTCACAGATTACAAAATTTTAACAACGTACAATTTTAACAAGTTTTACAAGAAAAAAAGCCCAATACTATACCATAATAACAATATATCTTACTTGCTTATTAAATCAATAATGCTGTATTAATAATAACATTTTTTGTTATTCGAATTTTATGTTGACTGAATCGTTCCACGTGATCAGATCGGAGGTGTTCACAGGTATACCTATTCAGAATTTCTCTCTAATTTCTGCATCTCTATCTATCTGCTTTTCAATGTAAATTAGTTTGACTTTAAAGGTATATTTTTCGAGCTTTCTTAGAAGCGAAGGCATCAATTAAATCAGAGTAATTTATTGAACGACATAATTCATGTTCAATAGAAATCAGAGTCAAACCAGATAACCTGTCTTGACTTATTGTTGAGCGCAAATATGTTTTAATCAACTTCAGTTTCGAAAAAGAACGCTCTGCACATGCTACTGATTCTGGCAAAGTAATGGCCGCTTTATAGTTCGCAATTATTTATTGCCGGCAATGAAAATTGCAGCGATTTGTATTACACGCATGCGCAGTACTTGCATTTTGTATAAAAATACAACACTGCGCATGCGTGCAATACAAATTGCTGCAATTTTTATTGCCGACAATAAATAATTGCGAACTGTAAAGCGGCCTTAAGAAATATTCGAAGAGCAATAGCAAGATTTGGAAAAATTTCAATTAAACTATTTGAAACTATGTACTGTAATGTTGTCATTGATTTTTCATGTTCCATTCTCAGTAAAGTGCTTATTTCAGAGAGTAAATCATTGCTCAAAACGTCAGACTGATCATTATTTCGTTCTCTCAGAGCCACTTCTAAGTTTTTACATAAAATTTTGCATTTCGTAATTTTCCAGTATTTCCAGAATTTCGGAACGCGAGGCCCTTGAAGTGCGAGGCCCCGGGCTTTTGCCCGGTTTGCCCGTGCCTAAAACCGCCACTGACCTGCACAGTTCAATTTAGGTACCATATGTATACAAAGATTGAACATTTTTTGACGATTAGTTCATCTTTACAGTTGGTTCTTGTCCGATGAAATTTGTATCACAAAATCTTTTAAGCGGACACTAAATCGCGCACTATAACACTTTACGAAGCTGTCGAACGACGGTGAAACGTAAAGTGTTATAGTGCGCGATTTAGTGTCCGCTTAAAAGATTTTGTGATTAGTTCATCGTAAATTGATGACAGTGAAAATACAAAGTGGCCAAAAATAACTGTCCGAGTTGGCAATTAAGAGCATTTTTTTTATTCGGCTATTTGCAACACTAGAACCGGATATATTTCTTGTTAATTTATTTGACGTAACTTGAACTGCGACAAGATTGTAGGTTATGTCAATAAAAATTAGCGTTTTGATTTTGATTTGAATGTTAAATGACACTTGTAAAGTCAGTGTCAGTCTCAAACGTCAATAACCGGAAGTTACTCCAGTTGTACCATATAAACATAAAATTCAGCACTGCCAACTCAAACAGTGATTCTTGATCACTTCCTTGTACTAATATCGGCAGATGATATTTATTAAAATACTTTTAATGCCTTTAACATTTATTTGTCAACGTTGACAATTAATATCTATAAAGCTACTATTTGGCGAAGCACAGATTACCTTATGAAACATCTTTAACATATCCCAAATAGAGTGGCCTATTAAAAGTTTTCTGAGAAGGGAATATACAAAAATTCTGAAAATTAATACACTGCCCTAAGGGAAAGCGATCTTTCGGATTAAAATATTTTTACTTTTATATCACTTCCGGTTATACCGGATGTCGCCATTAACTTTCTTATTTTAAATGGAATGCTATACTTTTTATTACAAATTCTGATTCTACACATGATTTTAAATAAAAAAATGTTAAGGCTTCCCTATACCTAAATGTAGCAGAATTTGAGATATCTTCGAATTTATTTAAAAAATTGTTTTGGTGACCTAATCCATTTTAATTAAATTGGCTCGTATTCTCATCCTATGATTAATTTAACAACGAATTCGTAATTGTAATAATCATAGAAAATGGCTTTTAACAGTTTTAAAAGTAAGTGAAGTTAGCACTCGAAGTTATTGGAAAAGAAATTGTTTTACTTTGTATGAATTGAAATTTCTCAAACCGGTCAATGTATTTGTATGTTACTTTTATGTTTAAAAAAATGGTCATGTAATTAAGTAATCAATTATACAAAGTACAAAGTGAATAAATTTTGCTCTCTTATGAAAAACTACAGAGCGTTAAGAAATGATTGAAAGGCATTTGAATTTAGTGCATAGTCGTGTTACTAATTTTCGTCTTACAACGTTAGTACTTTTATCGCGAATTTCACCAGCGTGCTGTTACATACTTACATTTTGCTTTTTATATTTTCATTCGAGTTTATTAGTATTACAAAAAAAAAGATAGATTATAGTTTTATACAAAGATAGGTTAACAAGTAGAGACCGAGCTTCCTCGGACACCAAATTTGATGCCCCTCAATTTTTTTGTAGTCAGTTTTAAAAAAATAAAATACGTTTAGAATTACGAAATACTAGACGAACGTCTAGATGCAGAGCAGAACCCTCCAATCAGAATCAAGAACTAAACCGTCCAAGTAGTCTCAAGAAGTATTCAAAATTCAAACGACAGATTCAGGACAGATAATATATTGTTAGATTATTGCGTTTACTCGTTTAATAGTGCGATTAGACCGCAAGTTTAGATATTCATTGGCGTTTATGAGCACAATATTTTACATATTCACTTGAGTGCGATACGTAAAGTCAAAATGAATAAAGAAAATAAAATTATGATTTGTGATGTTTGTGAAATAGAAATAAAATCAACGATGAGCAATTTTAAAAGACATTTAAAAAATAAGCATGATATAGTTGAAAATACAAATTATAGAATCAAATGCCCAGAATTAAATTGTGCCTTTGAGTGTTTGAAAGTGAAAGAATTACGAAGCCACTTGGAATCTGAACATGGTGTTGTTCAAGAAGTGGAGGAAATTCGCTTTAAAAGCATGCAAGGTATGCATGTATGTTATGTTTTTCTAAAACATACGTTACGTATAATTTGCAGATTTTAATATTTGGAAAGAATCTGAGGAAGTTCGGAGCAAATAAATCCCCGTGGATGAAACATGGTGGAAATCGACAAAGCACAATTTATTATTTTTTTTGCAATAGAAGTGGAAGACAACGGCTTATTTCCAATGAAGAAAGAAATCGAATGATAAAATCACAGGGTTCTTGTAAAATAGATGCCACATGCACATCTTCAATTACACTCAAACAAGTTGCTGATGATGATTTGAGGATTACATACCGTCTGTTTGATTATAAAGGCCCCAAGCTATAACTCATTTATTTTTGCTTAAACACCCAGTAATGAGTATATATTCTTAAATGGGACGTTGTTTTCTAGAGAATGAAGTAAATCAATATTTTTTTGGCTACACTGTATAGGAGTCATGACGTCATCGACATTTTTTTTAAATGGCACGATGAAATTTTTTTTGCGAAATACAATAGAACATCCTTTTCTCTTTTCAACCACATAAAATTTTTATATCCTTACATAAGAAAATGTTCGAGAAAACTGAAAAAAACTACCTACATAACTTACCATTTAACATTTAAGGCACGCTAATATTTCTAGCATGCTATGAGTAATTTTACTGAAATTTGTCATACTTTATCTGTGCTTTATCTAATTTGGTAAACAATTTCTAAAATACCGGCACTGTCAAACTGAAACTGTTTTTTCTACATTCGTAGTAAACCTCTAGCATATCGGCTTCTTCATTAATGTTATTCATTTCTCACCGTTTCAAACTAATTATAAGTCAGATTGACAGTGCCGGTATTTTAGAAATTGTTTACCAAAATTAGATAAAGTATGACAAATTTAATTTAAAACATTATTTCACTACATTTCATCTTTTTTCATTTAAAATATTTTTTACTTTTACGAGTAGGTACCATGTCAGCATCTTTTACTAGAATTGGTATATTTATGTATTATTACAATGCTTCTTGTTTTAGATCATTTTAGATATACAAAACTTTGTGTGTTCTACGTCAAGAAACAAATGTCAGTAATTTCAACAAATAGGTATTTAGAGTCTTCTCAAGTTTTTTTTTTGAAAGTGATTCATCCCTTTTTGAATTTAAAAATTACTGTAATACATATTATAAAAATAGATGTTCAGTGTGGGCTACCTGAACTTCCCACCACCACTGCGGAGTACGGAAATGCTTCGTAATCAGTATAGCCAACTCATAAATGAATTTTTCCCCTACTACACCTTAGTTCTAATTCCCCTAAATTAGTACTAATCTATCCCTAATTATTTTTTCCAAATCAAACTAAAAACTCACGAATAATTGTAATGATAAAAAATATTATTATAAAAAAAATGGTTGTTATAAAACACAAACAAAAAATAAACAGGATTACAACTAATTAAAGGCTCACCATGGAGATCTCATAAACTATAATAGATACAAAAGGGGCTATTCTGTAATTTATTAACAGGCTGTTAAAATTTAAGGATACGTTAAAATTCAAAATAGAGTCTTGTGATTGGCTGTTACCACGGTAACGGAATTTAACGTCTTCGATACAGAATAGGCCCTAAAGACGGTTAAATTAAATTAAATCTTTCCTATCTTTATTTCTTTCTGCAATATTGGAAACCAACTGAAAATGCTCATTTTCGAAAATCTTGAATATTTTGTTTACCTATAATACAAAATCACAAAATTTTGTAATTTTATATTAAATTCGATGGACTAAGGGAACATAACTTTGAAAATACTTTTTCTTGTTCATTTCAAAATTATTGAAGAGAAATTTAAATGTTACTTTTATTACAAAAAACTGTAACATGGATTATGTTAGTTTTTAATATCGATTTATTTTTCCCCCCTGAGAATAAACCTAAAAAAATTACCCTTAAAAGCCCTTTCATAAAAATGTATCCCTAACTTTAAGGGGAAATTCATGAATTTTCACATACAAGTAAAATTGAAACAAAGAACATGTTCTATAATCCGAAAGCCATTGACGTGACTTTTTTGTGAATTTTGGTAATTTCGTTGATAATTTTTCTTTTCTAATAGCTGCTAATTTGTCGCATCAAAAGGGAAAGCAGGAATAATAAAATGTCTCTAACAATGGTATTCACTATAATTTCCATTTATCTTATAATTTCTAAATTTAGATCAATGTAATAAAATGAAACCAAAAATCTATTCTTTGCAAATCTTAAAGTAATTATAAAACTTAAACACAACAAAAACAGTTTCTTTATATCCCCAGAAATAAATGAAGTATAAGGTATATATGTGCCTGATCAACAAAAAAATTGGAAATGTTATCTTTTATGTACACATAAACTAAAAAGTAAAAAAGATACCAAATTATTATTTTTACTATCGCGTGTACCTCGAGAAAGGATATTAAGACTTGACCACTCATTATTTCCATCTCCAATGGTTACTTTGTGTCCTATAAGGGAGGACAACGAAATTGGTCCACCTGTACATACATAGTTGGGTATACGTACTAAAATCTCATACACATGAGATGTACAATATTCAACTTGTTTTAAATATTTTGCAAGTCATTACGAACAGTTTGTATTCATCTTTATCGTTTATGTAGAAATCGTTGTTTTTTTTTATTAAGTATTTAATAAAGTAAAAGAAAGCGGGAGTACTCCAATTAAAATAAGAATTTCAACACTAAGTTAAAACCATCGATTTAAAAATTCGATAAATAAAATCTTGTTATTACATATTCCAAGAAATAGTTCTTTATTTTACAATAGATGAACTGATGGGAACATTGCCTCAGAACAATCATTTAAAAATATGTACATATATGTGATTTCACCGAATACTTCTGAATTATATACTGGTATCATTGCATACATACATACAGGTCTATGTTTTATATGTATAATTATAAATCGCAGAATAATTTCTCTGAATAATTCTCCGAAGTGACGTTTTTGTGCTTTAGAATTCCATTCCAAGGCAAGATGCGAAGGTTAAGAATATACATAATAATTAATCCAGGTACAGGTATAAAGTCAGCATCAACGAAAGTCTTATTGATTTGAAGTCAAAAAGCAATAAATAATTTGTACTTAACAGAGAAAAAAATACTTAATTGAGCGAAGCATGCAGATTGAAAATTCTTTTTGTGAGAGTATCCTAATACTTGATGCGCATAAAATTTTTTAAGGCCAAAATATTTGGGACGCCTACATTACTATACTTTCGCCGGAAAACCTCGATGTTGCGTTAGATGACTTTCTGTACCTTGGCATCAACAAGCCCGCGCTTAGCTTCGGCCTTCCGTTCAATATCACAAAATCGCATTTCCTCATAGCCCCCAACGATCGTTCTCAGAAAACGGCCGCTGAAATAATTCTTTTATTCCGATTGTAGTCCTGACAGTGGTGGTGCCTACGTGCGAATTTTGTATCTTTTTTTTCTAGGACCAATGAAGCAAGAAGCAGAAATCGCTTTCAGTCAAAATTCAGCGCATGCAAAAATAGCTGCGAAATAGTCCATGGTCATCAAATGCATACAACGTAATAGCGTTGCACTTAAAAGAAAGTTAATAATTTTGTCCTCAAGGTTAATTAATTTTTTGTCTTCCTTTGATTGAACGCGGTTATTTCTGTCTTTGATTGCGCGCTCTAACAATGACCGAGTTTTCGGCGAATGCCCCAAAAATAGAAAAATTATGGACACACCTTGACATGCTTGTAAACATGTTCGTGGCAATCATTCCTATAAAAAATATATTTCCTTAACTTGAATACGTATAATGTATAAAATGGCATAGCACAGGTACACAATAAATTATTTCAGTATTTAATAATCTTTTGTTTTGTTTCGAATTTATCATCTAATCTACGCATCATTTTTGCTTAGGCAAGTTTTGAATTCTATGACACTTCGAACATGTCTGCGAGCACATCTACGCGTCTGTATATTACTTTAACGCAAACTAATTAATAAATAATTTATCGTGATTCGCTAAATTACCTTGTACCATATTAGCGCTAAGTACAATGTTGAATGAATAAGCAGACATTGTAAATATGCCTCCGTCTATTACGGACAATGTCTTCGACGCGTCATCACCATCAGGAAACGACCGTCGCGTCGTCATTGAATACTAACCTTGATTAAGCATGGTAATAACTTTAAGGCACACATACTCTTCCATGGTGAGCTTGATTCTTCGGAACATCAGCGTCACGTGCGTTATCTTCTCCACCATTAGGCCCACGTCCTGCCGAAGCTGGTCCATGGTTATCAATCTGCCCATCATCGACGTCAGGCAGGTCTGCAGTGTTTGTAGATTATTGTTTACCTGCAAATGTAATACATAAGAGTTTTCATAAAACTATTTACCGAGAAACATACCAGATCAACATTTTCAAATGTGATATTTCAGTTTGTCATTTTTTAATGGAATACCCTGTATGTTATTACTAAAGCAAGGATTTAGGTGCATTTTTAGGTCACAAGTAATCTTTTTAGTCGGGCGTACGCATTGTGGAGTAATAATTCATGTCTTAAAAATGCACCTAAATCTGTGCTTTAGTTATTAGATTTTAAATTTTAATCCGATTTTGTGTGGATACTGCACGTTGGTTTAATGCAAGGGATTTTCATTTATTGAATGCTCACATCTCACATTGGTATTACGAATTATCGAACTTTGAAAAAATTGAAGGGAAATATCGAAAATAATGAAAGGGGCACAAAGAGACAGAAGAGTGGTCACATATAACATTTAAGGTAAAACTGAGATTAAGATAATCTGACTCATTTTTAGCTATTAACTTGAAATAGTAGGGAAATTCACCGAGCACCATTTCCATGGTAAAAATATAGTCGCTAACTTTAACCGCTGAACCACGTGGAGCGCATCTCCAGAACGACAGGCGTGAGTTAGTTCAAATTCTTGCACACTTGTGCCATTTATTACATATATTATTGTTTCTCTTACATAGGTCAATAATATATTATTTAATTTAACCTTTGTACCATCCTCCTTAATATGTTACCATCCTGGTACACCGACCGGACACAGGTAAGCTTGGGTGATAGCAACCTTTTATTGAGTTGAATTGAGTAAATTGTTTATTAAAAAAATGTCAACACTTGGAATTCAAATTTTGAATAGAAAAACTAATAGTACCAATATGACCGGTTTATCGAAATTGCGGGAAATCAAATAGGAAATAGGTGACAATATTTTGACTCGCACGCACTATATCTGTTGAATAGATTTGCCTAATTTATTAAAAAGAAATTTGTCAGGTTACGCGAATTGCAGAAGTGAGAAGAAACATAAAGAATAATGGAGTGGGTGGGCATGAATATGAAAAAAGAATATAAACGGAAAAAGAGGAAAATCGGTTAAGTGAAAATAAGCTAAAATATTTTCGATAGAGATGATTGGAAATTGGAAGGAAAACGGAAGCCAAAAGGCCATAATGATAATAATGAGAAATAGTGTCAACAGAGTGACACAAGAGAACACAAAAAGAAAACAAGTCCAGATGAAGAAAAAAGAAGTGAGGAAAAAAGAGAAGAAAATAAGCAGAAATAATTGGAAGAAAGATGGAAGCTAAAGGGCCCTAACGACACAAGTCAATAAGTGACATAAGACAATACAAAATAAATTAAGTAAAGATGAAAAAAAAAAGTGCTGAAAAAAGCAGGACAAAAAAGGAAACTTAAAAAAGATGGATACTTCGAGTTTTTTTCTTTTGAATTTTGGAGGGTTAAGGCCAGAATTTACAAAAGATGTAGGATCTGTAGACGAAAACAAAAGAGAGGGACATTGGATAGGAGAGATGAGAGACAAGTGAGAGATGAGTATCAAGATGATGAGAAAAACGTATATACTGAGTGACTTTAATAGATGAGACAAGCTTGAAACCTGTACTTATACATCATCATAAATGGTAACGATTAAGCTAGTATGTCCTCAACCAAAAGTTAATAGCTTTCGAGAAAATTTCGGTTGAAAATTGTTCCGAAAATCATGGAATGGCACTAACATTAAGTTGAATGAAAACTCATGCATTTCACATTTTTCTCTAATAAAGTTTGGCTTTAGACATCCTCAGACTACCATAACCTTCACGTCGGTGCGGAAGTTTTTACGATCAGCTGTTTTGTAAAGTTATGCGAAAATGACGAATTATGTATAGCTCTTTAATTAAAGTAAAAAATTTCTCGGCCATGGATTATTTCCAATTTTCGGAAATTCCCTGGAAATGTGATCAGTAATTTCCAGATATTCCCAGCAATTTAAACTCCGTTGTTCTGTATTCTGATCTTATGATTAACGTCGTGTTTAACTGAACTCGTGATTAAACAAGAAACGATATAGTTTTATGTCAACTTAATGTGTAATTGTGCGGCCACATTTACGTTTAACGTAACGCCTAACGTGATTTTCAAAGTCTAATTTGTCTAGTTTGGTGTAGTTTTTGCTTGTGATATGATAATATGGAAAAGAAAAAAAATTTATAACAAGTAATTTGATATTAAACTTACGTGTAACCGCAGATTTATGTCAAATTAGATGTTAAAAATCACGTTGGGCGTTACATCGAAGGTATATGTGGCTGCGGCTTAAGAGAGCGTTGCCATGGGAACTAAACGTGTTATTACATTAGGGCAAGAATATGGGCCATCATCTTCAGTGTAAAATTTATAGTTTATCTTAATTTTTATTTCCAAATTAAAACATTTAGTATGTTTAAAAAATCGTTTAATTACTTACGGCTTACATACAGCCTCAACTAAATAAGTGTTTTTCCTTGCAGCGTTCTTTTTGGTAGAGAGAGAACGCCTATCTACTTTCAGTGAAACAAAACGCAATGGAGAAAACGTCCGACTATTGACGATATAAAAACGCAGCGTAGCTTACTGCAGAACACTCATAAAATGCAAGTTCACTAATAAAATAACAAACAGAAGAAAATTATTCGCGTTTCAGGCGATTGCACTACTTTAGTCAATTTATACGCATTCTGACGCACATCTATCTATTGTTTAGCTACTAGAAGTAAATAGAAAAGTTACTTCTTACATGGAGAGTATTTTTAGTCCTCATTTTCTTTATTCCGTTTTAACTTGACGCCGAAACATTTTCGGCTATAACTTTATTAGTAAAATTTGCATGCCCTCTACTACTTCTGAAAGTTAGGAACAGTTTTTCTGAGACATCCTGTATAAGCCTTCCTAATAATACAATATAATATATTTGTGTGATGAGTTCGTTTAAAAGTTAGCAAAACTAGAATCCAGTTTATACGTAATGATCTCAGATGTTCATTAACACGAGTTCGAAGGTTCCTTCCAGTTTGTCCAATACATGTAGCTTGACAAGAACTGCAAGTTACATAATATATTACATTTTTTTGAATAATTTATTAATCAGAATTTTTTAATCATTTTACCTGTGAACTGTGACACGGATTCTCTTAATGGTATTATTTTGTCAGGTATTATCTATTAATTTCACCCTGTCCACAAGAGTAGGTACAGGAAAAAAGTTGGAGGAGCAAATTAATAAAGAAAAAGAAGAAAACAAAGATATTGAAAAAATTGAATGTAAATTGGATAATTTGGAAGAGAAAATATTTAAAAAAAGCAAGATTCCAAGATTCTTGGAAGAGAAGAAAGAGAAAAAAATTCGAAAAGTAGAACTAAACGAAGATTACGTGATTAGAAATGATAAAGTTTAAATGGTAAGGGGTAAAGAAAAAAGCAAGAATAGGAAAGATGAGTAGTCACAGTTATAAAAAGGACTTTCACTGCTTTTAGCACAATAACTTTATGCTGCCAGCTAAATTTGAAGTGAACAACATAAAAAACGAAAGAGACGACACTTAATTTTGTATTGAATGAGAAAATAGTTTCTAAGCTCAATACCAACAATCTTTGAACATGGATAGAATGCTTTCGAATTGAAAGATTTTAGTCATTCTTTATTTTAATTTCCTAACCTTCATCCTTCAGCGTTGACGGCCGAATTAGGCAACGCGTTTACAACAACAACTTACAATTACGCCGTTATAAAAATCGCTGGATTTATTAGCGCGAATGCGTTAGAACTCGCCAAGTGCCCATTACACGTCTGAAAATTAATTGAGTTTCAGCATGTCACTCGCAAGTGTCTGTAATTAGACTGTTTAAATTTGTCAACCTCCGGCCAAATGTAATCTGCGTCTAATCAAAATTTACATTTGTAATTGCACGTCGCCGTCGTGTGAGTGTGAGTGTGTGTATTTGTAAAGGTAGCAGACCGGTACATTTCCCATCGCGCGCAATCCGCCGCGTCGTTTATATTTAGACGACCTACTTTCGGCGTCTTTATCATATTTTGACACTGTAAAATTAGATAAACCGAGGCAATGACATTAAAAAAAATTCCTATTAATAGTTTACGTACTGGCAATTTCTACTAGAATTGAAAAACAAAAACGTAGTGCGCGTGCATACGTGTCGAAGTAAACGGTCGAAAGTATTTGTGCACGCGCATTAGTTGAAATGGAACTAAAAACGAACTCGCAAAAAAGTTCCAACTTCCGCATTCTGATTGCGTGCAAATACAAGAACGCTTGGAGAAAAAAAGGAGTCGTCATAATTTTTTTTTTAATGTGTTTTAAAATTCGCAATAAATAATTACAGTTGGCCATATAGATTCGCGTATTCTACCTGTATACAGGTAATACAGTGTCTTACAAAAAGTATGCAACAAATGGATCTTTTTATTATTGACTTTTATGAACCTTTGTTATTGATGCAGAACGCTATAAAGTACTTTACATAATAAAATGTCACTTAATTGTTTAATGGATGAATGATTAATGTAACCTGGGCCGCCGTTAGGTGATTTAGCGCCCACGTGTAAATTCAGATCAAGCCGCCCCCTTGTCAATAGTGGAAATTCAAAATCTTATTGGGATAATACCCGGGGGATAATATACAATAATTAGAATTTGAAGATCATCTTGCCAATAATACTGCATAAACCGCCCAAAATTAATACTCCCTGAACCAATGATAATAATTTTGTCAATCTCTAACCGCACATGAAACAACAAAATAAAAAAGATTTATTCCATTACGAATCTATTCACATACATATGAAAATAACAAAAGTAAAAGCAATATCCATAAAAATAAATAATATAGAAAAAATTAAATGACATCAAAGAAACTAAACATTAATGATTTTTCTATTTATATTATCTTTCAAATATGTGGACAGGCTCTAAAATCAGACGATCCAACCAACTTATCTACATACAGTGCACTCGCGCTAACGTGAACACTGCTTAACGTAAACTCTTGTATAACGTGAACATATAAATTTTAGCATTGGCCACTGTCTAACGTGAACAGTGCACCTCGCTAACATGAACAGCTACTTTATATACTACAGAAATTTACAACATAAGTCCAAAGAATCACTTCTTACTTCATTTTTTCCAAAAATACGTAATATGTAGTACATAAATATATGTAGATTGAAAGTGATGCATTATGTTTTAAAGAGATGAAGACTACATTTTGGAAACAATGCGAATAATCGCGCAAAGTCCAAAGAATCACTTCTTACTTCATTTTTTCCAAAAATACATAATATGTAGGACATAAATAAAGGTTGAAAGTGATGTTTCATGTTTTTAATTGTTTTTAAGAGATGAAGACTGCATCTCGGAAACATGAACAATCGCGCAAACATGAACACAGCCGATTTTAATTAGTTCACGTTAGCGCGAGTGCACTGTATATCCAAACACTACCTCTGGAGATTCTGACGTTTATCTATTTAATGACTATACCGTAAAGGATATTAGAACTTACAAAGGCACCAAAGTTTCTTTATTGTATAAGGTTAGCACATACGACTCCATATTGAAAATGTCCTAAGGGGGATGTGCAGTTGGTTGCATATACTAGATTATTAAGCAGGGAAATTTTGGTACATTTTCAACACGAGAAAAAACATTGGTAAGAATCTTACCTTTCCTGAATTATTTTTGCAATTTTTCACTACACAAGTTTGATATTTGGGCATTGTTTATTAACACAAAACTAATAATCTAAATTATTTAGTATTTACTATAGATCCCAGCTGTGTCTATTATATTTAATTTAAATGTGCAGAAGAATTCAACCCATATTTCTCTGTAACTTGATGCTAAAAGGGCCAATGTTATTTTCAGTAAAATATCTAGTATGATATCAAGTAAGTTAGATAAAGCATCAATTCGTGGTATAGACATATTTCCCTTAACACAAAAATAAGTAAAATCCTTCCTGAAAATATGGTTAATAACTCAAAAGCATTCTACAGAAAACATGATATGTTACGTCTAAGGGCCAGTTGTACAAAGGAGATTTAAACTGACGATCAACTGAACCAGGTTCAAAATGAACAAAATCGCATCAAATTTTATTTATGAATGCATTAATTGCCATATATCATTAAGATCCTATGCGAATTTGTTTACTTTAAACCTGGTTCAGTTAAACTTGAGTTTAAACCTACTTTGTACAACTGGTCCTAAGGCCCAGTTTAACAATCGTGGAATAAGGATGGAATAACTGTTCGCCGAATATCCTTTAACGTTCCTCCATATCTACGTCACACCTACGTCACGTTGTTCTAAGAATAATGCTTATCCGACCATTGTAAAATCCGTCCTAAGACTAATAATATTCATTTGTTTAACCTCACTTTTTGATATTGGCCACAGTTTTATTAAGGGCCCGATTTTACAATCGTCGGATAAACTGAGTAAATAGCGGAATAGCGGTGACGTAGGTAGGTATTTGGCGAATAGTTATTCTGTTTGTAAAACTGGGTCTAAAGTGGTTAATAGCTTCTGATTTTAAAGCAATTCGACACGTACATATATACAAGGTAGAAAACCATGAACACTAGTGTTCTAGTGTCCATGTAGCTGTGCCATGTAGACAACCAACAAATCAATCATGACGTCGGCGTCGTAGAGGTACTTTCGGTTTCCCTTTCGCAATGTGCTAACCTTATTACATACATACAATAAAGAGAGTTAAGAGAGTTTCCAAAGGCACAAACATATTTCCTAGCGAATGGCTCTTTCTAGAAATAATTTGACTAGACTTATTGGCCTAACTAATCTTTAAGTTTCAGACTTGTGTCGTGACGTTTTTCATATTATTGGTCCAAGGGAAATTACAAAATTTACTCTTCCTTCATAAAACTCTTATATCAAGTAACGAGTGTTCAATTGAAAAGTTCATTAAGTCGGTTTTGATTTTTTGATGAAAGAAGATGAGTGAAAAAGGGATGACTTCCTAAACCGACTGACGTTTAACGGATGACAGTTGTCAAAAATTAGTGCAGAATATCTTCATCTCATATTAATGTATGAGGTAAAAACAAGATGCGTATAGGCCCCTAGCAAGCTACCTGGTGGCGCCGCCTGGTGGTGGTTGCGACAAAGATTGTAGGACGCGACTTGAAACCGTTATATCCATTTATATCATTTCGAAGAAGATTTGAATGTGTTTGCTAGTATTTTCTCGATTTGTTTTAAAGTATGGAAGGTAAAGATCGTCCTCGTACAGCTGAATTCAAAAAAATCGGGAAATGAAATTTTTCCAATTGTAAATTTGGTTCTATTTGTCAATTAATTGTCTACTTGACAATACATACATGCCTTTCAAAAAATTAACCTGTTTACTTATAGAGTGACGTACCGTCAAATAATTCTAACCTATTTCTAATAAATCCGTTTTCACGCTATGAAAATATTGAAAAAAAAACGTGTCGATCTTTTTTGACATTTCCCGATTTTTTTGAATTCAGCTGTAACTCCAGTGAGAGTACTGACAGTCTACTGACAGCAGTGTTGCCAACCCTGATACGACCGTTTTCCCTATATATTTTCCTATATAGTCTTGCCACATTGGCCACTAGTGGCGCTCGTGACGCCGTTTGCTTAAGGTTACTGTATCTAGAGTCCACTGTATCAAGAAGGTAGCGCCAACTTTCTATCTCTTTTAATTTGGGGTTAATCAAATTCATTCATAAACTCCTTAGCAACAGTAACTTCTTATGTGTCTATCCTTTTTCTTCTTTAGCGTTTCATCGCGTCCTTTTTAATTTGGGGGACGAAGCTGCGAAAATGAATGGCGGTACCTTCTAAATACCGTAACCTTACGTTTGCTACCCGCCTATACTTTAGCCGCTTTCTTTACAGAGCTTAGAGCTGCTCGGAAGAGTTCAGGGTCGATATTTACGTTGTTCTTTTCATGAGAGGCGTAGAGCTCCTGGGGTTCTGATAATCCGTTTCCCCTTTCCCCTCGAGCACCATCTATTACACTCGAGCGTGACGCCTCTTATGTCAGATTGAGGTTATGTTGTAGGTTACATTTAATCAAAAGAAATTTTCGATAGAAAATTCACACACAGTTATTGTTTATGGATGCGGAAACAAATAACACTTACAAGCTAATTGTAAGTCAAACAGATTTTGAAAGAGCATAAAGAGCACAGAAGAATATGCCATATAGTTGTGATCTAGTCATCAAGCTCCTATTTATTGTTCTTGGCGTGTTCTTTTCAGAACAGCTCTGAGCTGCACAGCGTTTCGAGCCCAAAGGGCGTGACACTCATGAAAAGAAAGCAGCTTTTGAGTGCGCATTAGTGCAGCAAACACAATAGTTAAACGTCAAGTGACTTATCTAATTCAAGACCTGTTTCACAATGTTATGAAAAATTCAAAGTCTACTTGATGAACTCAATTAAACATTTGATTTAATCTAATAAGCATTCTTTTATTATAACTAAAATTAATTCTTTTCAAGAACTAATCCACGCATCTTAGAGACACTCTGTATAATACAGTAAGTTCAGTTCTCTATGTGCGTGGAACGAACATCGGAGATGCCGACATAGAGTGACTTTACATTATTGTTTCTATGGGGTGTTTCCTAAATGGACACATTTTTAACCGTGTGTAGAACTCATTAATAGAAACGAATTTTTCAAATAACTATTTTTAATACCTCAAATTTTTAATACCTTAAAAAGTTCGTGTCTAAAGATAAATTAATTTTTCATTAGCACTCGTCGAAATCGTACCTAGTTCAATGAATAGTTGAATGAGTGGAGGGAGGCAAAAGCGTGCTAGATTTATGAAAATTATTTTAATGAGCCAGGTTTAGATTTAATTAAAAAAAACCTTTGAAGGAAGGCTACGTCTTCCAAATTTTTGAGTTAATTAGAAAAAAGTTGGTTTGTATTAATGAGTTGTATACATAGTTAAAAAAAAGGTGTCGACTTAGGAATCACCTATATGTATAAAGGGGCGATGGGGTACGTTTTTTTATATGATCGGTAGTTTTTCCTTGAGCATCCAGAACATAACAAGTATAATAGGTTTATTGTAATTTTTTTTCTACTAGTAACTTTACATAATATACTAAATCTTCCTTACTACCTTAATCTCTTAGCATTATATATATTTTTTTATTAGCATAGCTTTCATATTATTTTTTACATTTAATAATAATAATAATGTATATTTTCTTTACACAAAAAGTATATAAAGAATCGTCAATCACAGAAAATTTATATTATTATATAAAAAAGATGATATTCTGAGCAAGAATTGTACATACAATTTAAAAAGTTAAGTACACATTTACGATAAAATTTTACAATCAAGGTATTCTTGAATATTGTAGAAGCAATTACACTTTAAGAAATTTTTGGTTAATTTTACCACTTTAGATGTATCTCCGTTTCTGATATGTGGAGGAAGTTTGTTAAATATTTTAATCACTAGGTAGTTAGTGCCAGTATTTGATGTATTTTTTGCACACATGTAAAATGCATGTACTGTTGTTGTGTCTACTTAGTTTCACTCTTGGGCATAAATAAAGCATTATTATTAGGCATTGCCGACACAAGGTTAAGTCATATTGACAATTTGTCAAATAAATTGCTGTAATCTTAGACTCTTATCAAAAGTTTATTTAGACATATGGTATAATATTTCATTACAGCACTTATCATGTGTACCTCTTAAAATAAGGGCACTTTACTCTTAAGCTGTCTTCATTTTTCGGTATCCACACTGTATACCGTAAAATATAAATTTCAGCTGATATTTTCCAATTTGATTTGAAGGAATGCAGAAGCGCTCTGCATTAATAAAATTTAATAAAAATATAATAAAGAAAAATCCCATTTGTTGCACACTTTTTTGCACACACTGTACATAGAGAATGATTCGTCAGAACAAAACCAGTGAGAGAATCAATCAGATTACGGGAAAGATATTTAAATTTTATGTAGTTGGAATTTATCTTAAAAGTTTGTTTTAACGCAAATTGGAATTTCATAAACGACATCACATACTTTACAGATGGGAACAAAAGATTAAGGTATTGCTAATGTTTTGACTAGGAATTAATTATTAGTAAACGTCACGAAAAAGGTGATGCCAAAATCTAATGACTGTTTACAATCATTTTCATTTTACAACCAGTAAGTATACGTCAAAGTGCATGAAGTACTACCTGAAGAATAACGACTTGAAGCACACCATGTTTATAGTTGTTATTTTTAATTCTTATATTGTTTTATTGGTTTGATTTTGTCGAAACAATTAAGAATCCTGGTATACAGGGTCATTCAGGTTTAATCTATGTATGTAACTGGATTCGAAAGAACTTCAGAAAAATAATGGGACTTTCTTTAATAAACAATGTCCAAACACGTTTTGTTTTCGGTGAAAAATGGCATCAAATTTAATTTTTTAAAATATTTTTCAAAGAATAATTCAAAAACGGAAGTATATAGTTACAATTAGTTATACAATTGTAACAATCCATATACGGAGTGTCACTTTTATGGAGCATATGAAAACCCATCCGAATTTTTTCATGTTACGCCTCTGGTTTCATTTGTCCTTAAAAAAATTAAATTATCAATCCTTTTACAATTGATTTGTATTCTTATGTGATCTCGATATTTTGTTTTTGCATTTTCGAAATTTATGTATTAAAAAAATATTGCATTGTATAGCTCCGTTGCAGACATACATATGGCTTGACCTCATCGTTCATCAGATTGGAATTCTTTAGATTATTTTGTCTGAGGCCATCCTAAAGCAACTGTATATGAAGAACCAATAAATTCTCTCAAATTAATTATCCTATTTGTTGAAAATCACGTAAGAACTAGTAAATCGTAACGGTTCTTCTTGTTTTTGCTGACTTTACATGATGAAATAGTACTTTTTGTTGCATTTCACGTGAATCGGAACAGCAAAAGTCAAATGAGATAGAATAATGTTTGAATTGATTGTGAGTAAAATGAAAATGTATTTATAGTCTGTTTACTTTATGCACATAAAGTATTACTTCTTAGTTTTGGAAATATTACGACGCTTGTTGAAAGTGACTGCCTGCTTAAATACTTACTATTTAGAAATTTTCACTATTAAAAAGATTTTGGAAATACAGAATCGGAAATTTGGGTACTTGATATAAATAGCAAGTTTGCTTTGATTCAGTTCGCGGAGAAATAATTGAAATAATAATAATGGCCCGGCGGGGCGGACGGTGACCGGTGACTGGCATCGAAAACAAGTGGGCGTGATTAGTCAAATTTCTCTCTTTATTTTTCTATTTCGTACCCTGTCGCACACATTATAACAGTATGTCTAGTTGAACATTTACCGAATCTGTATGTATAGGAGCGCAAATTATATTGGTAGAAATAATAAAACGAATTATTATTTAAGATAAACTGACAAATTAAAAGTAATAGGAGTATTTTTTATTAATGACAATCATAATTTAATAATAACAAAAAGTAAAACTTCGAAACTCCGATAGCTGACTTAAAGGAACCATTGCTTTAAAAATCGTATTTAAAACATGGTGGAATTTGATGATTTTTCAAACCAAACAACGATGAGAAACAATGAAAGAAAGTCAAAGAAAAGAAAGTATTTAAGCCTTTCAGTGAAAGCAGAAGCGAATGGAAAAGAGAGAATCAAAACTGGATAAGAAAGGGTAATTCTGAAAAAATCATGAGAAGATAAAAAAAAACAAAAAGAAGAGGGACAAATCTAATATAAAATTCAAAATTAGATTGGAGAAAGAGTTACCTATGGATACGTCATTCGTAACAATCTTTTAAAGGGTGTAAGGCAAATATTAAAAAAAAAAAAACTAGGAAGATGTAAGCCAAAGTATGTCTGGCGAACGTGAAAGTAAAACCAAGACGATAAAAATAAATATAACGAAATATAAAAACAAATTGGAAGAAACAAGGGATGAAAATTTCTAGTAATAAATAATTGGTTAAAAAAAGAAAGAGAGGTCTAAAGTCAGATTAAGAAAGAAAGGGTAAAAAATGTTAAGGTGCGGCTCCAAACCAAAACAATAAAATCAAAAGTATGAGAGAAGAACAGGGAACAATAAAAAAAAAACCTCAAAGTATATATCTTTTAAAAAGTGTAAGGCAAAGATTAAAAAGACTAGGAAGATGGAAGCCAAAACGTGTCTGGCGAACGTGAGAAAGAAACAAGAAAACATAAATACAGGGTGTTTGGAATATAAGGTAACAAACTTTTTGTGTACACAGAAATAGACGAAATGAAACTTTTCTTCCAGTAATTTTTTTATGTCTTAACATTTTTTTCAATTTGAAGAGCCACTGTTTGTGGTGTATTGGAATGTCAAAACGTACTAGCAGCAGGAGCTAAGCACTTTTGTTTTTTAATCTTTAAAAAATCGTAGTGACTGACGTTTAATGTCAAAAAAGTTAACTCGCTTCAAAAATTAAAATTAATCGTGTAAAATTTTTTTTTCTTTAAACATCAAAGTCATGGCTAACTTTAAATTTTAAAATTTCAGTAGATCACAAACAGTGGCTCTTAAAATTGAAAAAAATTGTTACTGGAAAATGGCAAGACATACGAAAAAATTTACTGGAAGGAAAGTTTTATTTCGTCTATTTCTGCGTACACAAAAAGTTACCTTACATCCAAAACACTCTGCATAACGAAATATAAAAACTAGAAGAAACGAAGGTTGAAAATTTTTAATAATAATTGATTAAAAAAAAAGAGAAATCTCTAACTCAAATTTAGAAGAAAGCTGTGAATCAAAAAGTACAAGGACAAGAACAAGGAAGAAGAAAAAACCAGAAAAGTATTCATCTTTTAAAGAGTGTAAGGTAAAATTAGAAAGACTAGGAAGATGAAGGCGGAAGTATGCCTAAGAAAACGAAAAGGATAAAATAAATACATATAACGAAATATGAAAACAAACTGGAAGAAAATTTTTAATAATAATTAATTAAAAAAAGAAAAAGAGATCTAAAGTCAGATTAAGAAGAAAGCTGTCAAAGAAAGGACAAAAAATGTTAAGGTAGGGCACCAAGCGAAAACAATAAAATTAAAAAGTATGAAAGAAGAACAAGGAACAAGAAAAACCTGAAAACTATTACTGCTGAAGCCTGATAGAGATGAACATGAAAAATAAAAAGGACAATGTTAAAGAGAAAATGAACATGAAGTAAGCTTTTAATGATAATGAGGAGTTAATGTAACTCGTGTCTAAATAAAAACCTAGTCAAGTAGGCTACACTTAGTAATTCTGCTATGTAAATGCAATGGATAAATTCTCGATCACAACCCACTTGACCAGGTTTTTATTTAGACGCTTGTTATTTTGATTAATCATTAATGGAAAAACATACTAATTAGTGTTGCCAACTGTGTTGTAAAAATTCCGCTACAGGACCGTTCGACTGAAATTGGAATAGCGGCAATTGACGGTCAACGCAGCTTAGGTCGGAATTTTTGGCAACACTAATACTATATCTGAAGCCCTAATGAAGAATGCTGAGTGTATTTAAAAAAAAAATTAATTCATCTTAATAATTTTCCAGAAGTTTTTCATTTTATTTTTATGGATAATCAAGTTTAACTGCTTGATAAAGAAAAATCTAAACAATAGCTTAAAATAAATGTAAATGTATAAAATGTGGAACAAAAATTATACTACAACCACACTAACCACTAGCCGAAGAAAATACAAAATCGAAAACCAATGACGAGTGACTAATCTGCTTTATCGTTGAAGTAGCATCAGATTAAGCTCAATGTCTAGTACTAGAAAATGTGAGCTTAATTAAAATGTGATTTTTCAGAGATTCTTGACTTTAATCGATTTTAGGTACTAAAGAGGTGACTTTGAAGACTAGTGATATTTATAAGTGATTTTAGAAATGTAAGCCTAGGTACTCACCTCTTGACTGAAATCTGGTTCGGTAGGGGTAGAAGCAGCAAGTTGTTCCGTGGTTGTCTTTAAACTGGTTCCGTGGATAGCTTGGTACGCAGATGTGGTAAGAACCAGTAGTTCGTGCCACTTGTGGGTAAGCAGCCTGGTATGTACCTCGACGGGAAGTTCTAGATAAAACGGTAATCTTTTCGTCCACTGCACTAGCTTGTACACAATCGAATCACCGATCTGACAGAGTTTTTCACTTAAGTCTGACTTATGGTCTAACAAATCGTCCAAGTTCTGCAAGGTCGCTATGTCTTGAAATTCATCACAGTCGATTAGAGTTTGTATCATGGACAGCGTGTACTCGATCGAGTAGTTGCGGTCCCTAGAACTACTGACCGCACTGTCTAGTCTCTGCCGTAAATGCACTACTTCACTGGGGTTGGTTAATGCCGTTTTCAAGATAGTACCGTTGACTAGGTGCGCGGGTATACTCGTTGGGTGTTCGGTTTTCACTTGCGGCGATAGCGCGGCCTTTTCAGCTGTTGGTTTTGATGCTGCCTGTTTACTCGTTGTTTTTTTATGTTTTTTATATTTTACCTTGTAGAGATTGTACACCGCTCCGCTATTTCGGCCACCTGGCATTCTGTCTTCTCGGACAGCTGCAAAATTCACAACCTCATTTAACTAACATCATCATCCACGGACGGCGACGTGGCCGTCGTATTTTGTACGTACTATATTTTTGCAAAATCTACATGCAAATGACTGCTACACATGCACCATACGAGTTAATTACTAATGCGTCATGGAAAACATGATATTTTTAATGACGAACTCTATTCAGACAAAGCTGTGATTGATCAACTAAATTTAAATTCATATCTTTTCTTTTTGAATTCTCATATATCACACCACTCTTACACATGAAGTTAATACCATTCAAGCTTCAACAAAAAAAAAGATGTGAAATATGACAAGAATCTTTCTTCTTGCAACAAATCAAAAAGTTAAAAAATAAATATTTTCAGCGTTGTTATAAAAAAAATGGTATTTGGTGTGTGATTATGGAATTACAGAAACATTTTATTGACTTTGTATGATCTGAGATACATATATTTTCAAAATGGATGGTGTAAACTTAGGGGGCTCTTGAGTTCTTACATTATTCCTTTAATACTATAATTTTTGAGCTTTCCAATTTTTTTGTATAAACGATTTCAACCCCAAAAGGAGATTCTTTCCAGCGATTCTGCTCTTGCGTGTCGTAAATAAAATGTCTGACCATTTATTAACAACTAGCAGTGTCATTTAAAAATACGTGCTATACGTGTTGTGTTTAATTTGTGCGGTTTATAGAGTTTTGGGAAGGTTTATTTTTTGAATAAAACGAGTGAAATTAAGGTGAAACATCGCAGTGAAGGAAATGACCCAAAAATTATTTATGAACTAATGGTTGTTGTGTATGGGGAACCCTTTCGATGGGTGATAACAATAACCCAAAGTTCGGAGGACTGGGAAAAGCTCGAATTGAAGAGATGGTGCGACAAGTGGAAAATTTGGTAACGCAAGATAGGTCTATGTTATTGCCAAAGAATTCTGTACACCCGAAACTAGTAACTTGAAAATTTTGCATCACGATTTGGGTATGAAGAAGGTGTCAGCGCGGTGGACTCTCAAGCCGAAAATTTGATACTGCAAGATAGGTTTCTATTGTTGCCAAATAATTCTGTACATCCGAAACAAGTGACCTGAAAATTTTGCATGACGATTTGGATATGAAGAAAGTGTCTGCACAGTGGACTTCCAGATTGCTTGCACCTGAGCAAAAACTGGTCAAAAAAGAAAATTTCTAGAAAGTTTGTCCGCATTAGAAAGGGACAGAAATTTCTCTTTCTAGAGGCTTTTGTATATCATTGGGGCCTCCCACTAAAGAGGAATCCATACATTGGGTTCATAAAGGACCTCGGCCACCAAAAAAGGTCACCTAAAGAAGCTGTTGAACAATATTTTATAGGGTTGCAGAAGGATTTTTCTTCAGAGAGTAGCGACAACTGGAAAGAAGGTGGAATAAGTGTATAAGAAGAGAGCTTCGTAGAGCTTCGTAAAGGATTGTTAATGCGATCGTAGTTTTTTTGATGGCTATGTAGATAACATAAAATACGCCCTCCTAGTAGGATAGTCTAGTGTTTTTATGTTATTATAAAAACGAATACGAAAGTCATTCTGAAATTCTGGAAATGCCATCAAAGAGGAGTAAGTTCCTAAATTTTGATCAAACTGGGTCTTAAGCATAAAGGAGCAGAAACAGGTTAATAGGTAGGAGTGATGCATTGTATCCACTTTGTGACTATTGGTGTCTCCTTTTCAAATTCAATTTCCATATCCAAATGGAGACATTTTAGAAAACGGACCACTTTATTGTTTAAAACCAACTAGAGTGGAAGGTAGGTTTGAGATTTAAGCATAAGATTAGTTATCTCATCTTGTAAAGCAATTGCAATTTAAAGACCTGACCAATATAACGGAGAAGGATAAAGATAACTTACAGCGTTTTTGATTCACTGGTCTAGAACTCTAGAACATTCTCAGAGTATCTCCATCTCCTGTTATTACATGAGGTTAAATCAAGATGAGAATACTCTGGCTTTAGAGCAGTAGTTTGAATAACTTAACATTCTTTTGGGCCAATAAAATGAAGAGAAAAGTAGTAAAACACAAAAAATAAGGACAAAAAGACTCACTGGATGATCTTGTTTATTGAAATTTGTACAAAAGAATGCGAATTTGAGAAGAATAATCGGGATCATAGAAAGGCAGCAGAGCAAGCTAAGATTCACTCAGAGTTGCGATATTTACTGAAGAGGAAGAAGAAGAAGAGCGCGAAGAAGAAAATAAGAAAGGGACAAGAAAACTATTAACATTGATGGTGTTAAAATACTTTGGTTTAGAACATTAAGTTGATTTGAATTTACATCCCTACAAATTCCAAGCAGCCCACGTGATAAATTAAGCAACTTCCAAACTCGTCTACAATTTCCGGAACACTTGTTGCCACAAATCATCGTTAGAGGAGTAAGGACATTTCGTAGGAATTGACCACCAATGACGGTTTCTCAGTTCCTCTTTTTGGTTGACGTTTCGTCCTTTCTTACAAAATGACATCCTTGGGGCTTTTTCTAACCTTGTCGCTGTTCCGTGCGACAATGTTCAGTGACAACGGAGCAGCGACAAGAAGGACAGTAGCAGCAGCCTAAGGAGAAAGGAAGAAACGTTAGCAAGAAAGAGGAGTTGTGATGCCATCCAAACGAATACCGGAAGAACATGAACTACGACCGACAAGTTAATCTAATACTTCAATTTATTTTTCTGAGGTCAATCAAGACACACCGGTTTTAGCAAGACGATATAACTTCTCAAACCATTTCTATAGAGATTGTTTTCTGTTCGTACCATCTCCAAATGTCGAAAACACAAGGCCACACAAGGCCCCTGACATGCGATTTTTTTTCTGTGGATTCACTGAAGAGTAAAATTTATAGTGTTCATTCCGTGAAGTGAAGGATAGGAATAGGAAATAGTTACAAATATTCCACAGGTCGTATTACTAACAAGTAATATTTTTTGACATATGAAATCTTATAAAATTTCATGCAATTATTTTTTTTTAATATCAAAGCGGATGGTAAATTAAAGTCACGATTTTTTACTTTTTTATTTCCCTTATTCTCCGATAAGCATTAATTCAATTATCATCATTTATTTTCCGATGCATCGTCCTTCGGCTTTACGTCAGACAGGTCTTGACATGTAGCCTTTTAACGCTTTATTTTTAGTCGGTATTCATGAATTTATTTGTTTTATTTCCATATTTAACTTGATCACTTAAATTTCTTTTGGATGCGGTTTACATTGCTGTTACTCGTAAACAATTTTCTTCTTTTCTCTTCTCCTTCTTTTAAATGTCTTTTTAGTTCATCTTTTATCGAGTACGATAGGAACAATTTATTTACATTCCCTCATGTGGGGGGGATGTTTAAAAACGTTTACCTCATCTTGAGTAATAAATTTTTTATCTGGTCTTGTGAAGACTGTGAATCGAAGAAAATTAAACGAACCAAACTTGATATACTCGATAGTTCCGTAAACATTAAAATTAAGGCTCATAGACGACGCCAGAATTGTTTATTACGAGGGTGCAAATCCAGAGCTGTCAATCAATACAGATTTAGGAAAGATTAATGGATTAACTGTACTTTATGTGGAAGACTACAACAAAATAACAACTTAAATACGCAACGTACTGATTGAAATTAGTAACAATTTGATATCACTTTGTTGTTGTTTTTAATCATCATAATATTGTAGTGGAATTATTCCACTTCAAGTGTCAGATTTATTTACTTTGAAACGTGATTATTTGTATTCTGGCATTTGATCTTGAATATGTTGCAAATTTGGCAGCGAAACGTAGATTTGATTTTATTATTGTGCCCTCCCAGCAAAGAAAAAGTTCTGAGTTTCATGTTTTAAATACATAATATGTATACTAGCAATGATGCACTTTGGCAATGCAGCTCGGTATTAAATCATAAATACGAATGATGAAAATCTGTTTAATTTAAAGTTTATACAATTAAGGCCTAGTTGTACAATTCCAGCTTAACTTTAAACCAAAGCTTAAACCCTTAATTAAACAATTGTTGACATAATCGCTGTTAAGGGTTTTAAGCTTCAGCTTAAATTTAAACTGGCACTGTAGTTACAATTAGGCCTAAAATATTAGTTACTATTTAATTTCTAACATAGAACGAATTCAATTAAGGGGAGTTGTACCTACATAGCTCATACGTCCTTGGTTACAGGTATCTATGTTGACATCAAGAGCAGAATTCACTGATTTTTAAATTAATAAAGTATTTGTAATAACAATAAAATCTACATCAGAAATGAAATGAAATGAGTCATTTTATCGTGTGTAACTATTGCAAATCTTCGTAAGTGTGGATTGATTCGAGTGGTGGGGCTCGTGACGCAATACAATCAAGCGAGTAATTACGTATCAACGAAGGAGATGAAAGTTATGGCAATGATAATGGTGATGATACTACACATAATCGTTTCGAGTTATTCCAATAGTAACTGAATTTTACAGAAAAAAAGCATAGAATAAAAAAATCATAAACTGACCTTCTATAATCACCCCCTAATTTGAGACGCCATTTCTTTAAATACCATTTTTCTGCTCTACAGTATTTTGTGCGTTAGAATCTCATACTAACCTTGCAAAACCATGCCTTGCTCTATACATTTTTTAAATCGGCAGTACTGACACCTATTCCTCTGAGTTTTCGTGATCTCGCAGTTCCCGTCGGCGACGCACGTGTACACCCTCCTGTTCTGCACAGTCCTTTTAAAAAAGCCCTTGCACCCCTCACAAGTTATTATTCCGTAGTGTAAACCGGTCGCCTTGTCTTCGCAGATCATGCAAATCATCGGCTGCTCTTCTTCTTCCGCGGTGTCTTGCCCGCTCGTGCTTTCGCCCAAGCCCGGAAGTTTCAGTTCGGCCCTACCGGCACCGTAGATTATCGTCGAAGGCGTAAGGGTGGTGGGAGATGTTAGATTTAGGGCTTGAAGCTGTTGGTTCGCCGGAAGTTGCGTCAAATCACCAGCCCACAGCCTTTCCATGTTTAGAGGCACGCTAGTGAAATGGGAAGGAAGTGCCGTTGGTGATCTGACGGAACTACCCGGTCTTATCGCAGACGTTCTTGGTCTTTCTTGACCTAGGTTTAGGAGCATTTGGGCGGCGTTCTCTTCGGGATTGGGGCCGGAAGCAGAGTTCGAACTGCTTCCGGAGCTCCAATTCGAAGTGGTCGGCATTATTTGAGTTTCTATTGATGAGCTCGACGCTATGTTCAAGGTCGGTTGAGACCATACCATCGTTCTGACGCCTCCAACTTCGCCCATAATCACCGTAGGGGTTTGTCGGACTGTGGTCGCCGATCGGTGCACCGGGGATGTTTTTATGTCTGCCGGATGACCGAGTAACATGCTGTCACTGAAATTTCCACCAATAAGTTCTGGTTTAACGCCATTTATACGTGAGTTTTGCAACCATAATTGAGTCTGAATGACGGTGGCTTGCTGACTCGTGATGACACCTGGCAAACCACGTGATGAAGATGATGCGAGATGAGTGATCGGGCTGGTGGGTGCCGGATGGTGAAGCGGTGAACTAGTTGGTGGTGGTGACATTACTAACGGGCTATGCCTGATGACTGGACTGGAGACTGCCGGTCGTCCTGGTGAGCTGTGCGGTCGAGGAGGTTGAGCGGGACTTGTCGTAGGTGCTGGTCGGACAGGTGGACTGTGGGATCGGGAAACGGGTAGTGCCCTTATGACACTAGTTGTACCTCCACCGATTCTCTCAGCTCCACCTCCTCCATCGAAAACCCCCGGCTCTTCCAACCGCTTCGAAAGCACATCCTGAGGGGGCTCTGCTTGCTGAGATCGTCCCGGCGTTGAATCGGGACTGGGCGGATTTGGTGCGACTTCTGACATCTTAGGCGACGAAGGGCTGATGAGATCTGGCGAAGAAGTACTAGTATCGGCGACCGATTCGCCTAGAAGCGGACAGAGATTTTGCCTAAAAGCAGATTGTGCGGATCGCTGCCTACTCTAACGTAGGTCGCTACCCTGTTCTTATGCGACAGGGTGTATCTATTCCAATTACGCTTGCATCGAATTTTATTTAGGAGGTAGCGTACTACTTTTTTTTTGTGTTTTCTTTTTTTAAAAATTTCATGTGCCAGGAATAAGTGTTGTCAACTTACCGTCGCTGCTGCACCTTGAATCTACTTTCCTTCGTTTTAATTTCAGGTCTTGGAAGAGGCTCATCTTGTCGAGCTCACACGGGGTACGCGTAAGAGTCATAATTCCTGAAACAAAAAACAATTTTTAAATTAAAGCTTTACAGGAAATTATCGAAGACATTCATTGAGAATATTGCAAAAAGCTCTGTAGGTTATTCGAAATCTTATATACAGTGTGTTATTGAAAGTTGTACAGATATTTTAACTCGCGTTAGCGCTTGTCAAATAGATACTAAATACCCACACATACCTTATACAATGGTTTATGGTTTTTGAGAAAAAGCTGTTGGAATTATTAACAAAAAAGTTTGAGAGCCACTGATGTTTTTCAAAAAATTTAATTGTAAGAAAAATTTTGGTCTTCAGTTTAGTAATTCACTGGGGCAATCATTTGTAGGAGGATTTCTGGGTACTGACAAACGAATGAAAACCAACTAATAAATATTATTACGAACTCTAAATGCGCATTGTTCACAAAACTCAAACAGCCAAAGGTCATTGTAACACTGAAATGCTTTGACAGTTATGACAATGGCGCTAACCTTTTTATTCGATTTCGCCGTTGCGTTGATTGATTGACGCCTACGCGCCATCAAGTTCGAGCGCCAAATTTAAAAATATACTGTGGTTCTCAAACAAAAACAATAAATTGTGTATCTCTGAAACCAGTAACTTTTGTATAAAGGAAGTTTAAGTATCTACCATCTATTTAAAGAATACTATCGTCAATTAAAATATTTGTACAACTTTCAATAACACCTAGTATATGTATATTGTTAAAATATTTTTTGCTTTGCTCATTTCTACAGAATAAAAGCTTAAGTAACGCAGGAAGAAGGAGGTTGTAATCAACTATTACTCTACTTCGACTTTTTTGCAATGTCTTGGTTTGAATCATACAAATCTCTTTAAAAATTTTCTTTTTTTTTTCAGGCTACATGATAGAAGATGGAACAAAAGCAACGAGACTAGTATAGAGTGTACATTAATGATTGAAGGGTGTTTGAATTTCCCGCCCATTAGATTATTTGTAAGAGTTGGTACTGCATACTATTCTGTTTTACCATGGGCGGCACATAAAATTATATATTATTAAAACAATTTATTAGTGATTAGAAATTATTTTACGTTTATTAATTACATACATTGATATGGAGAATATAAAAAGTAAAGCAGATATAAAATAAAATTATAACATCTGTTCAAAATGTCCCCCATTTGAATCCAAACACAAATTTACTCTTCTTTTCATGTTTTCGAAAACTTTGTGTCGTGTTTCTGGAGTGATGCTGTTGACAGCCTCTGTAATAGCATTTTGTAATTCTTCTAACGTATGGAGACGTTCTGAAAACACTTTATTTTTTAAAAAACCGAACATGAAGAAATCAAGTGGGGTTAAGTCTGGTGACCGAGGAGGCCTTCTGTCCCTACTTATTAACCTATCCCCAAAGAACTGTTGCAAATGATTCAACGTTGTCAGTGCAGTGTGGGCTGTAGCTCCATCCTGTTGAAAGTAACCCCGTTGTAATTCATCGTCATGAAGTTCTTCAATGAAAGGATTTAAAATTGTTTCTTGATATGCAAGTGCATTAATATTGTGTTGAAAAAAAATAGGTCCAATGATCCTCCTTCTTGACATTGCCAACCACACACCGATCTTCTGAGGATGTAATGAAGTCTCTTCAAAAATATGAGGGTTTTCTGCACACCATATTCTACGGTTTTGCGAATTTACATAACCGCTGAGATGAAACCATGCTTCATCACTGAAGAAAGTTATGTCTAACATATCGTCATTATTTAAGAACTCATTAAACCATTGGCAATATTGCACTCGACGAGGCAAATCAAGAGGTAGCAACTCATGAGTTACAGTTATCTTATATGGATGTAAATGTAGAACCTTCTTGCAAGCCTTTTGACATGTACCAAGTGATAAATTCGTTTGAGCCGATAAACACCGTAAAGACTTCTTCGGACTTACATCCATTCTTTGATGAATATCTACGATGACTTCTTCGGTGAGAACAGTGGGCCGGCCTGTAGATTTTCCTTTAGAAACACTGCCTGTTTCACGAAATCTCTGAATTATACGGCGGACGTGTTGCATAAAAGAATCATATGTGAATACCACTTCAGGGAACTGTTCTTGAAATTGTTGGTGACAACTTTGATAAGAATAATTCCACACATTTTGTTCATTGCGTATCCCCGACCGAAAATAGGCCTCAACAATAAATTTATTGTGCAGGTCCGTGAAAACCATCGCTAACCTAAAACGTTTGTGTGTATTTTTATTTCCTGTTACATGGCTGTACTTACCAATGAAAAATGTCTGACAGCAAAAGTGGAAATAAAAATAACCTTTTCGTTAATACTAACTCAATAATAATAAAATAAGGAAATCAAAACGTAAACAATACAACACACGCACGCTACTGACGAAATTCAACATATCCAGCATGAATACCAATCTCGAAAATTACTAATTCGACAACGCGCCAAATTCAAACGCCTTTCAATCATTAATGTACACTCTGTATAAAGGCCTTTGAACGATTACGAACCTTTTAAAAAAGATTTCTAAAACTTTATTTTAATTTATAATTGCATCAGATTTATCCCATTCTCTCTCAAATGTTGAAAAAGAAGATCCGGTTCACTCTGAAAGGATTAATGGTTGAGTAATGGTCTGGTAGTTAACCCAAACAAACATTTTTGAAGATAGCGCGTTTAGAAAAGATGTATAAACTGGTGTTGATGTTCTATTGAGTTATGATTTTATCCCCTTTCGGAAGAAAAGAAACTGATCCACTTTTCTGAAAGGACTGTTAACCCAAGTTTGACAAACACTTTGGGAGATGATGCAAAAGGAAAAAATAAAGAAGACAGCTGTGGAGCTCTCACGATACAAAGAAGACCAAACAGAGTTTAGAACTGAATGAAAATTATTTGTTAGTAGTCCTGTGTGTACAATTAAGATTACGTGATGCTGTCTATGTACAATTTCCAAATCTTTTAAAGTTCTTCGTTTGAGGTTTTATAAAGGAAAAGTGTACTTCGAGGCCGAAGAATGTCGTAGCGCCTATTCAGGTTGCTGTCGAATTAATCAACGAAGATATCGTGCTAATGTTTAGTAATGATTATATAAACAGAAAAAAAAGAGAGAAAGAGTACTTCCTTTCACAATTCATCTATTACAAAAAAAAAAAAAACACAACAAAGAGTAAAAGAGAAACCTATAGGGTATTATAAATATAATAAAGTGCAAATCAGAAGTCGTACATCTACACAAATATAAAAGTATTTACATTTTATTGGTAAAGATATAATTGTTTTTTAATGTGTATGTGTCAAAATGAGAAAATCAATCGTCCTTTTGTACTTGTGATTATTGAATAAAACCGAGGATTTAGGTCTTCATGTTGCCAACTCTATCTGCAAGAGCTTATGGAAACTAAAGTAAGTAGTAATTACTGTAGTATCTACGTGTGTATTTTTGTAGAAAGGACATTTAGTTTTTGTTTCAACTCCTTACATTTCACCTCGAGATAATGGTCGTCGTGACGTTAATGCAATACTTATTATTTTATTAGTTAACATATATGGGCTGCCGACGTATTACTATATATTTTACTATTTTATAACTTTAGTTCTAATTGATAGAAACTGCGCAGGAACTTAACATAAACCTAAAACCAAATCAACTTTGATTTTTAAATTAAAAAGTTATCTGATGTATGTATGTACGAGGGTAGTATAGATCTTATCTGGACTTTCTTATGCAGCGATAACAATTATAACATTAAGTTAATGAAACGAATTTTATTTTTCAAAATAATGTAATTTCTTTAATATAAATTTACCCCAACTATCAGGCAACCTCAAAATACCGACAGAGAAAAATTCTTTTGGTTTTCTGCAAAGCCAATATTGCACTGCCTCTATTACCTACTCATTCGACATAAATTTCTTCCGTCCCAAGTATCTGCTAAGAGACGTAAACCATGAATTTATAGTCTTTCGGTCAATTAAGAAATCTGTTAAAATTGGACCGTGAATGTCCCAAAATACCGTAACCGTCACGTTGCTTGCTGACGGTACAGCTTTGAATTACTTTGGCGGCGATTCTTGACTAAAATAAATTTGTTTTTTTATTTAATTTGCCTTTGATAAGTTCAGAGACTATTAGATTCTTTAATCGATTGCTTTTTGTAGTTTTTTCTCGAAAATTACGCAAGCGTTGCAGAAACGCAACCGTCCAATGGAATGTCCCCCCGGCCAATTTTCTAGCGATTTTCTTCTAAACACCGTAACGGTCGATAATTGTGTAATATTTACAGGCCATTAACTCGCACTTTCTCCACGTTGCGTAAGCCAATCAGGCGAAATTGAAAAACTGTGACACTTTCCATCTCTAATTTATTGAGTCCACAGGAACAGCCTTCGCTTATTAGAGCTATTTGCAAGCAAGTAGTTTTGACCGCAAGAAACTCGTCGCGCCGAGTGCTTGTTTATTGTAAAACATAATCTTAAGCAATTTGCTACCCTGATGATAAGAAGAGGAAGTTAAAACTGGCGAAGATTTTCACTAAAAAAATCGAACTTTTTTCGTTCGGCCCCTCAACATCTTTATATTTTCATTTAAACTGATTAAGAACAGTTCTTTGCATAATCTTCATGCAAAAAATGATTGTTCTTAACTTGTTAAAATAGATTGGCCTGATTGTTTTCAGGGCAGATATCCATCCTTTTATGGCTTAAAGGCTTTTCTAATTCAATACGACGTGAAAGTTCAAACAAAAAGGACAGCTATTGTAGTTATTTCCCATTAATATTGATTGAGACTTACTTATTAAACATCCTTGAAGAATTGACTAATTTGACGTTTGAAGGTGAAAAGGTGATAAAAAAAACAGTACCTACTTTTCATTTAGATTTTTTCGAAACTATTGTTTCTTTTAAAGAAATAATTATTTGCAAATAACTAATAGATCTGTATTTGACTAAACTGGTGCTTCGGTGCTTCGAGCATGGACCTCATGATCTGAGGAAGGCATCCAACACCATCGACCAGGAAGTGGGCGTCCTAGAAGAACTAATGAACGCGAAGATCGGCGTCTCCGTCAACTGGGTATAAGAGATGGGTTTCGCCCTTCAGCTGCAATTGAAGTGGATTGGATAAGGTGTCTAAGATAAAGCGTGTTCAGTCGAACCATTTACCGACGTATTGCATCGTTTGGTCTTCACTCCTATCGGCCGTGTCGTCGCCTTCTACTTGCATGCAACCCGCGGTATCAAGTCCTTCTTAGTGAAAGCAGTTCTTAATGCGTTACAATCAGTAACTACCACAAGCCTAATGCCCAGAAGGTAGACACGGAAATGCTTCAAAGCCAATACCACTGCCAGTGTTTCCAAATCGTAAGAATGGTAATGGCGAGACAGCCAGACTTCAGTGGTGTCAAGAAAGGCAGCAGTGGGTCTTTGAATGGGATCAAGTCATGTTCAGTGACGAATCTCGATTTTGTCTGTGGCAAAATGATCGTCGTGTAATGGTGAGAAGGTTCCGTGGAGAGAGACGCAATGTTGAGTTTGCTGTACGAGGCCATGGCGACGTAACACCAGGTGTTACAGTATGGGGTTCCATAGGCATCGACTACAGATCCCTTTTGGTATTCATCAGAGGCAGATTAAATGCGCATCGATATATCGACGTGATTTTAAGACCCGTTCTGTTACCTCTGATAAATGAACACGCTGGAGTAGTTTTCCAGCAAGATAATTCCCGATCCCAAATCGCATAAATTTGTAGAAACGTTCTGCAACAAGCAGAGGTAGAAGTTCTTCTTTGGTCAGCTCGTTCTCCGGGTTTGAATCCCATAGAACATGTGTGACATATCATGAGACGACGTTTAAGACGTAAGTCTCTACAAACAAACAGTTTGGAGGAGTTGCGTCGTCACCTATAGCAAGCTTGGGATGAGATTACTGTTAGATTATTGTTAACCGTGGCGACATGACACATTTTAAATTTTTTTCCTTAATTTTTGTTAATTTTGTCAATTACTTCTTTATCTAAGAGAAATAAACTGTGAAAATTTTAACCTTGTAACTTGATCCCTTCTGGTGGTGCATTTTTATTGGCACGTAGTTTAAATTACACAATTTATTAAGTGTTTTACGAATTAAAAAGAAATGATAAAATAGATTAGCAATCCATTCGTTCAAAACAATTGTAATTCCGGGTGTATTACTCAGTAGCGCACCCAGAAATTTGTCTTGGAGGGGTCTTAAAAATAATAATAATTGTAAGAGTATGCAAGGATATATTAAATAATAAAGATGCATAATATGAACTTATACCGAACTAACGTTACCAAACGAATTTAAGTTGGCGTGCTCTTTTTTTGCAAAATTGAAATTACTTATTAAATTCTAGTACCACATAGCTGCCTCTGGGGGGAGCTTTAGCCCCCTTAGCCCCCCCCCCCCGTGGGTGCGCCACTGGTATTACTATAAAACATTAGGCTATAATCGGCCATGTCGCAATTCTTCTTTCTGCCAATTACAAAGGAGCAGCAATAGAACACCAGCAGCAGCAGCAGCAAGAAAGTCCTTTTTGTAAGAAAGGACGGCGTCAAGGCTTCTGGTATAACCGGAAGTCATAAAAGAAGCTGATCCAAATGCCCTCGTTTCCTTGTTAAATTAACTTTTGATTAGAAGTATTGGGCTAATTACGTTCAAACTACGAATCTTCTTCAAGAATGATAATTCTGGAAAAGTATTGGAATACTGCATACTGTTCAATTCACGAAAGAATACATGCACGTCATTGTATTGTTAGAGTTTTGACTCACATTGTTTATTATACCTACAGTGACTTTCATAAAGTTCGTAACAAATGGGAAAAAATTATTATTGACTTTTGCTAAAAAAAATTTGCTACAGTTATTTCGTGCATTAATCAAAATAAAAAACAACATACTTCCTTCCAACTAGTCATTTAAAACTCGGTTGAAAATTTGAAAAATAGAAATTCGCGAAAATGAAAAATTGCGATAATTCAAAAGTTATTAATCTTTTTCTTCTAGAATCGATGCACTCACAATTAGATAAAATTATGTGTAATCAACAACCTACAGCGTCTAAATACAATACTTTGCTAAAATTCTGACCAAAAATAATTTTTCTTAGAATTTCATGTTATGTGGTTAATAAGATTAATAACTTTTGAATTATGGTAATTTTTCATTTTCGAGACTTTCTATTTTTCAAGTTATCAGCCATATTTTAAATTATTGATTGGAGGGAATTGTGTTGTCTTTTATTTTGATTGGTGCACGAACTAACTGTAGTAAATTTTTCTCACAAAAACCAATAATAAACACTTTTCCCATTCGTCACTGTATTAAATATACAGTTATGTATGGGTTATGTTTGTCTATATTAGACAAACGCGAGTAAAAACTTTAACAAAACACGCAAGTCATCAATGTATTGTTAAAGTTTCGACGCACGTTGTTTATTATACTGGATGTCTCATAATCATAACGTACGGACGAGATTGAAAGGGTGAATAAGACATTAAAAAATATGGTAACCTTTTCATACAATTTTTTTTCCAAAAGTCAATAATAAGGGAGTTATAAGCCCTGAAAGAGTGGTGGAAAATATTGTTTCTTTGGCAATATCTTTATTACGTGGCACTTTTTTGTGTGCAACAATTCTGAAGGCTAAATACCTGATGCCATTTCCTTTGCAATATCGAGTCGTGATCTTCGATTTCAATGTGAATAATAATTAACATCGTTTATGCTAGGTTTATAGTAACTTCATAAGTTACTGTTTCTATTTTCTATATTTACCTCTGTTCTTCTAATCTCTAGAAATCGTTTTACCGCGATTGGGTTTCTTCTTATTATATTTTTCTTCATTTAATTCTAGAACTACACAGAGGAAGTTAAGTGCTTTTGAAAATTTCTTTCGTTTACTGTTAGAGTGGTAAAACAGAAAAAGTCTTTTAGAGATTAAGTTGTCTGTTGTGAATAAAAGTAACAGATGCAGATGTGAGGGCGCTGATGAAGGGCTTTGATGAAGTTGACTAAAGTCGTCTCTTTAATTTCACTCTCTCAAATCTCTCATATTGAATATTATTTAAAAAGTCCTATTTCTTTAAAAATACATAGTTAAAGATGAGCTTATTTCAATTTTTTCGAAAGAAAATGTAGTAATAATTAAATAAAAAATTAACTTGTGAGCTAAGAAAAAACCATATACGTCATTCGCATTGAAAGTGTAAAACTCTGGAACGTATCTGACCATTTACAGAAATCTAGAATAAAAAATAAATAGAAGTAGAAAGCAAAAAAAGTTATATGGAAAGATTGAAATGACATTATGAATATTGTTGACGTATTCTTTAAATTGCGCAAGAAAAACTATGTACTTAAAATAGAAAAAAAAGTGAAGTACCGAAATAAAAAGAACAAGAAAAGTCCACAATTTCATATAATAACGCCACTGTAAATAACCGAAAAGTTAATCAATGGAACAAACTGAACTGAATTCTTGCAAATCATTTTAGAATCATTTACATCAATTTGATTTAATAAATTGTTGTTATTGTTGTAAGCAGCTTTTTGTAATTTTTTTTGTCAGGTATGTTACATATTTTTTTTGTTACACAACTTTTCATAATAATAACTCGTTGGACATATTAATTAAATGTTTTGACTTCTTTTTTGCTGTGGTCTAAAACTTCTAAGGGTTTTGAATTCTTTTCGAAAGTTTATAAATACGTAAAGATGACCGCTCATTTTCGGAATTACGTATATAAAATTGCAACGAATTGGCCAAACAAGTTTCGCCTGTGTAATTCGTTCACACCTGAACTGGCCCGGTCGGTCGTAGTAGTGAAATTTGAATAGAAACTCCTTGAACGAGCGGTAAATAAAATTCCAACGTTTCCCGATGACGCAAAATTCGTACTATTCGGTTATTTATTAATATACAAATTAGCTTCGTTTTCTGGACCCGGCGTGACTCACGGCGAACCGGTATCCTTATTACCTCGACTGCATTTTAGCTCTTTCAGTTTACCTATCATCTGTTGCTTGGCAGATCGTTAGAGCACTGAAAGAACTATGCAGGCGCGTTTCATCAATGCTGCTGCGGTTATAAGGAAACGTATAAATAAATTGTGCTTAGTAAGGTTAGCTGCATAATGTTCAAGGATGTAACACTGAATATTGAAACAACGGCGATTATTTATACTTCGTTTTGCAGAGTGGTTTCTACACAAACTTCGTAGTTTTAGTTAAAGTTTCAATTTTTAAATAGTATTAGGTATGATTTTTAGACGATGGTTCTGATAAGAAAAACTTTAAGGGAAAAGAAGAAAAAAGTTGAAAGAAAGAAAATGATAAAATGTACAGGGTGAGTCACTTTATTCGATAGCTCATTTATAGAACGCATTAGAATTATGTCTTCACAGAGTTTCCGCCTATTGAATGCTATAACCCAAAATTATTTTGACACACACACAGGGTTTTCGTATAGTGACAGCATGCAGTAGGATCGTTTTAAATGTGAAAGAAAACAAATATCTCGTACTATAAATGAGTCACCCTGTATACCAAACCACCTTCAAGCGATTTAGACAAGTAGATAAAAAATGTATGTCGTTGTCAATAGGCGTTCGGAAAAAAGTTAAATAATCACTAAAGTCACTAGAAGCAGAAAATAATTCACTAAAAATTTCACTTTTTTAAATACATTAAACATTCTATAACACAAAGCGGATTAAATCAGTTTTACCATATCATTTCAGATACATCCTGAGACTTCATCCAGGATAATTACATAAATGTAAATGAGAAATTTAATATTTTTATGAATATTTTGGAAAGAGCATATCTGTTCTCATTTCCAGAAAAAAAAAAATACATTGTGCGATTTGTTCACTCTAATAATATTAACTGGTTTAATGATGAGTGAAGTGCTATGAGACAATTATTTTTACTTTGAGAAGTTAATAGATAATACAATAACAATAATAAACAATTTAAAGAATATAAAAAACATTACCAAACGGCAATCCTCAAAACTAAAACTAAAGCAAACGATAACTTAATTCGCTCTAGTCAAAACCGTAGTAAAGTATGTGGAATATTATAAATAAATACAGAAATGAAGATAAAACAAACATAAATTAAACGTTGGTCCCATACCCAGAAACCTAAAAGCATTGGGGTTTCCTGTAGAAATAAATATTCAAATATTACTGCTAATGAATTTAATACATATTTTGCAAATATAGCACAAATACTTACAAACAATATTCAAATCAAAATCCCCTTTCAAATTTACAAAGGATTGAAGTATTATCATCATTTTCTTTTACTGAAATAAGTTTCAAACGCCTGAACGGTCCAAGTGATAAGGGACCGGCCTTGCAATCGCATGGTCGTCGGTTCGAACTGTACTTCAATGTTGGTGATAAAATTCGACACTGCTTCCCCTTAAACGGCGAGGAGGTTTGGAAGTAACAAAGCCATGGAACACTTTACACGCACTCAAATACACTCCCGCTCCTGAGGTCCTGACAAGTCTATGACTTAGGACCCCGTTGGGCAATCACCACAGATAAAAAAAAATGAAGCGAGGGATATTATAGACAATCTTAAAAATAAAAGTAGCCGCGATATTTATGGCTTAAACGTAAAAATAATAAAGGCAGTGAAAAATGTAATTTTAATACCTCTGACAAAACTTGTACATGTATGTTTGCAGAACAATATATTTCCAGATCTTTTAAAGAACGCTCTTGTAATTCCATTACTTAAGAAAGGGAATCCAGATACGGTGGAAAATTATCGCCCTATATCTCTACTTCCAATCATTTCGAAAATTATGGAGAAATATATGGCCAAACAAATAACTCAATTTTTCGAAACTAATAATCTATTCAATAATAGTCAGTTTGGCTTTAGGGAGAACAGAAATACTGTTCTAGGCATTCTTGACTTGGTCAAGGACATTACAGATGCATTTCAGAATTTCCATTATAAACAGTCTTATTTTGCTATCTAAGCAAAGCCTTCGACTGTGTCGACCATGAAATTCTGCATAAGCTAAGGGCATATAACTTTCGTTCCAGTAGCATTAAATTGGTGCAGTCTTACCTCAAGGGTAGGTGTCACAATATTGGAGTTCCACATTAGCGCATTCTTTGGAGGATCAGGTTTCACTTGAGGCACCACAGGATGGGTCATTCCATTAAAAAAATTTCAAAGGGTATTCGTGGAGGCACGGGATAAAGTGTGGTTCATAGGTCTAAACATGCCCCCCTTGAAGTAAAAGTAGATGTGATTTTGGAAAAATTTTATTTTCCTTTTCATTTTTGAAATATTTCAGATGGATCGTTTTCAAAAAATCACCCTATATAACAAGTCAAATTAAGTAAGATAAATTTTAATATAACAGATTAAATTATAAACCTTATCAAAATGTCTCGAGCCCGTGTAAATTACCCAAACAGTTTCTGCTGTGTGTTTAGTGAATATACAATTCGTCAACACAGGAAGAAAATTATAGTTACCATTTATAGAAAAAGCGTCCTACAGCTTATTTTGGTTTCGAAATTTTACATCAGGACGAATCTTGGCTCCCCCATACATGTCGTGTACGTTGTTAATACCTCTCATATTCAAATTTAATTTGAATATTTAATAATAAACTGGATATTTAAAAGGTATTTATTTATTTTGAACCAGACGTAATAGAAACAAACTCTTTGCTTTGTGGTTATCAGTATTCATAGACCAATAGAAATATACCATTATAAGTAAGGAGAAAAACAAAAAGTTAAAATTTGTTATTTATTATAATTACACGTGTAAAGGCTTAAAATTATTTTCAAATGAAATCACTAGATTTGTCAGTAAATCGGTTACGAAATCACAAAATTTTCAACATGTCTGAACTCACTAGAAGTTGTCACCAAAACTAGTGAGAAACTCACCAAATTGGCAACATTGGTATTAATTTAATCATTAAGTACTGAGATCTTTTAAATTCTAGTGAAAATAGTACCAAATGTACACTTATCGCAATCCTAGCGTCGATCTCTCAGTACATTAACAAATGCAATTATTACTAGAAACGCTCAACAGATGGCGCTGAGAGGATAATTTAGATAAAATAAGATACAATAGATGGCATGTTTCTTTATTGACAGTATAATTACTGCCATAAAATGTCAGCTACTTTGTTGATATTTAAAGCAATTTAAAGTCTCGAAACAAAATAAAAGTACCGCCATTCATTAAGCTTGCATAATGGAGTCAAAATGTCGAATTCCAATTTTGAAATGTTACAGTGACAGAATGGAAATAGCAAAATGCTGAATTGTGTTTTCTTGTTAAATGGGTTAATCTCGTTTTTTCTTATAACTTCTTCACAGATCGAGCTGAAATTTTTTCATGAAACCTTTTTTTAAGTTAAATAACGGCTGTTTTTTTTAACTTTGGCGTCGAAGTTGGCCGTGACTACGTGCTTATTGTGAATGCACCACAATTTTGATGTTTTGTTGTAAATCTTATTTTCTTATTGTCTTTTTCATTTGTTACAAGATATTCACATTCTTGTGTTGTCCTGTCGTTCTGTTGAGTTCGAAACCTCGAAAGCAAGGTTAGGGATGCAAGTTCTAGTGTCAAATTAAGAACAAATTGATGATGATGGTTCACAATTAAATTTTCATGGCCACCTTCGACGCCAGATTAAAAAAAAACATACTCAGTTTCTGTTCAAAACAAAACAATGAATTAGAACAAGTAATTAATAAGGCATTGGATCGTGTGGTTTCTATCTTATTAAAGAAAAATAAAGTTTTCTTTAAAAAAGTCAGCGTTTTACTCAGTGGCGTAGCGATCGGAGTGCAACTATACCAGGGCGTACCAGTATAAAGGGCGCCAAAATCCTACCTGGTCCAGTACCTACAACTTAAGTTTAGCGACATATTAAGCAATCGCAATCAGTTGAATTAAATAAAGGGGGCGCCACATTTTAACAATAAAGACCAACTTTATATTAATATTTATGTTTCTTTTTGAAACTCCCTTTAATCAAAATCACGAAAAGCGACGTAATTGCGGGAAGCAGTTTGTGCTTGATCGCCTGCCTGGGCCCAGTACTTGTCAAGAATGACTGGCGTCTTATTTAATCCTCCCCATCTGAGGAACAAAGCGAAAGGGGCACTATACTTCAGCGACAAAGTCCAAGTGTCTTTAAAAAATCATGCAAGATACAAATATAGGTACAACTATGAGAATCAGGGGATCCAGTGTTGCCAATTTTGAACATTGGACTGGCGTCTTGGGGAAATTTTTGTGCAGCTGTCTTTTATTGTTTTCCTTTTATTAAGTCTTATGGATAATTTATAAATGACTATACAATACAAGCGACGTAAACTTTGACTTAAAAAAATCCTTTATGTTTCATCTTAATCTAGCATTCAGCTGCTATTTCAGCTATAAAATGGCTGAAGGTAAAAAAAATCAGACTCACAACACAGTATAAGTAATTAGCGTCAGTAGCGTCACTTAAACGTCAGTGTCAAAAAAAGCGGCCATACTGTTTGATGCCCTTATGGAAATGTAATGTAATTTGCAAATCAGTAGGTATTAAAGAAAATGGAAAATGTGACAGTTATACTCGAGTGACGCTACTATGTAGATTCTTATACTGTGCTCACAACATCAAAGGTGCCAACATACATTTTCATATCTGCTACATAAATCTGTGCCCTGATCTCGGAACTTAATCGACAATAATAATAGTAAATAACAAAATAATAATCTTTATCCACTATCACATTATAATTGGACTTTTATCCACACTTATGAAGCATTTTAAGTGACCTATTATTCACTAGTGGAATAAAGTTACTTTATTCCACTAGTGGACAATAATAAATAATGTACCATAGCAATCAGTAGGTAAGACAAAGCCTGTCACGTTTTATTTTACGAATACGAATATTTTTAAATTAAATTTCGCTGATTCTGATTCCATAAGTGTGGTGATTGTGGATAAAACGTTGTATTGCATGCGTGTTTTAGATGCATTTTATCCACTTAAGAAATTTAAACAGGCTTCGTCATACGTACTAGTTGCTATGGTACCCACGTTGTTTGTCACTTTAAATGCTTCATAAGTGTGGATAAAAGTCCAATTAGAACGTGATAGTGGATAAATAACTTTTCTTTTTCAGATTACATAATGGCTGTGAATTTAGCCTTCTGGCTTATAATAAGGTACTGATAGATGCTTCCTCAAACTACCCTTTAAGCTGAAGGGACAATTTGACAAATACTACTTCGGAGAAATGCTTTATATCTATAACTTTAAAATTCGTATTAGGTTGCTACTTCAAAACTAATATTTTTCATCTCTTTTTAAACAGTTGTAACTCCTTTATCATTGATTCTTTTTTTGGAAAAGGTAAATTATACAACCTGGTCCAAAAGTAATGAATACAGAGCATGAGCGGATTCCCGATATCAAAATATTGCAATTTAGCTAAACTCATTTCATCCAAATTTGAAAAGAAAGGAGACAGATATATAGACGTTAAAATCAAAATTTTCTTCAATAATTTTTATTATAATAAATCTTCGACGTATTGCCTTAAAAATGGGAGCTTTTTGGGACGAGAAATTATGGTCTGGCTTTAATTTTGATGTAGCAGATAGAGGGTGCTACACACGATATCATTCTTGCGTTTAAAACGCTCCAACTTTCTTATTAATAGACTTATAGAACTTTTAAGAAAAATTCTTCTTCTTCCACACATGTCAATTCTGAAAGCAATACGTCAAAAATTTGAAAAATTATTATCGAAGAAAACTGAATTTTGAAACTGACAAAATAATTATGATTGATGAAGGAAATTAGAGTACGATTTTTATTTTTGTTTTCGTTATACTACACTTACATAAACTAGATTTTGGTCCTGTTTGTTAAATGCTGAACATAATTTAATTCTTCGATGCCTTTTAAGAAATTTTATATTAATCTTACGTTGCAGCTTGTTCCAAACACTGTATTTATAACTACAGTTTACTATTGGGCCCTAGTGATAAATAAATACATCAATAATTTTTTTCCTTATGCTTAAACTGTTGGGACAAGACATAGCAATTTATTCTCCAATTTAGCACGTCACAATCACGCATGCAAACCAATTAATGTTGCTGGTGTCGCTGAAAAACGTTTCGTTTAATTGATTTTATTGTGTTTCGCATTTTTTATTGACTCAGCACATTGCTTTTTGCGGGACTTTTTTTTTATATAAACAATAAAGCTTTTCACCTTGCTACGACCAACCTGTTCACTTAAATAATCGCAATCTAACGGTACAATTAAATTAAAATAATATTACATACCGTGCTTTCAACTATTCCCGAGTGATCACCCAAATTAGGCTTATAACGCATATTTATACTTTGACAGAGAATCTTTGTCTCAATATTAATAGATACAGGCTTGCAAATTTACAGATGTATATAATTTTATTTTGTTACTCATCCGGTTCGAAGGACATATTCCATTAAGTCATAATTAATTAGTATCTTCGTGAGGAGTAATCGCAAATCTTATATTGCTTAATTAATCATTGCGTTCAAAATACACAGCTGCTACTCACCCACGTAAATTTTATAAAATTGTGGTAAGTTTCGTCACGACATTCTAAATGAGTGAAACACAGTAACAAGTGTATATGGAGAGTAAACGGGGGACGCGTTGCAGTAACAATTGATTTTGGGGAGATGCTCCGAGAGACGCCCTAGAAACCCCTACGATTTAGAATTCAATAAAGAACGTATCCGAGTAACTGAAGTTCAAATGTCCTATAACATTTAAAACAATTTAGAAATTACTAACCCGTATCAGTTCGCTCTTTATTTCGAAAAGACCTATTAACAATATTTTTTTAACTAATCCGGCTTGAAGGACAGGTTTCAAAAATCGATATTAAAAGAATCATAAATGAAGTGCCTCTGCCGCAATTTAACTTTCTATTGGGGAGATATTACTTTTAATTCTGACTGTACACCTGCTTAAATACGATGGTTAAAAATACAATGGAAATAACGACCTTATTAATTTGAAGTACATAAACTGGTAGAATAGAGGTCGTCTCCGCCTGTCTTTTTCCAATTCTTACAAAGAAAGACACACATACATGCTCAAGTTATACTCTACGAACATACATAAAGTGTAATCGCCATCTTTTTTGAAATTATGATGCTTTGAATGTTTTCTTGTTTGATTGAAGTTTTACAACACGCAGGTATTCTTCGAGCATCCCCAGGAGCACGCCCTTGTGTCTGGAGGTGGCCTTAAAGAGTGAATTGGACTACGAAACTTCACGGTTGCAGATGAATGGGGAGTGCCATTTATTAATGACCTTTTTATTAACGTTAATTCATTTTGATGCATTATTTGTCAATTCCATTAGATAAGCCTTCATAAATATTTAACGCGCGTTATTTATGCAGGCCTTAAAAAAAAACCTCGCACGATTTTAAACCACACTACACCACGTCAAGTACGGAGTACGTCGTTTCCTCTTCTTTCCATTTCCTTCTCCTTTCGAAATTTAATTCGAGTTTCACGCGATTAAAAGACGTCGATAACGATTTATCTAAGCTAAGCAAACAGAAGATAATTCGCGCGGAAAACAAGTAGCGACGCAAATATTGTGACTTTTTTTGGTACGCACGTTTTCTATTATTTGCAATTGATATGATGTCGAGAACGCATAGATATTCGCCATTGAGTGGATTCGAATGCGATGAAACGTCGCTGATAAAGAAAGAAAGCAAATAAAATCCGCGACGCCGATACGAAGTTGCGATTACAGTAAATTATGTTGACAATATAATTACTGGTTGAGTTACTTTGCTTGGGTTTATTATGAACCTGTGGACAGGCAGACATGAATGGTTTCGCAGTCTAAGATTGCATATGTATGTACAATGATGAGCAAAAGTAAAGTCTACCTTTTGTTTTTATTGAAACACTAATTGTTTGAGTCCCAGTTGACTATACCGGGTGTGCCAAAGAACTACATTAAGTATTAACAGAAAAATTATCACTCTTTTAAAATATCAATCTCGTTAAAGATAAATTAAATGAGACGCCATCGCCACCGCGTTCACAATCTGGTTAAGTGAAACGCACGACCTTTTCTCATTAAATGAAATAATGACTCGTTAATAGGTCAGTGCTTATAGAAAAATTCATAGAACTTAAAGTAACATTAAGTAAGGATAGGTATGACCAATCACACCTATCTCTCTATTTTTTTCGTTCCCGACTACTGAACATTGAGTCAGGATTTAGTTCATTGGTCAGACATCATAAACAACTAATGCTAATATAATAAAACGTAACAATTTCAAAACGTCAATATTACTACGGATTCTTTTGGGTTTAAAATTAAACAGTGTTGCTTAGAAACTTGCGATAAATTTGAGATATCCGAATTGATAAATTGACTTGCTTCCTCAATATCGGTGGCTTTAAATGAATATAATAATTGAGAGTCGTCATCGTAATAATGACTAGAACAATACTCGAGACATTTACTTAAGTTACTGGTGTATAATGTAAACAGTAATGGCTCTAAAATTGAGCCCTGAGGAACACCGGTCTTAACTGCTCGTGCATTAGATGGGCTATGGTTAATATTTACTATTTGATACCTATCATTTAAATAACTAGCTATAAAAGATTCTGCACAGTTACCGAACGCAACAAAATGTAAAATTGATAGAAGTAATTTGTGCTTGACCGTTTCAAAAGCTCTAGAATAATCTAAAAGAATTAGCGCTGTAAGTTCATCCCGATCAGCTGCATTCAGGATGTCACCAGTAATATGCAGCTGTAGAACAGCTATAATATTTACGAAATCCTGATTGGTTACTTGGTAACAAGTCGTAGACATTCAAATAATTCATAATTTGCTTGTAGGTACATGATTCTCTCTAGTAGCTTTGACATTATTGGCAATGAGCTTATTGGTCTTAAATCTTTAAAATCGGCAGGTGCTGATACTTTCCGAACCGGAACAACACGAGCTATTTTCCAAACTTTAGGAAATACCATATTTAAGATGGAAAAGTTAATTGTGTGAGTGACAAAGGGTAATATACTAGGACAACAGTAACTGAGCATTTTGATATTAATTCCGTCACATCCACTTGCATTCGTGTTAATGGAGCATAACATCTACTTATTTCAACTTCTGTAACACCTGAAAATTGAAACGTATCCTGGACATTTGGATGCAAATTAAGTCTGTAAAATTGTAAAATTTCATCATCAGGAGAGTTATTCGAGAGAGAATCTGAGATTTAAAAGAGATTTAAGAAGTTGAGTACAGTGGCCCCAAAATAAATCGACATGTATATTAATTGCGTATGAAGAAAAACGTGAAGTCATTTCTTAACAGCCAAACAGAAGACTTTCATGAAACGTTAGAAGTGATATGTATAAGATGAATGACTTTTTAATAAGAGGATTCGTTTTTTCATTCAAAAAAGGCACGGAAATATGAATAGTCTTATACAGATTCAGTAAATGTTCAACTGGACATCCATAATGCATGCGACAGGAAACGCAAAATAAAGAGAGAAATTTGAATAATCACGCCCACTTGTTTTCGATGCCGGCCACCACCGCCTTGCTGCTCTTCTGATCACGATCTAAACAGTGGCGTTCCTCATGGGTCCGTGCTAAGACCGCTAATCTTTTTATTATACAGTGACCGGCAAAAAGTTGGACATATATGGGAAAATTTTTTATTATTGATTTCTCAGAAGATTTTATTCTTTATGAAAGCTCCTGCATCTTCCCAAACTCAAAATACACGTATCAAAATTTGAATACCTCTTGTCATATACCGAGGAGATCAAAATATTTGAAGTCGACTTAAGAGTAAAGTACCTTTATTTTTCAAAATACGCGGAAATATTATTTGAAAAAGTTATTTAGAATTATTTTGATATTTCAAATATGAAATTATGGCTGCCTATGATGAAAAAAAAAATTTTGGACACAAAAAAGTGAAATTGTTATGCTATCAATGTTATTGATCATAATTTCTAGTTGATAGATGAGCGAAAAACAAATCCCAAAGTATATTCATGTCACACTTGAAGGAACTTCCAGTTCTACACATTCAAAGTTCTATGGTACACACGTTGATACGAGAAAATATGTAAAATTTCTTTTTCCATAGTAGAATAAAATTTTCTGAGAAATCAATAATAAAAAATTTTCCCATATGTGTCCAACTTTCTGCCGGCCACTGTATATTAACGATATGGTCGATTTTGTCAAGGCTGACCACACCACCATCTTTGCGGACGATACGTCAATGGCTATCTCCGCGAGGACCCCGGAGGAACTTATTGTTAAAGTAGACAGTATCTCCTCGTAGTTTGGTATTAGGTATCCGAGAACCGAATCGAAGCGAACTTATTTTGTCCAGAATCCAAATTTCCAATTTAGCATATAGATGCATATTACTGTGTTGTTTGTTAATCCCATGTTGTCGTGCCAAAAATTACTGTCTTATTTCGTCTAGTCCGTCTTCTTTTGTTTTGTTGCCACCAAAAAGTTATTTGGCTGTTAACTCAGCTCGCCACTTTGGAAACCAATAATTTCCGTGTATTAAACCAAAAATTGCTGTGTTATTTTGGGCTTCCCTTTTAGTTAAGCGACAAATTAATTTCCTCATTTTGAGTTCCTAGGGTTGTAAAGTTCGTAGGAGAATTTACCTTACTGTTTCTTTATCGATTCCATTTGTTTTTGTTCTTCATCCTTAGCCCTGTCGAAGACAGAATATTTCGTGCTTAGAGTCGATCACGTTTTCTTCGTGTTTAGAGTCGATCTAAGATTTTCGCGTTGATAGTCGAAGTAAGAATGTCCTGGATGCGCTCTGCATCGGTATTTATACTAAAAAACAATTTAATGTGTCTTTCAATTTTGCGCGAGCTCCCGCGCCGTTTATAATATATGACACCGTTTTCATTTTTAGATTTTCGTTACCAGAATTGAACGTAAGTAATTTGGAAATACTTGTTCTACAATTTTCAAACCACATTTAGTCGGTAAGTGAATTAATTCGTTGCATATAATCAAATCTTTCTTCGCATAACCTAACTTTATAATTCCATATCCTCGAAACTAACTTAAATCATCCTATCCTTGTCCTTGTTACTTCTATATGCTATTTCATTATTTAATTACCTTTAATTGTCCTGCTTAATTAAACCGATTTTCTAATTAAAAATTGTAGTATAAGTTAACTTAAACGACGATTTGTAACTCTTATTTAATCATTTTTAGATTGTCCGTGGCTGTTTGATCGCACAACAATACATCTAAAATCGCACAAAACATTTCCTTGGGACCTCGTTCTGGGTCCGAAGGAAGTGAAGTGAGGTAGCAAAAACCAGTCATCCAGCGAGAAGAAAGATCGACGGCTACCTGTACAACATCATTGGGAGCTACCTTAACGACAGAAATATTATCTTGGACGACGGAGTGAAACGGGAAACTAGAAAGGTCCTACAGGGTTCGGTTTTGGGGCCGCTATTGTGGAATTTGGTGTACAATGGGGCTCTGGACTTAGCCCAGCCGGAAGGGATTATCATAGTGAGCTTTGCGGATGCCTTGCCGGTGATTGGAGTGGCGAAGACTATCGACACCTTAGAGGACATAGTGAATAGAGCTATCGCAAATATAATGGTAATGGAGTGGACGAAGAATAAGGGGCTTAGCTTGGTGACAGACAAAACAGATGCCATTCTATTGACGGGGAAAAGAAAATTACGACAGATGAACGTTCGGCTACGGAAGGTGGCTTAGCTTGGTGACGGACAAAACAGATGCCATTCTATTGACGGGGAAAAGAAAATTACGACAGATGAACGTTCGGCTAGGGAAGGTGGCTGTACACTGAGAAAACAAAATGTGTTAATTCAACCAAAAATTTTGTTTGAACGTATTGAAGCGAAACTTTTTGTTGGGTGAACATTTCTTTGGTAAAATTAACACATTTGTTTTATCAGTGTAAACAAAATGTGTTAATTCAACCGAAAAAAGTGTTTAACCAACAAAAAGTTTAGGTTCAATACGTTCAAACAAAATTTTTGGTTGAATTAACACATTTTGTTTTCTCAGTGTAGAACCCGGGAATGCGGTTAAATACTTGGGGGTCTGGTTTGACCGTAGTTTATCTTTTGGACATCACATACAGAAGACCGCGGAAAAAGCCGAGAAAGCGGCAGCAGCTCTCTCGAGAATAATGCCAAGTGTCGGAGGACCAAGGGCGATCAAGAGGAGGGTTTTGGCTAGTGCGATAAACTCCATAATGTTGTACGCGGCACCGACGTGGGGAGAGGGGCGTTGGGAACCCAAAGCTACCGGGCGGGATTGGAGAAAGTCCAAAGGAAAATGGCCATTCGGGTGTTCAGTGCTTATCGCACAATGTCCAATGAAGCGGTTTTAGTAATCGCAGGCATGATTCCAATCAAGGAGCAGGTAGAGGAGAGGAAATGGAAATACCACAACAAATTATCCGACTCGGACGATAAGCACGGGAGAGAGGAAACTTGGCTGAGGTGGCAAGGGACATGGAATACGACGGAGAAGGGTAAATGGATCAGGATGCTGATCCCCGATGTGAGGAGGTGGTGCGAGAGAGACCACGGCGAGATAGATTATTACCTAACCCAATTTTTCAGTAGACATGGCTGTTTTAGAAATTATCTTAGCGCCATAAGGAGAGTAGAAGACCCTCGGTGCGTTTATTGCGAGATCGATCCTGATGATGCAGAGCACGCGGTATTGGTGTGCAACAAACAGATGGACAAAGAAAAGGCTGGAACTGAAGTCACTAGTTGGATGTAGGTTGACCCCCAGAGTAACCCTCGACAGAAAACTGGGAAGCGATCAAGGGACTAGTAAATAAGATAAGGAAGACAAGGGAGCGTGAAGAGAAAGAGACCGCAGGGGATAGCTAAATACTGGTACCCTTTAACCCCGACGACATTTATACCGGGTAAGGATAAGGAGCCTAGCAAGGATATGAAGAGAGCGGAAGAGCAATTGACCACAGGAGATTGGTTAATGTCGTACCCCTAAATCCTGATGATATACGTCCGAGTAGTTCCAGGACTTGAAGGGAGTAGGTTTGGGTTGGTGCTAAAGGGGGGGGGGGGTTAGCCGGTAAGAATCCGGCACTACCAAGACATACGGGTGTCGCGGTGTCTTTTGAAGATTTTTGAAGATTTTCCCCTCCTACCGTTAAAAAAAAGTAATCCAGCAAGATGTCAACCGGAGGAGCACTTCATCGAGCATTCACTTTACTTACTTCGGACTCCATTCTAGGTCTTCAAGTACCTACTTCTTATAGTTAAATAGTATTTATTTATACCATGAATTAAAAAAGATCATTTGCTGCCTTGTTCATAGAAGATAATATTGATTACTAGAATTCCATTAATGGCGTAGAGAAGCGTCTTTGTCGCTGGGATGTGGGGCCACTTTCATTTATTCTACAGACTTGAGACGCTAAAATATGACTCCAAATTTAACGAGCATTGGGCCAAGACATGTGCTCAAATATAAACTGCTTCTCGTAGTAACGCCTACTGTTCATGGACATGATTAAAAGAAGTTTCAAAGTAAAATAAAAATACTCTTTGTAGCATTAGGCATCAGTCAACTTTGAACAAGTTGGATTCGATTAGCTTTTTATTTATAAGCAGAGGTATAAGTATAAGTAGGTCTTCGAAGTGTGGCGCCCCCTTTACTTTATTCCAGTGTTGCCAACTCGCTTGCTATACCTTGAAATTGAAATAGTGGCAATTGAACGTCTACGTAGAGCTACGCAACGCGCCAGCAACGCCGCTTAGATTGGAGGGAGACATAGCGGAATTTTTGCAACTCGTCTGGCAACACTGCTTTAGTCTTTAGAATGTACATGCTCAATTTGATAAAACTAAGCGGATAGTGGGCCCAGGTAGGTCAATGTGCACTTTTTAGGTACAGTTGGACGCTTAATTGCTATACCACCTTTTTTTTTCCTGCAAACTTGCTTTAAGACAAGGATTATCGTAACAACTGAAGAAAGCGACACGAGTCTGTGGATGATTTACAACCCTCGTTTAGGATAAACTGGCAATATAGAAACGAAACACAGCTGTTTTTTAAAAGTTGTTAACCAGAAATTCGTTTAAGATGCCAAAAAAAAAACAAATTGTTGTATTTCTTTTCTTTAAAAAATAATGATCTTTAGCTGATAGCAACTATTTGTACTCAAATAGATCAATGCAGTGTCGCAACAACTGTTGTTAATTTCTTGTTAATGTGTTTCAACTTGTGTAAACAAATACTTGAAATTTTTGTTACACTCTATATGTATCGCATTATAATTCCAGTGAAATGAATGTATAACAAATACCAGTTAACTACTGCAATTTTCAATAAGCGATTACGTCACATCATAACGATATGAAAACACGATTTATTTTGAAGTACGATCTTGCGTTTGACAAAAAAGTACAAGGGACTGAAACCCTTCATTTTTTTCGACAACAAAAGAATTAAAAATTCTACGATTCAAGAAAGCAAAAAGTACAAACTGTAATTCCAGACATTTTTGAAATAAATTGCGTCAGTAAAAGGAGCTAGGTAAGAATAAATTTTAGACGTAAAATTCTTCTGGGATACCACATCAAAATAAGAAGAGGAAGACAAGCGCAAAGGTCGAAAATTGAATGAAAAAAGCAGAGAAAATTAAAAAGGATAATTGAAGGTATAACAGTAAAAGGGATAATACAACAAGGTTAAAGTTATAGGAAAGAAGGTTTCCGAAGTAAGATCTGAAAGTGTATACAGAAGACACTTGGAAAATGTAGGAAATATAAATAAATGAATAAGTAAATATCATCGGTTATTTTAATATTTGTAATAATTCAATCGATCACTCACTGATGGTGGTTTCCATTTCTGGGTTTAAAAGAATCATTCGATAGTGTTTGTCGTATTCGAATTTTCGCTCGTCATTCAAAATCAACCTTGCAAAACACGAACGAGCGCAATTAACAAATTTCAGGCGTAAAATTCTTTTGTGTGTAAAACTAAAAGGACAAATGTGACTAGCGTTGAGCGCTCGCTAGCGACTTGCATTGTGCATATTTAGATTTGCGGGCGAGAGCATCCGCATACCTTGGAGTCAACTAAACTGCTAAAAATATATACGGGGTGGTTGTGTAATGCGTTCGCATCGAACCGATTCTAAATAATCAAAACTCTCCGACACAGTAGATTGTACTTTTACTTTCTGTTTTTTGATTCATATCGAATGATGCAAACAGTTTTTACTTGAGGCAATCACTGGGACAGTACATTCTTGAGACTTTTACGTGCTGCGAGCTTTCTCGTTTATGGCCGGAAACAGGCTCTCATCTGCCTCGCTTTCCATTTTATTTTTATTAAGCGTTGCGTACGTAAAAACCGGAGAAATATTGCAATTACCTTCGGAGATCTTTTATAGGCTGGGAAGTGTTGGGTGGTGAAAGTTGACTCGTCTTTTAGAATCACTTTTGCTGCAAGTAATTGAGAATTTAGACGTGTGCAAAATTGTTTGTAACGTACTTAATGATACAGGTGTTGAAAAAAAGTTATTTAAACAAGATAAACTAGTTTAATTTAGGGCGGAGATATTCACCTCTAAAAAACTGGCTAATTTCTGATTTGGATAGGGATTGAGATTTTCAGGGATTTGTTTCTACGGGAAATTCAAATGTTTTAAGGTTTCTGGGTATGGGGCCTAGTTTCCTTAACTTTAATAAATTAGACGAATAACTACCATGGAAACAATTTATAAAAAATCAATCAACAATTCAGAGAAATTAAGTTATTCGTCGAATTAATTTAATAGGAGATGGATATCTCGACCCTTAGTTTTATGCATTTATCGTATTTTTCATTTTGTTTCCCACAATTTTTTCTTTAAGCCTAATTTACATTACATTAATTTCTATTAGGAGAACATACGAGGGGAGTATAGATTTAACCTGGACATTTCATTTCATGTTTACTCACTCGCAAAAACATGCAACCCTTAATAAAATTAATAGTCTTACTTGTACAAGTGAGACTTCATATAACTGAAAAATAATCATTACAACATTAACAGAATTATTGAAATATTTCAAAATTTAGGGGATAGCAAGAAAATAACTTTACATTTAACGCACAAAACTGAAAGGGTTGTCACAATTATGTACAGATTCTTAATAAAATTGATTTCTAGTAATTTTAAACATCTCTTCGAGAGATCATCTACAAACAAATAACATCAATCTCCCCAAGAAATGGGGAGATTGATGTTATTTCCCCAAGAGATGGGGAGATTGATGTTATTTCCCCAAAACTACACCGTTTACAACAGATCACATATTTTTTTAGCTGCTCCTGCTATTCAAGGAACACATTCACACTTGCAGGTTTTCGTTGAAGCTGAAACTTATAAGAAGGTAACTGGTTCTAGGTCTTTCCAAACAGAAAGGAGACAATAGTACATCTTTTCAAGTATTTGTCTCAGGCCAGCAAAATAACTATTTCTGTTATCATCACTACTCTTGCGCATTAATTTTATTTCCACTGTCATACTAACATCTTCTTTATATAGAAACAAATCTGATTTTTTCCTTTCTTCGGTTTCAATTTCAGTGACATAGCCTCAGCCTGTCGCAAGCAGTGGACTAAAAAGTATCTGTTGCAGAATGTCAGGATTGATTTCCTTTATATTTGGTTTCTTTAATGGCAGAGCAAGAGCTTCCAAATTTTCCTTTAAATCAAGCAGAGATTATTCAATTTTGAGGTCTCTGCAGGGATGGGTGAAAACACGTTTTGAATTGAAATTCTGCACCTGGTTACGTCACTTGCCGGCATACCATGCAATTTTCGAGTGTGCTGTGCTAATTTTATATGTAATTCCCGCTTGATCTCTCCATTTGGTATCTTTGGCAATCTATTGTTTCCACTACATGACAAATAACCCTGATCGAAAAGAAATGTGAAAAAGACGGCAGGTGTTACACCAAAGTTCCCTGTTTTCTGGATCATGGAATGCAATGTGTAGAAGTGGTTCTCTTCAAGGTTATTTAGAATAGACAATTTTTGGTTAGAATTAAGAAATGCCTTTTCTAACTCTGCCTTTATTTCATCAATCTTGAATGCAAAAAAAGGCTCTATCCAGTAATTGTCTACAATTCCTTTTTCTAAAAAGTTAACAATAGACCATGTGTTATATGTATACGAAGATGCTTCAATCTTTACTTTGGGACCTATTGTATTTCGCTTCTGCCAGTTGCCGTTTATGGGCTGGGCGAAATAGAAATGGAACTTCGTCCTTTGTGAGCTTATAGAATTCGACGAACCTATTAGAAATCTGCTCATCCATTTTTAGAAACCTATATGAAGTTATCCTGCCCAGAAAACAAAACTAGGCCCAGGTTAGCAGTGTGGGAAATACCAGTCAGAAATGCCCCTGCAACAAACTCATTTTCCTTCACGAGATTACCGATTATGCTGATGCTGTGACTAATGAGTTTTTTTCATTTGACTCATTTGATCTTTCACAAATGACATTGCTCGCATGTACATAGAATCGTGCTCGTCTATCAATTCCCGTTTGTAGTGAATCCACAGATATTCAGACAAGCTTCTCAATCCATCAAATATCAGGTTATCACGCCTTGAGTTGTACTCTTGAATCTTGATCATTACACCAGCTATGACATTTAGCCTTCTGGCTTTCATCCAATTTCTCGCTGCGAAGCAGGTAATAATGTGCTTTGTGGATACTTTTGCGTAAGTCCAACACATCCCTTCAGTACAGAATGGGTTCAGGCACAGAAAACTGGCCTTTAGTACTGCATACTTCCTAAAATGTTTGACTCGGAATTTCCGATTCTCTGACCTCATGATCTTCAAACCCTTCAAACAATTTGGTGTTACTGTTTTCATCATTGGATGGTAAATCTGCCTCTGTTTCTCCACATCAATAAAATAGCTTGTAATTTAATTGTACAGAAAGTAGCTCCAAAAATTACGCTTCTCGTCTAAGAAAGCCATCATGCAGAGCAGCCTTCAGATTCGGACTCGGCGTCTTCGATTCTCAAAGTGGCACCATTCTTATTTACGGCTTTCACCTTGACTCCGTGCACCTCCCTTGTAAGATGTGATATTTAATTTCACGGTTTTCTAAGGGTGATTTTAAATTGGATCATCTGACGATAAACAGGTTTAATAATAATATAATAAACAAGGCGAGGAATAAAAATAATGGATGCATTTAGCATATGGTTGGTTGCCATAGTGACGAATAGCGGGGATGAAACATCAGTAACAATAATGAGTATAGTCAAGTAAGTAGAAAAGTGAATAGAAATCGTCAGGTGGTGGCTTATGCAGATGATGTTGCCCTGGAAGCACGAAATGAAAGGGAGTTAATAGAAATTACGAAAAGAGTATTAGTAGCATCAAGAGATATGGGATTAGAAATAAATCAGGCTAAGCTCAGTTATATGAGTTTAGGGATAATAACAATTCCACGCTTGTACAATTTCTTGTCCTTATTGGCAGAAAATTGAATGAAATGGTTTCTGGCACTTTGAAGTGAATCCAAATTTTACTGAGATTGAAACACGTGATAATCGGATGCTGTGTTACATTGTGCAAATAAGGTGGATGCACTAGGACATCGCATTCAAGCTCTAATAGTTTCTGGCGAGTTACCAAACTTGTGTGAGGTCTGGCGTTGTCATGAAGAAACGCTACACCTTTTCTGTTCATTCAATCTAGTCTCTTCTATACGTATTTGATGGAATCATTCATTTTATCCAAATGGTGGCAATATAGATTCGTCCTGACAAGACTTTGACTTAGGACCCCGTTGGGCAACCACTACAAATCAATCAATTGTTCATTTGATAGCAGCTCAGAAAAAAAAATCTTTCTTTTCTAAACCCACCAAACAAAGAGATCAGTGTGCGTTGAGCTGGTTCATCACATCTGCTCCGTGTTTAACAAACTTGTGTATAATTCAGCTTTCATCGCCAGTTATGGATCGTTTTCGTCAAGTTTCAACGACAAATCGCAAATGGCAATACGTCGAATCAAACCAAATTGTTTCAAATGCTTACGAACGGTCAAATTTGATAAATTCAATCTGTCATCAATTTCTCATGTTGTTATGCGACGATTGTCTTCCACCAATGCCTTCATTTGGTTTCCATCAACCTCAAGTGGTCTTTCAGAATGTAGTACAACTTTGAGATCGAAATAACCACGACGGAATTTTGAAAACCAATACAAAATTACTTTACTGGAAGAAGGGCACGTGGAAAGAAAATGGAATTTGATGTAGTAAAGGAGTTGGTTGCCCCTAACAACGAATAAGTGTGAAAAAAGAAAAGAAATAGATATGAGACTGAGCAAATGTCTTCATTTGATTATCATCAGCCACAACTGGCCTTCCAGAACGTGGTGCACCTTTGAGATCGAAATGACTAGGACATTTCGAAAACCAATACGAAATTACTTACCGAAATTTTATTAGACCGGAGGCAAGGCACGTGGAAAGAAAATGGAATTTGAAGCAGTAAAGGAGTTGGTAAGCACTAACAACGAATAAGTGTGAAAAGGGAAAACAAATAGGTACGAGGTTGTGAAAATGTCTTTATTTGGTTCTCATCAGTCTCAACTGGCCTTCCAGAACGCGATGCATCTTTGAGATCGAAATGACCATGACGGCATTTCGAAAATCAATACAAAATTACTTTCCAAAATTTGATTAGACCAGAGGCAGGGTACTTGGAGAGAAAATTGAATTTGAAGCAGTAAAGGAGTTGGTAAGCACTAATGAATAAGTGTGAAAAGGGAAAAGAAATAGGTACGAGGCTGTGTAAAGGTCTTCATTTGGTTTCCATCAGCCTCAAGTGGCCTTCCACAACGTGGTGCATCTTTGAGATCGAAATGACCAGGACGACATTTCGAAAACCAATACAAAATTACTTTCCGCAATTTTATAAGACCGGAGGCAGGGCACGTGAGAAGAAAATGGAATTGGAAGCAGTAAAGGAGTTGGTTGGTACTAACGACGAATAAGTGTGAAAACGGAATAGAAATAGATATGATGCTGAGTAAAGGAACCTGAAAGGAATGATAGGTAAATATGAAGATTACTTTTTACAAGATAGTGTTAAAGCCTACGATTTTATACGGGAGTAAGTCATGGATAGCGAGTAAAATATTACAAGAAAGGTTCCTGAGATGGGAGGAAAAACGTTAACTACGGTTACGAAAGAAGAACAAATGAATAAATTTATAAGATATATCGAAATGTGAAAGTTAAAGAAATGGCAAAAGAAAAGCTGGGACAACTACAAAGAATGACGGAGGATAGAACTCTGAAACGAATACGTAGACTACAAAAAGAAAGCTAACGAAAGGAAATGATCAAGCTATGGAGCTGTTAAGAGCTAAACACAATTCGCGTATGGTTGCCATAGTAATAAATGGCGGGGATAGAAGATCATCTGGTCCATATAAATGATTAACAAATGAAATAAACAACGGCCGATTGATGACGGAAATAAACGGCGAGCGATTAACGAGAGATGCAAATAACGAACTATTAACAACATGCATCAGACGCAATAATTTGGGAAACTAACTACTAACATGGCTGCCGGGAAAAATTGACATTTAATTGGTTTTTCGAAATATCAAATGATAATCGGAGTCTTAGGCCCAGTTGTACAATTCGAGTTTAACTTTAAGCAAAGTTTAAACCCCTAGCAACGTCCATTACAACCATGTTATTGTGAAAGGTTTAAGCTTTGGTTTAACGTTAAACTCGAATTGTATAACTGGGCCTTAAAGATTCGCTAAATGATGATGGACGTGTGAGAACGATGCCACTTGAATAGAAACGAATCCATTCGGGAAGGCGTTTGAAAAATCGACAATCTAATGTGATCTAATGACAAACAAATCAAAGTTCATTTAGTTTTGCAGGTTGGTTTCCTCATGTACGTACATTTTTCGAAATAAGCGTCTTGAATCGGAGAGTTAAGGCAATAAATTATAATCAGTGTTCTAAGGATTCAGTTAACGATGATGCAGACGTGTGAAAACGACGATTACTTAGTTGACGTTCTTCGAATGCAAATGGATTCGGAAACGTGTTCGGCTGGAAATACGATTATCAACGTGGAAAGAAAAATAAATAACTGTCGAAGGACTCGAATGTTTTCCGATCTTGTTTTCACGATTCATTCAGAAATTGGAAGTTGGATCTTTTCAGTTAGCGACGTTATTATTACACACAACAATAAACAAATATTTTTCTTCACACCATTGCATGCACGTACATTTTTCAATTACTTATCAAAACATTAGCGTTGTCAGTGATGCAATCGAAATACATATCCAAGCGTAATAAAAACATAATAAGTAATAGCAGTCTTCAAATACCATTAAAAAAATTTTTGTGCAGTGATTTTGAATTGTCTTGAGAAGCATCCAGGTCTGATTGAATCCACAATTGAAATCGACTGTCTTGACAAGTAAACTCAACATACCTGCATGCATTCGCACGTAAGCAATTATTGTTAAATCAGATTACCGCTACGCGCCGGCTTTCCGTCATTGCAAGTGAAAGTTGCTTTCAAATATTCACGTTACACGTCACCGACTGCACAGCGTTACGTGTCCCGATGCGATCGAATCAAATTTTCCTCCAAACAAATTTTTGCGACTTGCCGCCGCCGCCGCCGACGTCGTTATTAACACCGTCCTTGAACTTAAGAGTTCGACGCGGAATGCGCGTAATTTTTAATTCACAACTGTAAGCCGCTTTTTTCCGTATTTGTGCGCGCGCTTAACTGTAAATATTATATAAATAAAACCCTGCCAGCGGTTTGTTGTTTGTGTGATTTACAAGCGCGATTAAATGCTTCGATGCATTGCTGAAATTCATTCGCGTCAAGCGGAAAAGTCGAAACGCAGCAGATAAAGAACAGAAACTTCCAACAACGGCCGCGGCATTCCCAACTACAGAATTGTTTCGAGTCAGTCACTTAATCAGATTTTTCTCGAGATAAACACTTTACAGCTTGTCTATGAAAGAATTTGCAAATCAAAATGTCATGTTTGTTATTTTTCTTTCCTATAAAATTAATGAGGCTGTACGTCCAAGATCTTGTATTAAAATATACTTTCCTCAGAAAGCTGAAATTATTGAACATTTTTGATGCTATTGATTATATGTACGACTGTACACAGAAATCATATTTAGATTTCACAAAAAGAGGACAAATACATTTTTGAAGGCACGTACTTCCTGTACGAAATAATTAAAAAGAACCAAAAACTTGCAAAACAATTTTATTAAACAGAAATAAAATTCAGAATGCATTCTGAAACCTTATAGAATTACAGAAATAAAATGCTGAAACTGCAAGGGACTAATTTGCAAAATTAAGTAACCTAATCGCGCTTTTTGCCAAATGTCCTGTATACATCCTTAGTTTTTATCAAAAGCTTATTAAGAAAAGAGCTTTACTTTGATTTTTGATCCCCCAAGTAATCCTTTTAGTTTTCTCCAAATTTTACTTTAGGACCTTTGTATTATTGTACATAAAGTCACGTTAAAATTCAGTTTGGAAAAAGTAAAAATATGTAGGGTGTTCAATTTAAAATAACGCAGTGACATAACGCCCTGACTAAACGGAACATTCTGTATACGTCAAATTAATTTTAAAATATGCTCCACATAATATACTGAAACTTTCATCATTTGAAACACTTTTTTTTATAAAACGAGTAACTAGAGAGGTATGAAAGAAACCGTCTTAAACAGCCTGGACGTATGTACAGTCGCAGTCATAATTCATGACGTTTACACAAAGCTTGCAGAATGTCGTGCTCATTTCCTTAAAAATTATGAACCTCAAATGCATCCAAATCTTACTACTTGAAAGTCAGTCCGCAATGTCGTAAATTATGTTTTACTTGGAAACTACAAATAAAATGTCCACGATGAGTTTCTCCGTAAAGGATATGTCACGAATTATGACTGCGACTGTACATGTGGCCGTAAAATCTGAATATGTAGGCAAAATCGGCTAGATCTGAATCATTTCGATTTATTTATTTTTTCTTTGAAAACACATCAACGGGAGACATCGGCCTTCTGAGTTCTAAGCGGACGCCTCTGAATTAAAAAAAAATGCAGAAAATACTCTTGTGGTCCAAAAATATTATTGGAATTTACTGCTCATTTATTTATTTATTTTTTCATCATGCAAACCCCAAGCTCTCTCTATGAGCTTGTCGGAGAGTCGTCGGGCTGGTATTCTTTATTGTCTGCTGCGGCTGCGACCGACTTACAAGGTGTTTAAAACAAATAATTTTGATCCTCAGTTACTTAATCGCTTCGTAATTTAATTCCCAAGAATTTAAATTAAGTTAAATTGTAAAGTGTAAGTAAATTGCGTTCGTTACGTCAATGAATCTGGTGGTTCCAATTTTTCTTGCGAGTTCACTGTACATTTATTTGATCAAGAATAATCACGTGATTTGAGTATATCAGAAGGAAACCCCTCTTAACACCCCCCAAAACTTGATTCTCTATTAATTAATTTTCGCTTAATTTTACGTCTACAGACGTCTTTTATTTTTTCACACTTTATTGTTTATATCGTAAGGCAAGAATTTCATTGTTTATATCTTAAGGCAAAGTCAAACCAAAAGCAAATAATTCATAGTAAATTTCAATTTGTTTTCTAAGAATCTTTTTGGGCATAGAAAAAAAGTCGTTCGAAAATGTTTAATAAAAAAAATACGGGAGGGTGAGGTGAATTTTGATTCCTAATTTCAAGAAATTTAAACTAATTAAATTATAAATGTATCTTAAATTAATGTATCTTAAATTATAATGTATAATAAACACAACAATTTAATTTAAGCCTGGGTATGTTTACGCTGATTTTTAGTTGAGTTTAAGTTTTTGTTAGTTTCACATTGTTAATTTATTTGTCATTTTGTGTTACTCTTTTATTGGGATTCTTTTTCCTGTTGAGTAACCTTTCTTAAAAAATAAAATAAAAATAAATAGACGAATTAAATTTAACGGTTACAGACGTCTTTTATTTTCACTCGAATTTTATTGTTTTTCTATTAAGGCACCTACAAAACAACAGCAAATAGATCCAGGTTATATCGTAGAAGTCACGCATTTGTGAGTTTTATTTCAAAAACTAATAATAAAAGTGTTATTTTTTTAACCAGTTGAAATGTAGCGTGAGACATTTGATTTTTAATTATTGTAAGTTAAAAATCTCTCTGTTTTTTGATTGAATCATACACGTCTCTTCATATTTAGTGAGGGGGAAGGGGGACGAATATCAACAAGGTAAAGTTGCAAACATTAATCTTACTGAAGCATTAGGAAAAAAGCCGGGTTGAAAGATGGTATGGATGGATCTTTCCTCGAAGAACAAAATCACTTTATCTCCAACAATCATATTCACGCGTGTCAGATTTTTTTAAAATGATGAATTATTGAGTTTTCAGATTAGATTGACATTGATAACATTGGAATACCGAATTGTTGGCAAACTAATAAAACATGTTTGGGAAACTAGTATGAATAACTCTCCTACAGAAGTGACATTGAATGTAAGTATGTACTGGTACATTCGTATACAACTTCATATAAAAGACAATTTTTTTTAATCGATAGAAATTGGATAATAATGAATGTGGAAGACCAAACTGTAAGAACAAGTACCTACGTAGTTTCTGGACTTGGTGAGAAGGAATTAAGAAGAAATTCGAGCTGTTTCTGAAGAAGCTAAAGTTGAATCTAGAGGCCCTTGCAATTTACCGCTTACTTTCGGAATGCAACAGCTTATTACCCAGGTTTGTTAGAAGACGATCAACGATGGCTCTAAAGAAGTTGAATTGAATGGTCAAACTAGGAAGACACGTGGACTGCCTAAAATATGTGTTTTAGAAAATAAAATCGACTTGACTTTGACTTTGAAAGTATCTAAAAAATTTTTGATTCATAAATATAATTGATTTTGACCTAGTTAGTTTAAAAGCCAGAATTTCTCGCTGAAATGGGATTTCTGTAGGTATATGGGGGGCAACACTGGAGGAAAGAAAATTAGAAAAATTCCTGGAATGTCTGGGAAAACAAGAATGTGTGGAATAAAACATTTCAGAGTATTGGATACTCATAAAGCCGTTTGTTTATTAAGATTATTAAGCGTTACGAGTCGCCATATGTTGACCATCATAGTATTTTATGTGTTTCAAATACAGGGCGATCGAAATTGATTGTCCTGATCCTACACTGCTTTCCATGAGCTTGATATCGATATTTACATTCAATTATTAAAATGAAGTTAGCAACATAGGAAGATCTGGGGAACTTCAAATTACTAGATAATCTCAAGATTTTGTTGACAGTTCATTGCCGTTCATTCATGAAAAATGGTTTATTTCATTGTAATAGCAATCTGATTAAACAATAATTATGTTCTTTATTAATTAGGTCATGTTTGGATGTGAGTTTCATGAATGTTCTATGCACGCACTGCTCTTCGTTGTAACCTTTATGTGATAGATGGTAAATATTGATATCAAGTTCACGGAAAGTAGTGTAGGTTTAAGACAATCAATTTCGATCTCCCTGTACATATTATACTGTAACCCTAATTGCTCAGTTTCTGTGAAACGAACGATCACAGAAAATGTTCTTTTTATAGACTAAGCTAGATTCAAGGTGAGCTCAAGGTCAAATAAGCAAAGAACATAAGGAACCAATTCAAATTTGTTGTGTTGGAAACAAATTCAAAAAAGAATCACTCGATGAACGCACATAGCCGTGATGGAAGAAAAGCGTTGGCAGGATGACCAACGCTGACCTGCCGACTTTCCTGCAATGTTGGAAGAAATTTCGTTTTGGAATTTGCCTTTAGGGAAGCAATTGAAACATTAACTACCTTCAGCAATGTCTGAACCTAAACTATCGTCCTTATCGTCATCCTTTTGACGACACAATGACTGAGGATGGTGCCTTCTCAGGCGATGCTGCCATTAATTTAACTTGCTCTCAGTGAAAGTTTATGTTTTATACACCATCTCCTATTTTCGAAAACAAGTTTGGAAATCTTAGAACTTAATGTACGTTTTGAGAGGAAGTGGTTTCGTTTTTGAAGAGCATTGAAACTTTCACTCAGAATTATGTATATTTTAAAATTCTACTTAAAAGCTTTTCGATTACTTTACTTTTTTAAAAATAGTTCCACTAAAGAATTAGAAGAAATCAAAAATTGAGTGAATTTTAAAGGCGAATTAGGGAATTGTTCAGAAATCATTCGATGTACATACTTCTTGATCTGTTCATATCACTTCATAATTGGTCCTTTCTGAACATTTTATCACTTTCGGTTCAAAATAATTTCTACCATTTCTTTGTTCTTCTCCTATTTGTTAGTTACTCCTATTTATCAGTCCTCAAGACAATGAAATATTTGTTTTATTTATTTCCTTCTTTTTATGCATCTGTATGGTTATAACTTATAAAAAAACATACATGGATCAACGTAATAAAAACTAACTTGTAAAAATGTATTGCCTTCAAAGTAGTCCTCAACTATGTACTTTCTTTTAAATAATCGCTTTTAGGTCAGCCTCCGAATTGTGTCTTATCTCTTTTTTTTTGTTAAAAAGTGTCGTTCTTCAGTTTGAGATATAAAAAAATCGCACGTGTGAATATGACTGGTAGCAATAAAAAGATTTTGTTCTTTGGGGGGAAGATCTATTTCTTCTTTCAAGTTGATTCTTCTTAATTCTTCACTAATCGCAAGACCAATGCTTGTGTTTTCTCCTTGTTGGTATCTGTATCTCCTTCCACCAGATATTTCACTTTTCTTTTTTGTAAACACTTTACTTTTCGCTGTGACTATTAATATTTTTTATCGTCACTATGTCGTTTGCCTCAAGTGATAAATTGATTATCCTTTCTATTTTAATTTTGTGATTTATTGAATCGGGGAAATTCGTTTAGAAAAATCCAAGTGTCAAGTTTATTTGTACATGACGCTCTAGGACTTTGCTATGTTATTCCCTGACATAATAATAAATTATTACATACAACACATCGGGTATTCCAAATTCTTTTTGGCAGGCCACAACTTGCTAAGAAAACAAGAAAACTAAATAGCGATATTTAAGAGATTAAACAAAAAATATTAATTTCTTTCGTTTGAAACCCATCTCCTAAAACTGCATCATAGGTTTAACTATCCCCCATCATCTTTTTATGTTTCAAAAGAATCCACCAATCTTTGTTTTTAATGGAAATGAAAAACGTTCTCAATTCTATCATCTAAATTCATACGATTTCAATAATTTATTCTCGAGATGTTAAAGGCAATTTATTTTTGTGTCTTTTCTAGCTGGAAGGTGTAAGGCATCATGCCATCTTTTCTTCTTTAGAGCCAGCTTCTGAGACGTATGTAAAATAAGCCCCAGTTTGACCAAAATGTTTTCCAATACACCTAACCTTCTTTTCTTCTCTTCTGGGGTGGGTTCAATGTTTTACTAAAAAACTTTACCTTCATGTTTCTCTAGGTCTTTCTCATTCCTTCTGGAGTATTACTCGCATCTTTCATATTATTTTTATTTATTGTGGCTAAACCATCCCATCGGATTTTATTTTATAAATGATAGGACTAGTTGTACGTCTAACTCGCGTCTACTTCTTGACTTCAAATTTTGTCCTTCAACATCCAAAAGTAACTGTAGCGATTTAAAAACCTTACTTAGTTTAGTGCACCCTATACATTTGCGCTGGTTTTAATTTCGCACAAAGTTCTTTTCTGGTTTTGGTTCTGGTTTTGCATTAAGTACACATCTAGTGCATTTATTTGTTCTCTCGTTTTGTGCAATCATACCTTTAGACATCCCATTTTTCTTTTTCCGCTAGCTTCTAGCACTCAGGAGTAACTTCTTCTTTTCTATTTCAGTGTATTGTTTTGTATCTGATGTAATTTCTTCAATGTTCCTTCTTTTTCTGAAATGAATAACTCTCTCAAGTATAAGCTTTTCATCTGTGTTTAAACTAATTTATGGTTACGCTTCTTTGCTCTCAATGCTTCTCTCGAAGCCCTCCCATGTCTTCTTTGTTTCCCCAAAATCTGTACAGACCTTAAATCTTTACCTTATAGTTTATAATTGAATTTTGGGATATGGCCTAGAGGTTTCGAAGAGTAAATTATGCTTTTCGACCTTTTTTTAATAGGAATTTATTGTATAAGTAAATGAGTAGGAAGAGATTAAGAAAAACCATAAAACAGGGATGTCATTGAAATCGACCTGACCTTGCTCAGAAATCGTGAAGTCATTTTCGTGACTTTTAAACCGGAAGTGATGTGTCTTATGACAGTGACTCATTTATAAAGAAAGCACGTAAATATCACTGGAATTTTTAAATATCTGCCACAATTTTTTCCAAAGCATTGGGACAATGCCAATTGCTACAAGTGTTTCCAATCAATCGATTGTTGTATTAGAGAGAATCAAAGTGAGAGATTACGAGTGTTATATAAAAAACAAACAAACAAAAATGATGTCTAAATTGAAGAAAAACTCAAGAAAAATAAAATTGGTTTTGATGAAACTCATCATGTCTATACATATTTGACATCAACCATTGAAACTTTTTACTAATTTTTCTTTTACTACTCGTATCGTAAATGGTACGTACACACACACCTGAATTGATAGGGGTAACTGTAGATTGGGGTAATTGAAGACAAAACAATTCACTTTTAATGTTTATAATGGAATTGAGATGAATAGCACCAGATTGTAATTGAAAACATTGAAAAGCAAATTTAAGTTTAACGCATTTCTGACGCAATTTGATGGCCGGATGAAAAGTTGAACAAATATAAATAAACACTGGGGTACCCCATCTACATCCTTTTGAATTACGTACATATTTGAAAAAAAAGCACTGGCAGCAGAACACACTTTTAGGTTTCGTACAGTTTCTAAAGTTTTAGCTGCAACCTCGACCCCAAAATTCCGGCTCAATACAAAAATAAATAAATAAACTGCGTTCGGCTTCTTGTGTTAATCATAACGTGATACTTGTATTGTATTATTGTTGAACTTGAATTGTATTATTAATACTATAACTTTCGTATTTATACACGAACAGTAGATGTAATTTATTCACTAATCAAAAATGATTAATTTGTAATATCACTTTTTTCAATACTTTTTCGAACAGGCTAATTAAAAAATACTGAAAATTCAGTCGCGATGTTAGGTTTCAAGAAATAAGGGACAGGAAAATATTGCAAGTTTCAATGTATCTCGTTTATAACTTTTCCTAAGTCAAAAAGTTTTGAAGATGTAAATTATGTAACTTATTAATAATTTTTAGTATCTTTTTTAAGATGTAAAGAGCAAAATAATATATATTTTTTAAATTATTTAACAAATTGTCAAGGAGCTTTGATAATGAAGACACTAAAGACACTAAAGTACTGACTGAAGCATTATTTACGTAACTACAAACGATTTGTAAAGATTATTCGTCGGACAACTTTTTAAGTAATTAACCGGTGTTATTTATGTATTCCAAGTAAGCATTATCTGAGTAATTTAAAATTGGGTTAAAGAATTTGTAAAATACGAACACGAATAGCATTTACATGAAACTACTTACATTAAAAAGTGGCATTATTTCAGTGAATTTAAGGAAAACAATATGTAAGTAAAATATTCAAATATTTAATATCGTCTTTCACTTTCTACTATTTACTGATCTTATATGTATAAATAATATAGCCAGCTTCATTAGTATTGTACAAAAGAATAAAATGGAAGATAGTTGGCGTACAAGTAGTTCTTCATGAAATACAAAATTTACAAAGGAATTTAAATATTTAAAAAACCTGAAGCTTTTTGACCTTCTAGACGAAAATGCAGAAGTTACTTTCAGGGGAGGTTTAAGTATTGTATAATTTGTTTGCAACTTTTACATACGTCTAGATAAATGTAGATACATAGTCAATTGCACATTATTTTATAAAAATTTCACACATCATTTCTTTACAATTCAGAAGTATTAATGAATTTATGAGAAAACAATCCTTTTTCCTGAACAAATATTGTTGCTTAAATACAACACGTTTCGTAACATTATTATTTTCAAATATTTTTCAATAAATTGTGTCATTGTGTAACCCATCTTTAAAGTTAAAGATTTGTGAATACAGGAGACTTTGTTTTGACAAATTCAATTAGAATAAACATTTTTAACGTTAGAAATAATATTATGGGTTGAAACAATTTAATTTATGCTTATAGTTATCTCGAAGAACTTTATTTTGCAAAGAACTTTCACACATGATTTCGTTGGTTTAACTTTAGCAGTTTTTAATTTATTTTTTAGATCGTAGGTTTTTATAAATTTCAATGCGGCGTGTTTCCAAAAATTTACAACAAATCATAAACGTTCCTTAATTATAAACTACTGTAAAGATTTTTAAATTAATGAAATAATTTGAGAAAATGTGTTATGGACACGTGTCTTTTTACATTTCTTTGGATTATTACATATCTCATTCGGAAGTTAAATTTTGGTCGAAATAAAGATTCACAACTAATATTATTTGTGAGCAATTAAGAATTTTATTTTTATATTATTGGATCAGATACCTATACATTTCCAGGAATTTACAATAAATTACAAATGTTTTTTTTCCCAATGAATTATAATTCGTTGCGAAGCTTCGTTTTGTAAATGAATTTCGTCGGCAATATTGGACTGTAGGGTACGATTAATTGGAATAAAAATCGAATGTTCTCGCGAGAAAAGTTCGCCGAGATCGTAGTCCAGGTAAAAGGGTACACTTTGAATGACGAATGAAAATCAACAAGTGTCTAAAGGGACCAACGCGCGTTCACAATTCATACAGATGGAAAAACTAGGGCGAATTTTCCGGGTTTATTACGCCACCTGGTCGCGTCCTGCAGAGTTGCAGTTTACATAATTGGCCTGCGAGTGCGTTTTATTTTAAGAATAGTTGCCTAAAAAAGCCATACCTAGAGAGTACATATCGATCCATCCATCTGACATTAGTTCCGAAGTTGCACCGAAAGTTTTCCCCCGGCGAGGGAAAATCTTCACGCCCGCTCACGAAAACCCATGTCCGGAAAAGTCGTTTCCGCGGCACTACCACGAGATTGGGCGCGAGTTCACTGTTTGGTCTTCTGCTTGAAATTGGTATTTTTGGCCTCTTCGGTACGGAACGTGTCGCACTTGTTGTTGGTCACTGAGAGTGGATCCATTCCAAAATTGGGAAAAATCGGCGGGCGGGAAAAATCGCGCGTTTTTTCTTTTAGGTTAGCGCTGATAATGGGACGCTGATAATTTCGGGAGGAATAAAACGAGCGAACACATAATAGGGAAGCGGTGGGTAAGAAAGAACGCGACGTAATCGACTATACACATTAACGGTAGTAGTAGTACTACAGTTACAGCTATTCGAAGCCGCTTTACCCAGGTATAAAGTAGGGCACTGACTACAGACAGACGATTGCAATTGTTAGAACCAGTAGTGTGGTAGCAGTGTAATCGCGAGTGGGGCATTCGGCCATCTCCAGCGAAGTCCCCTACCTATATTCTTCGCGCTGGTCGCTCGCAATGGCGCACGACGAAATTTTCGGTGAAAGTTTCAGACCTTCTCTTTTCCAACCGACATATGTCCATTCCTCTTGCGCATTACGCGAACTTAACATTACCAAAAATCCCTCGCTTTAATGTCGGAAGGTCTTGGACACATAGCATTGAAAATGCCAATCACATGACAGAGGTCAAGAGAAATTTATTTCGCACACACGCACATAAAAAAACTGCCCCACATCTTCGGCCACGCATTTTAAACTGACTTGCTCCGTTCTGTTCGGTTTAAATAACGCGATAAGGTATTTAGGTCACCTGATAAACATGTCTCTGCCATTATAAATCGGCTCATTTCAGTATCTTCGTCAACTCAAAACCGAACCGAAACTGCGACGAACGCGAAACATTGGCAAAGAACCGTGTTTGTCCTTAACATTGTTTCAGTGCGAATGACTTTACGTTGCTGGACTCAAACCAGCCGCGGCGTCCATTTTTAAGACGCAGGTTTCAGCCGTGGAAAACAGAAAACGAGAACATTTTCGCTACCGCTGGAATCTTACTAGGGCCTTGAAATTTCGACAAATAAGACTGACTCAACGAATGTACGAGTAAGATTGCATCGGTTTTAGTTATTACTCATATCACAACTTAAATGTGAAAAACATGCCGACGACGAATTCTAATCGAATTATGATATTTGAAAATCCCGCTGAAATGAACGAAAATTCAAATTTTCAGGTAATCTAGAGATTTCAACTCGCATGCGCTGAAAACTGTTAGTAGGCGATTAATTATTCTAACGGCCATTTGCACCAAACACTTAAGCTCAACTTAACTTTAAGGCCCAGTTGTACAATTCCATCTTAGCTTTAAGCCAAAGCTTAAACTCTTAGCAACAATTGCTGAAATAATCGTTGTTTTGGGTTTAAGCTTCAGCTTAGATTTAAACTAGCATTATACAACTGGGCCTAAGTGTCATGTAGAATATGACTTACACAATGCCGTGTAAGCTAAAAATGCCACATTATAAACAATACTTGAATTTAAGTTCAGCTTAAGTGTTTGATGCAAGTGGCCATTAAACTTTTTGTAGAAAAAAAAAAAGAGTTAAACTCTGGCGACCTTCAGATATTTGAAAAGCCCGCTGAAAGAAATGAAAACTCAAAATCGAGAATATATATTATAATATTTTATCCGCATATGCTGAAAACAATAGGTAATTGGATTATGGTTGTTGAATGCCGATTTTAGGAGATTTGAAACTCTTTGAGCAAAACATTTCCAGGCACTTAATTAAAATGACTAACAAACTACAATCTACAATTGAATTGTAGACAATTCTATCTTTTTATTTACCAAAAACGTGAAATATTTGTTGAATGATGACTTTTAAATGTTTGAAAATATCTTTGAAATATTTGAAAACTCGAGCTTAACAAAATGTAATGGATCTTAGTTCGCACGCATTGAAAACAATTGAATTCGAGTTGAACAACGACTTTTGAAATTTTTGACGATTTTCAGGCGTTCGACAATGTTCCTTATATGTTCTCAGTATAAAGTTGATTGTAGTCGTCGAGTAACGATTTTAAGAACCCTGAATCATCTGCTATCATCACCCACTGAAATATCGACATTTCTAGCTTGCATGTACTTATTCAATACCTCAAATAAAAAACCATTGAATGCAGCAAAGTTAACTGTGAATTGTTTTTTGTACAGAAATAAGTGCTGAAAACTATTTTTTTAATCGTCATCTTTTATTTGAGCAAATTTTGAAGAAAACATCCACTAAGAAAGTTCTTGAATTTCCTTTTTTTTTGGATAATATTTCATCAAGTTAGGTGGAACTAAAATAATTTTGAAACGAGCTGTGTAGCTAAGGGCATACAGTTTTACTCTGTAACTCAAATTTGCTGAACGTTTGAGGAGTTCTTGACTGTCAATGTGTTTTGAAAGTTCTGTTCTGATAACTGCTGTTAAATATCGGACATGACCGGTTGAAAATGTCAAGTTCAGTTTCACATTCAAAGATTAATCATGAACTTGACGCGCACTGAAATGAGTGAGTACGAAACTTCTGCATTTTCAATTTTCGCAGTATTGCTGAAAACGAAAATGCTTTTGCATGAAAATACTAAGGGGAAAGCCGAAACACCCACCGAAATAATTGAAATGCGCAAAAGGATTTATGTACTTAATTATCCATTTTTTTGAAACCCGTTATAATACTGTTGACAATGAAAATGAAATCATTTGGTAATCTTGAATTTTGTTGTGAAATACTGAAATGTGAGAGAAACAACGGCTGGAATGAATGGTTGCAAACTTTTATCAGATTTCAGTTCCGAGAGCTTGAAGAAAGCCGACAATTTGAAAAAGTACTGAAATTTTGCAACAGAAAACTGAATATTATGTTGTTACGGAATTTTTTACGGGCGGTACCACTAAAACCTACTCAATATAACTTAAAGAACTGTAACTTTTTTCTAGTGAAGTCGTCGTTAAACGAATGTTCCTGATTTTATTGAGTGAAACATTTTTAAAACTTAAATTTGGTGAATGAACTTTAATTTTGAGTTATCTCGAGTACTTTAAATGAAACTTTATCGATTTATTAAATATTTGTGAGAAAACTGCATTAAATCTGCTGGAAAAATAATTCCTACTTGGCGTGAAAGTCAGTCCGAAATTTTACTGAAAATTGATCTGGAGTAATTCATTTCACTAATTTGTCGACAATGAAACTCCACTGAAACGGAAATGTTTTCGAAATCGCATTAAATCTGTTCTTGAAGTGAAGAAGAGAGTTTGATCGAGTCGAGTTTACTATGCCACTCGAGATAACAAATAAAAAAAAATGGAATCCTGGAATTACTTGCAGATAAGTTTTTTTTTCGAAAAAAAAATGGCACAGAAAAGCGACAAACAACTTCAAACTTTCATTTTTGTTTAAAAAAAAAACCATTCTTATCGCCTGTTTGTTGTACGTTTTATAAGGTCGAAAAATTCTTTTTTCATTTCACACTTTACAATTATCCCTGCGGTTCTTAAACTGTTCATAAATAAAGCAGGAAACTGTTTATAAGAGAAAAACAGAAACCTTTTAAACAATGTTGCTTCAATTTTATTCATCAACATGAAATTGTAGCTTGAACGAACGCATCCACTTCTACTTTCTTTTCCGTTTCATTTTGGTTTCCACGTTAAAAGCTAATGATATTTTGAAAAATTAAAAAGAAAAGTCAAATTGGCAGTGTCCAAATGAGATTTCTAAGGAAAATGGATGGTAGAATATAAAATGCGAAATACGACGTGCATAGAGGTAACGTGAAAATAAAATGAAACAGAATAAATGAAGAAGAACGTTAAGTTGGTTAAGATATACAAGTAACTAAGCGAGAATAGAACAACAAGAAAATAGGATGTAAAAGCTAGAGGCTAAAGCAGAGGAATAAACACCAAGAATAACGTAAATGGAAGAAATAAGAAAATATGCAGCAAGTAATATAAGAATTTGATGTCTTCAATGAATGAAGAGTTATTGGGGATCCAGTCAGAACAGATTAAATTAAAGCTTTTCTGACTGCATCCCCAATAAAACTCTTCATGCAAGTAATATAAAATAGGTAGAGATGGAAAGAAATATATGGAAAAATAGCAGTAATTGTGACCAAAGATCTGTAATTGACTTCTCAATTTTCAAGTAACAACCCTCTTTGAGCTTTCACACCCCAAAAGATATAAACTTTTTCATTGTTCTTTTTTGACATCGTCTAGGGCACTTTCCATTTCCTTTTTTGAATTGGCCGGGCTGTTGGCAATTTCTTTGAACGTAGTCGTCCAAACGTCCATCAATTTCTGATGAGCTTCAGTTACCACTTTGGCAGATGCATCATTTCCTTTGCTAATCATCTTAATTAACTTAATGGATTGGATTTTGTTGGATTAGTCGGGTTGGTTGGTTGGGTACGCTCGAAAATTTCGAACTTATGGTCCAACCACAGCCAACCCAGCAAAATCCAGAAATGGATAAATTAATTAAGCAAGCGAACGATGCATCTAACAAATGATGAACATTTGGACGACAACAAAAGATATAAAGAAAATATGGATTAAAATTAAGTAGACTGCTTACAGACAGTTGGGTTTCATTTTCATATCTTCTTGCTTCATACTCGAGAGGTATAAAATGGTTTGGACACATAAATAGGAAAAGCGATAATAGAGAAATATCAAGAACAACATACAGGTTGAAAGGAAAACGGAAAAATAGTAATAGTTCCCTTTACCTTAACCTCACATTTCAAAGAGCAAATTGAGAATTGAGTTGAGTTTAATGTTCCTCATCCCTCCCTCAGTTTCACACCCGGTTATGTGCGCGGAATGGATGAAGACCCAGAAAAAGTAAGAGAGGCCATGCCTTAGAAAGCCGGAGAAAGTAAGAAAAGTTGGAAGAGCGTGTAGAAAAGAACAGTAATAGATCGACGATTTTCTTTTCCTTTATCCCAAAGAGGACGAACAAAGTGATTATAAATAATCCCCCTTCAACTTCACACAACGTTTATATCTGTCCGAAGGCTAGCTGAAGTCTTTCGATCACACTTCGTCGGATATCCTTGGTGTCATGCTTCCTTTTCAAGGAATACTTTATTTTGGGGGAAAAGGGAAAGTCTGCGGAGCCAAATCCTGTGAACACACACAGATCGATTTTGAACTTAAAAATTGCTTCACAGGAGCATACATTGTACCTACAGGTAACAGCGGCCAATTGGAACAACCCTTTCCTTACACACGACTTATTCGAGCAAGAAGACTTTGCGTTACTCATAAATACACGTTTGTGTATTGCCCATTCCATTAAATAATGATTCAGATTGATTCTTTTCAGGACATACAGGCCCAGTTTTACAATCGTGGAATAAGAACGGAATAACTGTTCGCTACATATCCTTTAATGTTCCTCCATATCTACGTCACACCTACGTCACGTTATACCAATAATAATGCTTATCCGACGATTGTAAAATCGGGCCACAGTGTAGTAGAATGAGAATTGGATTGGTTGATAAGTAGACTTTTTGAAGAAAGTTGGTTTCCTTTACTTTTGGAAACTTAGTGAATTTAAGAAGGTCGAAACGTACCGTTTTGTCCTTGTTATAATTTACTCCACATTTTTATTTTTTGAGTAGGTATCAACATTAAACACTTCAGAACTTTTCCGGCTACCTCAAATTTGCTGTTTTACTTTGATTTGGCTCGTCCAAGTAATTATTTTTCTAATTCTACCCGACTTTGATACTTTCACAAAATTCACTCAAAATACCGGATTTTTCCCTTCGTATTTATTTTATTTTTTTTGTAAATCATAATGAATCGCTTGCGTAACTAAACACCAGTGTGTTCCTTTCTTTGCAGTCAATATTGGACGTATTTTGTTGTTATTATTAAACGACTACAAATTACCCGAACGATTATTATCAGCTAATTAATGTGATTAACTGAACGAGAGTTACGGCATTGTGCGCCTTATTAAAGGTCAGTGCGAAAACCTTATTAAAAATTACCGCCAGGTCATGTTTCGTACGAGCGTTCCGCAATAATAAACGCCGCAGTTCGCCGATTTCCGAGAAACTGAAACGCTGAGTCAAGACAGGAGATTCTCGCGCGAAAACGACGGCTTTCGGGAAAAACGCCGTTCCTTTTCGTTTTCCGGCTGTGAGATCATTCGTTCTATTTTTTTTTCCTGAACAGGATGTTCAGTGGTAGATCGGTTTGCACTTTTTGCACGGTATCAGGAATTAATATCGATTCACGTTTGGCTGCATTTCCAGATTTTTTGTTGAGCGTACTTGGAATGTTTGAGGTGTAATAAACAAAAATAGGAACTGATTATGTAACTGCCTCGTTAAACGTCAGATAATAGTTCAAAAACATAACCACGCTTTATTTGTTTAACCAAGATTGAATGCTTTATTTTAAACTCGAAAGTTATAACATAAGTATTGATGCTCATTAAAATACTTGATAGTTTTAAGTATGGAGTGGTTCGATAGGGCGCCAGCTAAAACTTCACTTTACCTAATATATATTTTTTACAACAGAATCATTTCAAAGTAATTAGGGAAAGTAAAATCATTAAATATTTGCTTCAGAAGCTTAAAAAAATTATATAAAAAAATTAACAAAAAACGGAATTCTAAACTCATTCTTTTCTTGACTAGTCCTAAACTATAAATCAGTGGTTTCCAAACCTGCTTTATTTCAGAACCTTTATAAATTGATTGCCATTTCTGTAATGTAAGTACATAAAGTGCTTGTATGAAAGAATATCGAAAAAAAAGGAATTCTTGACCTTGAACACTTACTCTTTTCTCGCTTTTGTGATTGTTTGTCTCACTTTTACATGTAACGAGATGACTTCGTTCTTACTCCATTTGTACTCCATCTCCGAGAAAGAAACAGAACGCAGTTAGTTCATGACCACCCTGGACATCCGGTATAATGTGTACTTTTTTTATATTAAATTTAAAAATATCAACATGTTTGTTAGCAAAAGAAAGAAAATTATTTTCAAACAACAATATTAATTTCACCCACTTTCTTGTCGAGAAAAACCGAACCCAGCTCATGGCAACATTGGACAGACGGTATAATGTGTATTTTGATTCTGTTAAATTTAAAAATATTAATGATTGTTATAAAAAAAAATGTAAACAAAAATATTAGTTTCGTCGCTTTCTTGCCCTTGAAATTATATTTACTTTAAAGGCCCGATTTTGCAATCGTCGGATAAGCATTATTCTTAGAATAACGTGACCTAGGTATGACGTAGATTTGGAGGAACATTAAATAATATTCGTCATTCCGTCCTCATTCCACGATTTAAAACTGGGCCTTAACGTTATTTAAAATTTACAATTTTTGATTAATTTACTCTTTTTGGACTTTGTAATTGTATATCTCACTTTTACATTTATCAAAATGTCTTCGCTCTCACTCCATTTTTACTCCATCCCTGCACCTCGAGAAACACCGAACGCTGGACATCCTGTATCGAAACATTTATTTTGACGGACGGTATTATGTGTATTTTTTTTCTGTTAAATTTAAAAATATTAAAATCCAAGACAAAAAGAAATATTAATTTCATACATAATTACAGCAACTTCTAGCAAATTTCTCTCGGATTCTGCTGGTTTCTGGTTGTCCTCTCGAAGATTCTAGGTGGAATCAGAGATAGAAGTGAACGTGAAGTTGTGTTACGGTTGGAAAATTTTGATCGCCCTGTTTAGTGTGGGAGTCAAAATACGTTATGTGTTCGTCTTTCTTTCACAAGATTGCAAAATATTGCACCACCAGACGAAAGCAATAACTTACGCATTCAATCAGTCACTTCCCGGCGTAATTCAACTGACATCTCTTAACAACCCCCCTAATCGTGTACGACCGCGCCAGTTTTGTTGCATTACGCCTAGTGTGTAGATCGTTATTTGTGGGCGCTCCAGCTATTTTGTGGTTTGATCATGCTGATATTTTCTGATCAAAGCTCAAACGGAAGATATTACTCCGAGATTTGATAAGTGCACGCTAAGCAACCAAAGGCATTCTTCTATGCTTATCGAAGCCTGATTTCTGCATACACGTCAGGTAGGATTTATAACCAAACTTCGTGCGGAGTTCAGGTCGTAACATGGTTTTTCATTACTTTAACTAGGTTTTTACCGGAGGTGTTATTGACGGTTACATTTGGGACTACCCCGTTGGGCTATTTGTGTTACTGACGAAGCTACTTAACGACGGGCGGACTTGACTAAAGATATTCTTCTGTGCTTATCGAAGCCTGATTTTGTATATGTGTCAAGTACGATTTATAGCCAAACTTTGTGCGCAGTTCAGGTCGTAACATGGTTTCTCGTTATTTTAATTAGGTTTTCGCCGGGGGTGTTATTTACGGTTACATTTGTGATAACCTTGTTGGACTATTTGTGGTACTGACGAAGTTACTTAACGATGGGCGGACGTGACGACTCGATTCAGCCACCCTGTTCCATGGTGGCTTTAATTTAATTTTCTTAACGTGTTACGTTGCTTTAAACTTAGACCTGTGGTTGTCTCGTGTTTGTTAAGATTCTTTGTTTGCACAAATAAAGACAACTGGTGACTCATTTATTTTATTTTTAAATTCTGCCCTTTTACTTTTGGCGTTATGTATGATCTCGACCTGTCCCATTGGTTTTGCCGGCAATTGGGACGTAACATAACTTGCACTCTTAATAATTTTGCAGCCTTCAGGTACGTAGTTTAATCATCGAAAAATTAGATAGAGAGAGAAATACTTATTCCACTCAACTTCCGCATATTCTGGTTGCCTCTGGTTCGCTTCTTGGAAGAAAAACAAATGAGAAAGGATCAAGTAGAAATCGAGTGAAATGAAAGACAATAAATTGAATAAAATAATGAAATATCTAATCTTGAAAAAAGGAAATGTCAAAAAGACTACCTAGAACGGAAAAATATGAAAAAATTAAAAGAAAAACGAGAAAAAATCAAATAGTTGTAAAGCAAAAGGCAAATCTAGAATTTCTAGAATTGAAAAAATATATTTTCGAAATTTAGAAGAAAAAAATTAAGAAAAGACCAAGTAAAATAATGAAATGTCCGATCTTGAAAAAAAGGAGAAAGAGTCAAAAAGACTTCTAAAAAATGTAAAGAGGAAGAGATCGAACAGTTGTAAAACAAAAGACGATCGACTTTGAACAGAATGTTCAAAATGTTTAAAACGAAATTGGTTGTAAAACGAAAAACAATCTAGAATTTGTCCTTTCGGAAATTCTAGATGGAATCAATGGAATGGAATAAAAGTCGAAGTGAACGTGAAGTTGGTAATTTAACTACCGATAAATCCGAGAGAGAAAGAGATAAATATCGTACTCAATTTCCTCGTGTTCCGATTACTTCCGTTTCGCATCTTGGCAGTTCCAGACGGTACCAGATTATAAAAGCTGAAACGAGCTCGAAGTTCTAACATTCCGGTGAAACGACTGATTAGCCGCTCAAAAATTCGTGATGGATTCTGATTATAAAAGCCGAAGTGAGCGCAAAGTTCTGATGAGACAAATCAGACGATCCAACTTCTAGAAAACTTCCGGTAACTTTTGCAGGCAGATTCTGATTGTCTGAAAGTTTCTTGTAGCCAATAAGGTTTGCTTGACTTTACTGAAATTTATATTTATTTATTTTTAATATTATTTAACTTACTTATTTAACTGCCCTGTTTTAAAATTTACAAGTTTGGATTAATTTAGCTAATTATGAGAGAAAACTGTTTCTGAAATAAAGCATAAAACACTGACGAACTTAACAACAAGCTATAGTTATTTTATAGATGCCTTAACCTCACCATAATATTTTTAACAGGTTATTAAAGAATTTATTGTAATGAACACCTTATTTCGAGGAACCATTAATTTTTCTTTGTACCACCAGTCCAATTAAGTAGAACTCTAAAATTTGAAATTAAAAAGATATAAATTTAACACGAAAGAAAGTCTATTAAATGATTTGAACTTGGGAATTCAGTAAATTCAAAAGTTTATTTTAGAATCCAAAGTTGAAATTTATATTCGAAAGTTGAAAACGCGAAGAAATGATGTTTCAAGATCAACTGAAAATCTTCAAATCATCAAGTTAAAAGTGCCTTTACGATTCTCACTTCTTTTCAGGATAACTCCTCTGGTCTTTATCACAAATTCACAAAATATCATTTCATCTTCTTTTGGGACATTTAGAGCTCTCTTCCTCTTCTAGAGTCAATTTTTGATATAGATTCCATTGTTTTCTTTTCCTCTCTTGGACAATATTGAACATTAATTTTTTTACACATTCCATTGTCTGCTTTCTATAGCGCATTCCATCCTTAGAATGCAGTATGAATTCAAATACGATATATGGCTCTCTTACTATCTTTCATGATTATTCAATAACGCTATCCTTATATCGGATTACAGAGTTGCCTTTGCCATAAGGATTATACTACATACTAAAAGTAGAAAGTGATATGGGTGATCTTTGGAAAAATTTGTTGTTTGCAAAGCGGACCAATTAAGAAAAAATATTAAAATTTACAATTAAAAAGTAAATAATCCAACGCTGAGGAAGGCATATTAAAAGTAAGTTTAGCAGCACTATTCGTCCTTAAACGAGAAAAAAAGATGTTGCAAGACACTAAAAATTTTCAAGCCATCAAGCTAAACACTATCTACGTTATCAACGTTTTCTGCTACACGAGTCTTTGGCCTGTTCTAGCTGATTTCATTCCATCTTTTTATGACACATCCTATGCTCTTCTTTCTCCTGACCGTCCATTTTTGTCCATAGTTTTTCCTTTTTTTAAAATACCGTTCTCTCTGTAATGTCCTCGCTTCAACTGCTGGTAAAATGTCATCTCTGCTACTCTTACTTTATCGAGATGTTTGGTTGTTGTCAACATCTACGTTTCCCTGCTGTAAAATAATGTGCAAATGGCTGTGTCTTCCTATAACGCGTCCTCTATAGATACTCCTGTGGTTTCTTTTGGAAATTCATTCCTTGTCGTTAATGATCTAATTATATTCGTAAGAGGTAGGTATCGCAATTTAGGCTGCGATAAGTGAATGGTCAACTTGCACAAAATCGTCGAAGCAACGGTAAATCTAAAAACGTGACCAGTCAGCGTTTGGGTTAATTGGTCACGTGATTTAATCTAGCTGTTGATTTGACGATTTTGTGCAAGTTTATCGTTCACCTAACGCAGCCTTATAGCGAATTTCAATCGCTGCACTGGTGTGCACTCAGTGTATCTTCGTCTCTTATTATTGTATGAGGTTCAAACGATATGAGAATATACTGCTTGTGGGTGTGCAGAAGTGCAGCGATTGGAATTCGCTATTAGATTCTCAGTGTCAAATTTTGTTGTAAATTTTCAAAATTCAACAAACCACTCTTGAAACATTTCGTTACTGGTAACAAAGTGACACTTTCTATTACTCATAAATTTTTAAATTTATAATTACCTATGTGCTTCATTACAGGACACTTTACTAAATTTAATGAATTCTTAAGATGTGGTCGCAGATACTAAAAATGTTAACTCATCAAACGTCACATGTAATATTTTTTGAAAGTAATCTAAATATTCCAATCTTCAGAAACCAAAAAGTTTGACGGTCACTGCTTTAGATCATCCATTATTTAGAACAATTCCGCGTATTTTCAGTTGTTGAGGAAATATTGAATATATATAACAAAAAATAAAACATTTTCATCTCTGCGTGTATAAAAAAAGGACGCAACTCTAATCTTGAATCGCGTTGGTCAGATACTTAGTAATTTTCAGATGATTTTTTAATATTTATTTTGTCACGTAAGAGATGCAATACTTCACAAAATCAAACATTACAGAAATTATGCAAACATTTTGACATGGCTGGTTTATACGAAACGATGACGATATAATCACACAGTCTAAATAAATTAATCACGAGTATAAATAATCAACGATGTTAAACAGTACTTTGCTTTTAAAAGATAATCATAGTCGTCATGTGGTCAATTCACGGAAAATTTTGGTTTATCAGACAATGATGAAGACAATGACAGTTATGTATTGAAATAGGAATATTGTGAAAGCATTATTTTAACTAACCATGAAGAAAACTTTTATTACCATTTAACTTCGATCATAGGATTCAATCATATAATTTAGAGGGATGAGAGATGAGGAAGGATTACGAAGAAGAAGAAGAAGAAGGAAGTTAGGAAGTTGTGGAATTGTATAAAACTTAAATGCAACCTAGTATATTATAAGCAAAAAGAATAACATGGCTAAGAGGCTGGAGGATGTGAATGTTACTAGAAAGTAAGTATGTCAACAAAAGGGCGTGGAGCTAAAAGGAAGTTCAGGAAAAATAAGAATAAGATGGAAGCAGTAATAGATCAAGTAAAGGAGTTGAATAGAGAGGATTAGGTACAAAACAGAGTTGATTGGAGGTTCAGCCCAAACATTAAACATTGTTATTGTACGAACTACATAGTCTCGTTCAGTTTAATGATAGTTGTATTCGTAGGATTTGAGCATATATAAATGGTTTGTATTCGATTAGTCTAGAAAATCGTAAATGTCGAACCAGGGTGAACACTGATTGAGAAGCACTGGCTTAGACTTTACAGTAAAAAAAGTTGATAATATGGTTATGTCGGTCTTATGTAATCGTTGCGGTTTCTTTCTGCATTTGTAATTATATCTGTGATGATTTTCTTGCAAAGACGATGTAACTAACCGTCCCATTAAAGAAATAACATTGCTTTTAGCTTTTCGATTTTGTGGCATTATCGCAACTGTGCGGCGTCGAAGTGGATGCGAAAGTTCACCACGACGAAAGTATGTCGCTCGAACTATAAATACGATCTCATTGCGATTGCAGAACAAGTGACGCCTTAGAAAAATATTTTTACGATTTCCGATGTCATTCAGTGCATAAGAGCGTTCGTTCTCGAAGCGTTTCAGATATAGAACGTCCGGGCGGTTTATTTATTGATTTTTTCGATTTCACGCCAAGAATAAATAATTCCACTGTTTTAAGCTGGAAAATACACAAATTTTAAGAGTAAATATACATAATTACAAAAATAATCGAAAAGATAAATTAAAAGACTATCAAAGCGTATCAAGTGTCATCCTCAGAAGATCAAGGAATTAAAAAGCTAGATTCATAACGCCTGTCAAAATATTGGGATCTTAAATTTTCTGTATCCTAGCTAAGCCGTGCTTTTCATTCCAGAACCTTCTGAGGATAACTTTGAAACTCTCCAAATTTTTATTAAGTCACTGTTCCGGGCGCTATAAGGGTCCAAATACACAGACCTCTTTCTAGAAATCAATGTCATTGATTTACGGTTGAATAAGAGTTCACGTGAGTTCTGATATGTGGAATCAAATTCTCATATTTCAGATAATGTTCGAATTTATCAATTTTGCGAACTGGCTGCTTTGTGTTTAGCCAGTAAGGTAAACCCCCAAAAGAAATTGTATGCACCCGCATACAATTAACTAGCTGAATACGTCTTTTTGATGAAATGAGAAAGTTTACACAAGCCCGTGTAATACAAGAAATAGTAACACTTAAGCTGAGTACACACTGGAGGAACATACGGGAACTTTTTGTTGATGGTTGTTCTAAATGTTTCAAAAGCTTTCAACTTTTGTCAACTTATGGAAATATTTTGTCCACACTAAAGGTAGCAAAATAGAGAAACATTTGAATTTTGTTTCTGTTCCGTTGTGTTGTAAATTGTTGCATGTAACAATTTGTACACACACATACAAGAAACAAGTTAATATTGTTGAGAGTCATGACTGAAGAAGACATGCTTTTCGCTACTACAACTTTCTACAATATCATCTACCGCGATATCTTCAGATATTTTTTCCATGTATTTTCTTTTACATTTCTACACTTATATTTACTATCCGAAGGGATCCAAAGACATTCACGGCATCTATACATTTTAATTAATTCAATAATGAGGTCAATATCCCACTTTACTTTGCTAAACAGTTTAAAACAAATGATTCTTCAAAAGTTCAAGCACAATGTGGTGTTGATTGATACAAGCCGTCACCGAAACTGGTGACAAGATGTACACGTACACACTGAAGGAACTTCATTTTTGTTCTTGCATGTTGCTGCTTGTTTCCCATTTTCCTTTGATATTTACCGCTCCGAATGGAAACACGCAACAAACAGTAACTTTTATTACTGGAAACAGAAATATGAAGGAACTTAAAGAAACTTTCGGAAACTACATACTAAAAGAAAACTAAAAGTTCCCACTGTTGAATTTACCAATAGAAAACTAGCTTTGTTAGGGAATAAAATACATAATGCATTTATGTATAGTATTGAAAATTAAGTCCTAAAATCAAATTGAATAGAAATATCCTTTCACGTAATTCATAGTGAATGACTTTTCTTAATTCTACGAAAAATTAAGTTTCGAAAAAAAAAAACATGCAAAATGGCAATGTAACTCAACTTCCCTCTTTCTCTCTTATGAGATATCTAGAACTGTTATTAACGTAATCAGACTAAACTGCATTTTTGTAATAATAAATTATGACTACTGAGTGTCCCGGCCCATCTGATTGTGAGCTATTATAGCAAATTAACATGGGATTTCAAATATTGTTGATTTTTGTTCCCAAGACAAAATACGACAGAAACTCACGTTGCGTCTGCTGGTCCTCGAACTTTATACGACTTATGATGTTTGAAATTACGAAGAGCTATGCCACAAATATCTAAATAATTAAATAAAAAGGCTTTCGAAAATTTAGTTTCATTTTACTCTCCTTCTAAAATTTGATAAGAACGAGGAATTGGCCAACCTGTTCCCTGATTCCGCTCGGATTCTTCGAGTTCGAATATCATTACTTTTTTTATTATTATTACAATTTTTAATAATTTACATTTTTACGTTGTTCATAATTTCTGCAATATAACAGTGAAAGCGATTAAATTACAAAAAAATGTAATAATAAAAAAGCAGGGCGACATCCGAGGCATCCGAGAGGAAGCCAGGGCGGGATCGAGTCCTAGGTATCCGGGCGAAAGCCGGGTGCCCATCACAAATTAACCAACTTGGGTATTTAAATCTTAAAGACACTATTGAAGTAAAACTAAATTTCTTTAATTATTATTTAGACTATGTGGCATAATTCTTCAAAATTTCAAACATCAAGTCGTATTCATTCGGGAACTAGCAGACGCAAAGCGAATTTTTGCCGTATTTTGCCTTGGGGAAATAAAAACTCGACAATATGTGGAAACCCATGTTAATTCCCTATAGTTCAAATGGCATGGGACACTCGGTATACAACGAGTACTTTGAACTAAAGTATTTTTTATAAGAGAAGAGCTCTGCGTCATAAATAAAATGCGACTGGTGTTGCATCGTCAGATATAAGAAGCGTAACTCCATCTTTCACCGTTAACAATTCACTGTTAATAAAGAAATAATATTGAAATAATTGTCGGTTATAACTTCGGTGATTGACGACGTTCAAGTTCCGTGATTTTGATTTTACCGTCCTTTCGCATTGTCATTCCAAATTTAAGTAATAAAGATAACGAGAGTCTTCTTCCTTTCTTGGTTAAACTTTCTCAGTGGTATCAACGCTGCTACTGTAAATAGTGTAAATAAATAGAACAAGCATGTTATTTTCTTTCTTCTTTTTTTTTGCTTTGAGTTTTCGATTTCCTGTACATTTATACAGATTGAATACGAGAATGGGACATGGCATGGGACACCCAGTATACAACGAGTACTTTAAATTACCGTCTTTCTTTCGCATAGTCATTCCAAATTTACGTAGTAACGATAATCCGAGTCTTCTTCTTTTCTTCGCTAAACTTTTTCAGCGGTGACAATGTTACAATTTAGAACAACTTCTAAATTGTGTAAATAAATAGAACAAGTTCTAAATTGTTCCTCTCAAATTAACAAGTGTTAGTGAAAAAGTTATTTTCTTCCCTCTTTCTTGCTTTGGGTGGTCGTTTTTCTGTACATTACACATTTATAGAGGTTGAACACGAGAATCTTTTACCTAAGACAAATTCAATCTAGTTTCTTTCCTAACATTTCATTCTTACTTTCGAAATTATAATTGGCTCTAAATTCGAATTACACGGGTACTTAATCAAAAGCTTATTTCATGGGAATCAGATCAAAATTTCTGAAATACCCCGTTCACTTACTCAATGAATTTTATCCATAAAATTCTTGTTTTTTTTTTTTGCTTTGTACTAAACGAGAGATTAATCATGGATGTCGTCGTGGTGTTATGATTCCCGTCATTAATTCGGTGTACAAAAAGCAATTGTTTTAATAAGTTTCTCCGCTGAGGCGTACGACAAATAAACGAATAAATAAATAAATAAACAAATATAAATTCGTTGGATTTAGAGCGGCATTGCACAAAACGCCAACGCGTTGTTAACTCGACCGATTTACGGGCGACGTGTGGCAAGTTTTCGTGTAGAAATTCAGCAACGGCGCACTTTTTACAAGTTCATTATCCCGAATTAACATTACACTTTCTACTCTTTGCCAATCGACATGTTCATGGTCAGTTTTCTACCATAGTCAAAATGTGGGCTCCGCCGTAATACTTCCATGAATAGAAAAGGTTACACGGTGCAGCTGTCTGCGTGTGTGTGCCTTAGGAATTATCGCCGAATTAAAATCATGGTTTCGCTTTGGGTTGGACGTATTGAGTGCAAAAGTTTTCTTCTTCTTCTTAATTATTTAGTTGATTGCAAAAGCGTGAATTTCAAAAGCAAAAGGTTAAGGCTACAGGCAGATAAAGGCGCGGGTATTTAGGGAAATGCTGTTTATCGCGCATAAAAATTCGTAGTAGTTGTAAAAATGTTCACAACAAGGTTAGTGACGACATCTCATTCTACATTGATAACGAAGCGAGGCCTTGCACATGTTTATATTATTCGCTTGCAGCATTGGAATATTTTTTTCGTCTCATAATTAAGATTGACGGATATGGAGATAAAAATTTATTGTGCTGATGTTTCCTGTACACACACACACATACAGCGTGGTTACATACCGGGACGTCTTCCGCAATCGTAAAATTAAATAACATAATAGGAACTAAGGAAGATTGTTGTTAGCTTCAGAGTGAATGATCCTTGATAAATCTCAGTCGTGTTTTTGTTTGAACATTTTAAAAAACAAACGTTTCCATTATATAATGGTAACGGAATAGTCCATTATGAAGGACAATTATGATTATAAATTCTCATGAATACCTTTAGTAGGTAGTATTCCCTTCTTTAGTCAAAAATTTTATTACACTTCGATGTTCTAACTTTAAATTACTCATTTTATATCTTTACTAATTCCTATATTAAACTTTTACAAAGATATGTCAAAAACTTGTCAATTCATAACCGTTAAAAATCAACGTACCTCTTTTGTTTCATGGCTAGGTAGATAAATAATTATTGAATCTCCCCTCGGAGATATGTCTAAACGAGATCAACGCCGCATTTGACACTTTCTCAGTTGTTTCGAATTTGCTTAGTCGGCGATTTTCTTTGAATTCTTTCCACCTTTGGATTATTAAGTAATGTCATTTCGCTAGTGTTCGCTCGTGTTGAAAGTGCAATTGAAGGCATTATTCCAAAAACCAGACAAGTCCAAAATATCTGGTTTACAAGTTGTCCCTATTTTATATACGTTAAGACAATGGCTGTCTAGTGGTATAATTTGTTTTGCTATGAAGCAGACATGTCCGACGATTTTGCACGGAGAAATATGTGCGATTCTATAAAAACAAGGCAAATCCCACTTCTTTCCTGCAAAAGCCAGACAATTATCATTTTTGGACTTGTCTGGTTTTTGGAATAATGCCTTCAATTATATCCAGAGTACAGAACAAGGAAATTAGAATTTCTGGTTTACGGGGAGGAGGTTCCTTGTTTAGAGAATTTGTAAACCGTCTTAACCGAAAGCAACGTTGTGGGTTGTTGTAAAACATGGATTAGAGAAGGTCAAGAACGTTGCAAAAGGGGAAGCAGAAGTCAAAGATGGACAAATTAAATGCAGGACCGCCACCTTCGGATAATGTCACTAAAGAACCGATTCTTCAATACAAGATCAGTGAGTTGCTAATGAAGGCCCTCTTGTAACACTTCCACATAAATATCTTTACTTTCATATCCGGTCTTTTGGCTTGATGTCGTATTGGCCACATTTTGTTTACTCCTAATTCCTCAAGATTAGCAGAAATGTTTGAAAAGGTGCAGGCTGAAACTGAATTGGCACCATGAACGGGACAGCGTGGCATTCAATGATTATGTTTAGGAATGCACGATGCCAAATGCGGGTTCAAAGAAGACGTGTTGAACGAAGCACAAAGTGGTATTCAATTATTCTGTTTCGGGATGCACGAGAAAAACGTGAAAAGCGCAATTCTCGATTCTTCGCTCAAAGACTTGTGCACCGAACTGTAGGGGTTTGGTATGGGCTTCTATTTCTCATGAAAGCAGTAGTTATTTATAAAGGAATTTTGATAGTTCGACGGTATATTAAAGGAGTAGTAGAACCGCATGTGCTTCCTTTTTTTACCGAGACTTGAAAACCTGCCCCCTTCTTTTAACTTTCTTCAAGAAGCTCATATTAATCTTATGCCACTGTTGAAGAAGATTTTATAGCAAGAAAAAAATGCACTTGATTTTTTCTCGTCTATTTATTTTCAACTACACTCAATTATTTTTTAATATTGTAACTCTGATTTTCAAGTAAATTCAAACTTCGCCTATTTGATAAAAACGAAAACTCATGTCTACAATTTTCATTTCTTCATACTCCCCACCGTTGATGCTCGTCATCAACAAAAACTGGTATCAAATTTCGAACTGATTTTCGCTTGGTATTTTTTGGGGTTTTTACCTCAACGACTCGCACTACATTGTCGTAACTAGGGAATAACCGAATAACTTTATCAATTGGCCAAAAACGTGGAGAATCAGAGTTGTGCTTAATAAGTACAATATCTCCGATTTCAGGATTTTTGGATTTGGAAAGCCACTTCGGTTTACGCATTAAAGTATCTAGATATTCATCACGCCATTTTCGCCAAAAGCCTTGAACTAAATTTTTTATACTTTCTTGTCTTAGTTTTCTGTTAGTTGAATCTAAAATATCTGGGAAATGTGACATTGGTTCACCGTTCAATAAATGTGAAGGAGTTATTGGTACAGATGTTTCAAAAAATGATAATGGCTTCAATGGTTGAGAATTAATTATATTTTCAACTTGACATAACGCAGTTTGTATTTCTTCTATTGTAAGAATCGTTCCATTGAATATACGATTTAAATGACCTTTTACTGTTTTCACTCCTGCTTCCCAAATACCCCCAAAATGAGGCGAATATGAGGGAATAAATTGCCATTCAATAAAGGCGTTCGACATAAAATATTTAAATTCAAGATTATCCGTGATAGTTGAAATTGATTTTAAAAATTCTTTCATGACTTGACTACAGCCCCTGAAATTTCGACCATTGTCACTTATAATTTTTTCACAACGGCCACGGAGTGCAATGAATCGACGAAGTCTCATAATCAAAGAGTGTACAGATGAATCCATAATTAATTCTAAATGAAGAGCTTTGTTGAACAGCAAACAAACAATGCTATGTAACCTTTGATATTTATTTTTCCTCGCCCTTGATAGGGACGGACAATAAAAGGTCCAACAAAATCCAGACCAACAATCGAAAAGGCTTTGCTTGGAGTTAAACGATGAGATGGAAGATTACCCATTGAAGGAGCAAAAGTCTCTGATTTGTAACGAATACAACGTGTACAAGATCTAATAAAATGTTTTACTGATTTCTGGAGTCCTATAATCCAAAAATGTCGAATTTGAGAACATACCAACTTTGTACTACCATGAAAATTATCAAGACGTATTTTTTCAATTAGAAGATAACTAAGTTTACATTTAGCTAAAATAATTGGCGTTGGATTAAAAGAAGCAATTTGTATGTTTTGGAGTCGACCTCCAACTCGGAGAACACCTATCTTATCAATAAAAGGAGAAAGTGTTCTTATGGATCCATGTTTTGAAAGAAACTGGTTGGATTTCAGTTTCGCTATTTCTTTATCGGAATAATAAAATTGAACTTGGATTATTAAGAATTTGAAAGATTTCTTTGTTTCTTCAGCATTGAGGTCTATAGACGAATAAAACGATTTTTTGCATAAACAATCACGAAACCGGAGTATGTAAGCTGTAGATCTCAATAAGCGATTGAAATTAGAAAACCTTTCAATGAAATCAATCCAAAAGCTACCTATAACAGAGGTTATGTGAAGACGAAGGGCAACCTCTTCCTCATTTACTAGTGAGGGAAGGATTCACTTACAGGAGGTTCAAAACAAAGATCCCTTAAAAATTCAGGACCGTACCACCACATATCACAGCCAATTATTTGAGAAGGGAATAGTCCTCGAGATGCTATATCAGCAGAATTATGTTTATATGAAATATAATACCATTTTATTCGAGGACAAAGTTCACATATTTGACTAATGCGATTGCCAACAAATGTATTCCATTTTTTTGGTAATGATTTGATCCAAGCAAGTACAGTTGTTGAGTCAGACCATAAAAAAATATTGGACACATCAGAAATACTGTTTTGGAGATTATTAATCAATTTCGCCAGAAGTTGTGCTGCACAGAGTTCTAACCGTGGGTTGCTAATTTGTTTAATGGGAGCTAACTTTGATTTCGACATCAATAACCGTACGTCAATTGACCCATCAGACGATATTCGTCGTACATAAACAACTGCAGCATAAGCAATTTTTGATGCATCAGCAAAACCATGAAATTCTGTACGTCCAAAACATAATATCGTGGAATTTGTAAATTTTGAAGTAAGTGAATTTCATTTCGAATCATCTGCCATTCTTTAAGTAAATCAGAAGAGCATCCCAATCAAGTTGCCTTATCCACAATCTTGGAATAACATCTTGAATTTGAGTATAATAGGTGAAATTAATCCAAGAGGATCATAAAGGCGAGCTATTTCAGAAAGATGACAATAAAAGAGTTTGTATTCAAGTGGCTCCATCTGACGAAAACACACTTTCACAATGACTTTGTCGGGAAATGTACGCTTTTTCACTCTGCGAGTATTTCTTTATCGCTAAAAATCGAATCGATGGTTTGGTCCAGAGGTGAATAGTGTGATACCTAAACTCTTTCTTGGGATAGAGATTCATCGGCTTCTACAATAATAGAAACCTTGTGTCTTTTTAGAAAAAGATATACCTTTTCTTTCTAGGTATGACTATTCTTCAATCGCTCAAAAATATCTCAAGGATCAATCGTTTTGCCCAGGTTCACTCCTGGTATGACGCCCAAACCTTTTTTGAGTTGGAGATATATCGGCTTTTTCAACAAGAGAGACCTCTGCTTCTGCACGCATAATTATCTTCAGTTGGAATGAACATATATCGCCCTTCTTTTTATTAGATCGCTTTTAACAAATCATTTGAGCTCACCTACATTTTTCGTTTCATTTTGTAGTTCCCCTAAAACCAGCTTTCTCCAAATTTGGATTCTTCCATTCTATTTCCAGGCTTGGTGTTGTTTCTTGTGTTGGGCTACTGATTTTATCACTCCTTCTTTACTTATGCTTCGAACAGACGGCAGAGGTTGCTAGGTTACTACACCTATAGAAAGTCTTCATCACAATTCTTTAAATTTTCTGCCTTTACGCCTAATTTGAACACCGGTTAAATTATCTTGAAGATTCGAAAAGCTTAAGTGCTGTTTTTCCCCAAACTTAGAAATCATTTCTCACATAACTTGAAATTTCTCGTTAAAACGGGAATTTCTCGCATATCTGGCAACATTGTATGGCAGAAGTTGTGGGATGCTCTACATACCAAGTGCCAGCTAAAGGCGAAGAAATTAAAATGTTAGAAAAGAATACATACGTTAGAGGTAGAAGAAGAGAAAGAAGAAAAGGAAGATGGAAATGGCATTCACACGTGAGAAGAAACGGCCTTTATAAAATGAATGACGACAATACTTGGAGAGAATGTTATCTCCTTTAATATGCTATCACTTACTCAAGTCAGTACTTCTTTCATTTATCCTGTTATACAATATCTACATTTTCCAAGTCCTCTCTTACTGTTTTCTTTTTATTTCACTTTTTCCTTTTCCGCGTTTTGTATTCTAAGAAATTTCATCGAATCCAACAACTTTCTCTTTTGCAGTTTTCCTCGTCCTGACAGTTACAGTTGATACAATGAATCAAAAGATGGATGAAATCGACGAAGGAAAGGGTAAATAAAGGAAAAAGAAATTGAGTTTTTGAAGTGTCCAAATTTTAGTAATTTCGTATTCAATTGGATAAACCACTTCTCAAGCTTGATAGACGTAACTAAGCGTAAGCGTAAAGCCTAAACTCAGACATATTTGATGGCCAAGGGCTGGGTTACACTTTTGAAAGTTTCGAAATTTTTATGCAGTCCAAATATTTGAGTGAAAATCAAAGGGACAGGCATTTTTAGAGTTTTTGGGAAATTTTCAAATGCATTACATTTTTCCACAAAATATGTAATGGTATTTCGAATCTACAATGTAAAGTTAAAAGTTCTTATTGGGAATTTTAAAGTCCAATCTTTCTGACTGCTTGCAACGTGTCAACTGCAAGCCAAATTCAAAATTGACTACACTTTGAAACAGGAGCTTTTGTTGTCCCTCTTTCGAAATTTGGAGGTGTGTTAAGTTCAAATGTATCATAAAGAAAAAACAAATTCCTTTGTATAATTATAAGAATGTATACACAAAGACATCCAAAATAAGGCCGAAAATGGAAAAATATTTCAAAGAATTTCAAAAGCGTTGATAAGTCAACGTATGTGCATACACTCCAAAAGATAAAACAATTTGTTCATCCTAATTGCGTCGTCGTAATGCATGCCAACTACAATGTAAACGCACGTAAACGACGAGAACGCATCTCCGCCTCTATACACATGGCAGAGACGCAACCTAGATTCGACGCGAACCGTCCGCGGCGTCCCGATGTTTTATTTAGCAGTGCGGCCGAAGCTATGCGGAAATAAGTCCAAAGAAGAATACGGGAACTCGCAAACAGGCAGCGTGTCAATGACCTCGTGTTGCCTGGATACAACGTCGACGCCCCCGTGTGGTAAATATAGATCACACTTGATGCGCCACCGATTCCGTTCGTCGTGCAACTGTTTACTCGGAAAAATTCGATAGTCAGGCCACGCGGAAAAATTCGATTTTGTGCGTAGCTGGGGCCGCGGAAAAATTTACCTAATCAGATTTGGACTTCATGGGAAAAGGGGGAATACTTCACTTACTTAGCATACCAATACCAGTTGGCCTATATTCTATGGGATAAAACTGGAAGTAAACCTCAAATGCATAAGAAAACTTGGGAAAAGAAAAGTTAACAGAAATAGAAGGAATACAGAACTAGGTGTAATAAATCGCTTTTTCTTTCAGTTACAAAAAAAAGGATGAGCTGGCATTGTAGAACTAAAACAGTTCTGAAATAAATATTAAATAGCACGGCAAAGATAAAAACTGCTAAAGTAAGCACGGAAGAAGCGAAAGAATATCGAAAGCGTAAGAGAAATATGTATTAGGAAAGGAAGAAAACAATTGATGGGAATTTGGACTCACTGCCTAGAGTGAACTCATAGGGAAAGGGGGAAAGGGAAAAAAAAGGAAGACAAGAAAGGAAAAGTACACAGAGATCAACTGATGTTCTAATTTGAATAAGCTATATGATAATTGGGTCTATACTTCTTTATTTTTCGGATCAAAACCTTTCTTTTATCGACGTTTCGGACTTTGTCGTGTAGAACATCTGTAGGTTGATTATGCAGACTTGAAGGCTTCCGTGGGCGTTGTTTATCTTCTTCATGGCTTTCGATGAAACAGCGCGTTGTTCTTCTGCAACGTTTCTTTCTTTGTTCCAGAAGAACTTCTTCAGGGCTGCTGCCACTTCGTATGAACTTTATAAAGTGGCAGCAGCATAATAGCAACATGATCAGCAGCCCTGAATAAGTTCTTCTGTAAGAATGAAACCTCGACAGGAGAACAACCCGCGTTTTCGCCTGGAGCCATGTAGAAGACATCTGTTGCGATTGAAACCAACAGCAGATGATATCGCATCCAGTCTAGTTGAAAAAGTACGAATAATATCTTTCTAACGTAAAAGTTATTGCCAAAATGCCGAGAAGCGAGAAAATGGTAAGTGGAAATATGCAATGCGGTTTTCTAAGAAAAACTTTCTAATTTTGTTGCTTCCTGTGATCTATCGGTGCAGCAAATTCACCTGAATGTAGAAAAATGGAAGGTGTTACAGGAAAATTTGATGGAAATGGACATGGAAAACGGACCGCTGATGTTTCATAGGATGTTAAGAGAAGAATGCAATATTCTGTGGGGAAATCTATTGGCTGACTTCACTTAGGAAATAGAATCAATCAATCAATTAATCAATTAATTAAGAAACTTGCCACACAATAACAAACTCGAACGTTTGCTGATTTGTTTTTCAGAACTATCAACTTTATAAAATTAAATGAACTATCGAAAAAGGAAGATGGATAGAGAGAGAAGATGGATAGAAGATTAGAGAAGAGAAGATCATATCGGTGTTGAAAATATCTATTTGTTTTTCGAATCTAAATTTTTGCTCGTTTAAGCCCGTTTTACAACCGTCGGATAAGCATTATTCTTAGAATAACGTGACGTAGGTGTGACGTAAATATGGAGGAACATTAAAGGATATTCGGCGAAAAGTTATTCCATCCTTATTCCACGATTGTGAACCTGGGCCTTAAAGATTTATTTTTGTATTTTGTATGTACGAAAGACTTGAATTTGTCTTCTGCAATACAAAATAAAATTTCATGGGTACCATTAAGTGATCCTGCCATCCCTTAGGTCAAAATTCAGGGAAAGGGAATATGAAGGGTAGTATACCGTGATTTTATTTTAATATGAAACATTGCTGTTCATATTACTATGGAAACTAATTCCAATTTTTAAAAATGTCGTTGCATGATCGTCGTCGTTAGGGTTTCGAATGTCAAAATTTGTCCATTTTAATTTGGAACATTTGTCAGGCAAAGAAAGCTAGTGAAAATGTATCAGAAAGAATTACCCCTGGACAAGTAACTAATGCAATTAACAACTTTTATAATCGTTTAGGATATTGCACGAGGTAAATGAAGAAATTTTTGAAAACTTGTTGTGGTGTTTGTTTTGAATTAAAGAATTTCTGTTTTTCTTATGTTTTAAGTTTATTTATTTTAAACAAGAATAAACTTATCTAATGTAATTGAAAGAGTCGCTGGTATTTTGTAGTACAAGTATTCGAAATCACTAATGACAGAACAGATTCATGACAGCTGTCATGTCATGTTCTATTTTAAAAAGGACAGTTTATAGAAATTGTAAATGTTGCTATGGATTTTCAGATTCGTACGTAACAGCCACGTAACAGCAACGTTTTGTATTAAAATAAATTCACGGTACCTATAATTAATATTAAGGGATTATGTTCTTCGGGGTTATTTTTTCTGGCTAATATTTCTAGATAATAACTTGGATAATTAACAAAAAGGAAGAAATGAAACTTGATGGAAGCGAAAAATGTTAAAAAAGATATTTGGAGATTATAGAAGAAGGACAATTACGGAATTGGGGGAATTCTATAAAAAACTGGGCATTACCCAAACAGTGAGGGCATAAAGAGCCAGATGGCTGGGACTAGCTGCTTGACAATAAGTTGATATGGACAGGTTCCTATGAATCATGCAGTAAAGAAATTAGGAAAGTAGAAACTTCGCAATTCAAATATTACCATACCTGTTTCGTGTGTCATGCATGGGAACGGAATAGAAAAATGACAGAAAGTAAGATAAAGAATGAAGTAAGAATAGAGAATATAATCGGCATAATGTTGGAAGGACAAGAGAACTGGAATCAAATAGAAGAATTTGTAAAAAAAGGAGAAAGAGGAAGAATAAAGGATATAAATAATGACATGGTGAGGGTTATAGATGAGAGACCAAATGAGGAATACTAACAGATTATAGACCAAACGAGGAAGACTATAGTAGAAAGACAAGGTCGCTGTAATGAAGTAATACCATCTGGTGATTCTACTGCAGAGCAAGAGGGCCACAAAGAGAGGAATACAGTATAGTTGGTAAGCATGTCGTGCGGTTGGTCCGGCTGGAGAATATGTGATATCTAAGATGTCCGGGTTTCCTGCCGTCTGGGCGTCAACATGAATCCAACACACTCCCTGTAGCATTAGACTACAGCAGGGAGCAGACTTGCGAAAATTCTGTAAACCTTTATAAAAAAAAGTTTTATTGGAAAGACTATAAGAGGATGCCCTAGGAAGAGATGGCTGGAAAAAGTAAAGAATCTGGAGACGGTTGGATTAAGCGATCGACGAGGAGAAGCCAAGGACATAAAAAAGTGGCAAAGAAGAGTGAAAAATCTCGGAGATATGAAAAAAAATATCAAAAGAAAAATTTTAAAAAAGAATCTGTAAAGGCTGTTTTAGATTATACTATTTTCGTCTAGAAACTTGGACAAGTTTAAATACTAGAATCTAGTATCTAAATTCAAGGTTGTTTTAAATATTAGTTCATAAACCGATCGCTAGCGTCGTAGTGTGGAAAGTACAAACGTGGAACAAAACTGCCAACTTGGATGGCGTTGTCAGCAAAAAAATCCAGATTACAAACACCTAGTGAATGACAGGCTGCAAAAGTGTACAAATTAGGATGTTGTAATTTGACTGTCAAACAACATTTTTTTAACTGTCAAACAATATTTTGTACAATTTCATATAGTAGAGTATTTTCCTGAAAACTTGGGAAAAGTAAATGAGAAACAGGAAAAACGGTTCCATCAAGATGTAAAGAGATGGAGAAAATAAACCAAAGAAAATGGAACAAGAATATGACGGTCGACTATTGCTGGATGTAAAAAAGGGACTCCACTAACGATGACAGAAGATCAAGAAAAATCTATATTTTTATTAAAAGAATTTCATTATAAAAGGTTACATTATCATTTATTTTTTGATTAGTTTTTATTATTTGGCAAAAATTCTCCAAAAGTCTACTTTAATAACTATCTATCATGCCCTTGTCGAATCACTTTGTAGATACGGCATTACTGTGTGGGGCATGGCTTCACAGTGTCGCCTATTAAAAATACACAATTCTTTAAATAGAATCGTCAAAAATTTCTCCACACAACAAGGAATAATTGATAATTTTAAAGAATGCAACTTGCTAAATGTAAAGAATTTATTTACGTATTCAATTCTGTTTAAGCATTACTACAAGGAGGATCATAAAATTCATCTGGACCATAGCCCACAAAGAGGCTTATTCAAGGCCGCCTCAAGGTACTTTCAGCAAACAACAAGTATGGTGAAAGAACGCTTGGTGTTGTGATCCCCAAAACTTTTAACAAACTACCAGAAAGACTCTAAGAGCCAGTTTCATAATGGAATTTAAAGGAGACTTTAAATTTAAAGTCACTTTCAAATGTCAAAACAAATATGAAAAGACATTTATTTACACGTCAGAACGTGACTTTAATTTTAAAGTCTCCTTTAAATTCGATTATGAAACTGAACCTTAGGGCCGTTTTCATAATAGTGCTAAAGGAGACTTTAATTTAAAGTCACTTTAAGCATAGGAAAACTAATGTGTTTTTATAGGTTAAAGTCACTTTAAATTTAAAGTTCTATTATGAAAACGGCTCTAAGGGCCGTTTAAGGGCACTTTAAATTTAAAGTGACTTTAATCTATAAAAACACATTAGTTTTCCTATGCTTAAAGTGACTTTAAATTAAAATCTCCTCTAGCACTATTATGAAAACGAGAGTTACACTAGCTCCCAAAAGAAACTGAAAAGTGAGTTAAAGCAATGGTTAATTGACAGATTTCCTATGTGAGCTTCTATGTGTGTCAGTGTGCGTGACATGTCGTTAAAATAGTGTGTTGGGCTGAGATTATTACGGTTAATAGGCTCTAACACAGGCGCTGTTTAATGTTTAATTGTTTAATGTTGTGAATTGACTTTATTTTATGTATTTATACGAGCCCGGAATCACTATCCTTAGCTCTGTTCCAACCACGCTTTCTGACCGTTTAAGAAACCGTCATAATCAGTTGCCCACCGAAATAATGATCGATGTTGACAGCTTTGTCAAGTCTGGTCAAGTATAAAACTTTGATGAGTGCATGCTTTTGACGGTTTCGAAATCGTCACAAAGCGTGGTTAGAACAGACCTCAAACATGATTAGAATGCTGTTATTTAATTTAATTTTTGTTTTCTTGGTTAATTGTTACTCTTGATGATGAAATAATTTGCTAATTGCTTTTGGTTAAGGATCTAAACTGTTTAGATTGTTTTGATTAATGTGTTTTTCTGATTTAGTTTATGTTAATTAGGTTTAATAATAATTTATACTAGATACTCCACAATACTTGTTAGAATTGTATTTATTTATCGTCTGCTGGTGTTACTGACAAGCCTTTAGGCTTAGTAACTTTATAATGACATGAATAAAAAAAAATAGTGAAAATTTGTGATGTGAGCAAATATGAAGAGGTCATCTTGTAGGTCAATGCAATTATTTCAAACTTTGATCCATAATAAACAACTAACGAAAAATTAAAGCACCTATAAATAGATGAAGATGATTATCAATCGAAACAACACGAACGTAAAGGTAACCAGCTTTTAGATGCTCTAGATCTCTAGAACAATGAACGATAAATCACATATCCTACGAGAGCGTATTTTTATGTTATCTACGTAGTCATGAAAAAACCACTTATCACATTAACATTTATTGCTCTACGTAACTTCCTCACTTCATCACTTATACACTTATTCCATTTTTTTTCAATTGTCCCATACTTTCAGAAAAAAATTCCTTCGGCAACTCTGCTTCATTAGATACAAAACGCGTTCCCCCGAGATGCTTTTTTAAGTTTTTCAATAAAAGAGGTCTGACGGAGCTAGGCTAGAGCTATAAGTTGGATGCCTTAATCTATCAACCCACAGTCATTGATTTATTTGCTGAGCTTTGTTTGCCTTATGCACCCGACAATTGTCATACAGCAACAAGTTTTTTGCAAATAAATATGTGGGCGTTTTTCCTCCAGAGCTGTTTCTAAATTTTGAATTGTGTCTCTCCATTTATGTTAGTCCCCCTCGGCTTATAGGTACTCAATAAGCAAGACTACTGACGAAGAAAACTGCTTTTTTCCAGAAAATTGTGTTTGGGCCTTTTTTGACGGTCCTATATGGACCCACTGCGTGGATTTCTGTTTAGAGGGAGAGTCCCAGTGATATACCCAAGCCTCATCCTTGGTGATAATTCGAAAAAGAGAATTTCTGTCCGTTTCCAACGCGGCCAAATTTTCTTAAGAAATTCCTTTTTTGATCAGTGTGTAAGCACAATCCATCTTCTTCATATCCAAATCGTTGTACAAAATTTTCAGGACATTTGTTTCGGATATTGTCAATAAATGATTGTGAGACCTTCACACGCTAATCTTGCAGTATCAAATTTCCTACTTTTCACACCACCTCTTCAGTTCGAGCTTCCACGAGTCATCCGGACTTTGGGTCATCGTTAATCGATACTTTATCCAATCGAAAGAGTTTAGACCAAAATTTAACTTGAAAATAAGATGGGGTATCTTCCCCACACATAGACCCAATTGTACAATTAACTTTAAGCCAAAGCTTAAACAATTGTTGAAATAATCGTTGCTACGGGCTTAAGCTTCAGCTTAAATTTAAACTGGCATTGTACAACTGGGTCATAGCAAGCGTTATTTCTTAAATAATTTTTGGACCAATACCTTCTTTTGTCAGAAACTTTATGACAGTGCGATGTTCCATCTTAATTTCTCTAATTTTATAAACAAACAAACTTTCCCAAATCTCTATAAACCATCCAAACCAACTTAGCACAGAGCACAGGTACTTTTAAATAATTGGTTTGACGCCGTCGCTCTTGTTTCATGGGCTAGGTAGATAACATAAAAAAAACGCCTTGATAAAACCGGCGTACACACAATAGCAATGTTAAAGATTTTGATTTTCGTGGAAATTCGTACAAAATTGTCGAAAAATGCGGAACGATCCTTTGCAATAACTGACGCGCGTTCGTCGAACCTTGCGGCATCTGCCCCAGTGAGCATCACGCGTGAAGTGCGTATTGATTAGGCGAAATGCCATGGCCAAGGACGGACGCGTCCAGACGCTCACCTCCGAGTAGGTATATTTTCCCGAATTCCAAAGAGTGATAAGCACTTTGAAAATCTAAAAAAAGAAAACTTTTTTTTTTAATTCTTTGAAACATCTGTCGAGGAAAATTTTTAATAATTTCTGTTTTCCTACAAGCAAAATTTAAAGTTTGCAGTAAGTACACTTCCGACAATTGCAAATACATTCAGAAATACAAACCCGGCATGATGCTCGCAATGTTCCCAAGAATTACGTTCACTTCGTGCGATGGCGCAATCGCTTTTAATTTGCACATATCATGCTCCCGCGTCTGAAACTGTCTTCACAAAAAATCGTCGAGACGCCCGCCGGCGTCCTGCACATAATATACATACGTTCAAACAAGTACATTGATATTTAGCCGACAAAAATCTAACGTCGAATAAATTTCTAACACGAAGTGAATGGAGCATATGCATCGGAGAGATTTCCTGCAACGCCATAATTAACAGCACGATGTAAAAGCATGATAATTACATCATAGAAGTAACAGTTTCCTATGCATACGAGCGTTTTCTCTCTTTGTTGCGCGGTTACATGTAGACGTCTGAGACCGAACCTACTCAATGTCCATAATTTTACACCTGCACGGAACCGTTGGTCGTAACAGAAATAATAATGATGATGCTGTTCTGATGACTAAAACTGTAATTGCTTCGGAGAGGAATTTAAAAAAATCAAGAATCGCAGAAAATAACAAGTCATGGAAAAAGATGGGACGAAAGATAATAACAATTCTTTTTACAAAAATATTTAATCATTTGAAGCAATATACCTTTTAATTACCTAATGCTTTACATTTGTAAGTTTTTCGGAAAGATTATGTTGCCAAAATTATAACATTTGCTGGAGTACTGATTTGAGAATTTTAATTCAAAAATTTTTTTGCTTGTAAAACTGAATTTCTCTGACAACCATTACCTCGAGGCCCTCGAGCAAAGGGAAGAGAGAGAGATTGTATATGTCGCATGTATTCCGAAAATGTCAAAGACACTAATTTCACGTCTTGATAAACAATATCTTGCAACAGTTGTTTTTTCTTTCCAAAGATCAAAACAAAAATGTTTCTATTAAAAAAATATATTTGGACATTTGCCCGAGACTTCTTCGCTGTTACTGAGCTATTACATTTCCTTGTTCGCAGGCTACTTGACTTTGTCATTAAACAAAGATGTAAAAGCGGCTAGAATATTTAGGAAGGTAAATTTGTGATTGTTATTTTATCAAATTTATGATTTTAATAAAAATAGTTCTTTTGTCAATTTGAAATTTGCAATTATAGTTTCTTCGACAACTTTTATCGCACTTTTAAAATCCAAGTACAGTCAGGTAATAAAGAGACGTCTCCCCCATAAAGTGTTTTAATAACTGCTAACCACTATGCCGAGCAGGCGGACAATCGAATGGAAGGAGTATAGACTTAGGCACGTGCTTCGCAGCACGTCCCAATGTCCGCTTACTTGATATATTGTTCTAAACTAAATTTATATTTTATTCGGGAGACATCTCTTTATTACATGGCTGTACATCAACATAAATCGTGAGAAAACCTCCAATAAACAGTGAAACGTAGTTTTAAAATGTAAATAAAATTGTCAAAGAATATTTACAAATTTATTGAATTACATTATGTAATTATTTATCGGGGGTATAACCAATGTCGAAGGTTTTCTTTAAATCGGTGCTAGAAATGATACTACCCGGAAATAAATAAGTATTAAAACAATTGGAAAAGAAAGCAAACTAAAGCACAAAAGGCAAAATATTAAAATGAAGCGAGAGGAGAATCAGATAAGAAGGAAAAAGAAAAGGACCAAGAAGTGATAGCAACGGTACACCAGGAATAAACTAATATCAAATTCATCAAATTATTTATCACCAAAGGAAGGAATTTAAATAAAAAAATCAATCCGAAATTAAAAAGCCTTTACAGGAGAGATCAAGTAGAAGCAAAACAAAAGTGGTTAAGGTGTACAACCCGAAGAAAACAGAGATTGGACAGAAAAAGTGTGAAATAAAAGAAAGGAAGAAGAAATTTTAGAAACAACACTGAAAGAAGATAGTATAGGAGTTGAGAATGAATTAGAAAAGAAATGCAAAAAATAAAAAAACTCAGGTTTTGGAGACTGAGTCATTTTATACATACATATTTTATATTCCCTTCTGAATATTTGAAGTCGATTTTATACAGGGTGTATTACAACCTCCAGTAAATATCCAACCCCACGCGATTCTACGTTAAAACTTGTGCAGGAAGTTATAGTACTGTTTTTCTTTTAATTCTCTGGTTATGAATTTACTGAGTGTTGAAAATCGATCTAAATTTAATAAGATGTGATAAATATTGCCCAAAATCGTCAAAATTATATAAAACTTACTTACTTACTTATTCCTAAGTCTTTCTACCGTACGGTGTACGACTGTGGGGCTGAGTTAATTAATTTTTTCCATTCCTTTCTATCCTGTGCTAGGTTCTTTATGTCTCTCCATTGTATATCCCTTTCTTGGGCGGTCTTCTTCACTTCCTCTTGCCACGATTTTCTAGGTCTTCCTCTTAGATTGGTCCCCTGTATTCGAACTTCAAACACTTGTTTTGTTAGCCTTTCTTCCGTCATCCTATGTATATGTCCTAACCATCCTAGTTGTCTGTCTGGAATTCTTGTCACTACCAGTTTTATTTGGAACTTATTTCTGAATACTTCGTTCCTGATTCTGTTTCTTCTTGTTTTCCCATCTATTTTCCTCAGGAATCTCATCTCTCTCTACTCTTATCCTTGTTCGTGAGAGTCCATGTTTCACTACCACGTATTAGTGTAGGAATTACCACTTTCTTGACTACTTCTATTTTTATGTCCGTCGTTATTTCTCTTTTTTCCAAAAATGCTGTTCTTAACCCGTTATACATTCTTCCTAATGTAGCTATCTTATTGTTTATTTCTTTTTCCATTTTTCCGTTACCTTGTATTACTGTTCCTCGATTTGTTCTATTTTCTGACCGTTTATTGTGATGTCGTGTGTCTTATTCCCTTGTCCTATTATCACCGTTTTGGTCTTGTCTATGTTTATTCTCATGTTTACCTTATTATATAAAACATGTAATACATTATTTAACTATCTTCGATCAATGGATCTTTTTACTTACGTTATTATCAAACGACAATATTAAATACGTTGTTATTTGTATCGTTATCCCTCATTCTGTAACTCACGACGACATCGTTAAACAAAGACAATCGTAAAGTGACATATCTTAACCAATCAGTACATATGTAGAAATGCGTTGTTTGTAAGTAGTGATTGATCAAAACATGTTAGTTAACGATTGTCGTTATTCAACACGGTCCGTGGTTATTCAACGATGTCGTAATGAGTGACAAAATCAGGGGGTAACGATGTTTTAATACGTCAGATAGGGAAAGATTATAAAGTACTGTGGCATTCAAGTTCTATCAAATGAAATCGACGATTTTCTATTGGAATACGAATCATTGTAAAATTTTGTTTGAAAAGACGTGTGGAGAACGTCTACATCACAAGCATAACAAATTGTTTTAAATACTTTAGATTCTTTTGAGAGGGAAAAAGGAATGGGGAGTCTATTAATGTCTACAAATGCTGAACACGAAGTATGTATAAATATTTAACAGTGAATGGCTCATGCCCTGCAAATTTCTGGTTAAGTTTCCATAACATTGTAAAATTCAAAATTTGATACTGTTCAGGAAAAAAAGTTCCTATAGTAAATCAAATACACATAAAACGCAGGATTTAGAAGAGTTGGCAAAATGAAAGTGCAAATTTTATTACTTCTATGTGATGCGAACGTTTACACCTGACATAATTGAATTTGTCACATAACACAACAGCTTTTGAACCTCTTTTACAGTTAAGTATTATTTAAACAGTGTTTGACTTGTTTCTAGAGATTATTGATTTGCAAGTGCGTAAAATGTCCCATCGAACGAACTGTAAGCCACTAGAACCGGTGATTTTGAAAACGGGTAAACTCCAATGTTTCAAATTTTACAGGAAAAGCAAAAAATCGTTCCCAGTCGATATTGTTCAGTGTAAATTGCAGCAATTTTTTATTCCTTAACAAACCTGATCCAGAAATGCTTAAACAATGATTTTTGGACACACAGGAGAGCCAAAAATTTTTTTCTTCGATTCGAGAGATGACCCGTTTTCAAAATGAACGTTGGTTTGACATTATGAACACTTGTTTCATTTCAAAAGGTATTTTAAAATTAGCAGAGTCAAGTCTCATGTTAAAAATGTTATAAAAACATGTCCAATATAAAAATAAAAAAAGGTAGTAACTGTAATAACTAATAACTAAAATTTTTCACGTGGTTCATCCGCTATAGTTGTGGGCCACTCATTGATTATAACATTGTAAAAATCTTTGTGTATATCTGGAATGTTTTGGTGCAACTTTAAAATGTCCTAGATTTGTTTATGTTAATGGGGAGTTTTCCATGGTACGCAGGGTTAACTTTGATGATGGGATATGGATGTGACTCTTTTCACTTGGAATGAATGAGGTCTGGATTCCACCCAAAGGTTGATTTATGAAAAATTTGGAGTTAGCCCCTTTTCAAGAGATTCACTTAGAATTTATATTTTATTGAAGCAAACTCTTGGCACTTTATAATATAACAGAAAATTGCGAATGCGTAAACGTATCAATTAATATGAATATTTACCCGTCGTTACAGTACACCCTGAATATCTTGATTTATTACAAATACTTTGAAAATGTTTCAAATATACACTTTAGTTGTTTTTTGAACACTGTACGTAGCTATACTATTAAAGCAAATAATATTTTGATGCGGTATTTACCTGAAGAAGAAAATATATTCTTCGACTTTTAAGCATTAAGTTCCTCTTTATGTTAGTAGTCCCTTTCTCGGCATTGGATTCATTGGATTCATATTACACTATTCTAGGATACGATGTTCATATTCTCTTTCTTCTACCAATGATGTTTTCTTACATCTTTTGAATGAAAATATAAATTTTTAACATCTTTTCTTCGAAACCGTTGACGTAGGTCTGACTACTGCTTTACGAGTACTTAAGTTCACGTTTATTGACGTATATTTTGTATTAATTATATTCTTTGCGTCATTTCGTATTTTCTGTCTGTACAATTCTTGCTTTAATTTCCTAGCCCTCATTCATTGGAACTCCTAGGTGCGGAAACTGTTAATGTTTACCCAATCGAATAATTCTTAAAATTTTCAATCGTACTTCCATAAGTCCAGAATTCATAAAAATAATGTGATAAGCTGATCCTGCGGAAATATTAGGAAGTATTTGAAGGAAGAGAAGAAAAAGGAAGAAATCAAGGAGCATTGTGATAACAAATAAAAATGTACGTGTTAAAATGTTGGCTACCAAATAAGTCAATATGACCTTCCTTTCTACTTATTATTTGAAAAGCCCTGCGTCTTTTCTGTTGTCATTAATTTAGTTTTCTGTAATGTTTTTCAATATTGCATGATGATACGTCATCGCTGGAGGTGATGGTAAATCCATGCAGGAACATTTGCATAGCAAACTGGATTTATTTTTTATTTCCAGTTGACACCGCAGCTCTTGTACTAGGTACTTTGTCCATTCGAAAATTAAACAAAGCAGAATATCGTATTGATTTATACCCCATTGTTTCTGGCATTTCATGTATCAAATGTTCTTATTTTTATACTTGCATTTTATACTTGAAATTTCATCTACATTCCTCTTGTATGTTATTTCGTGTAAGTTTATATTGCTGCTTCTTCTTTAAATGCTGATAATCTTTCTTGAATTATCTAGAAATATTTTAATAATGAAAGGATTGCTTCGATTGACCAGAAGTTTGACGTTTCTGCACTTTTTTTTAAATGTTTTCTTGGCATACGGGTTCATTTTCGTTTACATTTCGAGCTTCGTTTGTTTTCTTAAAAATTAATTAACTGGTGTGAATAAAAACGTGTCTCAGCTGGTAATATTCATCATCTTTCCTATTCATTTCCTGAGTTTCTGCACTTATCACACAGCTGGCGACAAATATTCTTTTTTTAATTATAATCATCGCAAAACAAGGCTTTGTCTCTCTAAATAGACACACTATCGAACGATTTGCATTACAATTATTATCTTTAAATAACTTGCAATTATTATACGTATATGTACATATATTATTTCGTACACTGCATAAACAAAGCTAAGCTGAGTAATTGTCAGAGATACGTGATCTAAATAAATAAATAAATAAATTCTTTTATAATTATTTTTCCTTGATTGGTATTATTACACTGACTGTCTGGTTTTCTGTTGTCGATAACGTTGTGACCAACATTCGTTTTTGTTATGTTTTGACTGGTTTCGACATACACCATCGTCATCAGGGGCAGACCTCTAACCGAAACCGGTCAGCACTTGAACGAAGATGAAAATTTAATGATACTCAAAATTATTCTAATTTATCAAAAATTTTTTATTATTAACAAAATAAAAGATGTTAATGTAGGTATAGGTATAAATTTATAATTCAGACAAAACCGGAAACAATTTTGATACGTAGCTACGCAAAGGCACCGTGATGTAAGTATTAATGAAGACATTCTTCGAATGTCTTGTTTTGCAATTTCTTCATTCATCGGCTTTTTTAAATTCTTTTTCAGGATTTTTCTTTAATTTCTTTGGATGACGTACTCATATGTGTTTTCGTAACGAAATGCTTACTACCTAGCATTGCATTTTCCTTGCTCATTCAGATTCCCTTTTTGTATCTTGGTATCTGTCCAATGAACAACTACGAGGTTTAATAGATCTAGAAAGATAGAGCATTTCACACATATTACCCAACTGAATTTGGTCCACCAATGTAATGTTGAATACTGCTACTTTTTTCGTCTCCAAATTAATTTGAACCAATCGTGATTTTATATAATTTTCGATGTCTTTAACTTAACGAATGCACCTTCGGTCATTTCTATGACGTGGTCGTCTATATAAAATTTATTTGCGATATTATTATGGATTCTTTGCCGGATAACGTGAATGTGTAAGAGGACATTTCGCTAGGTCGAAAGTCACCAAGCAAATGAAAGATTCTTTAGTCAATAGTTATTTAGATAGAAAAATTGTCCACAATTAGAACTGTTGTAAGTTTGATATGTATGGTGAATATATAGTAGATTATATTATAAGTGAGAGAAATGCAAAATTATACATGAGTGAAACAATTCTCACGAGTGTATAATTGCATTTCGCTCATGTGTGACATACGATGTTTTGTCCAACAGTTGCATTTTTTAACAACAAAGAATCTTGAAAAGATATTTTTGAAGTGACATTACTTAAAACGTCAAGCAGTCATGGTCAGTCGTCATGGATAGTTGTTGATTTTGCACTTTGACTGCTAGTGATTGAAATTTGATTTTAGTCACTCAAAACTAGGGCATGGACAGATAAATGGGAAGTAAAAATTCGAATTCTAGTGGCGCCATCTGACGGCCACCCTTAAGAAGTTACAGTTATTTTTCGACGAGTGGCCGTCAGATGGCTGAATTAAAATTTAATCAATCCAGTTGTCGCTGGCGAAACTGGTTGCGTGTCAGAAATTAAATTTGAAATTTCAAGCACAGTCAAGTTTCAAGTAGTGCGATATTTTTCCTATAAGAAATAAATTGGTCAGAAACAAACTGGTTCTAGTGAAGGTGTTGTAGACAATGTAAGTAACGTCTGTTGAATATCATTCAGGAGTTTAAGATTACTGAAAATAATTGGATAGTCCGTTCTTGTTTTCCTTTTCTCTGCTCAAAACTAACGTATAAAACCCCTAAAAACATTCAACTGTTGGTCAAAATAATTTATTGTTCATTTCATCGACATTAAGAATTGCTTTGAAAGAATGAAAATCAATCATTCCTAGAACGTATGACTTTTTGTTTTCTATTATAATTGGTGGATATACAGGCTGTTACAAATTCGAGGCTCACCATTGGGATCTCGGAAACGGTAAGAGATACGAAGTCGGTTAAATTGGGGCAAAGTTGCGTATTTTGGTGCTGAATAATAATCCGTTCTGAAAACTCCTCTGCGATTTGTAGTTTTTGAAATATTTCCAAAAAACAAGAAAACGTAATTTTCTTTTTTATTTTTTTCTGAAGTTATTATTGCAGGGATCATAACAAAATTAATACATTCTACAGGCACTTTTTTAAGCTCTTTACGATGACATCATTAGATTTTACTTAAAACGTTTCGTCTCGTTCTGACCATCATCAACTTCATTTTTTCTTATGGGCGCTACATTGGGTTTTAATACCGTTGAATAGATCTATTTTTTCTGATGCTTTTCCATATATCACACATCCCTAATTAATAATTTGAAACAGCTGGAAATGCAAGAAATTGTTGAAAATAACACTGCAAAGAAAAACACGGTATGCAGTGAAAACAAAAACCAAAAAAGTTTGATATGCCTTCGGAGTTTTATTTCGCAAAAGCTGATTTTTAGATCTAAAAATGAATGTTATGAATCCAAGAATGACGTAAATTTAAAAAAATATTGTGGTTTTAACAACAACAATTCAGTAATAATGAGCGAAATTTCCTTCCAACAATATCCAGAAAGACAACTGCAAAATAATAGTTGATTTTGTAATTAAATTATACATTATTTATTATTAAAGCAAGAAAATATCAAATTAAATTATTTTTAGAAAACTCATATCTTAAAAGATATTACTGCTCGAGGAGACAATGTTTCTTGTAGTCTCATAATTTTATACATTTTATAAATAACTATTAATTACCTCTTCTAATAATTCTTAATTCTCATAATCATTAAGGTTATCTCGATACGTCCTTCGAGTTTTATGAAAATATCCATAAAGTGCAATGTTTCTATCTAACTTAATAACATTGTTCTGTGTGGAGAGCATCTTTCTAGGTATTATTGGAAGTAAATTTCTCTTGCTATTACTAAATTGTTGTTAGAACAGTACATTTCTAAATTTACAGGAATAAGAGATTTTTAAAGACATAATTTCTTGTGATACTTTCTTGCTTTAATCATAAAAATGTATAATTTAATTACGAAACTAATTAAATACTGCGTCATCGTCATTGTTGGAAGTAAATTTCTCTTGCTATTACTAAATTGTTGTTAGCACAATACGTTTTAAAAATTTACAACTTTCTTGGATTCACATACATAATTCATTTTTATATCTAAAATTTTTTCAAAGATCTACTTTTGTGATAAACGAAATAAAACTCCGAAGTTATATCAAAGTTTTTTGGTTTTTGTTTTCACTGCATACCGTGTTTTTCTTTGCAGTGTTATTTTCAACAATTTCTTGCATTTCCAGCTGTTTCAAATTATTAATTAGGGATGTGTGATATATGGAAAAGCATCAGAAAAAATAGATCTATTCAACGGTATTAAAACCCAATGTAGCGCCCATAAGAAAAAATGAAGTTGATGATGGTCAGAACGAGACGAAACGTTTTAAGTAAAATCTAATGATGTCATCGTAAAGAGCTTAAAAAAGTGCCTGTAGAATGTATTAATTTTGTTATGATCCCTGCAATAATAACTTCAGAAAAAAATAAAAAAGAAAATTACGTTTTCTTGTTTTTTGGAAATATTTCAAAAACTACAAATCGCAGAGGAGTTTTCAGAACGGATTATTATTCAGCACCAAAATACGCAACTTTGCCCCAATTTAACCGACTTCGTATCTCTTACCGTTTCCGAGATCCCAATGGTGAGCCTCGAATTTGTAACAGCCTGTATTTGCGCCGTTAGTGTGGAGTCTTTGCCGGATAACGTGAATGTGTAGGAGAACATTTCGCTAAGTTGAAGGTTATCAAGCAAATGAAGGATTATTTACTCAGTATTTATTTAGAAAGTAAAGATAAAATAGTCCATAATTAGAACTGTTATAAGTTTGATGTGCATGGTGATTATAAATAACTTTACATGATTCTTTTCAATTAAAGTATGCTACGAGTTCCCGAGCTGGTTTCAAATTTGATGGTGGCCAAGTAAATCGTTACAATTCGAAGGACACGTAACCCTTAGCGACAATATGAGTGGGGAGACGGTAGCTGTTGTTTTCATTGCAAGTCAATAAGGGCGAAGATAGCATGCAGGGGTAACGATTTTAATGGCTACCACTGTGCGTGTAGATAAAGCAAGCAATAGATGTGTCAGTGTTCAGAGCGTTTAGGAATTATTTTCATTCTTTCTAATACCAATTGTCGATGAAATTTACTCCCTTTTGTATGCAAATATTGATTTTCATGTAGATTAGATTCTGCCGCTCATAAATAATAACAATAAAGATTTTATTGTCGAATCAAAATCGATTATTATTCGGGTCGTTGCTGAAATCAAACGAGCGACGCTTCCCGCAGTTAGCACCTGCCCGGACTCCTAAAAAAAATACGCCATGCGTAAGGGGGACTCGGGTTCAATGCCCTGTTTGAATATGTCCGGGAACCCTTGAAAAAAACCTTTTCGAAAAAAGCCATCGTCAATAACAATGGTCGAGTTGCGCAAGGCGACATTGCGTATTTATTCCAAGGAGCGACGTGACAGTGAAACTCGTGTAGCTTTTTGGAGCCACAATTTGGTAAGTTGGGCGGGCGGGCATTCGTGTGCGTGCACACGGCGTGTACCTTAACATTGATTAACACAGGCCGAGGTGTCGTAAGAGCAGAACAGAAGGAAGGACACACGCGCGAGGGCAACACTCGTTACGCAACGATGCCAGTAAATACAATACTGGCACAGGTTATTCACCTGAACTGTGTGCGAAAAAATCAAATGGCAGTTTCACTTCTCCGCAAAGAGAAAGTTGACCTACATCGGGCTCAACGTGTGCCTGTCTGAATCAAGTGATGGTAAAACTGAAAGTTCAGAGTGGAAAATAATTTAACACTGGAGCGATTGGAGGACAACGACCTCCACTATTTAGACTCGATTGCACATTACGTTACCACACTTTGCCGCATTATAAAACTATAACTTGCGATAATCTACACTCAGGTAGATTATTAACGCCGAGGCTGCATTTATTTGCCTGGACTTTTTCCCTCTCGAATTTCTTATGTAAGTTTTTCGGTCGTACGACGGGGCATATGCTAATGGCGAATTGCTAATTTCCTTCCGCATTTATATTCAAATTGAAAAAAAATGAGGGAAAGAAACAATTCGCACAGTTTCACTTCAATCTAACTCATTACCTGACTTGCATAATCAGCAAGGATCACTGTCAGTTTCTGTGAAGGATTAAATTAGTTTGAAATAAGGACGTCACAAGGAAGTCAAGTTTTAATTGGTTTAACACGATCCAAACCAAAAATGGGCAAATACTTTTTATATCATCAAATAGAAAGGAAACGATTTTCATTGGGAAGTTTACTTCTGAAATTTTTTTCCTTTATAATTGACATTTAGAAAAAAGGTGATCTAACAACTATGGAGGAATAACTTTAATGTGTACTGCATATAAGATTCTAACAGCTATAATATTAAAAAAGTTAAACAGAAGTAAATAAGTATATGTCGACTTCAAACAACCACTTGACTGACTGAAAAGAAGCACAGTAACGAAGGATGCTAAGGAAATAGGTATATTTCAGAATTACAAAAAGGAGACAGATCAAAGGAATTCGAAATTAACGCAGGAGTCAGACAAGGAGATGGATTAGCAACAGAACTATTTTAATTTGGCAACTTGTAACTTTGAAGGGACCATTCTAGAGAAATTCATCAAAATAATAACATATATGCGGATGACATTGTCATAATTGCAAGAGGAAGAGAAATCTGGAAGAAGCTAATTAAAGAAACAACAGAAAGAGACTTAGAAATAAATTAGGAACAGTAAACCCAGGAAGAGAAATCTGGAAGAAGGTAATTAAAGAAACAACAGAAAGAGACTTAGAAATAAATTAGGAACAGTAAACCCAGAGCAAGAGTAATGAAACTAGGAACATACAAATTTGAGAAGTGGATAACTATAAATGTTTAGGAAATAACTAAATAACGAAAATCAAAAAGCCTGGAGGTCGCATACAAGCAAAACAGAGAGCTTACTACCAGTATAATTTGTTTATACTAAGAGCATTACTAAACATACAATAATGAGAGTGTACAAAACTGCGCTGAGTCTTGACAAAGAGAGAAGAAAAGCTCAAAATATTTGAACGAAAAATAATAAGGAAAATATGGGGACTAAACAAGATAGGCAAGGATGAATATAGAAGAATAATGAATAGGGCAGATATTTGAAGGAGAAGAATAAATCTCAATGGATTCGTTGGTCTAGGCATTACTACGAAGAATTACACAGTGGAAGCCACAGGAAAACAGACCAAAAGGAAGAACGAGAATACGAGGGGAAGACCAAGTGACTGACAGAAGATCTACGAAAATTCCCAACTCTAGTCAACAAATTGAAGACAGGAAGAGATGGAAAGAAACAGTAGAGAGTGAGAGGAAATACAATCGACTATAGGTACAAGGCAACGAGCATAAATGAGTCGAAGAAATTTAGAGTGGCTGCTTCTCCGACTACAAGTATACAACCTACAGGTGTCCATTTTAAAAGGTAACCCATTCTACTTCCGTGCTTTTAGTACATCATGAAAACATGAAATTATTTCTGATCTGATTTGAGCTGCCTATTCTAAGGTCTTCAGGCGTCACTTATTAAAATGGGCAGCCTGTATATGTTCATATAATTTGGAAAGTAACGATATTTTTAATTAAAAAGTAATCATCGTCGCTAAAGGTGGAGTTCTTTAATTCTAATTGGTTTAACATAATTCAAACCAGAAGTGTGCAATTCAAATCAGAAGTGTGCAAGTACGAGTAGAAAAGAAATTTATTTTCATCGAAAATTTTGAGAAATTTTTTACTCTTTTTATAATTTTCATGGTGAAGATAATTTAAGTTAAGAGAAAAATCAATTTGTGTGGTATCACTTCTGTCCAACTCATTTCTGCCTCAAATACTCATCAAAGGACAAACGATAACATTTTACTTTTTCGGGTAGAAGAAAAAATGTTTTTATTGTCTATATTTGTTTTCCACGATTTTCTTTTTCTTTTTTGGTTGGTGTAGTAAAACCATTTTTCGTTAAAAAACCGCTTATTCGTTATTGGCTTAATTGGTTTAACATAAACCAAAATAAATATTTTTTTAAATTAATAAGTAGAAGATTCTTTAATTTTTGGGGTTTTCATTTTTTCGATGTCTTTTATCTTTTTAGTTTAGATAGTGTCAAATACTTAAAATTAAAAGAAATTTATTATTAAACAAGGAATCTTAATTCTTGTTGATTTAATGCCATCACATCAATGTACGAAGAGACTTTTGCTTGTTATTAGAAGCAGTTGTTCTTTCTTTTATAAATCTTCGTTTTGAACAGAAGTTTGAAGTTACTTGGAAAAAGACCTTCACATTCAGGACTTCTGAAATTAATTCTTATTTAACTCGTCTTCCTTAGTGTGTTACGTAATTCACAAAGACATTCAATAGGAAAATACTTTCTATTTGTCTATGGTACTCAAATAAACTTGAGGAAGGTGGTGTTTAGATTTCGATCAGTTAGAAGTATTCTAATAGCTCTTGACTGCTAGAAAGGTAGGAGTAGTAGGTAGAGGTAATGATAGGAGTAGTAGAAGGGATGACTTTAGTGGAACGTAAAGTTTTTGGTTGTAATCTGTACCTAACACGAATAAAATATTTCACGACATGTTTCACCAAATTCTAGGATTTGAAATTTTCACGATAAATAACTAATTAAAAGAAAAATAATGCTGGTAAAATGATAAAACTATAATAATAGAAGTAACACACAAAATAACAAAGTAAACAAAATTAAAATGTTTATGGGACAAGGAAGTTTGGCTGAAGGACGGAGTTAATCAGAAATAGTAACAAGAAGAAAATTATTTAAACACTACTTAAGAAAATCAAATTCTCACCCCCTCGTTCATATTTTTTCATATTTTTAAACCATAGAAAAATTGATAATACTTTAATAACATTGGTGTTTTGATCTGGAAGGGTATTTGAAAAAAGGACTGATAGATAGGCAGAAGGTAGGCAGGAACGAAAAGGTTGCGAGAAGCAACAAAAAAAAGGCCTAAAGGAGGTAATCGTGTCGAAAGGATTACATTTTACCCTTTTCTATCCCTTCTTCGTTTCATATTTTTCGCAGTCTTTCCCTTTTTTCTTTTCTGAAAGACCAAGAAATTGCGAGAAAGTTAAGACTGTTTAGGAGAATAAAATAGTCCCTTTTATTCCTCACAATTGTTCATGTTTGTTTATGCAAGTCTTTTCTTTTCTCTTTTATTAAATTTTTTAATTACCTAACTTCGATTTTAACAAAAGGAAATTTAAATGAGAAGAAGAGAAGTCGTTCCAAAGTTCATTCCAAAAAAAATATCAAATTATTGCTGCATTATCTTCTTTTGGTTTACCTTTTCCTAACAATCCTCATTATCATTATGTATAATATGAATTTTTTTCCAATTTTTGCTCCTAAACATTTTTTCGGACGAACATTTTTGTTATACTGTCTCAACTGAGCTTAACTTTCACTAATCATGCAGGTCTAGCATCGGGCTAGCTATTGGAACAAAACAATGTTAGTCCTAAACTCTATGAAAAATGAGACGTTCAAGCTCTCATTAACCGCAACAGCTATAAGTATAAAATTACTTTGTTGTACATTAGTTCTTTAGGTTTTGTTAAATTTTCTATTAACGATATGTTACTTCATTCTTGATTGATTGTATTTTATGTGTGTCTATTTTAATTTGATTTCTTTGAAATTTTTTATTTACTTTATTTATTTATGCATTTGTACGACATTTTTTACTAGTCGTCGTTGGCCGAACAAATTCTGCACAGATAATTAAAATTATGTATTAAATAAAGTGCTGCTTTCTTTGCTTATCCTTATTATTTATCATGTTTCTGGATCTTCATATTTTTTTGTTTTAGTTAATTAATTTATTTCAAAACAAAACTAAAGCTTAAAGCAGATGCTGAAATTGCTGTCCTTCAGCTTGAATGCACAAACGTACCCTGCGTTTTATGTTTTCAAAGTTCAAATACGTTTGTCAAGTGCTGGGGGTGGGGGGTTATGTTAGCACGAAAAAAGATTATGTTAGCACGAAAAAATAATAAAATGATAACTGTCAGTGTTACAAACCTTTAGAAGGAAAAAACCTACTTTAATCTGGAATTTAATTGAATGCATGGTATAAAATAGTATAGATACCATCGTGATCATAAAAATCGACTACATGCGAAGTGAAATCGACACTTCCATTTTCAAAAAATTTAGTTGTGTAACGTTAGGTTTGACACCATTTGTCATGTATTTGTCAACCTATAAAATCTCATCCATCTCATTCGATTCCAAAGAAATAAATATTCTCTATGATTACTAATACTAACAGTAAATTCAGTTGCAATTGCTCGAATACTGATTTTGTCTTGCTATCGCGTTCGAATTATTGCTTTCTGAATTGCTTTTAATTGGGGTATTTTTTATTTGATTTGTCAAAATAATATTAATGTCAAAATGACAGAAGTTCATTTTAAAGCACGCTTCAATTGACTAAAATTTCGGGTGTAGTCGGTTTTTCTGATTACGATGGTACATACAGGCTGCGTTCGAGAACTATACCCTTCAGTGTATCTTGGGCGTGTATCGCATCTTTCTCACTCACGATCTTTAACTTATTTTGCATTTCACTCATCTGTTTCAAGAAGTCTTGTGTTTACATTATTTCCATGACCACGGGTGAGATGTGAAGAGTGCGTCTGTTGTTATGGTAATATTGTAAACAAAAGACTACTTGAAATAGATGAATGAGATGCAAAATAAGTTAAAAATCGTGAGTGAGAAAGATGCGCCCAAAATACTCTGGAGGGTACATTTGTCGAACGCAACTTAAAACTGTCAACCGATTCCTATAACATAGCAACTTGAAGATGAGTGAGACCAAAGAGAAAACGTATTAAGTGTATGAATTTGAATGACAAAGACACAATAGAGGATAACACTGTTAGATAAGACTGTTGCAGCCTTTGCTTTATTCCAAAATATTTCTTCCCTTGTATTGACCATCGTGCTATATCAAACTGTTTACATATTGTAAACCACTGACTCAGTGAATAATTGTATGAAAGCGTAAAAGATTTGTTTAGTCTTTTCTGATATGTTCAAAATATTTTCGATTTTTAAAGCGGGATTTCTGACGTGTACAATGCACCCTTTCTCAACATTCTGCTATCAGCTGATAGCTTTTGATATCGTAAATTGCTTTTGTTTAGACACCGCTTTACAACTAAAGTGCTTTTTGATAAGCATGCTTCTTTAATTCATCTCCTGATTTCCTTCACTTATTTTTGATTCAAAAGCCCCGCGCGCCTGACATATTTGAGATGAAAATAGAACATGTTCTATTCTTGATTCTAGATTGAGTAACATCTGTCAGTTTCGTGCTCATAAATTTCTACGATCCCAAATCTTATAAAAAAATATGTTACCGTGTCAAACAACCTTTAGAAAAGAAATTAAAAAAAGTATATTTTTTGAAGGTGTTAAGAACATTATAAATATTAATGCATGTATATGGGTAAGCTTGTATTTTATTGTAACGTTCTTTCACTAACACACTGTTGGTGGTACAGATTTGTAATAGCACAGGAAGTGCAAGGGCATACAGTGTGACGCAAACGTATACAAAAAAAAGCCGCACAACAAATTCTCTAACGTACGTACACCCATTTACCTGAATAATGAACAATGACTTAACCGAAGTGAAAATGAGCACCGTTGTTTTGCTGAATAAACATCCTCTTTTACCGTTAAATTTCACTTTCAAAAATAAAAACGCTCCTCATCGCCGTTTCCTACTTTCACCTCGCGCCGGAGCTCTTTATTTCAATAGAACGTACCGCGGAGGATTAACGGTTACGTTCGTTACTACCGTTAGAAAAAAAAAGAGAAGCGAATTGCGCGTTATATAAAAGCTGTTTTGTCGGTCTTTTCATTAGAGAAAAATTACACGGCTCGATTGTGCCGCCGCGGTGCGGTGGTTCAATTAAGCTACACACTTGAAAAAAAAATTACGTTCGAAATTAATTCGAATTGTTAAAATCGTGAAAGTAAAACTTAATACATGCGTTTGTGATTAGTTTAAAGAGGTATTGCAAAATTTTGCGTTGCAAATTTCTAATGTGACCTCTAATACGAGTACATTACTTAAAAAATGTCCACTTAATATTGTATGAACAGTTTTTTTTTTTAAGTAAAAATCAACAAATGGCGATTGCTATTTAAATACTTATCATGAGGTAAGTGTATATAAAAACAAAGAGAAAAGAAAGTCTCTTTTCAAGACTGAAAAAATTTAAAATGTCAATAATGCAAATGTAATATTAAAAAAAAAACAAAACAAAAAAGAAACTGCGTGCAGGTGATTTTTCGACAAATTCAAACCAGTAACCGTCAGTGTCAGTGGCGTAGATAAGGGGGTGGCCGGGGGGCCCGCGTAATTCATACTAAAGAAGTTTTTCGTATGACGTTGTTTTTTGTCCGCCGTTTTACATTTCATTAAAAAAATATTAAATAGTCCGTACTCGTTAGATTTTGTTTGTTCAACCCCCCCCCCCCCGAAACAAGTCTCTATTTACGCCACTGGTCATGCTGTACCGTGAATCAGTTTCACTAGAGTCCTGACCATTTTTGTGTATCAGGAAAATAATTTATTGATCTCCACAACATCGAGTTTGACATTAATTGAAAATAATGTTCCGGATATAACTCGTTTCCGATTCTTGAACAAGTGGCGCCAACGGAGAAACACTTAAACTAATAAATTGCGCAGGCAGGCCGGATAAAACACACAGTCTCGTGAAATCTAGTAGGTCGTAGCCACAGCAAAAAAAATGTAACACCTATTACTAGTGAAAAGAAGTCCACGCCGAAAATAATTTCTACAAAATCGAAATTCTTATACACTTTATAAGGGTTACTCTAAATATTCTAGCGGGCCATTCTATGGCCCGTGGGTCATGGGTTCGCCATCACTGCACTACGTCAATAGTGTCAAAAACTAATGATACACAACGCATAATTTTTGTGCCAAGAAAACCCCGAATTCTCCAGAACTGCGGCCATAGTTTAAAATATTGCGTTCATATTAAGATTGTGATTGTCACTTTGTGATAATCCCCTAACAACCATTACAAATGTCGTCATTGTTCTTAACGTTGTTCTTCTTGTTTCATACTTCATACCCATTTTGAAGCATATCTAATATCTACAGTTTGTAAATGATTTTTATTTATGTGTAAACAGAGATTAGATTTTATTTAAAATTGATACTATCTTATCTAATTGATTCTCCAGTATTTAGTAATAATTTTTTCGTAAAAAATCACCACCAACACCTGTTTTAAGTTCACAGTCAATATATGTGTTATGCCAAATTTATGAAACTTCAATCTGTGTCAAGGATAATGTTTGATGTTACTTCTCAAATTATATCTTGGACTGCATCTGCGTAGGTATTCTGAATCAGTTATAGTAGACACTTTTCCTTTGTTTTCTTTTCCCTTCATCTGTTCGTTTTCCTACGTTTTTTTATCAAGTGAAACCAAAAGAAAATAGAATCTGAGAAGATTTGATTGTAGAAAATCAACGAAAATTCCACGCTGAGACGAGGTTGATTGTTGAAGACGTTGCAACCGATAAGAGAAGCAGTGGAACGAGATTGGCTGCTCTTCTTCTTTTTAATATAGCCTCGTTCTAATGCTTAAAATGGAAACTGCTGATTTAAAAATGTAAAACTGTTGGGAGATCCCCATGTCGTCTGTCCTTGTTTGTGGCTTTCGGAAATGCCTTTCTGCTTACTTGGTCTAAATCTCAAGCGACCCGAATTTTTTCGTTTGCTTAAAATCCTGAAACAACTTTTAAAACTGTTAAAACTATAATAAAATACATGAAGAGGAAATAGAAGACAAAGAAAAACAAGAAAAGAAAGAAAAACACAGCAATGAGTAGGTCCATTATTGATGAATTCTTAAGGTACAGCTAACGAAACCTCTTCTACAGAATGCTGTAGTTCATCCAGTGTCGTTGGAGGACGTGCCATATTTTTAATGATGCGACCTTCTTATTGAATACTTTTTCCCTTGCTTTACCTTTATGATTAAGATTTATATTTTATGGGTGAATTAATAATACAATTCACATACTTGCTCACCTTGTTCCCCAAGGATCCCCCCCCCTCTTCTTATACCCTTTATAGTATGTATTGAAACAATTAGAAACATTATCCGTCCTGGAACTTTAGCTGTTCGGTTGGCGATAAAATCGGAGATTGTGGTGGTCTTCGTAATATCGTTAATTTTATCTCCTCTAAACACCTCAGAGATGCTTTAGCAAAGTGGGGGCGCACGTTATCTTTTTGAAAAATTCCCTCTCCATTGCCTCTAACATAAAATAAAATTATTGATCTTAAGATGTCATTAAGGTACCGTTGAATTGTCGCTGCACCATGATCACAATTAAGGGGGATTTGCTTCCATGGGCAGTGGCACCCCAAACTATCAGATCAACTTTGTGGTGTACATGACGTCCCAGAGAATGTTAAATTTCGCCATTTGACGCTAGCCATCCATCCATCATGGGCTCCTAAATAAAACCTTCAATCATCAGAAAAGGCAACCTTGTACCGCTCATCATCCTTATTCTACGACGTCCTCTGCAGCATTCGAGACACTGACGGCACGGCGCGGCGGTGATTTGGTGTCAGTGGTAGCACGAAGATCTCTTATCATTGGTACTCAACCGATGGTAAACAGTGCGTACACTAATCAATCAATCAATCAATCAATCATTTTATTTCGTCAAACCAATGGCATGAAAACATCGATAAGCATATTCATATATATGTACATACACACCAAAAGTTCAAAATTTAAAAAACTTAACTACAAATTACATACATGATTACATAATTACACATAAAACAACAGTCACGGAAAAAAAAGCGGAATCGCTCTTATCATACTACACCATGTTACGGCTCCCAGGTCACGGTGCGCGTTGTGTGCCGGCATCAGCAAAAAATTCTTCTATACTATAGTAACAAGTTTGTGAGAAAAAACTCTTGGACATACGTTTAAAAGACCCTTTGCTAGTGCATTGTCTTATTTCATCAGGCAAATGATTGAAGAATTTTATTGAAGAAGTTAAATAAGATTTATAATAGAAAGAACATTTAGATTGATTAGGTCTAATGTTGTTTAGTTGTCGAGTATTGTAGGAGTGAAAATCTGAGTTTGAATTGAAATTATTTAAGTTATTAAACAGAAAAAGCACACTGTGATAAACAAACAAATTAACTATCGTCATTATATTCAGGGTTAAAAAAGCGTTTCTACATGTATCCCTATGCCCCAGTCCAGCCAAGACTCTAATGGCTTTCTTTGTACTTTTAAAATGTCTGAAAGATGAGTGGAATTTCCCAGAATATTACACAATATGAAATAAGAGATTCAAAGTACGCAAAATATATTTTTCTTAAAGTTCGTTGATTACAAATATTTTTACATCGCCTTAAGCAAAACAATGCTTTACTAAGTTTAGTTTTCAGATTATCAAAATGGGTATTCCAGCTAAAGTTTTGATCTATGTGTAAACCTAATAATTTAAAAGAATTTTTTATGTGTATGGTATAATTGTCAATTATTAGCAGATCACTGACACTATTTTTATTACTAAATATGGTAATGTTAGTTTTTTCTGCATTAATGATAAGTTTATTTTGAATGCACCACAAAGCAACCTCATCAATAACATCCCTGATACTATCCAAAAGATCGTCATGATTCTTATGACTTACAGTTATACTTATATCATCAGCATATAGTATTAGATTTTTATTTACGGCTCGCGGTAGATCATTTATAAAAATCACGAACAATATGGGACCCAGTATCGACCCTTGTGGTACACCATGTGTTATGATTTGTTTTTCACAAAGGTGGCGCTTTATTTCACCTGTATTTGACGTATTTACAATTTCAACTGTTTGGTACCTGTTTTTTAAATACGATGTGAATAGTTTCAGAGGAATCGATCGGATTCCGTACTGTGCCAGCTTAGACAATAGAACATCGTGATCGATGAGATCAAAAGCCTTGGATAAATCAAAATTCGCCGATGCAACATAGTTTCCTTCATTAGTGAGTTTGTATATGTTTCTGGGAATACTTTCTAGGGCTGTGAAAGTTGACTTATTTTCACGAAAACCATGTTGTGAGCTTGTAAATAAATTATGTGCTTCAAAGTATTGAATAAGTCGTTGTTTTAAGATTTTCTCAAAGATTTTGGAAAATACTGAGAGTATTGAAATTGGTCTATAGTTAGCTATATTAAGTCGAGATAGATTTTTGTATACCGGTGTAATTTTAGATATTTTTAATTGTTCTGGAAATATTCCTGTTTCAAAACTATCATTTATTACGTGCGCTAAAGGTTCAGATATTTGCTCAATGCAAAGTTTTATCACCTTGACTGGAATCTCATCCACACCCACACTGTTAGTATTTTTTAGGTTATTTGTAATTTCCTCAACTTCTGATGGATCTGTTGGTGTTAGAAAAAAGGAGTTCGGTATGTTAAGATTTAGATTATGTGATTTAATTGTATGTGTTTGTGTGTTAGTAGAAGACAATAACTTAATTGGTAGTTCAGCGAAATATTTGTTAAAACAATTAGCTAGCTCCAAACTATTCTCAATTTCCCTGTCATCAAGTTTAATTTTTATATTATTTTTTTAATTTTTGCTTCTGTTTAATTCTCTATTTATAATATTCCAAGTGGTTTTTATCACGTTATTACTGTTGTTTATTTGGTTGTCAATTAGCTTTCTCTTTGCCGCTATTATGACATGTTTGAAGATGGCTTTGTATTTTTTGTAGTATTCTTGAAGAGTTTTACATGGAAAGTGTTTTTGCAAGTAATAAAGTTCACGTTTGGTTTTGCTTGATGTTCTAATCCCTTTTGTAACCCATGTTTTCCTTCTTTTATTTCGTACTTTTGTTAAAGGGAAGGCTTCATTAAAAACATAATTGAATTTATCTATAAAAATGCCGAATTTGTTTACATGGGTGGAGTAGACTTCATTCCACGTTTGCTGTTTTATTAATTCAGTGAATCTGTCTAAACTGAATTTGTTGAACCGTCTTTTATATTCGAACAGATTGTTTAAGTAGTTAGGTAAAGTAGTTCTTTGAAATGTCCCACCTGAATGTCGTGATCACTAAACTCAATTTCTATGTTATGTGATTCGGCGTCTGTTACATTGTTATTATATTGTCAATACATGTAGAAGAAGTTTCAGTGGAACAGGTAGACCCACGCACCGTGACATGCAAACCATACGTGGTAAGTAAATCTAGAAAATCTGAAACTTGTGCCGTTTTTACTAATATGTTAATGTTAAAATCACCGGTTAAAATTATATTTTTACTAGATTGGAAATGATTTAAAACAAGGTCAAGTTTATCCATGAAGATCTGAAGACTACCGGAGGGCGGTCTATAGATATCTATTAAGACTAAATTTAAATCAGTTATAAGCACACCTGATATTTCAAATGTACCTTCTGCTGAGATCAAATTGATAAAATCTAGATTGTCATACTTTATCCCTTGTTTTAAATAAATCACACTACCTCCGTGTTTAGAAAATTTCCTTGAGAAAGATGATGCCGCTATAAAACCGTCTATCGTTATGCATGCAAGTTCTTCCTCCGTAAGCCAGTGCTCATCAATGCAAATAACGTCAATATTTTCAAACATACTTACAAACAGTTCAATGTCCTGAATCTTATTTTTTAAACTACATATATTTACGTGGATAACAGTAAGACCATTTTCGCTACTTATAAAAAATTTTTTTCTTTTCCTTCACCAGGCACACCAGATAGAGTCAAGTCTTTGTCATCATTATTGTGATGCTCTTCCGGGTCGTCAGTATCGCTCGAGCAGTCCAGGAAACTCCCTACTGATGAAGTGCTTTCCGATCTAGCTATTGGGATGATCCTTCTTTGTTGCACATAAAAGTCGTCCTCTTCCAGGGCACTTTGTTTATTTAATTGTTCAATTTTTAACTTGCACATTATGTGAGTAATGGTTTTAATACACGTCGAGGGAGTTTTAAGTTTATTAGCTAATAATTTAGCAACGCATATCTGTCCCTTTTTATTAAAATGCATACCATGGTATGTGTAAAGGTATGAGTTTAACACAGAGTTCACATCGATTATTTCTAGAGCATTTAAACTATAGTTTTTAAGTTTATTAATCACAGAGAAAAATTTTTTATTTGTATCAAGTATTGCTTTGTTTGCAAAGTTGCAATTATAATTATAGCGGTACGGTATGCAGCAAACGTAAAGATTTGTACTACTGCATTTATTTATGAGTTCCTGAAGATTTTTGTCTAAGTTACTCCGTGTTGCTTTATTTATATCATTCGCGCCAGTCATTACTATAACCGTGTCTTCATTATTATAATTTTTTGTTAATTTATCCACATATTCAATGGTTTGATAGAAGGTAGCATTTGGTTTGATTATACTTTCCACTATGATGTTCGGACCAGACAATAGTCTTAAGTTTTCTGCTATATTTCGACCGTAACTATCAGCGATAAGTAAAATTTTCTTCGAAGATGTCATTTTATTTTTATCGTTCGGAATAACTTTTTGTTTATTTTCTTCTTGCTGAAGCGTATTTCGAATAGCATTTAGACCGCTAAGTTTCTGCCGCGTATGATCCAGTTCCATTTTTAGATTATTAATTTCAGCATTTAGATTATTATTTAGCTCTTTCAGCTCTAGGATTTTTTTTTTTGCAATGTTCAAATTTATTGTTAAATTTTGGCACAGCTCACAAATATTTAAGGTATCTTTTGTATCGGAAATTTCATTTATTGGGTCAATTGTATTTTTTACTATTATGCTACCATTTCTTAGCTTATGTAGCAGATCGCTCAATTCGATTTTTTTGAGGCCTTTAGTTTCTATATTAAATTTATTAATTTCAAGAATTAATTCACTTATTTTCATTTTCACTGTTTTTTCTTTGTCCTTTTCCATATTTGCATACACAAGTAATACACTACCACTTGACGAATTTATTTATCAATGAATAAAAGCAATTTACGTTTTACTAATGGTCCTTCCCACTGCTGCAAACTAAGCATCAGCAATGGATCTCGTAATACGTAGTACGATCTTTTCTTTGTGTGGTTCTTTTTGTACCATCGGAACCTCTATCTCGCTGAGTTCGCCCTTCTTCTTCCCATTACGCTCAATATGTACGGCAATTAGGCAACTGCGGCAGTGGATTCGTTGTCTTCAGCGAGGTATTTTTTTAGTGATTTGCTGTATACAGGTGTTGTCTGCTTGTACATTTTAACCGTTTTTCTTTCTCTGTTTTGACGCTCGGTGCACGCTCTGAGCAGAAGTGTGAGTGAGAGTGCATGTAAGAGTGAGAAAAAGAGTGTCCCTTTATATTCAGGATCGTCTACTTTTTATGAACTTTTTTTTTCTCTAATTAAAAAATAATTTCTTCTCACTATTATTTTATATCTGTAGACACGTATTTCGTCAACTACTGTCATCTTCATAGTACTGTATGAGCATAAATGTTTGAGGACAAGTTGAATTTCCCGCCTTTCAATATTTTTCTTAAGTTGGTCAAATGCATAGGTTACAAAAAAAATAGGCAAGTAATTTGTTTATTTTAAATACAAGAAGCGGCAATAACTACTGACAGGTACATTAGGCAAACGCGCCCCATTTTGTCTTATGAATTCTTGGAGCCGGCTGCAAAATTTACACAGGCGACACTGAACAAAAATTAATTTCTCAGGATGGCCACACACAAAGAGTAAAAATTACTAGATAGAGACGCGGGAAATTCAACTTGTCCTCAATCATTTATGCTCATACTGTATAGTTGCCGAAATTCGTATCTACAAATAATAGTGGAAGAGATTATTATCTTTTAATTAGAGAAAAAGAAGTAACTTCATTTTTTCTACCTTAAGCCCTTACAAGCGTGGAATTTGAGCTATAAAGGTAGTCTCGTAAGCATCGTTTTTATATTGCTTTATTGTCTTTATTTCCTCTTCTGTTACCTCTCCTTCTTTCTCTTTCCACCTTCCATTACCTTACTTTTGTGTGAATTTACTTCCATTTTTAGAGATTCTATCCACACGTTAATTTTATTTTTTTAAATCTGTTACTAGCATTACGTATATATCATTTGCCGATGTTAGGGCGTCCGATTGGGGTCTTTTAAATCTTCTACTTTACTTCTGACATTTTTTATTAGCCTGTCCATAGTTAAAATACACAATCATGACTAAGCTTATCCCCTTGTTTAATCCCCTTTTCCCTGTCAAAGTGTTTTAATCTTTCTACTGCTTTTTGCATTTTGCCTCTTAGTGTTATGGGTGCCTTTGATGAATAAGATAGGGTTTCTGGGGGGTTTCCAGCTCGTCCAAGCAACTATTTTTCAAATCCATAAATATTAATGTCTCGCCTTCATCCAGTTTTCTCACCATCGGATTTCTTAGGCCCAATATTTCAGTTACAGTTTAACTTTAATCTTCAGTTTATTCCCGTAGAAACAATTGTTTTGATAATTGTTACTATGGGAATAAACTGAAGATTAAAGTTAAACTGTGACTGAAGTACTGGGCTTTAATGTTCCAAGTTTAGTGTAAACGCTGCTTATTCATCTCCTATTTATTGTCATCAACTTCAGTATCCCTTGTTTGTCATATTTTCTTTTTCTGTTCCTTGACCATCTTATTTATTTCAAAATTCGTGGGTTGGTGCATAATTATCAGGCATTTTTTAAACAATATTTATTATGAAAAGAGAAACATAAAAATTCAACAATAACATTTTTAAATGATTATTCCGGAGCGTAGTCACCATCTACCTCAATAACTGCTTGATATTTGCTTGTAAGACGGTTGATTCTACGGGCAAAGAAGTCACGGTTCTTGGAGGCAATCCATGACGCCAACAAAAACGCCTGATAATTACGCACCAACCTATTAGGTTTCTAATATACCTCAACCTCTTGTAAATATTGAAGTATGTTGTTGTCAAAAGTTGTTTTTCAAGTCCGTAAATGTTAATGTCTCACCCTCATCTATTCTTCTCTCCATCAGATTTCTTAATGTTTTGCCTTTAGCCTATGTTTCTCCTACTTAGGTTTCTGCATATCCCTTAACCTCTTCCTTTTGTGTAAATTTTGGAGTTTGTTGGTGATATGTTGCATAGTTTCCACAGCCTGTATATTTCATTTCCGGAGATCTTCCCTATTTGTATTGATTTTATTGAACTATCATCTTAATTATTAATACTGAAGGTTTGCCATCATATTATTCATTCACTTTCACGTTCTTTTTGCATTCAGAGTAGGCCGTGTTAGGGTGACATTTTTGTTGGTACCCTCAAGTGAATATGTTCCATTTTAATATGATAGTTATATTTTTGAAAACTGACGCCAAAAAAACATTAATGATTTTCAGCATTTTGACTTATGCCCGATTTCTTCATCGTCTTATCTTGAGGTTAATTTTATCTATCAGTTAGAATGTGACTATAGTATATGTATGGCCAACTATACGTCACATTCAAACTGTTAGATACATTAACCTTAGGTTAAACATGGTGAAGAAATCGTCACAAGTAATAATTTATTTTAATGCTATTATTTTACTTTCCTCATGCCATCGTAGAGTATAAGAAGCATTTATAGGCGTTTGATTTTAAGATCGCAGCGCTACCGCGGATAAATCTGAACCTCTGTAAGCTATTTGGAATTTTTATAATGCACGTGTTTAAGTGCGTATCAATACAAATACACAAGTTGATTTAATGTAAATATCACATATAACTCAATCCTGATACATCATATACTCAGAATCGACGCCAAAACACGAGATGTTATGTAGCATACAAGGGTTTGTTTAGTTGACACCAGGCGGCGAACGCTTAGCTGCAAACTCCTATAGTCGATGGGAATGATGTTAAAGTGTCAGAAGTTTACATTTGTCACATTTTGAGTTCTATCAAAATACATGCACGTAACCTAACGAAAAGAAAACATAGCCTACTAGAATGCAAAAAGAACGTGAACGGATAATACAAATGACTCATTCTCCAAATCTTAATCTTTTATAACAGAGGATAATTGTACAAGATAGATGTAGAAAGATACTTTTAGAATAAGCAAAAATTTATGACCATTCAATGTATAAAAGGCATAATATACTGAAATAATAAATATGAAGCAACATAGTTAGTTTCAGGAGATTCTAAAAAAGTAAAGCAGAAGGAAAATGAAAAGAAGTAATACCCTCACTGTTTACAACACAATAAAGATAATGTTTTTTTTTGTACTTTTTGATTGGTTAATTTGGGTTGATTTTTGTAGCATTTTTCGATCACCTGGTAGAAACAGTAGGAAAGTTTTCATATGTGAACGTTTCATAAAGTTCGAAAGTAAGAATTAAGCGCGCAAGGCGGAGAAGAGAAAGCGGTGAGATGGCCGTGCTATTATATAAACGGCAATTTATTTATAACATGTAAATATGAACTTTACATTGACACTAGGAGCGAGTGCACGGCGGTGAAACCGCGATCTTATCTCTTCACCACCGCATTAGTATGTGTAAGTCTCCATAGAATGCAAGAGATTTGCGTGCAGCAGAAGGTGTAAAACGGTCTCGGTTGGTCAACGTGCGTTCTTAATTAATGGGAAAATAATGCATGCCTAATTGGACGGCGGTAAAGAACTGAAATGTGCGTTATGTAATGCCGTTTGCAGTTGCATGTAAACGCGGCAAAAATCCTATGAAATGACATAAAATCGGTAACAGTAGCCGCAATTAAATTATAATTGTTTCCTTTCCTGCCTGCTTTTTTTTAGAAAACCAGTGGACGTAATCAATAATTTTGTATAAGTACTGAAAATATTTCAGTTTATACCAAGTTTAAATAATAATCAATTTGTAAAGAGAAATACTATTAAATCTTAATGAGATTTCAATTTCTTTCACATTTTAGGTTCTACTATTGTATGTATTGTTTTGATTTTTAATATTTTCTCTTGCACAAAATTTGCAACCAATTTATACCTCCTTGGCAAACTGTAAATAACGAAGTTACTAAAATTCTCTAAAACTTCACGTCAATGACCTTGAGATATAGAACATATTCTATCTTTCAAATTTTGCATGCAAAAATTCGTGATAATCTTTTTTTGTTACCCTGCACGTTTACATTTACATAAATTTTATGATCATCTACTGTGACCTTTGGTATTTATTAAAACCTGTTTCAAAATTTATAAAACGTTTATCAAAAGTTAACCTGAAAAAATGCAGGACTTGAAATTAATTTGTTTGCACAATATAAAAATTAAGGATATTCTACGGCGTCATTCGCTGATTACGCTGAAAAATTAAAACGGATAAATTTGAACAATGTAAAACATTTCAAAAAATTATCAATATTGGCTGGACATTGAATATTAACATAGCTACGAAAACATGTAAAATGACTAGTAATTCAATTCAAAAATATACTCATGTTGCAAATTCAATTGAACGTATTTTCAGAATTTTCTTAAATCATTAATCAACGAATAGTAAATCAAAAACAAATTTGCTAAAATATGTGGGTACATACTTACAAAAGAGCAAAAAGTAAACTTGTTAGATGTTGTCCTATACCCTTCCAACAAAAATACATAATCAAATTTGTTACAGTAAAGCCTACTTTAAACTGCCTTATACAGGGTATTGCAAAAGCCGCGACGAAAAATTAAAAGGGTTATAGGGAATGGAATTTTAAACATTTTTTCTCATATAAACATGTGTCCGATTTCTACGCATTTACTAGATACAGGGCTTAAATTTTTTACATGTAAATTTTGTTAACGTAGCTTGCTATGATTTGATTGTGATCCTTTTGGGTTGTTTAAAGCAACTGTTAAAAAACACCTCCTCCGGTTGCAAGACAAGCTTGATTGACATCGACGAACTAATTCGAGGGTGTAATTAAATTGAAAATTCCTTTTTTGGATTTCAGCGAAAGCTACATTAATTCTTTCCAAAAGCTTCTATATGAATTTAATTTAATGCTCCCCAGAAATAGATATGTTTGAAGTTCTTAGGTGGTGATGACATGATTACATTACATAAGTGTTTATTTGACAGTAGTTAATTTGCAATGTTTGTAATTTAATAAAAGTTCACACGTAAAAAATTTGAGGTTTGTATATCTACTAAATGAGTAGAAATCGGGCACATGTTTATATGAGAGAAAATGTTTGAAATTCCATTCCCTACAACTCCTTTCATTTTTCATCGCGACTTTTGAAACACCCTGTATACTCCCTTGCACCATTTAATTCAATTTTTACAATGATTTTTGGAACGAAAAATTTTTGGATTGCAGATATCGTTTGGAAATAGAAAACATTGTATTTTTACAGACAATTTTTGATACAATTTATGGTGTGATGCTGCACAATTTAAATTGCTCGAGATATCGAACTAATGACCAGTTGCATCGAAAACTTAAGCTGAGTTTAAGTTTAAGTTGTGCTTATGTGATATTTGAGGTTACACAACATTGTCAAATTCTATAAATAAGTGTTGTGCAATAAAATAGTGTAGTTTAAAAATGGACGAACTTTTATACAGTGGAACCTCTTGAATCCGAACATACTTTAATTCGAACATCCAATAATCCGAACGCCGAACTCGTGACCTGATACTTCGAACGTTTCCTCGATAATCCGAACGTTGCTTGTACAGACTTGTTTAGCATCTTGCATCATCATAATACGTAGTCGTATTCTGCTTATTGTAGCGTGTAGATATTTTTATTCGTGCAAGATGTCAAAAAGAAAGCACTTAACAGTAAAGTTGAAAGACAAAATTGAGATTTTGAAAAAAATTGAAGTTGGTGTAAGTTACTCCAATATTGCTTTAGAATATGGAGTGGGTAAAGCAATAGTGAGTGATATAAAAAAAAATAAACAAAATATTATGAAATATGTAACAACGATGGATAAAAGCCCCGGAAATAGAAAAACTTTAAAAATTAGTGTAAATCCTGATGCAGAAAAATGTTTATATACTTGGTTCCTGTAAGCAAGTGCCAGAGGTAAATTTTATTCAAGATAATTTCCTAGTTCTGGCCAAAATAGAAACTTGAACATTTAGAATTAGATACAAAGTGATTGCGTTCTCTTCAGCTAAAATATTTTAAGATGACTAGCACTTCCGGTTATACATCTACTTTGTTATTTTAAATGGAATACCCTATTTATTTTTGCACTTTTAGATGGGAATCATAATTTTGAATCTTTTTTAATGAAACCATACCATGTCTACCTATTACAGTTTTTGAGATAAAAATTATTTTCCGAAAACATGGCAGGTGGTTGACGTTTTCAAAATAGGCTGTAACTCTTATTTGAAACGAGATAGAAAATTGAAATCTAATTAAGTTTGTAGTTTAAAGATCCCTTTATCGTAGGTATTCTTTACAATAAACATCTTTGCCTGAGAATAATTCTTAAATTTATACTTTTCATTCAAGAGTTAAAAATGCATGCTAATGAATGGTTGCTTTTATTCATTTTGCAACTTGAAATGAAACTTCGTAAAGGCACTCTATTAGTTAATAAGTTTCAATAACTTGACATTTGAAAAATTATTTTTTATAATGGTAAAATTTTCCGTTTCTAATAAATAGGGTGTTCCATTTAAAATAACAAAGTAAATGGCGACTTCCGGTATAACCGGAAGTGCTAGACATCTGAAAATATTTTAGCTGAAGAGAACGCAATCACTTGTATCTAATTCTAAATGTTCAAGTTTCTATTTTGGCCAGAACCCCATAAACTTCTAATGAAAGGTCTCGCTGGGACACCCTGTATGTGTATTCAGGCATACCTATTTCTGGAGACTTTTTGTACGAAAAGGGAAAATTTCTTTATACACAACTTCTGGTTAGCTTAAAAATTCAAAAAGAGATTTGATATTCGTGAATTAACAATTAGTGAGGAATCACTTTCCACTAATATAGAAGTGTGGAGACTTTTATAGAAAAGGTAAAACAAATAATAGAAGAAATTTAAAATCTCATCAAGTCTACAATGCTGACGAGAGTGGCCTTTTCTGGAAGGTTTTACCGAAGAAAAAATTAGCCCACTCTGAAGAAAAATCTGGTAGAAAAATTAACAGAATGACTTTCATGCCCTGTGCTAATACTGCTGGAATTGCTGGATCTGGGTAAATCTATGAAGCCTATAGAGTAAAACTCTCTCTTACCTGTTTTCTATAAAGGGCAAAAAAAGGATGGGTAACAAAGGAAATATTTAGCGAATAAATAAAAATTCAACACTTCAATTACGCCTATCTAATAATCCGAACAATTCGCTAATTCGAGCGACACTTTACATTTAATTGTTCGGATTAAAGAGGTTCCACTATAATAGATTTTAACATTTTAATAAACATTTCACAAACAATACAGTCTTTTTCCTTTGCTTTTCCTCTTTTGTCAAATGTGTTTCCCAATTTGTCAAATGATTTTCCAATTCGCAGGCCTACTATAATTTGAACGGATTGGAAAGTCATTTGACAAATTAGGAAACACGTTTGACAAAAGAGGAAAAGCAATAGAAAAAGACTGTACAATGCATAAAATCCACAAACGATTAAATACAAAAAAATGCAAAAACTTTTCGACTTCTCAGGAACAAAAACTTGCACCAGAAGGATATGGCAACGATTCTAAGTAATAATCAGATGTTCTAGTACTCTATGATATAATTATAACGCTTCCTCTTCTTCTGCTTCCGGATATACCATGTCAAAAATTCTACTTTCCGGCAGAAATATGAGTTTTTGACGCGGTACATCTGGAAACCAGCAGAAAATGGACAACAGCAGCGGATGCTGCCTTCGAGTTTATTTCATACTCCCTGTCTTTTTTCCTAAACCCCATATGTATTATTAATAACTTTGAAATTTTCTCTTTTTCCTTTTCATAATATCATTACTTCGGATGTCCATTGTTGCATGCAAAACTTTCACAAATTTTTACTCTAAGTGGGCGGACATAACGGAACGCCGACCATGGTTCAGACCATAGCATCGTACCCTGCGCTACACTCGCCAAAAAAATAAACACGTGCTTTTAAATGTAGACGATCATATTGGAGCAGCGACCCTCGCTCCGCGCATATGTCTGAGCTAATGGTCCGTTTTGACGCTCAAGCAATTTGCGCAAATGGATTTGTGCTAGTATTTGCGCAAATGCATGCTGTTTGCCATCCTTTTTAGCTCGTGCAAGCAAAAAAATACGTTTTCTTGCAACGACTTCCTTGTGCAAATTTGTGTGCACAAGCACATTTGCGCAAATTGCTTGAACGTGAAAACGGACCATAAGGTCTGGCACCTTAGAATCAAGCATAGTATTATTTGAACCTGTGACCATAGTACACGCCACGTACACGCAATTATGGACAAAGAAAAATTAATCAGTCTTGTGTTTGTTCGAGAGACTATCTGGAAAAAAAAAGAAAAAACCATCACAACTGCATAATTTTCTTTTCTTAGATCACTATAGAGATGATGATGAAATTCTCCATAGGAAATACCTTTTTTGTTGATAGGATGAACAGTTCGTTTTCGTAATTGTTTATATAGGTACCACTTTTTAGCATTTGAATTCAATAAACTCTCTTCTTCATCTGACGAAGAAGACTGCGAAAAGTCCATGTTAAACCCGATGCTTGTTCACGTTTAACTGGCGCAATAATGCGAATGTCGGAGCGTCAATATGACCAACCCTGTGCGGGGGTGAGAGCGAGGATTCAGGTACCAGACTTTGGTCAGAGCTAAGGTCCTAAGGCGAGGGTCGCCGTTATGTCCGTATCGTAAGTCAATGCAAAGGAATTAAAAACGTATTTGAAGATAAACTTTGGTTCAGTTTAAGTGGGGAAAAACTCTTTAAAAAATTATCCTCGCTAGTGGTCGACAAATTTCAATCACTACTGCAAAAAAAAATACATTAAAAAAGTAAATTAAAGTGACGAGGTCTACGCTCAGAATGTTGCCTCTCTTCAACAAACAACGACGAGTTGAAAGTTTTCAGGTATTTCTGAAGGGCAAGAGGAGTATTTTATTAAAAGAATTCGAATGGGGGACGAAACCTGGATTCACCTCTTTGACCCCGAGAGCAAACGGAAGTCAATGAATGCACTGGAAATACAAGAATTCTCAAGCACCGAAGAAATTCAAGGTTCAACCGACGGCAAATAAAGCAATGGACACGATTATCTGGGGCTCCGAATTATCTTTTCTATAAAGGGGTCATTCTAATCGGGGTTGCAAGTTACAACTTGGTATGATCCTACTTCCGAGCATTATCGAGACTGCACAACGTTGTATCCTGTTACCACCGAACATTGTCGAGATTGCAGCTTCTTACCAGTTGCTAAGGAGGTACCACCGTTACTAGGTTGCAAATCTGTCAATTAGAATGACCCCCTAAGGCTACAGGGTGAATTTATGTGAAATTTGTAGAAAAAAAAATCGTCATGCAATATCAGGGCATGATGGAGCTTCAGTTGTTCGAGAATCTTAGAAGATTTTAGACTTCGAGGAGTTGAATCACGCAGACTGTGTGACTATTTTCTCTTGAGAAAATTGGAAAAAATCTGTAAGGGTAATAATTTTCTAACTGAAATGGGAAGAGGACAAGTTTTTCGCAGACTAAGAATAGTGATTTACATTTATTAATATCCCAAGGGAAAAAGTGTATAGAACTTGAAGGAGATTACATTGAAAAATATCTGAAGATCCTTTCGTTATTGCCCCCTCCCTTCATGGTTAGGTACCGAATTTGACTGGATTCTGCCATAGCAAACTACTCTAGATTTACAACAAATTGTTGTGTACCTATAAATTCAAAGAAGTAAACTTCATACAAACGAATATAAATCCGATTGAGATTAAACCGATTGAAGAATATTGAGTTTTAATTAAAAATGATATGCAGAAACGTGGACAGACTCCAAATTAAGAAAAAATAGATTTCTAATACAAAATGCGTTACAGATAAAAATGTGTGTAATAAAATTAGAAAACTTTCTTGAAGGAGAGCTAAATAATTGCATTAGTTCCTTAATTTTTTGTTAAATTTAATTGCCAAAATAAAATACAACATAAATACCTATACATACATATACAAAAATAATTTTATTTCTTTTTTTAATAGATAGAATCTTTTGCAAAACTTTCTGAAACAATCCTTTGTCCTGTGTTTTGAAATATTTTATATGTTCAACAACATCAGTGTAGTAACCTTGAGAAGGGAAAACTATAATATTTGTAATTAGAAGTAATTTACTTCTTAACTTTTCACCATAAATATGACTATCAACTATTTATGAAATATGTAAAATATCCAAATTATAAAAGTTTCCTAAAAACGAATTGATGCAAAAGAAATTTAATTGCATAATGCAGATTAAAAAATACAATCATTCTATTACGAAACATTTATTAAAATTTCGACAGACTGAAATCATAGATAAAATAAAAGAAAACTATGTTTTCGTAACTAAAAACAAGGAAATAAGTATTCTAGCTAATGGATTTTTTTGACACGCATGTTAGTATTCAAAACAAGCTAAAGAATGGTCAGTTTAGGATCTTTAAGAAAATAAATTAACATTACAGAAAGAACTAAGTCGTTTTACAATGTTATTAATGTTTCATAAGCATGATCTCACTATTCAATTATTCAATAAATTAATAATTAATAAGTTGAATGATACAATGATAATTAAATAATTAAAAAAAAACAACTAGTAACAATTTTATGATTACACCAATTCAAAATTTTCAGAATTCTATGATTTTAAATTCCCGAAATAAAAGGAGGTGGATGTGGCCCTGAAGACGAATGAGAAATTTATTTATTAAATGTGATTATACCAAGAAAATTTAATCACTTTAAAATAAAAACAATATTGTAATACACCTATTGCTAAAAAGAAGTATTACATTTTACTTCATTTTACATTAAATGTTTCTGAATAACAAATATTAATTAATAAAATTCTTACAGTGCGCTTTACAGTTATTCGATTAATGTTCTAATTTTGAAGAATAGTATTTAGTTTTTATGTGGGTGTAACATTTTTTAAATTTTGGGTAGGACATACACTTCGCTTCAGACATAGCAAATTATATATCACATTCAGCTGTCAAACGAGAGCGAAACGTAAAGTGTTTGTGCACCATTTAGTGTCCGTTTAAAAGAGTTTGTAATACAATTTTCATCGGACAAGAACCAGCTTTAATTAAAATAATAATAATATGTAAAAAGAAATAAGTAAATTAAGTAAAAGTGTAGGTACAGCACTTGAAGTCTATCTAATTTTAATAAAGATAAAAGTTTCTAGAAACAAGTTTAACTCGAATACACTCCCATTTCCCCCATATTTTATCTGCAGATAAGAAGTTCGCCAAACAAGATAATCCAAAACAAAGAGAGAAAGAGAGAACAAGAGAACGAAGCCTTCGACATAGATTTGACCGAAACAAAAAAGCCAACCAGTTTTCAGCCATATTTTCGTCCACTTTGCCCCTAAAAGCTAACAAAAGGTTCATTGTCTTTTTCAAAAATAACCAACCAATTACGTGACCACAGCAAATACCTATTCAATAATTGTATTAGAAACAGTAACTCAGGCTAAACAAATAACGCCGTCGATTTCCTAACGGTGAATAATAAGTCCGGTGCAATAATTAAATCTCATATTTATTTATATGCGCGCAATTTGTCATTAGAATTCCTTCCATTTGTTATTATTCACGTATGCCGCGGTGAGTAATGCGAGAAGTTTTTCTTTTCTGAGCGTCTACGCTTCATTGTCGTCGTTGATCGAAAGGCGATTCACAGAAACAATAAATAAGTTCCCGGTGGAATTTATTGAAATAATTGGCTCTTATTTATTTATAAGTTAGAGAAAACGAAGCGATTCGAAGAAATTTTAATTATTTCACTTTTCTTCCAATTTGGAAAAAAATCACTTAATCAAAACGTTCGTTGTGATGAGGGTCACTTAATCAATAGAAAAAAAATAATCAATCCAAGAACAAAGTACTGTTTATTCATTCTACTTAACCTACGAGAAGCGTTCGGTTATTTATTTGTTCCCATAAGAACAGAAAGTCTTGGAAGTATCAAAACAAGAGAGTTATATTTCGGTTCTATTCTTTACCGTGATAATATGGTAAGCAGATTCTCAAGTCAAGTAAGAAACTGCTCAATTTAAACTCGATCGCTGACAAAATTTCTCAGCGAGATAATAAAGAACTTGACGAGAAGTCGAGATCCATGACGGTTCCATGGTGCAAATTAAAATTAAATTTTGGTAAAATTTTAAAGCAAAAAATTTAAGTATGAGATGCGCCTTGTGCAAGTAGGTAATATCTGAAAATATATGCGAAAAAGTCTAAGGACGAATCCCTAGAGGTTTCCTAAATAGTGACGAAAATTATTATCTGAACAAGTGCAGCTTGGATATGTCAAAAAAAATTCACGATGGGCTCCCTAAATCGTGTTCGCAGGTCATCAGGTGTCAGTGCCGTAAGGAGAATAGAAAAATAATTCGTAAACATGTCAGAGATCATATTTAAAAGATATCAGGAGCCGTCGAAGTTCCAGTGAAGAAGAGAAGAAACAGTAACTAGAAGATCTTCAACTTCTTCTTTCACAGTGCAGGTCTCTGACTTATTCATTTCTTCTTCGGCTTTCTAATAGTTATTCCTTTAAATGGCAATTCAGAAATATTTCTCGTAGTAATCTGTTTTCCTTTTAGCATTATCGATGGATTTTACGTTCGTTCAGACTGTCATGGGTGCTCTAATTTCTTTGGTTTTCCTCAGGTGTCTCGTCTTATATCATTTAATTGTGTTGTGTTTGAATTTGGTGGAGATGCGAGTTTCTTGGATGTCCAGGCGTGATCTTGAGATCTTTTGGGCGCCTATTTAGAATGATCTATACCTACTTTAACAATTATCAGAGGTGTTAAATACTGTATTCAGAGCCAGCCCAAGGATGTTGACAGAGAGGTTTTCATGTACCAAAATCTTAAATAATTGTTTTTTTTTTGCATTACAACACACAATCATCTCCCACAGAAGTTGTTTGGTGGTATAACCAAACAAGCTCATTCCTTAAGAATCATCCTAACATCACAGTTACTAAAAGTTGAGATATTGCGTTGTTGTTGAAAGAAAACATATCTAATATCCGTGCATATTATTTTTTTTTTGTTATGTACCATGGCAAACTGATAAATAAATTGTTATTATTAAGACTACCTTGAAAGAATTAATCATTTATTATAGGATACAAATGTTTACAAAGTGTTGAATAAAGACGTGTAGTTATAAAATGAATAATAATAATAATAAATCGTCAGACAATCTTTTAAAAGATGAACTCGGCAACAATACAGCAAAACAGTTCACTACATGTACTGCTATTGAGACCCATTGTGACTTGTATTGGTTGCCCACTTTTCAGGTCTCTAAGTTTATCACAAGGATTCTTTTAAACCTGAATCAGACCTTATGGTTGTCGATTTTAATTAATGTTGATTAGAGATCATTAATAATTGTATCCAGATCGTAACTCTATGCAAATAAAAATGCGGAGTTAGATTTAACACCGTTTTTACTCTTTTTGGTTGTTCCCTCACGTCCATTTACACAAGTAGTTAAACACGATGATGCTAAAATTTTAAGGAATAAAAGTAACTCCAAGAAGGAAATAAATTTCCTCTGCAAAAGATATGAAAGCATGTTAATTGTAATTCATGTGTTTGTTACAATCACTTATATGTTAAATTAATTTTCAACAACATAGAAGTGTGATATTTTTCCGTTTCGTATATTTAAAATTTTTAACCACTGTGCAGATTGTTAAATATACATCAAAAAGAGTTTTAGAAGAAATAAAGAAATAGTTTTTATTACATTAGGTGAAAATTTAGCTTTTCTGTAGAAATATTTAACTACTTACTCCTTAAACTCCGCACAATTTTTATCTGTGTATCATAATTACAGGCTCCGAAGGAGGTTTGAAATAAAGTCGAAACAGTCAGCTGAATGACCTGTTAGTAATTTAATAGGCCTAAAACCCAATCATCTTTACATTATTTTTTTACTTTTAATATACAGGACACAAACACATATTTGCATAGATACTCACTGTATGCAGACAGAAATAGGCGACGACAGAACGTAGAGTAGTGACCAATATATAATATGAAGATGAAGTTGTAGTTGCTAAATAAACTAGTTGAACTCAAAACATATGTCAGTTAATTTCAGTCCTGTCACAGGAAGATTAATTAATTACATAAAAATATTTTTAAACAAAAATTGCTCGCTTTATTTGGAGACAGTGGCCTCGTAAAGTGCAGCCTTACAGGTTACAGCTAAAACAGCGTAGGTAAAAGAAAAGAGAAAGCCCCAGCGACTGAGAATGTAACCGGAGAGGTGCGGACGTTTTATGAAAGGGAGACATGATTGATTACCCCAGGAACATTCATACAGAAAATTGCTTGGCGAGGCATGTCAACAGGCAGGCGGACGCATGCAAAACTGATTTCACCTCTTTTCAGGTTCAGATTACGTTAACGAAGAATTTATAAAACATAAACCTCCCCAAAAAAAAAAACGCAACTGTTAAGTACTCCAAAAATTTTGATGATAGCTTAAGCAATGTGAAAATTAACCAACGACAATTAATTTTACGTGTATACACGACCTTTTCGGAATGTAAAATTGTTACGAGCGTTTTCCTCTGCGAACAGAAAGAGCAGATAATTAATTATTTCGTTGCACTTAATTAACTTTTTGTCTTCTGTGCGCTTATGACTGTAATTTTAGCGTTACTAAACATCAAAGCATTCTCATTGCCACATCTAAACGGTAACCGCCAATGACAAATTTAATTTGACTCCTTCGACGCCGCGCCGTTCATAACTTGAAAGTTAATATCATGGCCTATTTTGATGCTCCTTTTCTATTCTATTTTGTGCGAGAAAGGACATCAAAATTTTAAACGCTCTTCAAATCATTCAAATAAGTAAAAAGCTCGTCAAAATTAGCAGGTACTTTTCAATTTACAGATTCAGGTTTTAGGCAATGACCAAAAATTGTTACTGAAAGAATGGTTGTTGTGTATGGGGAAGATGAGCACCATCTCATTTTCAAGTTAAATTTTGGTCTAAACACTTTCGGGTATAGAATCAATTAACGATGTCCCAAAGCCAGGACGACCCGTGGAAGCTCGAATTGAAGAGATGGTGCGAAAAGTCAAAAATGTAGTACTGCAATATCAGCGTATAAAGGTCTCTATTATTGCCAATGAAATTTGTATATCCGAAAGAAGTATCCTGAAAATTTTGGCTATGAAGAAGATGTCTGCACCGTTACCGGATTGCGTACAACTGAGCAAAAACTGGTCAGAATAGAAATATCTCAAGAGAGTTTGGCAGTGTTGGAAAGGAACAGAAATTTCATTTTTCGAATTACCACTGGGGATGAGACTTGGATGTATCACTGGGACACTCTCACTAAAAAGGAGTCCACGCAGCGGGTTCATAAAGGCTCTCCACCAACAAAAACGGCTAAAACAAAATTTTCTGTAAAAAGTTGATGGCAATAGTTTTCTGGGATGCTGAAGGACTCTTGCTTATTGAGTATATGCCGAGGGGAACTAACATAAATGGAGACGCCCACATTCATATTTGCAAGAAAAACTTGTTGCTGCACGACCTTTGTCGGGTTCATACGGCAAACAACGTCTAGCAGATAATCAATGACTGTGGGTTCATAGAGTTAAGTCTTCCACCTTACAACCCTGACCTAGCCTCCGTCAAATTTCATTTCATTCAAAATCTTAAAAACAAGTCTCAGAGGAAAGCGTTTTGCATCTGACCAACCATTTAAAGAAACTGTTAAACGATATTTTGCAGAGTTGCCGAAGGAATCTTTTTCTGAGGGTTTGGAACAATTATTGGAAAAAAGATGGAATAAGTGTATAAGTGTTGGAGGCAGTTACGTAGAGAAATAAAGGATTGTTAATGGCTAGGTGCATAACATAAAAATACGCCCTCGTATTTTAGTTTAATATTGCACAAAACAGTTTACGTCTGCGAATTTTTGACCTAAAATTGTGTGAGAAATGACAAGTACACAATAAAAAATTAGTGAAAATTTTAAACACTAAAACCGGTGTGTTTAAAGTCCAATCAGTTTAGAGTTAAATATTTACTAGGTCCAATTTATGAAATGGTAGAGTTCGTTTTAATAACCGTAGTGTACAACACTCTGTGTTAGAGAACTTATAGATAAATTAGTTATCTCTATTGGAAAATCTTTCATAGAGATTTATAAGAATTTAATACTCTGTGGTGAGTATTTAGAGTAATTTTGTAAATAGATTATTTTTTCTACGGCAATTAGAGTAATTTTGAAGGCAGAGAGAAATTAGAGAACACAATTTTTACATTTTATAGTAGTGACAAAAATAGTGTTTGCTGTACTCTAGAAATTTCATCTAAAATTTTTACCAGGCACACTATACATTTTACACGACTCATATTTTTTGCTGTGAGCAAACAATTTGCTGTCTAACAAGTCATCCCACAATTAGTAACTTAAAATAACTTCGTTTTTTTTTTTTTTTTTTAATGAAAAGATTAGTAATATTTTCAGTTTTACAAGGATTGCGGTTAAAGACACTTTTGAACAGAAATAGTGTGCTTGATGTGGCAACTTGGCAAAACTTATGAATACAAATACAAATAAAAATACACGTTACAATCATTTTATTATTAATGAAAACAATTTTACATGAGTCTAAGGGATAATGTAAATAAGTAGAAGTGTGAAGTTCAAACGCAAACAATAATATTTTATTGTAGATTTAATTAATGGCACATAGCGTGGAACTAACATCTGGGTACCGTTTTAGCTTTAGAATAGCAAAATAAGTTTTGTTTATTTTCTTACAGTTGATATCAATATTATGTATGTATTTTGCCAAGTTGGTATCTCATCAACAGCAAAGCCGAAGAATCTAGTACATGTTGCAACTTGATATTACTTAGACTCGATTATGTAATTGTAGAGTGCACGTTTTCTATAAAAAAAATTGACATAAACTGTCTTGTCAGAGATTAAACATCAAGGGATTTGTATTACATACAGATCATTTTTTACTATATGCCGATCGTATAGATCTGAGTTAAGAAAATATACCTACGACGAAATGACGTGACATGACAAGAAAAGCAAAGCTGTTTCACGAAAGTTAGAAGGAGATAGCTATATAAAAGTTCTTTTACTCGGTGCAACCGAACTGCAGTCCGTTTTTCCAAAGTGATCGAATTGCGGTCAAAACATTTCTATCTACCTGGCAGGATGCAATCCTTGTCCGAACTGCGGTCAGAATTTCAAAGTGGGCAAAATTAAGGATTAATAAAATTTAGGACACTTACCAAGCCTGAGCAAGATAAAAACGACAGCCAATTACGTTTGCTTCTGGGAAAACTTGAATTATAATAGAATATATGCCTTGTTGGAAGTCAATTACGATAGATTTCGGATTGAGTGCTGGCAATTTACAATTGTCTTTTAATAATTGAAATAATTTTATGTAACTGAATTTTTGTTTATCTTTCAAAAGACAAAAAGCAACAGGAACATACGTTTCTTTGGAAAGAGCATGAATTGTAAACATTTGTAAAAAGTATTTCGTACAGTAGTCAAAGGTACCGTTCATGTATATTGTATCCTGAAGACACATGAATTTGATATTAGAATCACATGAAAATACGACAATATTATTTTCAGTGTCGTTTATGAAAAGAAACGGTTCCTTCTTGACGGTGATAACGCAAGATTTATTTAGAAATTCGTGTACTTCGTATATTGATTTCGGAAATTTGGAAGCTAGTTGCAATCGTGTGTGATTAATATTTTTATGAATGTAACGTATGCCCTGTGATGTTAGTGAATCCAAACAATCTTCGTTGCTGTTGATCTCTTGATAGATCAATTTGGAAGATCTTTCAGACAAGTTTTCTTTACTTTTTCTTTTCACAGAATTATTAATTTTCTGACGCACAAGAATATTTTCTGTTAAACTATGATTATGTTCACCACATACATTATGTTCAACATACGTTGTAACTCCATGTCTTAGCAAAACTAAGACAAAACTACGGTTTCAATAATTACTCCGTATTTATTAATTCAACGTTTCCCTATATTTTGTATACAACAGTACTAGAAGTACATTTATTGGATGTACGACAAAAATATTAAGGGATTAAGACCCCCGCCCCGGGATTTAGGATCTAACCGCAGTTCAGTGGCGAAAAACAACCTCCTTAATGACCTTCTTACATGTTTCAATTTTGACTGCAGTTCGGATGTCCCCCTTTTACTTATCGATCGACCGGCATCTATTGAAAAAATTGAACTGTACATTTGAATTACCCGAACAACTAATTTAACTTGAGACATAATTAAATCAGGTGTTGGTGCTGAAACCACTAACGAAGTGCTCATATACAATGAGAGCAACAATGATTGACACGTGTGAAGTTGCAGTTGTTCCAACCTTATATCGAAAATGTGTTCCACTTATCAATATTGTACCAATATTTACTTCCATGCATGTCAAACGCTGTCAAACGTAAGTGTCATTGACCTTTCAGTAGCGCACATACGTACATACAAGTTCTCCCTGGTTTTAGTCATTTTGTGTTTTCTTTTGTAATAACAAAGTCTTTCTTAAGGCTCTGTTTTAGTTATCTAACTAATCTCGTACGTAAAACTGTTATAAACAAAGTAGAAAAAAATCTTATATGTGCTTTATTTTTAGTTTAAAATGTTTACTGAAGAACATAATAAGTTTATCTTAGAAGCGTATTTTCGGTCTGGTGAAAGGGATCAGGATGGTAATTGGCAGTATTCATTCGTGTCTTGCTTTCATCAGTTTCAAGAAGCTTATCATGATGAAGATATTACACAAGATACGTTCCGTCAACATGCTCACCGTATTGTAGATCGGTTCCGTGAGACAGGCAGTGTATGTAAAGGAAAATCCTCTGGTAGACCTAAAGTACTAACAGAAGAAGTTGTAGAAGACATCAGGCAAAGAATGTTAGCCAGTTCTAAAAAACCCATACGAAAACTGTCCCTTCAAACAGGTATTTCAAATTTTTGAGTTTTGTTGTCATGCATACTCTAATGCATTATTTCAGGTGTATCTTATGGCTCTTGTCGCACTGCTTTGAAGAAAGACTTACATATGAAGCCATATAAAGTAAGCGTTGTACAAGAACTTTTGCCTCCAGATTTTCAGAAGAGAGTGAATTATTGCAACTGGTTCAACAGACATTTAAATGATGACAATATTCTTGATTTAACGTTCTTTAGTGACGAGGCATGGTTCCATTTGGATGGTTACATTAATTCTCGGAATTATCGTGTATGGGCAACAGAAAATCCACATGAACTTCACGAAAGAGGTCTGCATCCTGTTAAAGTTGGTGTATGGGTTGCAATGTCACGAAGAAGAATTATTGGTCCCATCTTGTGTTTAATACATAGTTTTTTTGAGTGTATTATTTTAAGAAATAGAATTGAAAGCACGAAAGAAAGCATGTACAGAATATTTTATGAAATAAATTTGGAACTTTGATTTAATTTAAATGCAATAAGGAATCCATAGACATTTTCAATTAATAACAATATTAATTTTAATTTAATTCCACTTTATTCATTGAATTTGGTCGTTTTGACAAATCACAATTCAAAAGATGACGTAAAAATTTTTAAGAACGCCACTGAATGTAGTTATGGTTAATGTAAATACATAGTATGCGGCAAATACCCTATTGGTATGGAACGGCACACGTCAGCCATTTTTGCTCTCCCTGTACAAGTATACATATAAAGCGTGTTCACTGTTCACGGGAAGCCGCTACAATAGCTACCTTTTTTTATTTGAAATTTTACGAAGTATTTTACTTAAATTAGAAAAGCTTCAAGACCTTTTCCGCAATTTCATTTTCATGGTAATATCAGAACAACAAACGATCGTCTGGTTTTCGAGATCTTCAATTGTTTTTAACTTTTTTACTAGTATACTAGCTTACTAGTATTCAACAAAATTGGTAATCCAATATTTGATATTTACAAAATTTAAAAGGAATCAAAATTTGACGACACTTTTATTAAAACTGGCCTTGTTTAGAATGTATAATATCAACTACAATCTGACTGACACTTAAATTTCAATTTACTGACTGACATTTAGTAGAATCTACATAAATTGTGATATTATTCTAAACACGACTTAAATTTAAACCCTCCTTAAAATGTTGATAATACCGGCCAATAGACATATAGTTTTATGAGTTACAGTAAATGAAAAAAGTGTGACTGTGTCTCTTAGCTTCTTAGGATATACACATACAGTATTTCTGTTCTGTGAATTTAGTAAAGATTGTTTTATTGTTATTGGTTTACTTTAAAGACTGAGGAACTCAATTTTCTTCAGGACTCTGCGTCTATTAATTCTGCAGTTTTAATTCGTATTTCTGAAATAAAGTATTTTCTTTACTTATACAAATATTAGACTCCCATCACATATTTTAACTTCATATTTTGTCACTTTGGCCCGGTATTTCAATTATAGTTTAACTTTAACCTTTAGTTTATTTGCATAGGAACAATTGTTTTTATAATTGTTACTATGGGAAGAAACTAAAGGTTAAAGTTAAACCATGACTGAAATATCGGGCCTTTATGCCTATAGTATAAATCTGAGTTAAAAAAATATATGACGAAATGATGTGACATGACAAAAGCTTACCAATGAGCAAAATGTATACCTAGTAGTAGGCCTATCCTCGTCATACAACCATAAGATATGCCACGACGCAACTATATAAACGAAGATGGGTTGGAATTTCTCCCTTTTATATTGCTCTTTATTACATGTATGTATTCTATAATCGAAAGAAACTAATACAACCGATATACCCATGTATACTGGTGCTTAAAAGTATGCGAATGAAAAGCAATAAAATCGTTCGAATATGACCCTTGTGGTTGTGGTAAACTTCCACAGTGCCAGGTGGTCACGCCGCGCCGGTCGACAGAAAACTTTTAAACACCAGTAACCACGGGCGATACAAAAAAAAGGACACTTAAATACCGCGAATTTATTTTAACATAAAACATTGCTGTTAAGTACGAATTTGAGAATCCATAGCGACATTTACAATTTGTAAATTAAATTGTCCTTTTTAAAATAGAACATGAGGTGACAGCTGTCATGAATCTGTTCTGTTATTAGTGGTTTCGATATACTGGTGCTTAAAAGTATCCGAAAGAAAAGCAATAAAATAGTTCGAATTTGACCCTTGCAGTAAACTTCCACAGTGCCAGGCGGTCACGCCGGTCGTCCGAATACTTTTAAGCACCAGTATACTACTAAATAATAGCGACTCTTTCAATTACATTAGATAAGTTTATTCTTGTTAAAAATAAGTAAACTTAAAACATAAGGGAAATAGAAATTCTTTAATTCAAAACGAAACACTACAACAAGTTTTCAAAAATCTTGATTTACCTCCATGCAGTATCCTAAACGATTATAAAAGTTGTTAATTGCATTAGTTACTAGTTAGTATAGCGGTAATTCTTCCTGATATATTCTTACTAACTTTCTTTGCCTGACAGATGTTCCAAAATAAAATGGACAAATTTTATTTAATATGACATTAGAAACCCTAACGACGACGATCATGCAACGATATATTTAAAAATTGGAATTAGTTTCCTTAGTAACTTGAACAGCAATGTTTCATATTAAAATAAAATCACGGTATAATGTATACGGGTGTTTCAGAAAACTGTTGCTTTGGTAACGAAATTAATTTGACATGTAAATTTATTATGATCACATTGTTATTGAAATGACTACAAACTGAATTAGAAGTTTCATTAACATTAGTAAAAACAAAAACGATTAAATCACTGCTATCATTTTTTCTGACGCAAGTGGTACATACATATATAGTGTTCACGAAGGAGTATTAAGAAATAATGTTCAAAGTTTGAGGAACTAGATTAAATATTAATAAAAAAAAACATATTAGAAAAACAAAATATTGATTGAAAGCAGCAAATTCGACAAAGAGTTCATATTTATGATTTGAACGATAATCCTTTTCCTTAGAATCAATTATCTATGAGACGCTGGCAAATATCTATTACTATGACGGCCACATCTTCACTATCTTTTTAAGAAGTTAGTCATCGCTTTATCTTTCATGCCACTTCAAACGAATCACCCTGTAAATATCGCAGGACGATTCATTAGTTATGTTATCTTTTACCGTCGATAATGTGGGAAAACCGAGTGCTTTGCCTTTAGGCTTGTTCGGGTTCCCGTGAGGACAGGTCCAGAACCGTCAGGAGCATACGCGTAATAAAAAAACCGCACGTTCTAGGACGGTTCTAGGACTGTCCTGGGGAGAACCCGAACAAGCCTTTTATAACAAAGACAAAATAAAAAGCAAAAATAAAGACGAGTGTTATTTGTCGTGGCTAATAAATTATCAATGCCTCCTGGTATATCATATAATCAATCATACCAATAAAGTTTGTTTTTAAAATTGTCACGATCATTCATGCAGTACAGAGCCATATTTTTGTTAAACATATTTATACCAGAGAAATAGTCCTAATAAGGTAAATCATTTAATAAATTTAATGCTGTTGCAAGGTCTTTAATTTCTTTTAGGCTAGCGGAATATCGATACCTCCTTGTATACTATTAGGGAAGCGTGGAGTAATGAGAGCCTGCGGGTAATAAGAGCCAACCCGGTTTATGTAAAACCAACAAACGAAAAAAATAAGAAATTTAGTGAAGCAGTACCCCTTCCTGACCAGGACGCCTGGAACATCCATTTATCGCAAAAAACAATGCGTAGTAATAACAGTGAGCACTCGTTTCAAACTAAGACTTATGTTATTATTTATCGTAATTTTTAATCGAGAAAGTAAGTAGTCAGATACTATTTCTTGTTTAATTGTTAAAGTATATGCCTTATCACTGAAATAATTAATAATTATTTTAGTGATAAGGCATATACTTTAACAATTAAATAAATTTTATATAATCACTAACTTCATGGAAAACCCTTTACAATACTATTTTTTGGACAATATTTTGATTTGATATTACTAGGTTGGCAATATATTTTATGTTTCTAGTTTTGGTTTCTCGTTTATGTACGCTCCTTTTCTAATTTTCATACCTAAAATATCAATACCATCTGGAGTAATGAGAGCCAAGTTATTATTACCCACAAGTGACTCTTATTATCCTTGATATTATAAAAGTATGCTTTGTTGTTGAATATGCCGAGGACTCGTAAAAGAACAACACTCTAAACTAGTTGGATATGTGATTTTTGCACCTAATACTTCAACAAGTATGTTAAAGTACTTTTATTATTGTAAAGTACTTATTATTTATTTTATTAACTATAGCAGTTATTTGTTAAAACAAGTTTATTTAGCCAACAGTCAATTTGTCTTTTTTCTAATGTTCTCATTACCTCAACACGTGGACAATAAGAGCCAATTCCATTTTTATTTTAGGTAAATGAATATAGTATTATAATTTCTGTTTAATGGCAGGAATGACATAGTTACGTCATTTTAATGGTTTTTTCTTACCCGAAACAGTATAAAATTGTTGAGAGAATACACTTTGTATTTTTCAAAATACCTATAATAATTTTTCCTTAAGTGGTTCTCATTCCCCTCGTCTCCCCTATCACGATCAAATTTATTTTTAGCAGATCAAGACCTCACTGTAGACCTGTAAAATACGAATCCTAAATAAGACGACTCTATAGTTGTTTTATGTCAATTTCGTGTCACTACTGTTCTATGAAGAAAGAAAGAAAAGAAAGGAGAGGAAAACACTCCTGACTTAGGATAACTAACAAACTTGAATGTATAAATAAAATTAGGAAATATCTAATACATTTACTGCCGCATTGTTGTTGTTAATGTATGAATCAATAAATTTCAAATGATACTAATAACTAATACTTTTATGTTCTGCTATCACATTGACATTATCTTACAAATTATCTTTTAGGTAAGAAAGGACCCAAAAATCTTTTTCTACATTTGACGGTGTTATATAAATCAATAATTTTAATGGTGTTTTTGTAGACACTTGTCAAAGGGTTTGTTTATTTTATGAATCACGTGTATTCTAGGCTAAGATGTGAGTTCTTTTTCCAAACAGTTTAGGATAATGAAATATTAATGCCTCCTTGTAGGTATATCATTATTTCCGATTATATCAATAAAGCTATTACCTAATTATGAACCATCGATATTAACAGACAATTAAAAATTAACAAATTACCTAAAGAAAGAAGGACACACAGCAGTCTATTAGGTAAACTTTATTTTAATGAATAAAATTTGCAAGTAGGTAAGTAATTCCTTTATTAATGCCGTTGTAATATTATTAATTTATTTTGTGTAGAAACGATGTTTTCTAATTAAATATCAACACCTCTTCGTGTAACCTACCTACTACCTATGTATACCTACTACGCCGGCTGAGTTTATTTTGAGCAAATTAACAGATAACAACTTTAGGTAAATATAATATGTACAATACAAATCCTATAATAGCTGCACGATTCTTCAGTCGCCAATTTTGCAGCATATAGCTAAATCACCGCGTGTCGTTCTATTAGGAAAGAAAAATTAAAGAAAAGAAAACATCTTGATTTAACAGGCAACTTGAATCAATAAAGTATGCCACTATAATTTGACTAATTTTTGGAGTTTAAAACGGTTTAAACTAAGTATAATGAAATACCTATCAGTGCCTCCTCGTATACTATTTCAATAGAGTTTATTTCGAGCGAATTTAATTTATTTAACTATCGTACATCATGCACATACATGTAATCTAAATACTAATAGGACGATTCTCCAGTCGTTTCTTGCCAATTCTGTGTCCTACAAAGCTATAAATCACCGAGACGACTGCCGTTCGAACTCCGGCCAAAAGTATCTATTATTTTATCGTAATTATTTTGGCCGTATAAGAATTTATTCATAATAATAAATGTCATTGAATCTTGTCACCCTTGAAACGTGTTTTGTTTACGGCGTCTAATAAAAACGAACTTATCAGGCGAATTCAAGGCTTATCCTATTACTCGCCACACATCCTAAACATGTGAAGTAGCAAAGTACGCGCCGCCATTACGAAAATGAACGGCGCAGCGATTTGAACGTTCTCTCGTTGCGCTTTAATGAATCAAAGAAACCGAAACGATTATAAATAAACCCTCTCGGATGAGGACTGAAGCCCCCTTTTTGGCCGGAGCTTTTCGTCCGGTTGAAACAAGTTTCGCTGCGGTGTTTGAGGGCTAGCATAATCCCAAGCAAAAAAAACTGCATTCTTGTTAGACTACCTGCAAGTTGCATTACGTATTCGGAAGGCCCTTGTTAATTGTCGGACCAATGGACGATGAGCTCGGCTATAAACGGAAGGCGATTGGTCGAGGGAATGCAGAGAATCCCACCGAACGACCTTACATTTCGATTTCAATGGGAACGCTCTCGCAATGTAGCAATGACCTGCATGTAGGTCGTATGTTGCAATCCCCAGCGCGATTAGCGTGGGTATTATTTGCAGTAGTTACTAAACGAACATGAAGTGAAACTCTATGTAACACTTCAGATAATAACCTTCCAATAAACACAATGCTGTAAATATCTTCGGAGTTGCGCGCAGTCACGCGGCCTTTTCTAGAAAAAAAAAAAAAAAAAGAAACCAAAATGCGATTTCGATTTTGATTTTTGGTACTTATAAGTGACGGCTTACCACAACGCATTTCGAAATTTAATCTTGCAACACAAGGCATCAAAGAAATAAAATTTACTGAATTTTTCAATCTCATAACCGAGCTATCCTTGTCTATCAAAGTAATATGCAATTGGTGAGAGTGGTTATAGAATAGAAAAAAATTGCGTTAGTGAATTTGGACGTCAGGTGGCACCACTTACTGATAGGAGAATATTACATCAGGCAACAAGATAGTGGCAGCAAAACAGGTTGTTGCAGTGTCAACAAGTAATTTGAAAGACTCTAAACTATGCTATGACTTTTTTAAATGTTTGTAAATACGTAAATATGTTTTACTTTTTAACTATTTATTATACAATGTCATTTTACAAGCGACGTTATCTACTTATTAACATAAAACTCATTAATGGCGGATTTCTCAAACGTTACTTAAATTTAATCATCCGTTAAAAGTAAACGTTGCCATGGTTGCATGTGTTGAAGGTATAGGAATGATTATTCTTAATCGATGATTAAAGTTAAGTGACGTTTGTGAAATCCAGCGTAAGACTTGTTAAACATATCGCCATATGCAACTTAAAAGCACGTTAAAAGTACCTACTTAAGTAACAAGTGTACAAAAAGTTTTCCCATCCAGTGTGTTGCTCTCATTTTTTCGCATAAAAGATTTTTCTTCCAATATGAAAATCATTGTAAAATCAAATCAGTAAAACAATTTTTTTTAAAGTTATGTTTTTTACTTGTCTGTTTAGGGTACGGATCAAGTAAGGAACATACTTGGACAAGCGAAAAAATGAGAGCAATACACTAGATGGGAAAACTTTTTGTACACTTGTAATAAACAGATTATACAATTCGGCTATTCTGACAATCATATGGCTCGCAATGACTCATTTCTTTCTTACAATTAGCTTCTTTCTTATTAGCAGACTTCGGATATTACGGAGCATTGCCATGGTTACGCAATACGAGGACCAATGAAAAATGCCCATTCATTGCGTAGCCATGTCAATGCTCCGAAATGTTCGAAGTCTGCTTATTAGCCAAGATGTAACGATTTTTTCATTTTTTTCTCTTAAATCTTCTTATTATCTCTACTGCTTTCTTGATGGTACAGTAATTGTTTTGTTATGCTATTCGAATAGTCTCGTTCTGCGTGGAACTCGTTGCCAATGACACAGATATACTGCAGTTCTCTACGTAAGAAGATATAGAACATTTCAGACTATTTGATACTCATAAAGTACCCACTTAACTTGCTTTGACGGCCACAAAGACTGCGTTACAAATAATTTGAAACGTTCTATACACATAATAATTCTTATGTGTAAGATCATTACAATATGTTGAGCTTTGTTTATACTTGATACATCAACAGATTTGGATTCCTTAGGTTTACACATACAGGATGTAACTTAATGAAAAAAATTGAAGAGGTGATTCTTGAGATGCTTTTAAATAAAAAAGTTCCTATAAACATGTGGTCCAAAGTTTTCAACATACAGGGTGATTAAGTTTAATTTTCTCTACGCCACAGTGGTGGATGGGACATGTCAGGTATATAAGTAACAATACCTAAGTTGAATAAAAAGAAAAAGTTAAATATTTGTATGTAAAGAAAATAACATGAAATAAATAAGACTGAAGAATACTTGCTTCAGTTACTGACTTAAAGGTGGCCGTCCATTTGAGAGTAATAATTGCCCGTACCTCTCGAAATGCTATTGATAGTACCTACTCTCAGAGATGTTCATCGTCAATGGACACAGCTCTGGGAGTACTATCAGTACCATCTTGAGAGGTATTGGGCAATAATTGCTCTCAAATGGAACGACATCTTTAGATAACAGCAAAGCTTTATCCTAAGGCCCGTGTGACACTATGATATTTCTTGTGCAAGATTTGTTACGAAGTGAGCGAGAAGTGCCAATTCAACCAATCAGAATTCACTATGGTAGCTCATCTCCCTGACTTTGTAACAAAAATGTTATCAAATCTTGCATGGTGTCACACGGGCCTAACCAATGACAACGTTTTCAAGCTTAAGTAATTTTTGAGATGATATTAAATCAAAAATATCCTTTACTTTAACATTAGCAATGAAAATACCTTTCAATGCGTCATTCATTTGAATTAGACGTTTAATTATTATCAGTTGCACTGACTCGACTAAAGTTAATCTAGAATTAAAGCGAAGGAAGTCCTATGTTTTATTCAGGATTGGTTAATAACGCCACCAAACATAAAAGATCTGCAGATTTACAAAACCTCATCGTTCTCTAAACAAAAATTTCTTTTGTGGCAATCTCCACGTCATTTGCGCATTTGAAATCGTCATTTTTATTTGTTCTCTTCATCTGTTCGTCCTTCTTCTTTTTTTGCTCCGCCTTTTCATTGAGCACTTGATTTAATCTTCTCGTAGATCTTCACGCGATCTAATTGCATTTAAAACACTTTCTTCTAGAGACTTCTTACCACAGTTCTTAAGCTAATGACCAGCAGCATCACCAAACAGTGAAGTTCTGCAGATTTACGAAAACTCATCGTCCTCGAAGAAGAATCTTCTCTTAAAAAAAATTCTTTTGTGGGAGCATCCTTTTCATTTGTTTATAGGTAATCATAATTTTTATTTGTTCATCTGGAAGCGTTCTTTTATTTGTTCGTCTTTCTTCTTTTTTTGCTGCGCCTTTTCATTGAACACTTAATTTAATCCTCTCGTAGGTCTTCATGAGTTCATGCGTAATGAAGCATACCGCTGTCATTTCCCAGCGAAAACACGTACGTGTAAAAAACGTTGTAAAATAACATGTAACCAAACGTTGAATTCGTGTGGTATTGTTACGTTGAAACAACGAAAAAATGTCGCGGCAATCAATTTCTTTTAAACGTCTCTGTCCACGTGTAAGAAACGTTGTAGAATAACAATTAATCAACGTTGAATTCGTGTGTTATTAATACGTTTTAACAACGCTCGAATCAACTTCTTTTAAAAGTCTTTGTCCACGGTATTTCTACGTTAAATCCCAGTGCATACATACGTATAAAAAACGTTGTGGAATAACATGTAACAAACGTTGAATTCGTGTGTTATGGTTACGTTAAAACAACGAAAAAATGTCGCGGCAATGTCCACGTGTAGCGTTGAATCAGACAATTACGACGTGTATTAAAGCTGGGTCTAAATCATTAGACTGAACAAACATACATGGCTAATGGTGGAATTCGAACCCACGCCGCCGAGTGACACGACTTTCAAGTCGGCTAGAGTGAACCGCTAAGCCATTTGGATATCCCAGTACCGTATCCCTTCCGTGACTACTCAGTAGTAATAAAGCCGAACCGGGGACTTTAACACAATAGCTACGCGCCGCCCTCACTCGTTCAATTTCCGAACTCTTTACCTACAGTTTCCTTCTAACATCCATATTATCCTTAACATCATTAAATCAATTTTTCTAATTATTACAATCCTAAGGTTATTTTCTTTGTATATACATTTCAAAATTCTAAATAATTTATTTATAAAACACATGTAATTCTAAAACGCCTATTTATAAAAAAATTAACACAAACATAAAATATTCGACAAAAAACAATTAATACAGTACACTCAATTAACTTAATTATTTACAAATTTATTTCTTTTTGAAAATTTAAAATAAATTACATGATGCTTATGAACACCGCAGTGGAGTGGTTAGTTTAACTGGTATAAATTCTGTAACTTTGAAAATTGCCATTTGTAGCAAAATTCTTGGAACAGGTCAATTTTTATTTTTATGGCGCATATTATAAATGGATTTCTTTAACTTTTCAATTATTTGGAAGGATGAAACAACCCCTAACTATTTTTTTTTTAATGGAAGGGTATGTTGAGTAATTTTTTTTTCTTAAAGCTTGTTCAATTGGGAATACAGCTACGTTTTTATTTTTTAATTTTTCTTAAACAGTAAAAGGCGAAAAAATAAAAAATAAATTTTTGACTAGAACGATTTTAACGCATCAGATGTTCAAAATGCTCGCCACCTCTCACTTGACAATACCCTAATCGATTATAAATTCCATCCCTAACAGTTTGTAACATTTCCGGCGTTACTCTCCTAATTTCATGCAGAATTTGAAGTTCTGAAGTTCTGCTATGTCGTTTGGTTTAGTCACATAAACTTTACTTTTTAAATACCCCATAAAAAAGTCTAAAGGGGTGAGATCTGGAGATCTTGTTGGCCACTCAATCGGTCATCGGTCATCTTCTTCCTATCCACCTATTGGGAAAAACTTCAGTGAGGTAATTACGTACAATTAAAAATTTAGCGCATTAGCAGCGCCATTTATTGGCTGCACGCAACAATACGATACCATATGGAATGCTTATTTCTTCTCATCAAATAATAAAAAATGGAGTTCCTGAATTTTTGGCATTAAAAACGGTTAAAAAATTCTTTTTTTTTGTTTTTTACCTTTTACTGCTAAAGAAAAATAAAAAAATAAAACGTAGATGTATTCATAATTTTTTCAACATATACTTACATTAAAAAAAAAAATAGTTAGGGGTCGTTTCACCCATCAAAATAATTTAAAAGTTAAAAAGTCCGCTTTGTAATATGCGCCATTAAAAATAAAAATTGACCTGTTCCAGAATTTTTTTACAAATCGTAATCTTCGAAGTTACAGAATTTATTCAGTTAAACTTTCCACTCTGTATACAGCTGTCCCCAATGAGTATTCGTGACAATATGTATGTATAATTGATTGACTATTGCGTTCTTTAGTATTTTTAATCACAGATTTTGGGCATCAAATTCAAACTAACTTAAAAAAATTTGACAGATTACGTCAACTTAAAGGGGTTGTGGTTGAATCGTATGTCCAAATTAGCAGTACTTTTCATACCTGTTTCGTTTCATTTCAAAGCTGCCAAGCATGGAGAAGAACCTCATATTTCATAGATTTTTAGTAAAATTAGAATTCAAAGGTGTGAAACACGATAGACAATCACTGTAAAATTAAGTGTTTTCTAACGTCAACATCACGTTTTGTAAGGCATATTTATTCGGTATACGTTAAAATAACGTTATAAAACGTGGGTTAAAAATTTAGTTGTAAATTATGATTTATCTAACGTATTAGTTTCGTTAATTTTTTTCTCATTTATTACGTAGAATAGTAGATGTTGAATTAACGTTGAAATGATGTAGTAATCAACGTATGGTAGATACAATCGCATTTACTCATAGTATAAATCACGTCGTAAAAAGACAAAATTGTTACGCATTTATTTCACGTTATAATTACGTCCATATTAAACTGATCGTTAAAAAACACGTCATACAAACGTGATATAATTATGGTTGCTAATTCAACCAAAAAACAACGTTGCATTTTTCAACGAATAACGTTATTTCCACCATTACAACGTGAAATTAACGTTGAATAAACGTACATGTTTTCGCTGGGTTTGAATGAATATTTTCTGCAAATCGGTCTACATTTTTCTGCGCATTTTGCTTTTATGAAAGATAGTTATTGGTTGGGTTATGAGGGATAGTTATTGGATGGTTTTGCTCATCTTTCTTAGTTTAGTTTTACTTATCGTTAGACACTACCATAATTCTCTGGAGATGACCTCCTTCAGTTGCAGATTGTACATTTTTAAATTACAAAAAATGTATACATAGTTAGTTAATTGACATTGCGAAAGCAGACATCTAAAAATTTAAATTCATTAAAAAAAAATAATTCCGTGCCTTAACATGATACTGTATACAGGTTTGATCAAAACTTTTGTTTGCCTTTACCTTATCGCTTATAGAGGTTTTAGAAAATTCAGTGATATCTATTGATTTAAAAAAAGATTTAATAAACTATTAAGATTAACTTGACACTTAAAATTTACTCAGTGAATATTTCCCAATTCAACTAAATTTTGTTATTTATTTAAATTAACTTAATATCTTTGTGCTGGATATGGACAATACATATTTCATATCTAAATTGAAATCTTGACGACTGATTGCATTGTATTTCTTTGGTAGTTGTTTTGCATTTTATCATCTTGCGGTAAAATCTCTTCGAATTTTTCTTCCAATTTTTGTGATTATGAACCAATTATCTTTCTAAATTTTTTCAAAAAATTCACAATTACGTTGTTTTCGAGTTTCTAGTTCTTGTTGTTTACGGGTTTCTTTGCTTTTCTCTCTTGACAATCTTGAATTAACATTTGTAGTAGTAAGTCAATTAAATGATGGTGATAGGTCTTTTCCTGATGACAGTTTGACGAATGAATAAAAATGCAGATCAAAAGTTAAAAAAAGGTCATCTCAAGATTGCTCCAATAAATTGTAAAGTTTTTATTTAAACTTAAATTACTGACTACATTACAATGTCAAAAAAAATACAGTCGCGGCCAAAAAAAAAGTGGACACTTTCTTAAACGGCAATTTTATAATACTAAAAAACTTTTGGGTGATTGTAAGTATGAGTTGATACTTACGGATGACAAACAGTAATACTTATTGTTTATCATCCGTAAGTATCAGCTCATAATTCACCCAGCAAAAGTTTTAGTATTATAAAATTGACGTTTAAAAAAGTGTCCACTTTTTTTGGCCGCGACTGTACATAATAAAAACAACTCTATTGATGTAAACGAAAACATCTAATCGACACGCATTCCTTTTATTTTAAAGATACAAGAAATATTCTCCCCATTCAGAACAAGTTAAGGAGTTTAGTTTAAAATCGATAATACAATATTCCGTAAACTTCGCGACGAACTTACGTAGTACGTACATATACATAGTTTCAAAGTTCAAACTGACCGGATTCAAAGAAACTTGAAGGTAAACAAAACACATGTTTAACCCTCTAGACAAATGGTAATTTACTAAACAATATTAAAAATAAAAAGATACAGTCGAGAGTATTTTGTAGTGTCGTTTAAATCACCTCCATTGCTGGCCAATTCAAATGGATCAATCAATAGTTTAATTAATTGACCAGTCTCACAAATATGAAACAGAAACATTTTTTCTGTACTTCATGGAAGAGTAGTGTAAATTGGTTGTATTTGAAAGAAAAAAGCAACAAGAATTGGAGAAACATTGAAACTACCAGTAACAAATGGACCCTCCACGTGATCGGTATTTGTCAGCTCCTTGATATGCTCAAAAAGGCAGAATTGATAAACATACGTCATCCTCAATTACATCCTACATTCTAAATGAACATTACATGCTATGTTCAATAACTTTTGAAATCTATAAAGAAATTGACTACAAAAGACAGACGATTCGAATTCATTTTGATTTCATTCAAGCATTCGATACTGTTTAATCATGTCTCGTTTTAAAACTCTTTCAATATGGTATTCGAGATACTTGCTTGCAGTGGTTTGAATCATGTCTGTCAAAGAGACACCAATATGTTTGTGTTTCACAGTACAATGTCACAAATTTTTCCCAAGCAAGTATTATTGAACAGAACATTCCTCAAGGGTTGACTCTAGGGCCACCACTATTCTTTTTTCTCCTATCTTATTTTGAAATTAAACTTTGGTCTAAACTTTTTCGATGGGTTAGAAAATCAATAAACGATGACCCAAAGTCTAGACGGCCAGCGGCCCGTGGAAGTTTGAACCGAAGAGATAGTGCGAAAAGTCGAAAATTTGGTACTGCAAGATCAGTTATTGGCAATGAAATTTGTATATCCGAAACAAGTGTCCTAAAAATTTTGCATGACGATTCAAGAGCTTCGTTAACACCGCCGCTCTATCGTACAGCTATGTTCCAAAGGTCATTCTCCTACAACATTGTAAAATTTTTTAATAACATCCCAAATAATTTAAAATCATATTCGATCCCTACATTCAGATATCAGATGCGATTATACATTCTTACTCGATAATGTGATGCCTCGTTATTGTATTGCATTCGTTAGGTACTACCTATCTACAGTCGCGGCAAAAAAAACGGACACTTTTTTAAACGTCTATTTTATAATACTAAAACTTTTACTGGGTGATTGTAATTATGAGTTGATACTTACGGATGACAAATAGTAATACTTCTTGTTTATCATCCGTAAGTATCAGCTCATAATTACAATCACCCAGCAAAAGTTTTATGCCCGGTTGCACCAACTTTTTAAGCACAGCTTAAATTTAAGTGGTGTTTAGACTATGACATTATTTATAGATTTAACAAGAAGTTAGTCACATTGTAATTGATACATAAGTTGAAGTTTAAATGTCAAGCAGAATATATTTGACGTTTTACTGGTTATACGTAAATGTCACATTCTAAACATAACTCAAATGTAAGTTCTGCTTAAAAAGTTGGTACAACCGGGCATTAGTCTTATAAAATTGACGGTTAAAAAAGTGTCCACTTTTCTTTGGCCGCGACTGTACGTCACCCAAGTTTACTATTTAATTTGTTAATCGTTTGATTTTGTGTTTTAATTAATCATTTTACTCATTCTACTATTCTTCTCTGTGAATGTATTCACTCATCATCATTATATCCGAAAGGGATCCGAAGGAAGAGCAGCACTCTCCAGAAAGTTGTACTGATTCGTACCCTTTGGATCACGCTAGTATTGTACTTATATCTGTACTCCTGCTTTAGTGACCAATAAAGAATTATTATTATTATTATTATTTGGATATGAAGAAGGTGTCTGCATGATGGATCCCCACATTGCTTACACCTGAGTAAAAAAACTGGTTGCCAAAATTTGGCCGCATTAGAAAGAGACAAAAATTTCTTTCTCGAATTATCACTGGAGATGAGACTAGGGCATATCACTGGGACTCTCCCACTAAACAGGAATCCATGAAGTGGGTTCATAAAGACTTTCCATCTCCAAAAAAAGCCAAAACACAAATTTCTGGAAAAAAACTGATGGCAACAGTTTTCTGATGATATTGAGTGGTATGCCGAAGGGGACTAACATAATTGGAGAGGCCTATGGAAATATAATTTAAAATTTAAAAACTGCTCTGGAAGAAAAACTCCCACATTCTTATTCGTAAAAAAAACTTGTTGTGTCTAAATGGAATCAAATAATAAGTTGGAAGACCACGAACACTAATGTGCTCGAAGACGATAGGCGAAAATTAAAATTATAGCAACATGAACAGTAACTTTAAAAAAATGGAAAAAAAATGGTACTGGCAATGTTAAACATCGTCAAAGAACACGAATACCTCTACTGTTAAAACTCTGCAAGCAATTAAAGCGGTAGAAGCAGGAATTGCGCGCAATCTATTAGGAAAACCAAAAGTTATGTGCCGTGAAATGAACATTTCGAGCAATTCAATGTTTCGCATTATAAAAAAGATCTTGGATTGGGGGCATAGAAAAGATTCATCAGATTCAACAAAATTTAAAACAATTTTTGGCTGATATTCTAGAATTTGCGCTAGACCATTCAAAGAAGCAAAACAACAGATGCCAAGGGTACATCCCTCATCTGTTATATAAGAGATTCGGTGAGGAGAATATTCTTCGCCAGATTTCATGAACTGTTGCTTGTGTATATTTGCACGTTGAGGATGACAGGTTAGCTGTTGAAATACTTATCTACGTAAAAATAATAAGTATGTAGTGTGGGTTGAAACGTCTTAATTCTTAATTTAATTCAGATGTTATTTAACAATGAATCGTGGACATTTCAGCAAGATTAGGCACCGACCCACGAAACCAAAGCAACTCAACAGCGGCTTTAGAGCAATGACCCAAATTTTTATCTCTGGATGTTTGTCCTTTCCCTAATCCCTATCTTAACCCCTTAATTTCTAAGCTGTGGTCGGACTTAGAACGTACAGTATGCTCTAAAAGCAATCTAATTTGGCATTTCCAAAGCAACCTTAAGACGAGTATTAGTAAATTTTTCATTGGAGAAGGTGTGTGCTGCAACAGATGCATGGCCAGGATTCTGAAGTCTCGTGTTTAAGCAAATGGAGGTCATTTTGAGTAGTTCATTAATAAATTTATTATTTGTTAATTGGTTAATAAATGTTACAGTGTTTATGATAGAACTAGGTAGTAACTAAAAGGAAAGAAAATTAAATATAAGAAAAAACTAAATAGAGAAAGTAGAACCCCTGGGATATTTCTGATGCTATTTGATAATTTCTTGGTTATTGCCGGTACATATCCTATGGATTCAATAACACCCACTGATATGCCTTTAGCTTGTTATAAAATTTGATTGTCATTTTTTAATTTCTAAAATATTATAGGAGAGACATTAGGGTTTTCGGGTTTAAAACTTTAAAGAAAAATCGACTCAAATCTCAAACGTGCAGTTGAGGGATCATGTACAGGGTCTTTATTTATTTCTGTGGACTATCGTGACTTATGACGTTCGCAACCAACTACCTAATGTCCGTATTCATAGTACTTCCTCGAGGCTTCCTTGAATGAGGAACCCCTTGGGACTGTAGTACGGCAGTTGCATTACAACAACTCACATTCTAAGGTGTTCCTTACTGAAGGAAGCCTCGAGGAAGCACTATGAATACGGACATAAGAGTTCGCCAAAGACGATTAATATTTTCCTAACTGCCCTACAATTGTCAGGTTTATAAGGCGAACAAAGTCAAGCAGATGATGACTGATGGGTTCATAGAGTTAAGGCATTACCCTTATGGCCCAGATCTAGCTCCGTCAGACTTCTTTTCATTCGAAAAGTTAAAAAAAAAACATCTCAGGGGAAAGCGTTTTGCATCTCATGAAGAACTTAAAGAAGCCGTTCAACAATATTTTCCAGAGTTGCTGAAGAAATTTTTTTTCTGAAGCTATGGGACAATTGGAAAAAGATGAAGGTAGTTACGTAGAAAAATAAAGGATTGTTAATACGAAACATGGTGTTTTTTATGGCTAGACAGATAAAGATATATTATCGTGTGAATAAATCGCTTAGGACTTAAAAATAGTTCATAAAGGTGCTCTCACACGAGCAATTTTTACGGCAATTAGTTGTTCGGCGATCTAGTGGAGCAAATTAACGGAACTATATCAATCAACATGCGATTCCTACCAATTATTTCGACAACGTATGGCAATATTGCTCCATATTGTCACGTGATGCTTATGTCGCTGCTACGAGTTGCCGTATATCCATCGGGAAAACACCAAGCAATTTTTTTCCTACCACACTCGTTTATATACTTGTGTCCCTTTCTGTGATCGATGAGTTTTACTAGCACAGGATCGGATCTCTCATGTTAGTAGTTTTTTCTTTTGTAATAATTGCTACCAGTTTATTCACGATTAGTTCAAAATCACTTCGGGACAATCTCCTGAGGTTTTTAAATAAGAAGTGTTCTCAACTAGCTAGAAATGTTCGCATCCAAATTCGTCTATTTCTTCTTTTCTTTCTTTTTTCTTATTGGGTAATTGGCAATTGGGCAATTTTAATTGCTCGTGTAAGGGCATCTTAAATAGTATCTCGATTTAAGAATTGGTTCAAATTACAATCATTCAAAACAACTGTATTTTAATCATAATTATTTTGTTATTTTTACTAGTCTAATCATTGAAAACAATGTTGGCATCATCAAGCAAGCACCGAGATCGCTGACTAATTGAAGACCGAAATAAACCGTCGTCGTCGTGTGGGCGAGTAGGAAAATAACCGGCGTCGTCGTCGTGAAATTTCTGAAACTTGACCAAGATATCAGGCAACGAAAAACCGACGAAATTAGCCGGTTCAACGCAAATATTGACGCCTCAGCAATAGCTAACAGCATAGAACACATCCGACAATTGCCAGCGTTAACCTATATATGTGGAGCATAATATGAGCTTACGTACGGTGTATTTGCAGTTCACGCGGGTCAGTATCCTTTAGGAATATCTAGGTCAAACGATTTGCCGTACACTGCTACCCCAGAGGTTTATATAGTTCGTAGTTCTAGTTTTCAGCGCGCCTTTCTAAGCCGCAATATGAACCGTATTTCACAGGAACGGTTTTCATAATCACGACTATGAGGACAGTACTCTTCGAAGTATATTATATTTCATACATTTTTTTTACGTCTTACTTTACTTTATTAAATGACGTAATTAATATTTTTTGTTATTGCAATTCTAGCAGAAATATAGTATTACGAAAATCACAATACGGATGTGAACAGTTTCAAACGGGATTAAACTGACCATGAATATACATACACCAGGACATTCAGAAAGTTCTGGAAGCAGGACGCGGATAGTGTTGAAATTTACAATAATTTCGTTGCATTTGCGACCTCCGCAAATTTAAAGAACTGGATGATAGTTTTATGTAAGCGCAGACGAGAGGATATATCGGTAATAACGAAACTAGTTCTACTGAAGTGTTCTAAAAGTATTCTTCAAAGTGCTCTCCATTCTTCTCAATATACTTGACCCATCAAATTATTCACTTTTGATATACATCCAAGAAGCTATTTTTTAAGAGTCTACTAAGCACACTCACCTCAATCTATTAAGCTTTCTGGTTTGAGTCAAGTCGTTAAGCTTTTAATTTTTAAAACTTGCAAGATAAATCTAGTGACATAACACTGCTTAATATTCTATTTATTACCTACCTTTCTTAACCCTTTCATTTCTTGAATTATGCATTCGAATTCTATTACGTATCAGACTTGAAAACCGTTTCGTTAGAGAAGACAATTTTTGTGTTAAATTTTTTGTACAGGTTGTTGACTCAAATTGGGATCATAGAAATTCAATGAGAATAGCGCAGATAGCTGAAGATTGAAATGTATGAAGCGCGAACGGGATAGCATTGCGTTAAGTAGCCTCGCAAGAAGCTGGAATAGCGATACTAATAAGAACAATATATCGATAATGTGTCTAGATTTATATTATTCAAGCAACCTTGATCACATTTATCATACAAATAAATTGTAAATTAGAAACGTATAGAAGATTGACATGTTGCAAAGTGGAAACTGGCCATATTACCAACAGTATGCTGATTATATGGCCACGAGGGGTAAACCACTGACTTAAATCTTATACACTACTTCCTTTTTGTACCTAGGTATTACTCAGTAATTCCTGGATCCTTTTGAAATAATTTCGATTTTTTAAAGCCCTTTATTTCCTTGCACTACCTAAGGATTGCCTGTACATACACGATTCTTCATATTTCCTTGGAATTTCTATATTAAATACATACGTATTTCTTGGTAATTTTTGATTCATCCAAGTAATACCCACTATTACCTTAGTAATTACCCAGTAATTCCTTGAATGTGTACAGCGGGCAGATGTAAATTGCGGCGATGGTTGGGTCTTAATCCATTCCCCAGGTTTCTCCCCAAAATATTTATAGTAAATTGCGGCGGGTGGTCAAATAAATATTTCAGTCCTCTTGTCCCTCTCAATCTCTTAGCTTAATGATTGTACACGAAAATATGAAAATTTCCTGAAATTAAATCAGAGAAGGGGTGGAGAAGTGAAATGGTGTTGTACATCAAAACGATGCACGGCAAAACTATATACGATTGGAGAGGGTTCCGAGCGAATATTGTCAAAAAAGGATCTGGAGCATAATCACGAAGCTGATGCAAGGAAAATTCTCAAACAATTAGTGTTTCTTGCAAACGTAAGGCTACGGAAGACATTTCAATGAGACCTTTAAAAATATGTCGTGATATTTTAAAAACTGAACCAGTTTCTTGCTAAGCAATTATCTTATACATACACAGATTTTCTTAAGATTTCGGGATTTAAATCATGACATTCCACAATAAACACTGACAGCACATTTATTTTGTTGAAGATTGCTAGGAGATTGCTTCCATATCCTGCAGTGCATTGACTCGTTTTTTTTTTTTAAACTGAACATAGGACTATTTATGTATGTTCAGAGGTATAAAAAACTCACGGTATATACCGTGAGTTTTTTTTAACTCTGAACATACAATGTAAATATTCCTATGTTCAATTTAAAAAAAACGAGTCAGTGCATTGCAAGGGTATACCAGTTACCCATGATGAAACAAAACTAGTTTCAGTAAAGTAATTTTAGGATTTATTTTATTAACAAAAACACTGTAATAAATGTTCGAAATGTTCTCCTTCACGTTTTAAACAATGTGCTAAGCAATTAACTTATACTTACAAAGATTTTTTAAGATTTCAGCAGCTGCTGAGTTGCTTACTCAGCAATCGTTTGTGATTGGTTCACATTAAGGTAATAGCCAATCAAAAACGATTGCTAAGTCAGCAACTCAGCAGCTGCTGTTCACTGAACGCACATTGACTCGTTTTCTTTTTCAAACTGAACATAGAAATATTTTTGTACATTCAGAGATAAAAAAAATTCACGGTATATATTCGCCTAATTTACAAAGAAGATTATAAAACTTTAACTGACCATTCGCCGTAATTTACATATTTCTTTAAACATCTACTTGACCAGCCGCCGCAATTTACAGGTTGGATTTATGAAATCCTGGACCGCCGCCGCAATTTACAATCGCCGTGTACAGCGGTTTACCCCTCGTATGGCCCATATTGCTGACAAATGCACTTTTTTATTATTCATTATAAAAAATAAAAAAAAATCAACGTTATATACTTAGTTCCGTATACGTATATTTAAGAAAACAAAACAAATAATACTTAAAAGGTTTTTGTAAAGACTGTTTAATAATTTTAATCTTTTTCACATTTTGGACATAAGATGATTTTATAAAGAACACAGTCACATGTAGGAAGTGGGCCATTAATACGCCTGAAGCGAAAATAGTGGCATTTAGCGGATATTTATATTAATGATATACATATTAGAGATGAGTATTCTGGAGTGACACTATTGAACTGGATTAATAATTTAGGAAATAGAACGAACTGACCATTACCAGCATTGGCCATATTCCCTACAGGTACCTTACTCCATCTTTTTACGTACCTATACCGCTTTCTGTCTGATGTATTGCTTATGTTCTCACTTTACAACAACAACCACTATATACTGCGTGGTGTGACCAGATGTTTAACATTCAGGGGCGTGTTCGAAAACACGGGGAGTAAGTATAAGAGTTATACCAACAGAGTGAATAAAGTGGAAAGCAAAATATACAAAATGATTTATGTGAGAGAGAAAAGAATATTATCCAAGAGTAACGCTCTGAGTTTTCGAACACGCCCTTAGCATAAGCTGGCAAGGCCTGATAAATTCTCAAAGAGTACCTACACGTTATTAGGTACCATTTTCATTTGTTTGTGTTTACGTTCTTGATTCTTGTGAAAATTCAGATACAGATTAATTAATAATGAAAAGTTTTGAATCACATATCAGCATTACCTATAGGAAACATTTATTTAAAATTTGTTAATTTAAATCAAATTATAGGAGTATTTAATTACATTAGGATGTTGCAATTTTTTTCTCATTTAATTTAAGGTTAATGCACATTTTTTGAAGTGGTCCAGTTCATTTGTTGAGCAATACATGGATTTGTATGAAAAATGGGTTTCTTGCTACTGCATAATTAAACAATCTGCTTCAAACAGTTTTAACTGAGCCAGGAAATTTTGCCCTCTGGCCTGAACACCAGCGAAATGGTACTTGCTATTATAAATAGTTGACCAAGACAGTGTTTTCTGCTTCACTGAATACCTTTGGACGTCCAAATTCAAAACGCCATTCAATAGTATGATGTTCGATTTCCTATTTTTAATGTTCATTTTAATTCATCGATGAAGATGAAGCTATGGCCTTATTTAAACCAATTGAAATTTACTCTTCTTCTAATTGTGCAATAATTCCTCTAGTCTTCTCGTCATCATTTAGTTGGCTCGGGATTTGAAATTTGCCAATTTGACTTTGAAACTTTAAAGTGAACAAAATGCATGTCTAAGGTCCGATCTTTCCACCTCCTGATAAATTTATTTGACGAATAACTTTACGAATCACCGTGGACGCCATTCATAAAAATCAAGTTATTTGCCAAATAACGTGACCGGGAACTTCATTAGAAGGTGGAAAGACCCGGTATTATAAAACCAAGTTAACTTTACCTATCAGTTTATTCCCATGGTTATGGCAATAAACTGAAGTTAAAGTTAGCTTGCATTTATAATACTGGTCCTAACAGTTTAACTTTAATCTTTAGTTTATTCCCATAGTAACAATTATAAGAACAATTGGTCCTATGGAAATAAACTGAAGATTAATTTTAAACTATAACTGAAATACCGGGCCTTAGCTTTATTCAGCTATATTCTCGTATTATTAGGTGTTACATTAGTTATATATTTACCAAGTAAATACAACAATTTATTCAAAATGATAGCTATTTACAATACTTCAAATAGCATTCATAATTGAATCATATATCCGCAATGGTGTGAATTAAAATGGAGAATGGATACTTTGAGAAGAGTTTCGTCAAAAATATCCAAATGACGTTCTTGCAGAAGTTCATTTCTATGATGCTATTCGAAGTTAATTTATTCCGAGAGACTTCTAATGTGGACCTTCAATAAGAACAGATGAAATTATTGAGAATGTGAGAAAAATAATAGTTAACCACCATACCAAACTTTTGAAATGAATTGCGCATGATTTTCAGAAAAAACTCCTACACTTTTTCCTTTATAAAATTCAGTCCACTCATAAACTGTTGCCACCAGATTTAAATAGACGAATACTTTACTCTCAGTGGTTCATGAATAACCTTAATAACGACGATGAGGTTGTTTTACATCGACAAGGTATTTCGGGTATATTAATCCACAAACTATGAGAATCTGGAGGGCTGAAAATCCTCATGTGTTCAGCGAGAGCCCCTTACATCCACAAAAGGTAGGAGTTTGAATTGGAGTTTGTCGAAGACGATTGTTAGACCTTAATATTTCCTTCATGAGATAGTTACTGCCCAACGATACCAGGAGCAGATTTTAGACACTTTTATAGATCAGCTTCACGACGATGAGCTCCGTAATGGGTATTTCCAACAAGACGGAGCTACTGCCCATATTACTCAAACTGACGTATTTATTGACAACAGAATCATAAGTTTATATTGCAATATTCCCCGAGGTTCCCGGATTTGACTCTACTAGATTATATATTTTGTTTTCCCCCATCTAAAAAAAAAAACGAAGTTTTCAAGAATTCTATTCCTAACATCGATTAACTAAAAGACAGGATTGTACAGGATGTCCCAGAAAAACTGTCCCTAACTTTCAGAAGTAGTAGAGGGCATGTAATTAAGCAACTTTTACTAATAAAGTTGTGTCCGGAAATGTTTCCACGTCAAGTTAAAACGAAATAAAGAAAATGAGGACTAGAAATAATCTCGATGTAAAAAGTAATTTTTCTATTTATTTCAGGTAGCTATAGAATTATAATTTATTTCAATTTATTAAGAAAACTTGAAAAATTATAAGAAATGTTAGTAAATTCTAATAAGGCCACGATTTTGGATGTATGTATAAGTTATAATGATGTACAACTAAACGACGAATTCTTCGAAATATCTGAGGACGATGATGAGTGGTATCAAAAGCAAGAATAATTTGAACTCCTAAATCCTTTTCTGAGTTGGCAGATGATGCATAGACATTCGATCGAATATGACCCCAAATACAAAAATGAACTGGAGTCATATCTAACGATCGCAACGATCGTGCGGTCCAAGGAAAAGGATCATATCTCCCAATCAAGCGATTCTCCTTTTCCTTTGCCTGCATTATCCCGAGTTAGGACTTAGGACTCCAATTCATTTTTACATTTGGGGTCAAATTAAATGCAACAACTGTCAACAAAGAAGAGGAATTAGTGGCTCGAATTATTATTACTTTTGATGCCATTCATGATGATCCTCAGATATTTCGAAGGATTACGTCATTATAACTCATACTTTCAAAATGGTGGCCTTAATTTTGAACATTTCTTATAATTTTTCAAGTTTTGTCAATATATTGAAATTAACTAAAATTGTGTAGCTACTAGAAATAAATAATTATTATTTCTAGTCCTCGTTTTCTTTATTTCGTTCTAACTTGACGAGGAAACATTTCCAGCCACAACTTTATTAAAAAAAGTTGCTTAATTATATCACCTATACTACTTCTGAAAGTTAGGAAAAGTTTTTCTGGGACACCCTGTAGAAGAATGCGCCAACGAATTTTTGACAACATGAAAAAACTGAGTTACTTTGTGTTTACGAGAGAATAGTTCAGCATCTATTGTAGCTCTCTATCTTCTTATTATAATTACTTATTTATTTCCAATATTTACTTGAACACAATTTTCAACTAATTTGTCGATTTGTTTCGCAATTGAATTCTAAAATAAATTTGTTATATATGAGTTCATTTACTCTACAAATACGTTTTGCCTCTCTTTATCTAAAATTTTAAAAATCATATGGTAGGTATAATGCAATAAAATCTAAAATCATCTATTATTACAAAGTAGGAAAGCAGGCGTTTCCACTTTTTGGTCTTTAAAAATTCTACTGTAATAAAGTAGATAATCACCTTTCAAAATGTACTTGAAAATGGAAAACGCCGTCATTAGTGCAAAAATCACTAATAATACCTTGGTTGAGAGATTCAAACTACATCTTCCGATCTTCCGTCTTTTTTAATTGAAAATGAAAATGAACGAGATTCTTGTAACAAAAACCAGTCGTACAGATGAAGAAAGTAAAAAAAATTCTATGGTAGTAAAAGATTGTCTTAGGTTTTTCAGATTATTATCAAAGAAATATTATTTTGAATGATTACTTGGAAACAACATACCTATAGCATTGTAGGATAACTAAAATTATTTAAATGTATATAACAACTGTCTAAGTAAAATCCTTGTCAAGTAGGCCACATTTAGTCATTCTGTTATGTAAATGCAATGGATAAATTCTCGATCACAACCTACTTGACCAGGTTTTTATTTAGACGCTCGTTATTATACGAAGTACGAAATGCAACGTGGAATAATAAGCACGTAAACAGCATAGAATGAAGCTGTTGATGACGTATACAGGAAAACCAAGGATCGAGACTTTAACGACCAAAAGGCCTTTGAGAAACACCGCATTAAGAGTTTTGAAAATTATACTTTGAGATAATAAAACGTACTCCGATATTAGAAACATAAATGAGAAGGAAAAAAAATAAAGCAGGATTGTGTCTGAAATGGTTGGAAAACAATGAAAAAGATTTTGACAAACATAAAATCTCACAGAAATGTACCACTAAGAACAACATTAAAAATATGACTCCTGGAAGTGAAACCGGATTGAGGAAGAACACCTGTCTTCTTCCTATTTTGCATTTCTTGAACCTAAAAATAAATAATCGAAAGAAAATGTTATTGACTGTGAAATGAAATACCTATTTTAAAAAGCTTGACTAGGGCAGGTGATACAAAAACATTAGAACATCATTGAAGAATGTAGCAAATTTAAAAACTGCATATTCCGAGATTTTGGACTCGTTTTCATTTATAGTCCGCCAGAATGAATGAAAAAGAGGACTAAAAATTTAACAAAATATTCCTGTATTGTGGACTAATAAAATTCCTGAAAATGTCACTGTAAGATTTTTCTTTCTTTTTTTTTGTTTTTAATTACTTAGTAGTTGAGTTTTATTTAGAGTTTTAAGGTAGATTAGTAAATCGATAGACAGGAACAATTACTCTGCATGGCCGCCTTCTAGGACACCATTTTGTCACGTACTCCATTCGAGAAGGTCTAAGAATAATAAATTCTTTCTTCGGAACCTGAGGATATATTTCCCCGTTTCGAGTTTGGGGATATGCGTACAATCCCTAAAGATGTGTAAATTTAAAATCATCCAAGACCTGGAAAGGCCAAGGTAAGTACGTCGTCTTATTTTTTACTCACTTTAACATTTAATTGAAGCCATAACCAGGGTCGATTATGCAGTTTTAATTTCGTCATTGATCGTAATGACTAGATTCAAAATAGGTAACTAATACAACGAATCAACTTTGAAATTCTTCTTTGCTCTAAAATTAATTTAGATTTTTTTTAATTTCCACTGTACTATACAGTTTTTTTATTTTATTTGTATAATCATCGGCGTTTTGAGTTAATTTTGATCAAATTACTCGAAAATTTTCATATTTAAATGAATAACGTTAAGCTTTTAATTTATATGTATAAATAATTTTAATTAAATAAATTTATACGCATATGTCGTCATATATTACGCACTAGTGTTTCTGGCTTGATCTATTTCTTAAGGGAATTCTCCCGATTTATTTTCGAAGCTCATGAAAAGAATTTCAATCTATGTCACGCCTCGAACTTTTATTTTATTAGCGTCGATTCAGCATGTAATTTCCATTTTATTTTCACTTTTCACGCGGAAAATTTCGGACTGACGCTTCTGGAAATCCACTGCAAGAAAACGGCAAGTTTACTATTTTTAGATCACCATCTAACGACGTATTTATTAAATTTTCTGAAGCAATTTTCTTACTTATAAAATAATGAAGATAATGTCAGGCAACGATTAATTATTACCTATTACAAAATCGAAATTCCGATTAGTCGATTTAGGCGTGTAACCTTTGGACTTTTGCAACGAACTTCGACAAGCGTAAACAATGGAAAATTTCCTCTCCGTCTTCCCTCCTAGAGCCCTAGGTGATTATAAATAAATAATCGAAACGAACAAATAAAATTATGCAGCCCGTCGATCGTTTCCGTTCGGATTTTTGCGGTCACAAAAAATGCCCGGCGCCGATGATTAAATCCAGGACGAGACTTCCGTCAAGGCAAAGGACGACAGATAAGTTTCGGCGGCCGGCGTCGCGCGAAGCGCAAACATTTCAGGCCTGAAAACGGAGACGCCAGCGTCATCTAATGGTCGAAAATCGCGACTTAATGAACGGCGCTCGTGAAACGTGAAAGTGGCTTTTTACGATTGCTTTGCTTATTCCGCATGATCTGCGAAACACCTGTTGCTAGGAGGTGTTATTTCCGCGAGTAATTACGACGCTCTCTTTATCCAAGATACAAGAGTTCATTCCAATCTCTTCTTGTTTTTTCTTTTATTAAACTTAATTAAGTTCATCTACATTATTTTATTAATTCTCAAAGAGATTTAAATCTACAAATAAAGAAAGTGTTGAAAAGAGAGTTCATAAAATATTGTTGAGGTTATTGCCTGGATTTTTTTTGAGTAACCCCTATTACTAAGCAAATTCATCAACTCATTAAGCAGTCAAGTTAAAGGCAAACAAATTTATCGATTTAGGCAATGCTGTTAACAGTTTTTAACACCGACGTTAATTAAGTTGCCTATCAATTAAGATATGTCAAACAAAATTGATACTTTTGTTTAAACAAACATTGACTTTAATTTTTAACATTATTTAATTTCACACCACAGAATATTTTTCAGCCTTTTTATGAAGCAATTTAATTAAAATTTCACACTTTTTAAATTAATGTAGCAAAATATCCCTCTCGGATGATTAATACCTACAACGATATTCCAACTTTTTTAAATTAATAATCAATCAATTCTTATTTTCATTTATGTCTTTTATTTATAAATCAATTTTAATTCGTTGTTAAACAGCTCAAACAATATATTTGACACACTTCATTGAATCACTAGCAAGGTGGGTTCGATTCTATTTTGATTCAAAAAAATATACATAAGAGTGTTTTTTTTTTAATTTGGCCTCGCGGATGGCCTTGGCCGTGACAAGGTGCTTATTGTGAACGCACCACAATTTTGATTATTTGTTGTAATCTCATTTTCTTATTGTCTGTTTTCATTGTTACAACAGATCTCATTCTTATTGTGGTTTTTCGTTTATTAGAATAGATACATTCTTCTGTTGTCCTATCGTACTGTTGGGTTCGAAACCTCGAAAGCAAGGTTAGGAATTGCACGTTCAAACGTCAAATTAACAACTGTCATGACGAAGATGGTTCACAATGAAATTTTCATGGCCAACTTCGATGCCAGATTTAAAAAAAAACTATTAGAATTCTTGTTAGTTATTAAATGTTGTAATATGTACAAATATACCTCAGGGGTCTATACTAAGACCTTTCTGTGTTATTAAATGTTCATTAATGAATTGTACGAATTGAAGTTGGTATAATTCATTCACTATTCAACATACTGAAAGAATTTAACCATTAAGGCCCAGTTTTACAATCGTGGAAAAAGGTTTTCGAAGAAGGTCTTAGTCAGTTCAATTATAATTTGATTAATGTACGTATAGTAGACGATAAAAGAAGAAGACAGTATGGTCCCATGGGTTAGAAAGAAGAAGATTACAAATTGAAGTCACAAAAGGAGAGACCTGAATTAAAACAAAAGGACTTAAGAGTACAGGAAAAATTGAATGAAAAGAAGAAAAGTAACTTGGTTCGAAGGCGTTTCTTGTTTAGCAAAGAAAAATTTTCATTTATATAAAAGTATGTATGTAGTATATAAAAGGGTACATCAATAGATAAACATTAGTTTTACAAAAAAATAAAGAACTCATCAGTATTAGGTAAGTCTGTTATATTATTATCTACATTAGGAGAAATAAAAAGTACGACTCGTTAGCTTAGCGGTAATAGCGTGGAACTGTAGAAACAAACCAAGGTCGGAGGGTTCGAATCCCCCACGAGTCAATTTTTTTCTCTAACGAAAAAAATTATAATTTATTGCGTTATCTCTTATTGTTATCTACCGTATGATTTTTAAAATTTTAGATAAAGGGAGGTCGTGAAGAGGAAAACATAAATTAACGTACGTTTTGGTTAACATCACTGCGAAAATATGGTTCATTGATGAATGCCTTTTGAAGTTTTCTAAATATTATTTTGAATAAAATGTTGTATTTGCCTCCCTTTATCTAAAATTTTAAAAATCATATGGTATACTGGAACGAATAAAAAATATGACTCGTTAGCTTAGCGGTGAGAGCGTGGAACTGTTTGTCCAACACCAAGATCGGAGGGTTCGAATCCCCCACGGGTCAATTTTTTCCGACGAAGGAAATTTGTAAGTTATTGGCGTTATTTTATATTATCATCTATATTAGAACCAATAAAAAATATGACTCGTTAGCTTAGCGGTAATAGCGTGGAACTGTTTCAGCAACACCAAGGTCGGAGGGTTCGAATCCCCCACGAGTCAATCTTTTTTCAGACGGAAAAAATTATAATTTATTGCGTTATCTCATTTTTTATCTATATTGGAACGAATAAAAAATATGACTCGTTAGTTTAGCGGTAAGAGCGTGGAACTGTTTCAGCAACACCAAGGTCGGAGGGTTCGAATCCCCCACGAGTCAATTTTTTTTCTGACGAAAAAAATTATAATTTATTGCGTTATTTCATTTCTTTATCTATATTGGAACGAATAAAAAATGTGACTCGTTAGCTTAGCGGTAAGAGCGTGGAACTGTTTCAGCAACACCAAGGTCGGAGGGTTCGAATCCCCCACGGGTCAATTTTTTCCGACGAAAGAAATTTGTAAGTTATTGGCGTTATCTTATATTATCATCTATATTAGAACCAATAAAAAATATGATTCGTTAGCTTAGCGGTAAGAGCGTGGAACTGTTTCAGCAACACCAAGGTCGGAGGGTTCGAATCCCCCACGGGTCAATTTTTTCCGACGAAAGAAATTTGTAAGTTATTGGCGTTATTTTATATTATCATCTATATTAGAACCAATAAAAAAATATGACTCGTTAGCTTAGCGGTAAGAGCGTGGAACTGTTTCAGCAACACCAAGGTCGGAGGGTTCGAATCCCCCACGGGTCAATTTTTTCCGACAAAAGAAATTTGTAAGTTATTGGCACTATTTTATATTATCATCTATATTAGAACCAATAAAAAAATATGACTCGTTAGCTTAGCGGTGAGAGCATGGAACTGTTTGTCCAACACCAAGGTCGGAGGGTTCGAATCCCCCACGGGTCAATTTTTTCCGACGAAAGAAATTTGTAAGTTATTGGCGTTATTTTATATTATCATCTATATTAGAACCAATAAAAAATATGACTCGTTAGCTTAGCGATAAGAGCGTGGAACTGTTTGTGCAACACCAAGGTCGGAGGGTTCGAATCCCCCAGGTCAATTTTTTCCGACGAAAGAAATTTGTAAGTTATTGGCGTTATTTTATATTATCATCTATATTAGAACCAATAAAAAAATATGACTCGTTAGCTTAGCGGTAAGAGCGTGGAACTGTTTCAGCAACACCAAGGTCGGAGGGTTCGAATCCCCCACGGGTCAATTTTTTCCGACAAAAGAAATTTGTAAGTTATTGGCACTATTTTATATTATCATCTATATTAGAACCAATAAAAAAATATGACTCGTTAGCTTAGCGGTGAGAGCGTGGAACTGTTTGTCCAACACCAAGGTCGGAGGGTTCGAATCCCCCACGGGTCAATTTTTTCCGACGAAAGAAATTTGTAAGTTATTGGCGTTATTTTATATTATCATCTATATTAGAACCAATAAAAAAATATGACTCGTTAGCTTAGCGGTAATAGCGTGGAACTGTTTCAGCAACACCAAGGTCGGAGGGTTCGAATCCCCCACGAGTCAATTTTTTTCTGGCGAAAAAAATGATAATTTATTGCGTTATCTCATTTTTTTATCTATATTGGAACGAATAAAAAGTATGACTCGTTAGCTTAGCGGTAAGAGCGTGGAACTGTTTCAGCAACACCAAGGTCGGAGGGTTCGAATCCCCCACGATTCAATTTTTTTTCTGACGAAAAAAATTATAATTTATTGCGTTATCTCATTTTTTTATCTATATTGGAACGAATAAAAAGTATGACTCGTTAGCTTAGCGGTAAGAGCGTGGAACTGTTTGTGCAACACCAAGGTCGGAGGGTTCGAATCCCCCACGGGTCAATTTTTTCCGACGAAAGAAATTTGTAAGTTATTGGCGTTATCTTATATTATCATATATATTAGAACCAATAAAAAATATGATTCGTTAGCTTAGCGGTAAGAACGTGGAACTGTTTCAGCAACACCAAGGTCGGAGGGTTCGAATCCCCCACGGGTCAATTTTTTCCGACGAAAGAAATTTGTAAGTTATTGGCACTATTTTATATTATCATCTATATTAGAACCAATAAAAAAATATGACTCGTTAGCTTAGCGGTGAGAGCATGGAACTGTTTGTCCAACACCAAGGTCGGAGGGTTCGAATCCCCCACGGGTCAATTTTTTCCGACGAAAGAAATTTGTAAGTTATTGGCGTTATCTTATATTATCATCTATATTAGAACCAATAAAAAATATGATTCGTTAGCTTAGCGGTAAGAGCGTGGAACTGTTTCAGCAACACCAAGGTCGGAGGGTTCGAATCCCCCACGGGTCAATTTTTTCCGACGAAAGAAATTTGTAAGTTATTGGCGTTATTTTATATTATCATCTATATTAGAACCAATAAAAAAATATGACTCGTTAGCTTAGCGGTAAGAGCGTGGAACTGTTTCAGCAACACCAAGGTCGGAGGGTTCGAATCCCCCACGGGTCAATTTTTTCCGACAAAAGAAATTTGTAAGTTATTGGCACTATTTTATATTATCATCTATATTAGAACCAATAAAAAAATATGACTCGTTAGCTTAGCGGTGAGAGCATGGAACTGTTTGTCCAACACCAAGGTCGGAGGGTTCGAATCCCCCACGGGTTAATTTTTTCCAACGAAAGAAATTTGTAAGTTATTGGCGTTATTTTATATTATCATCTATATTAGAACCAATAAAAAATATGACTCGTTAGCTTAGCGGTAAGAGCGTGGAACTGTTTGTGCAACACCAAGGTCGGAGGGTTCGAATCCCCCAGGTCAATTTTTTCCGACGAAAGAAATTTGTAAGTTATTGGCGTTATTTTATATTATCATCTATATTAGAACCAATAAAAAATATGACTCGTTAGCTTAGCGGTAAGAGCGTGGAACTGTTTCAGCAACACCAAGGTCGGAGGGTTCGAATCCCCCACGAGTCAATTTTTTTTCTGACGAAAAAAATTATAATTTATTGCGTTATCTCATTTTTTTATCTATATTGGAACGAATAAAAAATATGACTCGTTAGCTTAGCGGTAAGAGCGTGGAACTGTTTCAGCAACACCAAGGTCGGAGGGTTCGAATCCCCCACGAGTCAATTTTCTCCGACGAAAGAAATTTGTAAGTTATTGGCGTTATTTTATATTATCATCTATATTAGAACCAATAAAAAATATGACTCGTTAGCTTAGCGGTAAGAGCGTGGAACTGTTTGTGCAACACCAAGGTCGGAGGGTTCGAATCCCCCACGGGTCAATTTTTTTTCTGACGGAAAAAAATTATAATTTATAGCGTTATCTTATATTGTTATCTATACAATGCAATTAAAGGCGCTTGTAATATCTCACAATCTACAGTATCAAAACTTAAAAAATGTGCAAAATCCACGAACATCATATTAGTATCGGCACCTTATCAGCATGGAAGAAATGCGTTAAACAAGTTTGTGTCCTTAGCCGAAAAACAGAAAAAAGTAGAAAGTGATTCCGTTGCAACTTGGGGTGGAAAGTTTGTTTTCCTATAATCAACGATCATTCTACTCTGTCCTCTTGTTTATTAAGATTTCTTTAGCAGAACATCCAGTTTGAATATCATCCACTTCAACATTCAATCATTAGCAAATGAACTAAGTGAGTTAGAACTTTTTCTTAATCTCCACAAGCTATCGTTTCTATGCCTTACAGAGGTTTGGGTTCCTTGAAAAAGCATTGCTAATTTAAATATGGCGTAATTATTTATAGGAGCATTAATTTTAACTGCAAGTCATTGGATTTTGTACGAGATGCCAGTGTGGAGATGAATATCGAATGCTGCGGAGTGCTATTGTCACTCAACAAGAAAATGGATGAATTGCCTATCGTCCTCCTTTGGGTAACACTGAACAATTCTTTATGTATTTCTAATATCTTGTCCAGAACTGTGCGATATCATGATCCTATGTGGTGACTTTAAAATCGATTTCCATAGACGGTTCGACTAGAGTGCAGATAAACGAACAAGGTGTCATTGAAAAAGCCATTGATTACATAATGCCAAATACCCACAAAGAGGACTTTTCATTTATATTTCATTCATATATTTAACCCAAACATATCTGATCGCTTTGCCTTGAGCCTTATAGTGCATTGCGCGTCGTCCACAACTTCTAACTATACCATCACAACAATGACATCCAGAAGTCTCTCTAATCAGAACCTTGATTACCTTCGCTGGGAACTATCTAAAGTCAACTGGGATCAGATCTACTATAATGACGACATCAACTCCTGTTTTGGAAACATTTCTAAAGGCCTTTTTAGACGGTCACATTTCTTGTAACAATTTGTTACAAAGTGAGAGAGATAAACTACCACACTGAATGTTGATTGGTTGAATTGGCATTTCCCACTCACTTCGTAACAAATTTGTTACAAAAAACGTGACCGTCTAAAAAGACCTTACATCTAAATTCAACGTGTCCGCTTAAGGTTTAAAAATAGCGTAATAAACAAACTGATGACTGTATTACAGACGAAATTATTCAACGTGGCAATGACCTCTACTGGTTAACGAAAAACCTGAAAACTTCTGATGCTCTGTCTCAATACAAAACTATGCGTCGCGTTTTTTCAAAACATTATCTGTAATTCCAACAATAAACCAAAGGAAATTTGGAAATTAGTCAACAGTAATCTGAATAACAGTCATAAAACGAGTATTACGCTAGTTCATGACGATAACATTTTGACTGACCCTCTCGAAGTGGCAAATGGATTTCTCTTCAGTTGCAAGGCGCACGATTCAGGAATACTTCAAGGATAATGTAACTAACTATTGCACTGCAAATGAAAGCGTACCATTCAGTTTGTACTTTGGACCAATCGAGGAAGACGAAGTTATAAACATTGTTAGAAAACTACCAAGCAAAAAATATCTCGGGTGCGGATGGCGTTTCCATAAAAGTGCCGAAACACACTCTTGACGTCATCATCAAGCCATTAGTCTTTCTGATGAATCTTTCAATAACTTCAGGCACATTTCCAACATCTTTGAAACTTGGAATTCTCATTCCCTTGTTTAAAAGAGGTGATCTTACCAACATCGAAAATTTCGGATCTATTACAGTTTTAAGTGCTTTTTTCAAAATTATTGAAAAGCTAGTCTACAGCAGAATTTTACATTTTCTAAACAAACACTAATTGCGAAATCCCAACACGGCTTTTCATTGAATAAATCTACGGAAACGGTTACGTTTGAATTTATGGATTTCATCTGTAAAGAAGTTGATATGCGAAAGCATGTGGCATGGAATAGCTGTTGGCTGAATATCCTTTAACGTTCCTCCACATCTACGTCACACCTACGTCGCGTTATTCTAAGAATAATGCTTATCCGACGATTGTAAAATCAGGCCTTAATCATCAAGTTATCTAGAATTTTGTATTTAGCTAAAATTGCGACCAATTTTTTGAAACGGCGCGGCAGGTAGTTAAAGGAGGATGTCGAAACATGGCCTATAAAATCTAACAACAATAATTTTATTGTGTTTAGAAAGAAGCTACAAAATCGAGAGAGACTTAAACAAAGAATTCAAAGAATTCGAGATACAATTGCCTCACTTATTCCAGACATGCCTAGAAATGCTTTAAGCGTCGATTTCAATTAGTAATTATGTAATTGATAATGAGGGCCATGTGCATGCTTATTAAAAATAAGTGTAATTAACTTTCATCTAACACACTGCAGTTTGTTCTGCATTATTTGAAATAAAAAAAAGATAATTAAATTTCTTTTTGAGCCATTCGTTTATGATCGTCCGGTGTTACAGATTTTTATGCAGATGATAACCAATACTTAACGAAATGTCCTTGTCATAGCTTCGTTTTACTTAATTATCAGCAGCTCAGCGATGACAATGAAGCACTTAAAGAAGCTGTTGAACAATATTTTGCAGAGTTGCTGAAGGGTTTTTTTTTCTGAAGGTGTGACACAATTAGAAAAAGATGGAATAAGTGTTGAAGAGAATAACGTAGAAAAATAAAGGGTTGTTAATGCGAAACGTGTTGTTTTTTCATGTCCAGGTATAAGCTTGAATATTTTATATCGGGTCTTCATTTATCCTTGTAACCCACGTGACCTATGACGTACATAACCAAGTATCTAACAGCTGGCTAAAATAATAGCATACATCTTCAATTTTGTTGTGGAAGTACGATATACGAGTATGTACGTAGTATGTAAAGTGTATTATTGTATCTTTTTAACTATTTAATTACATAAAAATATTTATTAGAATCGTAAAAATGAAAATAGTAGCAACCACAAGTACATACAACAGCCAAAGAACAACTCTCAATCGATGCTATTGTGAGAAATGAGCAACTATAGCAGTTCTGCCAATCGTTTGTCTCATCAACTATGATACACTACGACCCCCCTCCCGCAACTGGAATTATTGCGCCTAGAATGATCTCGAATTACTATTTACTTCCTCTTGTTTGATGCGCTCCTAGTAAGCCTGCGCCCCCCCTGGGGCGTTATTTACACCAGTGGTTTGTCTTATCAGTTGCTTAACAATTTGACCATGTTTGATCAATTATAAAGATCATGTACAGTCGCGTTCATGTAACAACTAATTTAATTTCTTGGACAAAAATATTTACTAGATTTTCTCACTATTTAAGGCGAAATAACGAGCGTTCAATAAAAAAACGGTCAAGAAGGCTGTGACACGCTTTTGTTGTCAGGAACATATGTCATGATTAACTTCATTTATATTTCAACTTTGACAAGTTGGCAGCGGTTAATCTTGTGTCTACGAAACTCGAAAGCTGTTCAAAGTTTTTTGGAATATTTTAGCAAGTATTTTGTAAATTTCTGGAAATTGGACGTATTCTGTGGCAAGGTGCTTTGAAGAAGTTTTTAGACAGAATTATTAGTCGGAACACTGTAATTCCTTGACCTCCGAGGTCCTGTGATTTAACCGTTTGTGATTTTTCTTGTGGTCTTACATAAAGAATTCCTTATTTACCACATCAGTTGCTGATTTAAATGACCTAAGTTAGCGGATTGCTAATAAAATTCAAGACCTGAAGGAATCTCCTCCTGCCTTAAAAAATACCTGATGAACGCAATTAAGCATAGAACCTTGAAATGTTTTCAAGAAGAAGGTAAACACTTTCAGCATTTATTATAATTGTTGTAAAAAGTTTTATAAGTTACAGTAACAAATGTTTATTTTTGAAATGTTTTCTTTGAGTTAAAGTGAGGTTAGAAATGCAGGTGACCCTAGTCGTATGAAGAACCCTACGCTATACGTTCAGAATAATTTCACAGCTATCTAGATCATTTTTTTAAATTGAACACTCGTTAGAACAAAGAAATATTTTCACGGCTAAAATCAATGGTATCTTCTAAAAATGGCATTTTCTAGATTACAGCTCCGATAATCCGGACTTCCAATGATCCGGATTTTGCAGTGATCCGGACAAAAATGAAATATCAGATTTTCTCTTTGTTTAAAGCGAAATAGAACAAAGAAATATTTTCACAGTTAAAATCAATTGTTCTTTCTAAAAAAAAGAAACGTATTTTCTAGATTACAGTACAGCTCCGATAATCCGGACTTCCAATAATCCGGATTTTCCAGTAATCCGGACAAAAATGAAAAATCAGATTTTCTCTCTTTTTAAATTGAAATAGGACAAAGAAATATTTTCACAGCTAAAATCAATTGTTTCTTCTTCGAAGATAGCGATACTTCCAACACTTTGAAGAACATTAATTTGAAGGAAGTTGGTAGTGTAACTTTTCTAACAATTTTAAAGAAGTTTCAATAATCCGAATTTTTCTCTAATTCGGTTCACCTAGGTTTTAAGAGATCCGTATTACCGAAGCTTTACTGTACTTTGTTGAACATTTACATTTCAATGGCATACATTTATTACCACTCTAAACACCATTTACAATGTTACAATAAAATCCATGTAAAAAAGCAAATTACAAAATGCAAAATTGTAACAAGGCCTCGTAAGTTAAAAATTCCAGATTTTGCTCAACTATTCCGAACTCATTGTAATATGTATACATTTTCTGCGATTATTAATTCTCGCCAATTATAATTTTCAGTGAACCGTCGACTCGGATTCGAACAAAGCGTTCTCGACCGGAGGCAAAAATAACAACTGTAATTATGCACGGTTCTAATTAAAATGGTAAAAAAAAACTGGAGACGGAACTTGGAGTTGTAGTAAGGTGGGAACACCTCATCGCGCAAATTGAAAAATGTCCATACGTAGCGGAGCGTGCGCTCGTAAAACGTCCGAGTTAATGGATAAAGCCGGTGCAATGATCTCAAAATCAATACTGACCTACTTATTCAAATTCATAATAATTCCAATATTTATGCGAAGTTGTAACACTGCGCTAATTAATGATTATTAATAATAATTGCAGGCGTAATTTATGAGCGAGTTGAATAAAATTGCGTGCACGTTTTTTTTATTTCTAAGTACGCCGCAATTGACGGCGGATTGCTCTTGAAACGAAGCTTGCAATAAATAATATAGGAAAACTTGCTATAAACAAATAGAATAAACAAGTAACTTGAGTTGCATCCAAGCCAGTGCGTGACGGGGAAAGAATTTTAGATTTTAATTAAATTTTGTAGTTTTTGAATTTATTAAGATTGCCAATTTCAAAATTTATTTAACGAACAATATTGTTACATTCTGGCGCCATCAGCATCTAACAGCTTCCAGAGAGATCTCGAAAATTCTTTGGGATCTGTGCAGAAAAAAATCGAATTTACTATACCCCAGCCACCTAACGCACGGAGCAATAAAACTGCGATGATTGTCGTTTCTGTGAACCCGATTTACACTAGACTAACGGTTGGCAACCTCCGCCCAGCGAGCCAAATAATTACTGCGTACACGATTTTGTTTCTGTTTTGTGTGAATATGTCTTTCCGTATCCTTGCCACGAGGGTAACGCGTGACCACTCCGTCGGTTGAGTGGCCCAAATATAGAAAATTATTCACAGGTCCTAGTGGGAACCTCTGCAAAAGCAACACCGGATGCGAAATTTAAATATTTTTATTCGACAGCGAAGTGTGCTCATTATACCTTAATAACAGCGAATCGAAAAAGGATAAACTAATTGAAGTGTTAATTTACAGAAAGTATAAAGCAGAGAGCATTCATTATGTAGCCATAAAATGTCCAAAGCATGTTTATAATAGTAGCTTTGTTTTGGTTCAAGCAATGACAGCTCCAAAACCTCCTAGAATCGTCCGAAGCATGTGCATAACATAGTTTCAGTTTTTTTATTATATGCATACTCTTGACAGTTCTAGCACTGTACCTGCGAGAACCAAGACAAAGTTCATCAAAAAAAAAGTTGAGTAGTGTCGCTTTAGCTTATATTAATATAAATTAATTTATATTAGACGATAACTCAACTCGGTGTCGCTTTAGCTCTGTGGCCAAAGCATCTACCGCGAAAGCAGAAGACTCGAGTTCGATTGTCGATTGCGGCGGTATATTTATTTTATTAACTGCAGCAGTTATTTGTTAAGACAAGTTTATTAGGCAGCAGTCGATTTGCCTTCTTTCATGGTTCTCATTACCCCAACATGTGAGTAATAACAGCCATTTCCATTTTTATTCTAAATGAATATATTATATCACAAAATCTTTTAAGCGGACACTAAATCGCGCACTATACACTTAACGTTTCGCAGTCGTTCGACAGCTTCGTCAGAACTGACGAACGACTGCGAAACGTTAAGTGTATAGTGAGCGATTTAGTGTCCGCTTAAAAGATTTTGTGATACAAATTTCATCGGACAAGAACCAACTGTAAATATGAATATATTATAATTTCTGTTAATGACAGGAATGATATAGTTACGTCATTTTTATGGTTTTTCCCTAGTAGCTGTCATTCTCCCCGTCTTCCCTCCCTACACAATTTACAGCACAAACTGTAGAATAAATCTGGAACGTCTATGTTCACTTTGGTTATATTTTTTGTAGTGACACGCAATTGAGGCGTTTCTTACAAAAAGACCATAGTCCTAAAATTCAGATTTCGCGGTTTATATTGACATTTGTAATTTGGAGGCCACCCGTAAGCACAGTTTCTACAAAAAGAACCAAACTACGAATTTACAACCACCAAAAAATTAGATAGTTCTACAAAAACAACTATAGTCCGCTCGAATTCCGACAAAAAATTAATTTCTCAAAAAAGTAAAACTTGGACTATGGTCGTTTTTGTAAAAAGCGCCTCAATTATTTTACAGTGTCGCCAATCTACAAGAAACAAAAGGTAGTTAACTTGATCACGTGGGAGTCGGGAATTTTTCAAAGCACGGTATGTAACTATTGTATTGAAATCGTCTAAAAATCCGTTAAAGGATTATCAAATGGAAAGTATTGACGAGAAAACGCTGAAATAAGAAATGCAATTTTTTTATGCAAGACTTGAATATGTACCACCAAATTTTATAAGCATCTTTATATGAAAATGTATTTTCTTTTTAGTTTTTATAGTAAAATAAACTAATGTGTGTAAGTATAAATGGACTGCCGCAAAAAAAAAAACAACAAAAAAAAGTCAACGTTTGGGACTGGGACAAGCTCGGTGGATGTCAGTGTACTCGCACGAATTCCACGCAAAATCGCCGATGAACAATAGCGTTCTGCGAGAGAGGAGGACCGTTATAGTTCCGTCGGTCAGCGAATATTTATGCGCCGTCCTTTCTAAAATTTCGGAACTCATGCAACGCTAATGAGGCGCGTTCCATATGCATCAAAACGTAACGGTCCATCCCGAAAAGCGTGGATATCCCCGGAGCGCGTTCGGGTTCGGCCCGCAGGAGAGGCTCGCCGCGGCACGGTCGCTTGAGGACGGGCATTGACCTCGAGCTCCTGCACCACAAACTGGAGTGACGCGACGCCCTACATTCACAAGATCGGCCGTTGCGTAAAACGGCCGACGCCGTTGGATTCACGGTTTTACTTGTAATAACACTTTCAGAATCATTTTCTGAAAAATTTCAATTATCCTGAAAATCATGTGTCAATTTCAATAGAAATAAATATCAATCACGTATACATAGTTTAATTCTGAAAAATTTACCACATAATTACGATATTTTTGATTATTGTCGGGACTAACAAATTTTGATGGGTTTTTATTAATCCAAATAAAATTTTGTTACAAATTACATAAATAACAATAAACGAATTTCGTCACAAATAGAGGGGTGCGATATCATATTTTAGACATGGGTTATAGATAGATAACTTAAAAATATCGACAATAACATCCCGAGTACAACAAGTTCCTGCATCCCAAGAACAACAAGTTCCTGAGTTTACCAGCTTCCTATTTCCTTAAGCAGTGTCCTTCCTCAGTTTTTAAACAAAATTAAAGAACAACTGTAAGAAATAAGGAACATACAACCTACAAACAACATTACACAAAATATTCCTATCAAACAAGATTGCGTTCGTGTAAGACTTGTGAGAGTCGACAGGAACAAGGTCACAACTATTAATACGAATTACACACAAAATACGACAAAAGCGCAAAATAATCCTATCAATTGACAAGATTGTGTTCCTGTAGGACTTGTGAAAGTCGACAGGAACAAGATTACAACTATTGATATGAATTATACAGGGTGATTCAAAATTGTCTCCCGATATTTTCAGAGTGAATAGAACATTAAAAAATACGATCACCTTTTTATATTTTTTTCCAAAAGTGAATAATAAGGAAGTTCTAATCCCCTGAAAGAGGAATGAAATGCATTTTTTTGGCAACGTCTTCTGTATTCTTTAAGTTATCAAACTAATATTTGATATTCTGGTATGACGCAGCTAACTGGGCATTTACAACGTATGATCCAGATCCTCTCTCCTTTTTAAGGGGTAGTTTGAGGGGGTGACTTTCGGTACTTTACAGTAACAAAATCCAATAGGTGTATGCTAACTTTTAAACCTTAATTACTCCAAAACGGTTCGGTTTATCAAAATGTAACAAGAGAGTCTTTTTGTGCCAAATAATCTAAAGAATATTGTCTTCCTAAATTTTTGATCAAATATAAAAATAAAATTAAGGATAGAATACTGAAAAGTCATCCCCTAAAACTACCCTTTAAAAAGAAGAAAGAATCTAATACATACGTTGTAATGCGCAGTTAGGTGCCTTATACCTGAATTTAAAATATCAGTTTGATAACTTAAAGGATCCAGAAGATATTGCCAATAAAACAACGTTTTTCACACTTCTTTCTGGGCTTATAACTCCCTTATTATTCATTTTTGGAAAAAATTTATACAGGGTGAGTCATAATGGGCGTAACAAATTTTACTAGTATGTAGGAAAGACTTTTTTAAGTAAAAAAGTTCCTATAAACCTATGTCCTAATCCACACAGTTGAGGAACTACAAGAAGACAAAGTTGAATGAATCATAATGGGCGGAACAAATTTCACCAGTATGTAGCAAAGACTTTTTTAAGTAAAAAAGTTATTCGTAGAGCTCGTGCTTGTATCAGAGCTCAAGGAGCACAGTTTGAACAAAGTTTTTGTAATACTGTGATTTAAATGAACATTTTTTATAGAGTTCTTTTACAGGTTTCACAGTTGCCGTTATTATTAAATATTTGTTTACTACAAAACTTTTACTCCCTGTAGTTCCTCAACTGTGCGGATTAGGACATAGATTTATAGGAACTTTTTAACTTAAAAAAATATTTCCTACATACTGGTAAAATTTGTTCCGCCCATTATGACTCAGCCTGTAAAATAGGGTGGCCTTATTTTTATATGTTCTATACACTCTGAAGATATCGGGTGACAATTCTGAATCACCGCGTACACAGAATACGACAAAACACAAAGTCTTCCTATTAATAAACAAAATTGCGTTCCTGTTAGGACTTGTGAGAGTCGTCACGAACAAGGTCACAACTATTGATACAAATCATTTATATACAGACAGAACACAACAAAATATTCCTAATTGCCTTTTCCACTGGCTGCACCGATGTGCACTCAGGATATCTCTGTCTCGTTTCATTACATAAAGCTGAACCGAGATGAAAATACACTTAGTGCACACTAGTGCAGCCAGTGGAAAACGCTATAAGTTATTAAAGAAAATCGCGTTAATGCAGGATTTGTGAGGGTCTGCATTGACGAAATCAAAATATTAATACGAATTATTCTACATACACACATACAGTGTGATCAATAATGACTGTCCGTGTCGATACTTTAATTTATACGAGTAGGTAGTGGAGGGCTGCATTAGATCAGATTTATTTTAAATTACGGAATATGTTTTTAATGTAAAGCAGTTTTTAAAACAGCTGATTGGTTTAAAATAACGTCGAAGTAAATAAACAAATATAAAAAATACCGCCAGCGAATGTCAACGAACAGAAAGTGAATTAGAGCAAGTTCTAACATCAGGTTATACATATCAGGTTGACGTAACTCGGACCTAAATATTAATATAATATGTATCACAAAATCTTTTAACCGGACACTAAATCACGCACTATACACTTAACGTTTCACCGTTGTTCGACAGCTTCGAACGACGGTGAAACGTTAAGTCTATAGTGCGTGATTTAGTGTCCGGTTAAAAGATTTGATGATACAAATTTCATCGGACAAGAACCAACTTTAAATATTAATATAATAGTTCTTAGAAAGTAGTTTCTTTTTCAAACGTTCTTCATTGATCACATTGTACGTAAGTACACACATACACACGCCCGACGAAAAACAGAAAAATTCAACAAAGAGAGAGGAAGAGAACATTCTGACAAAAAGACTAAAGCTCATCGCCCTGAGAAATCAGAAAACAAAATAACATATTCCCAACAATATGCACTACACAAATTTGGCAGCCCATCGTTAGAGGCAACAATCCAAATATCATAATTTCAGCCTACGTGAGGGTCGATAAGCATTTCTAAATAAGAGTAGCACAAATAAAATCATAATAAAACATAAATTGGCCCAACGTGCCAAATTACATAATTTGACTGCCCAACGATAGGTTGACACTAGAAAATTGGCGCCCAACGTAATGACGATTTGAAATATTTGCACAAATAAAATCATAACTATACAAAAATTGGCGCCCAACGTGGGGCGAGAATATCACACTGCAAAATTCTATTACACAATAATTCCCTGAACAGAAATTACATAATTTGACAGTCCAACTTTAGGGGCAACAACCCAAACACTACAAAATTGGCGCCCAATGTGGTGACAATTTGAAATATAAAAAATTAACACAAATAAAATCATAACAATATGAAAATTGGCGCCCAACGTGGGGCAAGAATATCACACTGCAAAATTCTATTACGCAAAAATCTACATACCCTGAACACAAATTACATTATATTTGACAGGCCACACAACATTACAATATGTGTGTACATATGTATAAACACATTCAAGGTATTCCTATGGGTTCTCTTTTGAGTCTTATTAATGCAGAAATAGTTCTTCCAGATTTCTGTATTCCTAAATTATCATCTGCAATTCCTCTTTTATACAGGGTGTAAATGAAATGTGGAATAAAAAGTACACCACACTGATCACTGGCCCATGAAAATGTCAAAATCAAAAGTTTCTGATTTTTAAGTAATAAATAATAAATTAGACATTTTATACATAATCACAAACACCTAAGGTTTCACTGTATAAATAGTTCTTGAAGAAGCTACCAATTGATGCATTGACAAATCGAGAGTTTTATGTTTTTGAGGGTGTTCATGAGAAATAATTTAAACCACTTTTTATCTATTAATAATAAATTACAAAACATATTTTATCCATATTAAGATTTTAATTTTTGTTTCTCATATTTCTGCACTTATTTCCAAACAATTTTGAACGGAATAATTTATCTTATTATTGATCGTGTAATTCTAATTATTATTAAGAGATAAATATTAAATGAAATACTTACTTATAAGTTGAAAAAGAAAAAGTATTTAATGATATTGTATAACCTTAAACTATGTTTAAACTAATATGTTAAAATCCGCATTCCAGCAACGATGCATAATATGACATCATGAAATTGTAGATGACGTGAAACTCTTGCCAAGTTGCCTCTCTTATACCCCGATTACAATAATAGGATAAGTATAATTAGTAGCGTAATCTTAACCAAAAAAATATGTCAATTAGGTCAGATAAATTCATCTTAATTATTTTTTTAAAACTTTAAACATATTCAAAATATGCAATCGCTTGAAAATATGTTTTTTTAGCAGTCAGTAATTCATTGCGTGCTGTTAAAAAACCGTATACATGACATAAAAGCAATTGCAGAACTCAAAGAAAATGTTGTGCCTTAAAGTGCACTTTACATTATTGGATTTAGCATTTGATATTGCATTTGATTTGCTCAAATGTCGAAATATTTACGTTTACACTGTTTGATTTTACGTTTGACGTGAAGTATTCTATCTTTCATTTGATTTTAGATTTGATTTTTGAAAATAGGTCGGTGTCTATTTCCATTTGATTTTTCATTCGAGATTCGAGTTTTAAGCATGCGCAGTTTATCGTTTGTACTTACAACAACAGAAATGTTGCAGAAATAGCGATAGATAGTTGCTGTAATAAAATCTTATTGTGATTCATGGTCAATAAGTTACAACTTTTAAAGATAACAATACTGTTCGAAATTTCATCCTTTTAGGGTTATGTTTATACTTACAAATGCAAACTAAAACTAACAGTTCAGTCCAATCAAAAAGTCAAATAGATGTAAACAAAGAACTGTTTGTTTCTTTTGATTCGATCAGACAGAAATATCAAACACAAAAATCAAATACAAAAAATCAAAGTCTTATTACGCGAACTTTAATGCTGAACTGTCCAACTGCGAATTCCCCTTTTCCCGGTCGGCTTGCTTCCTTATAAACCGGGCTCTCTCTTCGAGAATGGCCTGGAACGCGACGGAGAGTCTCGGATTGATTCCACCGCTGACGTGATCTCGAAGCGCCCGAAGTTTCTGGTCTAAGGCGCGTCGGCGATGACGCATAAGACGGGCTGGAGCCGGAATCGTCACAATATATTTGTAGTTTTCATTGAAAATCAAAGTAAAATCATATGCTTCGTTTTATTCATTTACAGTGGAAAGCAAAAAATAGTAGACAAAAACAGTTTCCTGTAATTGTTCTTTCTCAAAATGGTATTGTTTAAGCACGACTTCACAGATGACATATAAGAAGTTTGAAAGCTTTCAAATTTAACAAACTTAAAACTTCTACGAAAATCATTTTAAAATGCCTTTTATAAAATGAAAAATGAGAAAGAACAATTACAGGAAACTGTTTTTGTTTACTATTTTTCGCTTTCGACTGTAGCTCAAGATCTCAAAAAAGGAGTCATCGATATTGTTATGAAATTGCGGTAAAGTTAATTACGTTTACTAATCGATAATCGCCAAAATCGATTTAATGTCTCGACACGTTGATTTGATTCAGTGTCTCGACTCACTGAACCGATTCAGTGTCTCGACTTACTGAACCGATTCAGTGTCGATTTGATTCGTTTCAATCAGTGAGTAGAGACAGTGAATCGAATCAGTGAGTAGAGACACTGAATCAAATCAACGAGTCGAGAATTCAGTGTCAATAAATCGAATCAGTGTTTCCGTTTCTCGAATCGAATCAGCAGATCCATGAATCGACTCACGAATCATTAGCTAACACTACTCCCTACACTGATTCTGGGAAGTTCATTTTTATTTTATTTTTTACGTGAAATTTTAAAATGTGGGAAAACTAAATTTTATTCTCAGTTATTTCAACTTTAGAATTTCTTCGCGAAATTCATTGAAAGGTCATATTAAATTATATTTAAAAAAAAAGGAGATGAAATTAATTTCTTTTAATATTTACTATCACGTACAACTGTCAAAATATTTTTAATTTTTACTATGACACAAACATCTCCGAACTTCGATTAAATGCCTTGAGGATAACCCAGATGAGTATCTCCCATCGTAATTAGGGCGACACATGGGACTCGCGTGTTCTGTTAAAACTGTGTCTCCTCAGTTCCTCACGGATAGGGTCTGCGCTATTAATTTTCATAAAATATGTATTAGTGGCGCGCTATTTTAAAACGTCCTAAAACTGCATGAAATCATCCCATCGGTTTGTCATATTTTACCATAAATGAATACAATATTCAGTTTTAATCGTAACATTTAAAGTCGAATTTTAACTTTTCACAAGGTACATGTTTTAAATACATATTTGAAACAAGAGGAGAGATTTTTGTGCAAGAAAAGCAGATACATTTTATAAGGCCAAACTAAATGTAAGCCTTTTATGAACCGGAATTTTGTACATTTTGTGACAATTACAAGTCAAATAATAATAATTACATACAATCATATTTAAAAATGAACTTGATTATGGCAAACTATGTATATGAAAATGTCTTTTTTATTTTTATCTGCGTACTTAAAGGTCTCTAAACTGTTCAACTTTTATAAAAGAAATTAAGACTCTATGGCCCAGTATTTTATTCAGGCTGGGTTTCTCAGTCCTAGTTTAACTTTAAACTCCTATTTATTCCCATGGTAGCAATTATAAAAACAATTGTTCCTATGGAAATAAACAGGAGTTTAAAGTTAAACTAGGACTGAGCAACCCAGCCTTAGAGTTTAACTTTAAGCTTCGTTTTATTCCCGTAGTAATAATTGTAAAGACAATTGTTTCCGTAGAAATAAAACGAAGCTTAAAGTTAAACTCCGAATGAACTACTGGGCCTAAGGGCCGGTTTTTCAATATTGGTTTAAACTCCAGTTCAAGTGACCTCAGTTCATCACTTGATCTCAGTTCTCCGTCATATAAATTAGCTGCTTGATCTGTATTTGAAAAACGAGTTTTACTCTAAACTCAGTTTAAACTCTGAACTTAGTTTAACCCAATATTGAAAAACAGGCCCTTAATGTTAAATGTTAGCGAATAGTTCTAAAAAAGCGTCATTTATAAAGACGTTAATACTGAAAAGATCATGCAAATAGAACGCATTTTTTTTAAATTCAATTAAATGTAGCTGAACGTAAAGAATTCTGATCCTTTGATTGTTTAAAAGTTAATAAAATAAGTAGTAATCTCCTTCTCCTTGCAAACGATTTTCATTCGGCATAAAAACGTTTAAATCCGAGTCATGTCTTGATACGGAAGGGCGATGAGCGAGGATGAAGACAATCAAATTTAAAGAGAGCCGGGACGACAGGACCTTATCCTCCGACTTGCCCGAAGAGATTTTCGTGTCAGAAACCGCAACCACCTCGATAAAATTCAGTTTCGTCCGATAATCAATTTATTAATTCGGAAAAAAATTAAAAAATGGCGTAACTTTCGACGCCTTGAAACTCTTTTGACGTGCTGACGTGAGATCGATTCAGCAGCTTGCGTAATGTGCTCGGTCTTGGCATGCAATTCTAATTGTTCATGGTTATTATCAACAATGCCGGCGAAATAAAGAAGTTGAGGCTGTGACTGCGACTTAATGAACTTTCTCGTTTATAATTTCAAATACGAATTAAGTTGAACTCGGATCGTTGCATAAGATGAGTTAAGTAATGTACATAGATATGTTTGTGTTTAAAATCAGGAAGAAGAATATGTACATTCCAACTAATACAAGATTTGTTTAGAATTTGAACCATGTGAATACACATGTGCAAGAAATTTCATATTTGAACGATTCTGAAAATATCTTTTGTTGGAATGTTTACAGAACCTGTAATTATTATAGTAAAGGAATTTAAAATACTTGCTTCTTTGCAGGTATTTGTGGAATTGTCCCAGATCTGTTCCTATTTTAAATTCTAGATTGTTGAAATACGAAACTGTATATTCCCTGTTACTGATAATACGAGAACACTAGGTACGTAGTAAGAGCGCAGTTCCGAACAGGTTTAGAACTGCGTGGAAACAAACCTGTAAACTAAACACTTCAATCAATGAAATATGTGAAACTGTTAAATTTAAAATTATTATATTAAAGATTTCATATAATTTCAAATTTATAGAACGTTTCTTTCGACACTGTTTGAATTTCTCTTTCCATTTCGATACAATAGTTGCATTTTGGCAATACTTGCAACGATTCGTTATGCTGCAAGATATAACGAAATAAACGAATCGTTACTGACCAATGTTATTCACTTTTTAAGGTACGAATAAAATATCTATTTCAGAAATTTCGTAACTGAGCAAAAATTCAAAGTGAAATTCTGTATTCTAAAGTGTAACAACGCCTATGACTATCGTCTCAAAAGTGTTCTACTGAATTAATAAAATAAATCATCCAAGAATACTACAATCGAGTTCCTAAACAAATCTCTTCAGCCCAAACTGCTTCTGATCATCCTGCGTAATTTCAAAATTTCAAAATGTCGAGACACTTATTATTTATTATTAACCTTCCTTTATCTATGCGTGACAAAATCTCGTGTAATAATAAATTTCGGCGTCAATTTGTATTATTTGGGTCAGCATATCGCAAGTAAGCACCTCGAGCCTGATAAGGAGGACCAACGCTGCTGCAATGTTGATTTAATCGCGGCTTAAAACTGTCGCAATTTCGGCGAACGTGAACCAAATAATTCGGAGCACGACTTTGAACTTGACGTGTGCCAAAAAAACATCGCCTATCTGCGTTATCCGCCACAAACAACAACAATAAACATACATAAGCACCGTCTGGATGATATAGGTACCTGAACAATGTCAAGTAGATTAAAAATGTCAAAACTAAGTAAACAATAAATTAAAAAAAAAGAATGGATTTCATTTCCGAAATCGAAAATAAACAATTTCAAAAAGAATCTCTTGTATTTCGAGTTTCAAGTTCAGAGTTCAGTTAAGCAGGCTTTACACGATGCAATTTGTATTGCAGTAAGAAGCAATTTTTATCGTACGTGTGCGCATGCGCATTGGCAAATGTGTCTGAACAATAATTGTTAATTAACCGCAATAAGACCACTCAAATATGAGGCACCATAAACATGTGCATTCAGAAATTGCTATCTTTCATTGCAACTACTCAGAAATAGCTTAAACATAAAGCCGTGAGCAAATGTGCAATGTTCATTGCATTGCATTGCATCAGTGTAAAGCCTGCTTTAGGAATTTAATCTGTAGAAGTTTTAAGGACAAAAAATTAAGTATCAATTGTAATTAAACGTGGTATTTTCCTGATGTTATATAACCACGGTTATTACGCATTTGCTTCCCGATAGAATAAAACCTGATACTGTCTGCATAGAAAAAAGACAGAGCCATCGCTTTCGCAATGACTCACAATTCGTTTCTATAGATACAAAACTTCTAGAATTGCCAATTAGCCAGCGCTTTGAGCTTTCCTGCGTTTCCTAGAAACAGACCACGCAGTTGGTGTTCATAAAACTATCCTATCCTACGCGCGAATTTTTTTATCACTAGCAGTTTTCCATCAATACTTCTCCTGGATACTGCGAAGGTTGTCGCGGTGGTTGGTGAAGGCGTCGCTTGTATAACAAGTAATATCAGAAACCTTTAAACGATTTCTTCGAAGGACATGTCCTTGTCTTGCTTTGGAATTTTATCGATCTTCTAAAAGTTATTTCTTTAATCTCGATTTGTTCAAATCAAAAATTACGATGATTAGACTATAAAACACTCTTAGAGCAACAATATTTTAGGTTGATTAAGACGTGATTATTGAATAAAATATTTTAACAGAAGTCTTAAGATGGATTTTCGAGTATTGTGAGGATAGTGAAATAAGAGCTTACGAAGAAATATGCAGAATGAACAGAAATTGGAGCACATGCAAAAAAATGATGAATGGCAGAATAGTATGATACTGACTCTCCTTGAGATAAGTGTTCATTAAGTAAATAAATTATGGAAGAATCAGGTGGAAAAAAAGAGAATACCAAGGAAAAGATGGAGGGAGATGGTGTTAGAAGGTGTACGAGAGAGGAAATTTATGTAAAGACGTAAAACGTTATCAGTAGGTGTGTTCGTTTGTTCTGCACTTTTCTACACTTTTGGCACCAACCACTCGTGAGAGAGTGAGATGTACAGGGTGACCCAGAGCTCCGTAAAAGTTCCATAACTTTTTTGCTATTCCAGGTATCGGCTTAATTTTTTTTTTGATAATAGGTGCGCTTCTCTTGCACATTTTAAAAATATTTTCGTTTATATACAGAATGTCCAAATATTATGTATTTTTTTTTTAAATAGAACCACCCCATCTTGATTTCATATTTGAATTCTAAACTAAGCTCTGCGTTAAATTCTCTCGAGTTATTTTCCCGTATCTGTCATACTTGTTGATGGGCATCAATTCTTTCTGTAAAATACTCAGATGCAAAGTTCCATTCAAAAATTCGTAACTTCTAAACCCCTAAAGATAACGCAACCGATTTTTTTTCAGTCAATGCTCTAGGCTGTGGCCAACCTTTCGAAATATTGCCGAGTCGTGAAGGGATGCTACGATTTTTTGAATATGATTAATTAGAAATAACAAAAACTCTATATCTTCAAATAGAACACCCTGTATATTTTCACACCATTCTATAGCGTTTTTGATGTACGGTTTGTAGGGTCCAATTCATATTCGAGGAGTTATTGAGAAACAATAATTTTTAGATGTAAATATTTAATAAACTACTGAAAGTTTCTAGTAGGCTGGTGCCAAAATGAAATATGGGTAGGGTGGGTTTACAGAAAGGAAATCAAATATTTAATTACGATTAACTATTTGATTGAGATTAAAATTAACGTTGCCTTAGTTTAACAATTTGATTTCTATGGCAACACGAATTTTAAGCTCAATCAAATAGTTAATCGTAATTAAATACATATTTGATTTCCTTTCTGTAAACCTATCCTAAGTTTGGCATAGTATTTGATTCTAACATTTGTTCCGTCGGAATGAATTTTACGCGACAAGAAATGATAAATATGGTTTATCGTATTGGCGAAGCCAGTAGAATTTATCAGCAAAAATATCCAGAAGCAAGATTACCCCAAATTATTACATTTCAAAAATTGAGGGATAGGTTTGAAGCGAATGATAACATCTGTTAAACTAAGCAAGAATTGATTGGACGGAGATTTCGTGAAGACCGTGAATTGGAAGTTCTCTTGATGACTCATGAAAATTCTAACTTGAGTACTCGGGAAACTCGAGAGAAACTGGCTTATCGCAAAGCAGTGATAATCGGATAATTTTGAAACATAAGTTCCATTCCTACCATATGGAACTTCACCAAGAACTCGTTGTACATGATTTTCAGAATCGAATAAATTTTTCGAACAGAATGCTTGAAATTGTGCTGAACTTTTTGAACAACATTTTGGTTTCGGATGAAGCTAAATTCAAAAAGAATGGTTCTGTTAATAGGCACAATATGCACTATTATGCAATTGAAAACCCTCATTGGATGAAAACCATCGACCACCAAAATAGATGGTCATTGAACGTGTGGGGAGGAATCATTGGAGGACGTGTTATCGGTCCGTTCTTTTTTGACAATGTGCTGAATGGCGAGAGGTCCTGGAATTTCTTTAAACCGATCTCCCCTTATTACTTGAAAACGTAGACTTAAACACAAGAGCGAACATGTGGTTACAACATGATGGTGGTCCAGTTCATTATCATCGTATCGTTCGACACTTTTTGAACCAAAGTTACACCAACCGTTGGATAGGAAGAGGAGGAACAATTGATTGGCCAGCTCGCTCCCCAGACCTGACACCCATTGATTTTTTTTCTCTGGGGGGTTTGTAAAGGAAAAAGTTTATAGAGTTCGGCCATCTACAGCTGAGGATATGAAGCAGCGAATAACCGATGCATTTCACTCTATTGACGAAGATATGCTAACTCGCGTGAAAATTCGATAATTTATTTTTCTAAGTATTGTTGAACTTGTTATTATTGTTGGGATTCTTCTATTATTAAACATTCGTCGTTTGCCTCTGGATGATCTTTGATTGTATTATTTGTATTAACTATTGGGAGATATAATATAATATAATATACTAGAAATAATATAATTTACTACAAATATTTACTTCTAAAAATTATTAACTCCTCGAATATATGAATTGGATCCTACAAACCGTACATCACTGAAAAGCTTATCGAAAACGCGATGGAATGGTGTGAAAATATACAGGGTGTTCTATTTTAAAAAATGGAGTTTTTGTTATTTGTAATTAATCATATTCAAAAAATCGTAACAAGCGTTGGAACATCCCTTCACGAATCGGCAATATCTCGAAAGATTGACCACAGCCTAGGGTATTGAGTGAAAAAAAAAATCGGTTGCGTTATCTTTAGCGGTTTAGAAGATACGAATTTCTGAACAGAATCTTGCATCTGGGGATTTTACAGAAAAATATAACGCACATCAAAAAGTATGACTGATACGTGAAAATGATTCAAGTGAATTTAACGCAGAACTTAGTGTAGAATTCAAGAATCAAAATGGGGTGGTTCTATTTAAAAAAAAAAACATAATTTTGATGTTTTTATAATATTTGGACACCCTGTATATAAACGAAAATATTTTTAAAATGTGCAATAGAAGCGTTCCTAATAACAAAAAAAAATCAGTCGATCCCTCGAATAGCAAAAAAGTTATGGAACTTTTACGGAGTTCCGGGTCACCCTGTATATAATACAGTGTAAGTACGAATGAAGTAGAGTAAAAGAGTTAAAAGTGTAGAAAGTACAGAAAAACGAATAAACCTTATGTCTATTAAACACACAGACAACATTCTCTATTAAAACGGATAACAGTTTCTCTAAAATTGATAACAGCTCGTTCTCCTCTCCTTGATGACAGATAACGGATAACAGTTTCTCTAAAATTGATAACAGCTCGTTCTCCTCTCCTTGATGACAGATAGCTAGGTAACCATACCCACACATTTAGAACATTGAACCTCTATATGTAATTATAAAGTACGTTCAAAAAAATCCGTTATCAAGTAGGCTTATGTCAAATGCAAATTTCATGTCATCTGGTAACCATACCATTATTATAAACATAACCTATCTTTTTATATCCATTTAATTACGATTTTGTCTACAAAACGGTTAATAAAAATGCAATTAATTAAATGACACATTTATTGATTGATTTTATAAATAAATTTCTCGAAGATGTAAACCAAGTATTTGACAGTTGACGCTGTTGACAGCTTGCAGTTATTTTAAGGTTGCAACATACGTACTAAGCTACGACGCGACGTGCCGTCAGAAAATAAAAGCAAGTTCAGAGCTTTCTCGATAACGAATTTTTTTGAACCTACGTTATAAAGTATATAACTTTACTATTCACTTGGAAAGATCACAATGGTCAATCGTCAAGCCCCATGCGCGTTTTGAACATTACCCTCGACCATGCCAAACCAATAAAAGAAGCAAATCGCAGCACAATCAGTTTTCACGATGCAACAGCAATGAGAACGTTAGCAGCGCAACAACAAGAGTGGTAGCAGCCCCGATGAAGTCCTTTTGTAATAACAGAAACGTCGGCAAAAGAAAAATTGTAATGTGGAAGCCATAAACAAAATCCAAGATTATTATTGAACATAAAATTTTCTTTAGCAAGACATCTATGTATTTTGGAAAAAAATTCAGATTGATTTCTGACAGAATTTCTGCATTGGACCCCTCATTAAACTAAAGTTTAGGTTTAGGTTTAGTTTAGGTCACGTTAAAATGGCTTCTGCATGCGCTTAGCTTTAGGCTTCAATTTGTACCCCGTCACACTTGATAATGTCATAATTTTGGACGAAACCGCGGTCGTGTATTTTGCCACGAATAAAATATTGTAGATTGGCTTCGCCTTTTCTTTTCGATTTAAACTTTAAATTTAAATAGATGTCTCTTCTTGATATGTATCTAAAAATTGTGTACACCTGTTTTATTTAATAATATTTATTATTATTTGTCCATATAATATCTATTTCATTACTTTCTTTAAGAACAAATGTTCTAAAACGGTTAAGGTTAAAGAAGTCGCAGTTGAAGAAATGTTAACGCGTAAAAGCTTAGATTTATGCGTTTTGCTCTTGAGCTTGCGTCTCAATCAGTCTTTATCAAGAAAAATACTTTGCTGCGCTCCACATCGCGACTGTTGTGACTATTAATTGACCTCAATTATGATAACCAGATGAATTTATTAATAGGAGACTTGGAGTACGAAAAAAAACGGCTCAAACAAGGTCTTAGATTTTTGCTTGTCTGACACACTATTAGGACTTCATACACGCAAGTATTTATTGACACGATACAATATCAAAACTTCTTTTCTATGTTTTAGGTCAGCTTTTTTTTATTATGATTTGATTAATAGCAAGTACAGTACGTCCCTTTATTCTAATGTCTTAAAAATACCTAAGAAGAATGAAGTAAGTAGTCGTATGTACATGTATGATGTGGAGGATCAATTTAATTGTAAAAAAAATAATGAAAGTAAGTTCGTTCATCAGTGGAGACCCATGTCATTGTGCTGCCAACGGCGGGCAGGCCATAAGGAAGAGTTAACAGTGAAAGTAAGAAACAGTTGACACGGTTCGTCGTGACTAGAAATTCTGCGGCACACGTCATCTACGGGCTAGTTTAACGTTACACGGAACAAGACGGCGGAACAAGCCAGTGAAAGTGTCGGTGATGTTGTAGACCAGACCGACCATCATCGACGGAGATAGGCGCAGGAAATGCCACAGCCGCTCATGTTCGTCTCAGAAAGGGAAATCGTCGACTATAAATGCGACTTCTGGTCTATTAGCAATATTGAGTAACCGCTTTTACTTGTCGGCGACGTTTCCCATGACGGCGAAGCCGAAGCGAAACTTTCTATTTTAGTCTATTGGGGACGTAGAATGAACTGCAGGTCCAAGGTTATGAATACCATCAATCAAGAATTACAAAATTAATTTTTGCTCTTATCTAACATAACTGAATTTAGGAATTTTTGAAACAAATATTAATTTTGGCTCAAGTACTTATAGGCAGTCATAAAATTTACGACTGATAAAGTACTTTTTTTATTTAGCTTTCAATACCTAGTGCAACAAAATTTCTAGACTTTGATTTCATTGGGCGTATACGAAAATAACAAAATTACCTATGTAGAACTAGAAATGAAGTATCTGAAATATAATAAACTACAAGAGAGTAAGTCAAGGATGTATCTGAGAAAAGAAAAGGGCGGAGGTGGAGGAAGATGGAGAATTTATATCTACAACAGTTACAAAAACTTTGAATGGAAAGATCTACATATTTAGAAGATATGTATTTGGAGGGTAAAAGTACCCACAAAAATTGATATCACTAAGGCTCGGTTTCTTCAGCTTTAGCTTTAACTCTCGATTTATTGCCGTAGTAACATAGTAACAATTATACAGGGAAGTCACAAATGATTTCAATCCACGTGACCCTCCCGTATAGGCAACACATTATACTCTGTTGGTAGCAACACAGTGCTGTGTGTTAAATCATTCGAGGATGTAATGCCTGCGATTTACAAAGTGGTTTAACACAACAAAACACCTACTGCCACGAAAGCCAATTGACAAATATACGCTAGTAACAGCAACCTCACTTTTCTCAGTGTTGCCACTTCTAGAAAACAAAACCGAATTCGAATTGGTCACGTGTAATTTATGATTTATTTTAAGTTTTAAGTTAACTCAAAGTGAAGAAACTGGAGCTTAGACGAAAACTATGGTTTTCAGTAAGCACGAAGTAAAATAAGGAACAAAGTAAAATTCGCGAAATTAAACAAAGTAAACGACCTCTGGTGGTCAATATTAACACATACCATCAAAAGGGTGAACAACATTTCACTAATTGGTTTATTAAACCAATCCGTTAAAAACATGCACCAATGTAACTTTCATATTTAACGCTATGTTGTTCACCCTTTCATCGGTCATGTTGCAATTAACAGCGACCTCTCGCGTTGACAATTAGGTCGCGAATACTGGGTGGCTTCAATTGTGACAAACTTGCAATATATCAATACTACCGAGTGACTATAAATGATCCAGATTTATTTTATTAGATTGGCAACACTTTTCAAAGTTTATGTTGGTATGCTGGCTTTTCAAATTTAAAGTTTTTGTTGGATTGACAAATGCATTTATTGACAAATCAAAAATGAAATGAATCAACGTGAATTATCACAATTTTTCATCGTTATTTATACCAAAATTTACAATGTCGATTAGTTCTATAACAATTGTCAACTTTAACCAAATAAATTAATCAAGTAATCGAACGAAAATAACGAACTATGAAAATAGTGCCAATTTCTCAGTGTTTCCAACCTACCAAATTTGCTTCGACCATTTACAGCCACATGGTATCATAAATAGTAACGATTGAACTGACATGTCCTTAGCCAAAAATTAATAGTTTTGGAGAAAATTGTAGTTCAAAATTGAACCCAAAATCGCGTACAGCATCGCGTTGAATGAAAGCTCATGCATTCCACATCTGTATCTAATAAAGTTTTATTGTTTTGTATCTCAGATTGCGACGACCTTGACAAAGTGTTTACAATCAGTTCTTTTGTAAAGTTACCCGTGAATGTCGAGCCAAGTTCGCCAGAGAGAACGCCTATCTAATTTCGGTGAAACAAAACGCAATGGAAAAAACGTCGCGTCGTGTAGACTTCTCAAGCCTACTATTGATAGAAAAACGCAATGTATTCTACTGAAGTACACTCAAAAAGTCCTCTAATAAAATAACAAATACAAAATAATAATGAATAATAATTAAAGCGATCCCACCACATTACATGCATCTTGAGGCACCTCTACCGGTTGTTAATTCTGATGTCATTCTCGTCAATTTCTTGACGAATACTTTCAAGAAAAGGTAGATCTAGATTAAAGAGAATATTTACTTTTCAACAGGTGGTCCGCAAACGACGAAAATTGAGCACTCGTGACTTCATCGAGTTTCAAAAGCGTTTAAGGAAGTAAATAAAAATGTATTTGAGAACACTATGAAAACTAGGGGTACCCAACAAGGAACTCGAAGGTATGACATAGCTGTTCGGTTTCACCAATGCTATTTAACATACCGTAGGTCTCATCTAAGTATGTATCACCATTTGTTTCAATCTCCAAAAAAAGTTTTAAAAAAAGTTTACTATGTGTCAATTTCATAATGTAACTTAACCCTTTCCCGTCAACTTTATTTCAGAATTTTTTGAACCAAAATTACTATTGGGCTAAATATGTTCCATCAAGATTTCAGAAAAGTCTATTGATAACAAGGTGCGTTGTATATGGGTTATACGCTGTCTCAACCGTGTTTGGGAGTCCCTAGTTACCGATCATAAGGTCGAAATTCATTTGATTTGAATAATACGTAATAATAATTGTATGTTCATGTCATGTCACATATATAACACATATCGTCGGTTTGGAAGAAGACTGTCACAACTCAAAATTAACAGATTTTTAGGGGAAGCATTTAAAAATTTTACTTGATAAAAGGCACTCAGATCTCGGCCTCATGAACTAATTAGAAACCATAATCGTTGTATGAATTACAACTTGTGACTCTTTCACATAAAAATATAGACAAATTACAGTTGTTTCATTGAAGAAACATAAAAATGAATGTTTTTGAGTTGTGACAGTCTTCTTCCAAACCGACGATATCCCTTAAGTTAGTACGGATGGGTCATATATGTCCCAGCTACATATACTGCGTGATTTTTTAAATTTTTTATCAACTCTTGCCATGAAATCTGGATGGCATGTCGTAGCTTTACCGTAAAGCAGCATAAAGGAGTGCAATGATGTACTTTTTACTTAAGCTAAGACATGCCGTCCAGATTTCATGGCAAGAGTTGATAAAAAAATTAAAAAATCACGCAGTATAAATAAAAACGGAACCAAAAATTATTTCATTCTGATAAGAAGCTTTCAATGATAAACTATTATCAAAATAAATGAAAAAATTCCAGTAATTTCAAAATAATAAAAGTCATATTTCTGAAGCATCTCGAACACTGGGACACATATGATCCATTCGACGCGAAAGTTTTAAATGAGACTTAAAATTAAAGTCACATTCAGATGTGTTAAAAAATGTTTTCATATCTGTTTTGACATCAGAAAGTGACTTTATTTAAAGTCTTTTTTAATTCCATTAAGAAACTGGCCCTATGTGCGCTAAAAGGGTATTGGGATACAAGGTTACTAAAGAGAGTAGGTTGCCTGGTAAGTCGTGGAGTGACGCGTCATCCAGTAGGCCATCTATTTGTGTACATGCATTAAATGGGCCTACTGAGTGACGTTGCGATGACGTTGAAAGTTACCAGGCAACCTGTCTCTTTAGTAACCTTGATTGGGATATTAACTACCTTCACGCAGTTATGCTAATTTTTTTTTGTTATTGTTTACTTGGTAATAATATTTCTTAATTGTCATTGATTTTTATTTTTCTTAGCTATAGGTTTCGCTATATCGCTTTCATCAGGCTGCTAATGTCAAACACTTTGAATATTTCAACCAGGACCAGGACTGCGGAATCGGTACATAAAACTTTCGACTTCAACTCCGACTCCAATTCCGACTCAACCCTGACTCCGACTCCGACTCTTTTACAAAATATATACAAATTGTATATTAATTAGTTATTGATTGAAAGTAAGCAACTTACTATAAATCTATAGTGTAAAAAAAATTTTAAATTTTAAACTCAAATCAAAACTGAGAAAATGAAATTATTGACGTTTTATTTGTATCAAAAGGTTACATAAACAACTACAGGCGACGGAGTTTTATCGACTCCAACTCCGATTCCAGTAACACAATGATTCAGATTGACGACTCCGACTCCATAGCCCTGATTTCAACTTTAATCATTACAAAAAAGGAAGAGAAATTTTAAAATTTTTGATTATAGTTAATTGTGTAATTTAACAATTTTTATGTTTAACTTTTAAAAACATTTTCAAAAAAATCACGTTTCCTCAGGTTGATAAACACTCACTTGTTAACAGTGATGTACAGTCGCAATCATAATTCATGACGCTTACAAAAAGTTTATAGAACATCGTACCCATCTTTTTCAAAACTATGAACGTCGATTGCATCCAAATCTTACTACTTAAAAGTGAATCTGGGACGTCGTAAATAATTTTTTGCTCGTAAATCACAAATAAAATGTCCACGATGAAGTTTTTTTGTAAAGGTTACCTCATGAATTAATATTGCGACTGTACATATTTAAACTTGTATTTGATATTTTATAATAAAATTAAAATGTTTAAAGGAAATCAATGTAAAAATAAAAGCAGATATTAAGATTAGAGAGTTTGTAATGTAAGAAAACAGAGTTTGTGAAAAAGGACCGAGGGGAATATTAATAATGTCCATTAATTAGTTCCCTTTCTGACAATAGCACATTTGACAATTGACGTATCCAAGTTCTGTTTCATTAGGGTCCTCTAATTAATACGAATGCGTAATTCTGTTTCGAGGATAAATAAATTAATTCGAAAAGGTTGGAGGAGGAGGTGTATAAATTACTATAAAAAAATAATTGAATTGAAGAGTTCATAAGTTCAAGAAAATTTCATCTCAAATCCAACTAGTTTCGGCTAAAGACATAAAGTCTGTTCGAACCTCGAGTTCTGAGTAATTCCGAACCGTTCAAAACATGCACTCATCAGAGATGTATTCTCAAAGGAGCTGTCAAAATGATTCACTACTTCGAAGGCCAACTGATTCGAACAATTCTGAACTGGTCAAAACCTCCGGTTCGAACAAATCTATTAGTGGCGGATTTCACAAATGTTACTTAAATTTAATCATCCGCTAAAAGTAAACGTTGCCATGGTTACATGTGTTGAAGGTATAGGAATGATTATTCTTAATCGATGATTAAAGTTAAGTGACGTTTGTGAAATCCAGCGTCTTAGGTCTGTTTGAACCCCAAGTTCTGATTAATTCCGAACTATTCAAAACATGCACTCATCAGAGTTGTATTCTCAAAGGAACTGTCAAAATAATTCACTACTTTGAAGGCCAACTGATTCCAACAGTTTTGAACTGATCGAAACCTGTGGTTCGAACAAGCCTATAGTTTAAACTACTGTCTTTGTGACAATTGATAAACAATAATAAAGACTCAACACATTTGATCACATTTCTAAATTATAAGTTAACAATGCCGAGTCAAAATAAAATTAATTAAAAGTTTGTATAAGGGAACAGCCACAACATCTTAAAATTTATTGATTTTACTGTAGGTAAAAGAAGTAGAATTAATTCAAAATATTAAACTTAATGATGAAGCGTGTCAAAATGGACGCAGAAGATCTTTCTAGCATTACCACAACTGCCGCCGTCTTTATTTCAACTTGAAATTACTAAACCAGTATTTTTATCCTTATCGCTTTAATCCTTTATAACAACAATAAGAAGAAAAAGAAAGAAAAATTGGCTGGTTACAATTTAACGAACTATTTACAAGTTCCCATTTCTCTTAAAATAGTGTTCAGCAACATCGCGAATTTATTACCCCTTCCAGCATCTTGATGTTATTTTTGTACTCTCTCCTCTTCTCATATATATATATTTTCATTTTTTGGTATGTATATTTTAGTAAGTGTTCTGATTTTTTACAGCCATCATCAAATCAGTTAACTACCCCTTTTTTGTAATAAAACGAGGTTTCTATTCAAGATTTATGGCTCTAGTTTGTTTATCTTAATTATGAATGAATTCGTGTGGAGCAAAAAGATTAAAAAAAGACGAGGGTGGTCGCCGTTCGATTTTCCGTTGCTCATGCTCATAGTGCTTGATAGTACTCCTTGGCTCGCGTGCTGCGAAAAGGTAAGAGGAAGATTATTGGCAGAGTAAGTTGGTTGTAGAGCTAGAGGCCGTCGTTCTCCTCGCGTGCTATGCGCAAGGCAGGCAGGCTACAAGACTACGCCCACCATTACTGACCTACATTACATGGGGTTGACGACCGGTGGAAGCCCCGTCACACTACTGAAAGCTACAAAACCTCGGAAATGATTTAGTACATCATCAGCAATCGTTATTGTACTTATTGTTTTCATTGCTGGTTATTTACTTTGGAATTCTGTATGTGACACGGTTTTATTGGGCAGAATATCCTTCTGCTAATTTTATACGTGGGGGGGAGGAAATTAGTCGCATAGCAAATTTTCCACTGCTTTGAATTAGAAAATTGACATTTACTTGTATTGCATAACGTTTCTGTATATTGTAAAAAAAATAAACAATCAGTTCAAGTTAAATTGGCATTTCCGTATAGGACGATGAACGCTGGGAATCTCATCCTTTGGTTTCGTTTGTTCTTTGCAAAGTCTATTTATTATATTCTTACTAATTTTAGGGCCGGTACTTTGAACACCGATTAACTTTAACCATTGGTTTATTCCCATAGCTACAATTGTAGAGACAATTGTTTCTATGGGAATAAACCAAAGGTTAAAGTTAATCGGTGTTCAAAGTACCGGCCCTTATGGTATTAGTTAAGACTTAATCAATTAATAAATTGATGTGTCATATCCAAAAATTGGGTAATATGATGATATGTAGTAAAATAATACTTCCCAACTTTCTCTCGATATTTATTTTGACGACCGGTTTCGGTTATAGAACTATCATCAGGTCGACACCGTCAAATATGAATATTTATTATAAACTGCATAAAATTTCTGGTGAAGAGGAGAAGAAACAATTAACGTGTAACTTGCTTGGGATCTGCTGTCAAAGTTTGTCAAATTTTGTCAAACTGTTTATAATAAATATTCATATTTGACGTTGTCGACCAGATGATGGTTCTATAACCGAAACCGGTCGTCAAAATAAATATCGAGAGAAAGTTGGGAAGTATTATTTTACTAAATATCATAATTAATAAATTAACCAAAGAAAGAAGACGTCACAAAAATCTCAAGGGAAGTATTTTTGCACAAATTCCAAATAGCTTTTGGAAAATGAATAAAATTTGTCAAAAGAATTTATATATTTATTTTTACTGAACTAGCTAGACTTGATAGAACTAAATAAACAGGAATAGAAAAATAGAATAATAATGGGCGACCTTATTGGAAGAGTGCCTAGGTAATAAGAATGAGGGAATAGAATGCTGCTTAGGGAAGCAAGGACAAAAAGCAAGAATCTCAAACGGAGAACGAATAATAGACTTAATATCGGAAACTCACATTTCGAACATTGAGAAAGACAGAAGGTTACAAAAAGCCCCAAAGAAGGGAAATAAAGAAGATAAAAGACAATAGAGTGAAAAGAAATTGGAAGCGATCATTTTCTACTAACAATGACATTTTTGGCAAAGAAAAAAAGAAGAGATTAATCGAAGTAAAGTTCTAAATACTATAGGCCACAAACACCCTTATGGCCGATTTCTTCACCATGTTTAACCTAAAGTTAATTTATCTAACAGTTGGAATGTGACGTACAGTTGGCCGTACACATACTATGGGCCAGTTGTACAAAGTAGGTTTAAACTGACGCTCAACTGAACCAGGTTTAAAGTAAACAAATTCGCATAGGATCTTAATGACATATGGCAATTAATGCATTCGTAAATAAAATTTGATGCGATTTTGTTCACTTTGAACCTGGTTCAGTTGAGCGTCAGTTTAAACCTCCTTTGTACAACTGGCCCTTAGTGTCACATTCTAACTGATAGGTAAATTTAACCTCAAGATAAGGCGATGAAGAAATCGGGCATCAGTTGCAGAAACATTCCAGGAAATATTAAATGAGAACCTTAAAGAACCAAAAAGAAGTTAAATGCGGAAAGACTTTAAAAAGGCCTTGCTAGAGGCAGCTGAAAGAAGCTGTGCAACAACAACAACAGTGAACAGAGATACAAAGAGAAAAAGAGAAGAGAAGAAGAAAAAAATATCTGAAAAGCAGGGCCACATACCAGCACCAAAAATATAAACAAGCAAGAAGAAATGTTAAGAAAATTATCAAAGAAGAAAAAATAAGAACTTGGATGCAACTACTTCGTACAGATATAACCAAAAACTATTCTTCGGAACGAACGGACGCATAAAGCAAAAAATAATACAAACCTAAATAATAAAAAAGATAAAAATGGTGACATAATCAAAATTATGAAAAGATGGAGCCAATACTTTAAAGAACAGCTGGAAAGTAATGACACTACAGAAGAAGAAGAAGCCCAACAAGAAGATATAATAACAGAAATAAAGAAGAAGAGGAAATCACAGTGTCAGAGATAAAGGACGCAATAGGAAAGACCAGAAAACTCAAAATGCCAGGATATGACATAATAGCAGAACTTTAAAGAATAGCTGGAAAGTAATGATACTACACAGGGAGAGCCCAACAAGAAGATATAATAACAGAAATAAAGAAGAGGAGGAAATCACAGTGTCAGAGATAAAGAAAGCAATAGGAAAAACCAAAAACCGCAAAGTGCCAGGACATGACACAATAGCAAACGAAATGCTAAAAGCATTAACGGAAGAAGGACAGCTCCTTAAGCCTGGCAAATACGAATTGTTATACTAGTATTTAAAAAAGGAAACGATCAAGTTATGGCAAACTATCATCCTACTCAGCGCTGCTGCAAAAATTTTCGCCAGATTGTAGAAAAACGAGTCAGAAAAGAAAAGTACTGTGGAAGACACAGCATGATGCCATACATACTTATTGTGAAACAACTAACAGAGAAGAAGAAAGAAAATTACATATTGCTTCATAAGCTGGAGAAAAAGAGGCACATAACAAAATGTAATACGAAGTATCAAATGCTTATTCAACAAACTATGTTAAAACAGAACATGAAACTTCAAGGAGAAAGTTCGAGACAAACAAAGGAGTATGGCAAGAGCCCACAGTTGTTTTCGTTAATACCTGATAAAGCAATAAAAGTAGTTAAACACGAAACAAAAAGATATCAAATAGGTTTCTGAAAAATGAAGAAAATAGAAATTACAGAGACATTCTATGCTGGTTTGGTTTTTGCTGACAATGCACTCAAGAAATATTAATACAGAAAAAACTAAAACAATGATTTTGAATAAAGAAGAAAATCTATATTAAATAAAAACAGAAGGCAGACTGTAAAACTTAAATATCCAGGAGTAAATATATCGAAGGATGGAAGGGTGGACTATGAAGTTACGGAAAGAGCAGTAGCTTCTTCTGGAGACGAAGATATACCCTAAAAAATCTTTATCTTTATATTGTCCTACGATTCTGAATGAAGGATAACCAGAGAAGCTCACAGAAAGAAAATACAAACTGCAGAAATAGAGAACAAAACATTATTGGACCAAATAAGAAATGATAAAGACTAAATACAAAAGAAGATGAACAAAATATCGAAGAAAACCAACTGAGATGGTATGGACATGTCAAAAGATTGGATTAGAGAAGGATAATACTAGAAGCAGGAAGATAACTAAAAAAAACATGGCCAAATGAAATAAATAAAGCTATAGAGAAGAAACGTGAGAACCTACGAGAAATATAACAAAAAATACAAGATCAGAAGTAATGAGATGAAGTTTGGGGGAGAGATCAACTCCATTCCAATTCTTACACCGGTAAAAGGGTACATAGATCCTACAGGATGAAGTAAGTAAATGCTTTTTTTAATAATGATTCGGATGGGACAATTATTGTAGAACTTGAAATACAAGATTAAATTCACATGAAACTTACAAGTGCTCATCTGCTTTTGCGAATTTGCTGCCGAGGATCAACGCTCTATTAAAAATGATTTTGCAACGTCATGTACGTACAATGAGTTCCACTGTAAATTTATTAAGGAGCTCGTTCAGCAAGCACTTTTGCATGTACGATTCATCCTAAAAAAATATATCCTGGCTCTGCTGATGATGTTAAACTGTCCATTAAAAACTTCCTTTTTCAGTGAATAGTTCCACAAATACAGGATAGATTTTATGATTCCCAAATTAATACAAACAGCAGTTGTAATTTGTGTTTATCGCTGTAAACCTGAGAGGGTGCAACTTCTAAGTACACTGTATCATTATAATTGAAATAAATTAATGTGCATCTCTCTCTCTTGCAGGGTAACGTCTTTAAACTGTTTACAAGAATGCAATAAAAGCAAATTATTTCCGCTATTAATTACGTACTTTTAAGAGTCATAAAATCCACTTTAAGATACTTCGACAATGTAAAATTTTGAAACATTGTATGTACACTCATGGCCAAGTAAAACGTTACGATTCGAATGACAGATAATTCTTAGCGGTTTCCATTACAGGTCAATAAGGGCAATTGTACCTACGTAATATGGTTTCTGATACTAACTATTCTAGAAGAAACATAGTGTTTTCAATTGGCTGCGCTAGTGTGGACTCAGGGTATCTTCATCTCGTATTATTACATGAGGTTAAAACAAGATGCAAATGCTTTGAATGTAACCAGTGCAGGTGAAACGAAAACGCTATTAACTAATTCCACAGGTATTCATCATTGCTAACTATTATATTTAAAATATACAGAGCAGTCAATGGAAATTAAAATGTATGGAAATTGAATTGGGCGCTGGCACGAGCCAGTTTGTCAATGGTTACCAAAAAATATTTTATTTCCTCTGAATTGTTCTTCTGGCCATATTTTAATTTGAGGCGATTGTTTTTAAGTTCTCTTTTAATTTTGTTTGCTTTTGATGTTCCTTCTTTAATTTTTTGCGCCTAGTCCTGTTCTGTCTGTACTGAGACCAATCCCAAACTATTGTTACAGTTTTTCATGTCTTGATCTTATTCTGATTGCTCTTTCTCCTTCGTTCTTATTAACACAATTCTAATTGTCTTCCTGCCTCTTCCCTTTCATTACGATTCTATTTGTTCCTTCTCTCTTTTCCCTATCATCACTTTTCTAATAATTGTTCCTTTCCTTTCTCTTTCCTAGTACAACTGTTCTTATTAATCTTCATTATGTGTAAATAACTTTAACTATGTATAAAGCCGACAGGACTTAGCTATATTTTCCCTTACGTCTTCTAAATGAGAATTACAAAGGTACATTAAAGTACAGTCAGAATTAAAAGTAATGTCTCAAGCAAACATCGACAAGAATTCAATGCTTACCTGTTCTTGTCCACTTACTGGTTACAGCGTTCAGAATTGATTATACAGCAATTTAACTTTTTATTGGGGAGACACTCCTTTTAATTCTGATAATGCGAAATGTTCTGTACCTCCCACTTTCAAAACCTCCGTTACATTAAACTCCCAATAAATACACATATAATTTTACACTTGGAAAGGCCCGCTAATTGCTTTATCTAATCCGCTAATCTCTGGCGTGTGTGACCTTTATCCAGCATTCAATATTTTAAGGTTAAACAACTATTTCACAGGCTAATAGTAATCACGCATTAATTTCTAATGGGGCCCGATTGAATTTATTTATTTATTTCGAGCGGAAACAATTTAGTTCCGCCCCAAAACGCAACGAGGAGGGAAGTACAACATGTAGTCATGATGTAATTAATTTCGATACCAAAACACCGATAGCATCGGAAGATTACTTTTACACACCGAATACGAGTAACAGACACGCGAAGTGCTTGGGTTTGTGTATTCGCTGGATTTTTTTATGAAACACGAATTATCCCTCTGAGTCGAGTCGTCAAAATTCAAGTGAGTCAAAGGGAGCATTTTTTCCTTACCAATGAAAACTTTCATAACTGGTACAATAATTTTAAATGAACATTTTATACTTATTGAAAACCGGAGAAAAAGGTTTCGCTTCTCCTTTGAAGTCAAAAGATTTGTCGTTCATAGAAAAGTGTAGGTCGGCAAAATAACAAATCAGAAACAGCCTCATTTATCCTTAGACGAACTAAAACTGTTTTCCTTGAAGATTTTTTTTTGTGTTATTAGAACTTCTACTCAGGCCCAGTTTTGCAATCGTGGAATAAGGACGGAATAACTGTTGGCCGAATATCCTTCCATATCTACGTCACATCAACGTCATGTTATTCTAAGAATAATGCTTATCCAACGATTGTAAAATCGGGCATCAGTCTTCCTATTTTTATTCAGATTAATGAACGTCTTTCAACTTGATCCTATCAAATATTTCAAAAAGGATCCTCTTTCAACTTCTATAAAAAGTATACAAAGAAGTTGAAAGACCTTCATTAATCTGATTGTGAGTAAAAATGAGAAGATTTATTGCCTCATTGTTCAAGTGATTAATACTATTTTCCTGAGTGGGTTTTTTCTATTAAACATATTCGATTTTCAATAGAAGAAAAACAAAGAGATTTTTCACTTATTAAAAGAAAACCTTCATTTATCCTCATTAGTTGGAGGAATCAATTACTGCAAATCTTAGATCAATCAAAGGGTCGTTTCTTTGAAAACCTTTCCATATCTGATAAGAGGTCCATTACCTCATTCTTATATGATTTTTTCTTGAAAAGAGATTTTCCAGCAAATAAAGCTTTTTGTTCTTTTATAAAAACTGCCTTCATTTATCTGAAAACGTTATCATTAATTCGAGGTAAATAGAATATTGGGAGTTATAAAAAAGAGCATCCACGTGGATAAAGAAAAAGTGTGTGAAGTAATCTGAAATGAATCGACACTTTCTTAAAAAGTTATCCAAATTGCACCAAATAAAAACCTCGCGAAATGCAAAATAATAATTAAAAAAAAACATTGAGGAGATATTTCTATTTATAAAAAAAAAATGTTTATTGATATTTAATAACAGTTTGAAGGAATTAACGTAGTTCTTTTCAGAGTTTTTTCTTAAAGGATATTACATTTTTACTTTGGCAAAAATGTAATAAGTTACAAGACCATAATCAAGAGGACGAAGGGGCGTTTTTAATTTTTAAAATCCATCGTCATTCACACGATTATAATCTTTGTCAATTCCAAGTTAACAGATCATGTTTTCCTTAACGATTTTTCAAAGTTTGTTAAGTTTCTCATCAAATAAATACAAGTTAAACTATACCAATTAAGCTAACGAAAGACACTTTCTAATTAAATAAAAACACCATAAAATTTGTAATTGTATTTCTGAGGGATAAACGCTGTTATTCCCAATTTTAGTAACACAAATTCTTTAAACGTCTGCGTCTGACGAAGCTGTCAAACGATAGCGAAACGTTAAGTAGTAGTACGCATTTTCAGTGTCCGTTTAAAGAATTTGGGATACAATTTTCGTCGGACAAGACCCTACTTTAATTTCCAATTTTAGGGCAAAAATCGACCGCAAGATGTCGCGACCTAAACTGTTTATTATAATTAATGACTTTCCATACAGACATAATATACATGTTTTGATTTTTAAGAAGTCATGAGTGGGACATGTCGCTAGACGAATTTAGATGTAAAGACCTAGAAATCAGTAAGGAATATTGGAGGTCTGTAGGAAGAAGAACGTGAGGAAGAAACTAGGAGAGAAATGGGTACAGATTAAACAGAATTGAAAACAAAGGAGGAAGCTCGGAGGAAGAATCGATAGAGAATAGTTAAAGAAAAATTTTTGAGGAGTTGATTTTCCCAAAACTCTGTTCCACTTTAAATCAAATTTATTGTAAAAGCAACAGGTAAATAAATGAGGAACTAAAATTTGGAACTAACATAAATACAGTGAAATATCCCTAAGACGGACACGGTTCGTTCCGGATCTTGAGATCTTGTATCCGATTAAGAGGAATGTCCGGAGATTCAGCGTTAGTGTTAGATACGCATTTAATCGGTTCCCAGAAGGATGTCCGTTGGAGAGGAATGCCACGTAAAAGAGTATCCGACGTAGAGAGGTTTCACTGTATTTTATTTTAAGTAGAAACCATAATATGAGCTCTTTCTTTCCTCATTTAAATTTAGATAACAATTTTTTTATAATCTTTTCACTTTTCACGTTTTCACGTTTCGCTATCATTTGTCAGCTCTGGAGGAAGCTGTCAACGTTTCGCTATCGCTTGGTACCTCTTGACGAAGCTGTCAAAAGAGAGCGATGCCAGTGTTTCTTTAACTATTTTTCTTTCTACAAGTCGTGGTTTTAAAGACTATAAATAAAATGTACAAAACAATGGTTAAGAAATCGTCTAAGCTTTTTTGATTTAAAGTGGAATTTTGTTATTAAATTCAAAGATAATTGATGGTATGTTTCCGAACAACATTTTATCAAAAAAATACCAGCTTCTGTGCTTATAAAATTCGTAAAACCATCTTCATTCCTTTGATGTTGATAGTTTTTACCAAAAAACTCAAATACAGATAATTTTCTCAGAAAGCATTGGGTTTTAATTTAATCAAAATATACATTTGTAGACAGGTAGTTAAAAAATTAAAGAATAACATAAAGCTAAAGTTTCTAATTCATGAAAATCACCTTCATTCTTTTGATGTACAGCTGCGGAATCAAAAAGCGGGACGGTATAATGTCGTTAGTTTAATTCTTACTTCTTAATTCTGGTAACTACATAGTATAGTCGTCCAAGTTTTGTATCGGTTTTATGATCTTGCTATAAAAAATTCTTCAAAGAGACCGGCACTGCGATGTCTGTGTCTCCACTCTGTCGCTTTTTTTTATAGCAAGACCATAAAACCGGTACCAAACTGGGATGACTATAACTTAGCAAACTTCGTAGTTCATAATATACAATCGTTCTGTTTGTACTTAAAATTAATATCGTATAAATTTTAAAAAAATTAAACAGTGAAACAATATTAGTTGAATACCAAAAGACTTGTCTCGCTTTATGATTCCGCGGCTGTACCTATGCAGATAGTTTTTATTATCAAACCCGCAGGTACAACTAATGGTTGCAGATAGATGGTTTTTATTATCAAATATAGACACAATTAGTGAATGGTTGATGATTATTTGATTATTTTTGAAAGACGTTAATTTTTAATCCCATTAATTTACATGAGAAGTCAAAAGATTTATAGAAAGAATTTCGTTTATCTGATGTAGGCAGTTTCTATCATTAAATGATTTTTGTTCAAACGACACTAATTTCTAAGCTCAATAGAATTCAGGAGACAGTTAAGTAATCGAAAGTGCTTTATAAAACCACCTTTATCCATATCATCTTCCCGACAAATTCAAACGAAGAATCTTTTTAATGATTTCTTTCATCACCACTCAATTTTTTTACAGACCAATAATAAAACAATTCACACAATTGCAAAAACGTCTATCTGAAATAGATGATTTTATTCATAAAATTAAAATAAAATTAGCAACAGCTAGTGGTTTTCCCTCAAAAATATTAATTTTGAATACAATACAGAATGATACCTAATGATGTAATGATATTTTAGTTTTGATTTATAGAAACTATCTTCATTAATTGGATAAAGGTGATTTTTATCAATGCACTCAAAGCGAGTTAATCAATCAAACTCAAATGGACTTAGAGAAGTAATAAAGTGGTCTGCGATCGTCCTGTGTAGATGGTTTTAACATCAAACTCAGACAGAGTTGACAGTTGACGGTTCTTCCTCAAGAAAAAACCTTAACAACCCTTAACCTTAATAAAGCAAGTTTAGTTTCGTCTATTCGATGCAAGTGACTCTTAACATCAAACATAATGGAAGTGATTCACGTCTTTCCAAAAGGCGTCAGTTTTTAATTTCAATAAACCCCAAATTTTGTAACGTAGTAAAGGTATTATTCATCTATGACTCTCTAATCTAAACCAACACCTGTCTTTTCCTCAAGAAAACATTACTTTTTACCTTAATATTTTATTCATTCCTGGTTTATAAAAAAAACACCTCCATTTATCTGTTTTCCAAGAGCCAGTATTTTCTATCACTGGTTAACCGTAACCCTTGGTTTATTACCGCAGTTACAATTATAAAAATAATAGCACGAGTTAAAGTGAACCAGTGAACCTAAGATATATTTTGATTTATGAACTTTCGCTCACTTAATGAACCTTGAATAGATGGTATTTGGTATCGGGTCTTCATTTAATCTTATAACCCACGTGACTATAACGACCATAACCAACTACCCAACAATTGTCAGCATAAAATTGCGAAGTTATATCTTCATTCTGGAAATACGATATATTTTCCAAAGTGCATTCTTTTAAATGTGAATATACTTTGATATTGTACCTTTTTAGGGATTTAATTACTCAAACTGTTTGTTAGTGGCAAACACTAATACATGTATAGTTACAACAACCCTCAATCGACGCTATCGTAGTTCTGCCAACCGTTTGTATTGATATTGCCTAACTATCAGGGTACAATTTGATCACGTGTACAATCAGTTATGAAGACCCTGTATTTTCTTCACAGTAGGTACTTTTCCCCGAAAGTTCTCAATTAGGCCTACGATGCCATCATTGGTGTTAAGGATAACAGCGCTTTTATCCGCGTAACTGCTCTTGCTGTCAAAAATTGACTTGATGTACCAATGTGCATTTATTTTATGCTCGATTAGTGTTACATGTGATCTAATATGCACTTATTTGAACGTCATTAAACCACTGATGCATCACACTAAATGCATTGAAATGAGGTGTTGCCCAAGTGCAGTTAAGATAACATAATTGTTGAATGTTATCTTAACATTCACGATGCATCATAGGCCTGATTATTTCTATTCATTAAAATACAACTCTTACAAAAAAGGCGCCGCAATTTTGTTTTTTTTTTACCTGAATTTAGTGCACGTTAATTGTTCACACTAAATGAAGCAGAAAAAAACTTGAAGTTGTACTCACATTTTCGAAGTCTCTATCTCTATCTTCGCACATCAGTCGTAAGAACACTGCGATTCAAAAATCGAGCATCGATTGCTTGCCGTTCGGGCAGCTTCTCTTCCATTTCAAAGCGGGTGGGTTGGGAGCCGGGGTATCCTGTAAAAGTACCCCTGTATTTATCCCAAAACGTCGTTACTGATTTCAAAATAGGCGCAATGATCTAATACCCTTCGTTCGAGTGAGGCCGGTAAACATTTCCAGCGAGCCTTGTTTTGCTATCTATCTGCTATTGTTTAAGTAGGTCAGTTCAAAAAACTTATCGTTACTTAACGCTTCTAAAATAGCCGCGTTACGTCACAAGTTCAAAAACATTAGGAAGCCGCAACATAACTCGAATTAAAGCGTTCGCGCCTGCATTACACTCTCTCTCTGTACACATGTGCGTTGGCTCAAATGCAATTGGATGGGTTTTTCACGGACGCAATGGAGAAGAAGAGACAGAAAACACAAAATGGTGGCGATTAATTTAGTTTCTTGCATCATCTTTATCCTCAATGTCAGGGGAAAAAGAAAGAGTTCAAATTAAGATGTGAGAAAGAAAGAGTTCGAAACAAAACGTGAAGAGAAAGAAACGCAAAACTGAATTATTTAATTTTTTTTAATTTAAGAGGCAGATTCAGTATTTGCAAGAGAAATTTGTTTCGAGTCTAAGGTCTAAGCTTCACCACAACAGGAAACTTTTCAAAAATTGGTGGAGTTCTCGAGCTACTCTTCTGCTAATGACGCCCTAATCCAGAGCCAATCAGGCAGCAATTTTTTTAAGTTGTTAAATTTTTCTTTTCAAAATCATATATCTAAGACAAGTCAACACACAAGGTATTTGACGATCAGCATACTTCAAATTTTATTTTCAGGTGAATCATAAACTTGTAAAAGCTGGACATAATTTAACTGCACGTTTAAACGTGTACGATTTTAATCATTTTCTCGTGCCTAGTTTCACTCAAACGTGTAAGTACCAAGTTTTCAGGCATAAATGTTCAAAACTTAAATTTTGTTTTGCTTACTCACTCGTATGTACGTTTTCAAGTACAATTCAATTGACTCGTAAATAGAGCGAGCAATTACAGAATGGGAAAAACCAAGGATGTCTGTGCATTCCATTAGAAGTCTAAAGCAAAACAAGATGAGAAGAACGTTAGAAATTCGCTGGAAAAGTCAAGTGAGAAGAAGCTTACGCAGTTTGTGTACAAAATATCTCATAAAAAAAATAATTTAATTAACAGTTCTAAGAAGCAAATTAAAAACATTTGTAATTCGAGGAAAGAATAGCGCCAGCAAGAGTTTTTTCTTTTTAATTTTAAACCATATTATCATTTCCATCACATTGACAGTTAAAAGGCTCAATGCCAAATATCAACGAGCGATTTTGTGCTTACTCATTTCAACAATATATCAAACGTTAAATTCACGTCTTCTTTAAAACTAAAAAAACATATGAAAAATTTACTACCTAAAATATATACATATAATTATGTCCGAGCTCATTGCTTTAATTGAAATAAATTTTGGTTCAAACTTAGAACAAACTAAATAAAAAAACAGTAATTGAAGCAGATCATGAAACCAATTTAATAATAACTTAAGTTTTCTAATATGTATTCTTTTTTCTTTCGAAATTTCATAACAAATTTACGTGAATAATTCAAGAGTAAAACTTTTAAATTGACTTAATAAGGTTAAAATGTAAAACCTACTTAATTAAGGCAATGACTTTGAAGCTCTTGAGAATTAAATACACATTTGCCTACTTAGGTATACCAATTCTGAAAAAAGGGGTTGTAAAAATTGCACAAACAAAGCAACTTTACTGGTGGAAGCTCTTTGTTAAGCAGTGTACGTATCTTTATACATATACTCCGTTTTTTTTTTCGATAATACCTGTCAAATGTTTCTGATGTTGGTACCTATTACCTGAATGTTAAGAAATTTCAGTTCTAAATTTAGGGATAAAAACAGGGTTCTAACAGAAACCTTAGAATTTTGACATTGACAGGTATTATAGAAAAAACGAAAGCTGTATTATACAAAGCCTGCTTTTAATTGTTTTTAATTAAATAAATTGTAATTGTTGCAGAAATAAAAACAACCGAAACAAGGGTGCATTCTCTAAACTCGGTTTAATCAATACAATCGAAATTACTAACAATAAGTAACGTAAAGGTACAATACTGGAAAATGGAGGAAGTTAAAATGCTGAACTGTGCTGTGCAAATGAAAATTATATGAAAGAAAAGATAAGTTCAAGAAACAAGAAAAAGTGTGTGCAGGTCATACACCATGCAAATAATTTTGCTTGGTTTAAAAGGCAAATAAACAAATTCATAAACAAGAAAATTATTTAGCAATCGAACGTGTTATAGGAAAGAATGAAACACGTAAAATCGTAAAAAAAGAGTGATTCACATGAGAATATTCGAATTTAACAAAAAGTAAATTGACAAGTATGAAAGTGCTGTCTGTCTCAGAAGAATTAAAGGAAGAACAAATGAAGTTCATGAGAAGTGGAAGGTACTATCAATAAAAGCTGCGATAGATAAAACCGAATTCTGAAAGACAAGAAAAATGGGAAAAGTATAATAGGCATAGAAGACTTGGGAAGGGCAAATACGGAAAGCAAAAAAAAGTGGGATGAAGAATACTCATCAAAATAAAATGTAAGAAGATTTAAGCTGAGTAATCTCTATTTTGAAAACTTTGGCAAGTTTCTTAGCGATTAGTATACTAGTTACTTAACTATTTACACTCTTCTTCAACTTGTGAAAGAATTTTGAAAGAGAAGAAAAATTTTGATCCTCCATTTGTATGACTTGCTTTTGAACTCACAATCAGTAAAAAGATATTCGAGAAATGTGCAGGCTCATTGGAGACCACGAGACCAGTGTACTAATTAAGTCACATTACAGTCTTTTTCTTTTGGTTTTCCCCTTTTGTCAATTATGTTTCCGAATTTGTCAAATGCGCAGGCCTACTATACTTCGAATGGATTGGAAAGTCATTTGACGAATTAGGTAACACATTTGACATAAGGGGAAAAGCAATAGAAAAAGACTGTATTTAAAGTAATATTACTATTGTATATTTTACGTCTAGAAGTTAGTTTGCCTTTCAATTCAGCATAAAATTCGATATGTGCTAAAAATTAATCAAGTGGAAAGAATTTTGAAAATCCAAAATGCTGTTGGGGCTTTTTGGGAATCAGTATTATCAATCTTCGGCACCCAAAAGTTTAAAGTTTGCATAATCAACGTAATATCATTACTGTGCAGACTTGGCAGAAAGTTTATTTAGACTTGTGTTTAAATTCAACAATAAACTAAATTGATCAAAATGGAAAAATGAAAAATAACATATTTTTTGCTACAAGATCGTTTTTAATCTCAACAAAAAATTCAGTATCAGAACTTAATGAAATTAAAAACAAATTTGAAACTCGAACAAACTCTTTGGGGCACAGTATACTAGCTTACTATTTACGTCCTTCGAAGTCAAAAAAAGTAGGTTTACAATTTTACAACTGTCCAAACACTTATAACTACGTCTTTTGTGACAATCTTTAATAGATAAGAAAGTGTTTAAATTATTTAAAATTTACGTAATACCGTGCGATCCAAAAGTATTTAGATGAGGGGAGGCTATGAAAAATAAAATCAGAGTCTTACCTTAATTGATACAATTAACCCAGTGATCACCATCTGTCAAAATTGAAACGTTTAAGCAGATTTAACAGGAGTCAGAAAGCAAACGTCAAACTAAGTTTTGAATAATAATAATAATAAAGCAGTTTATTGGCATCACAACAATACTTTATTTTACATAGCCTCCCCTTGTCTAAATAATTTTGGATTGCACAGTACTTCATGTCAGAAAGTTTACCCATTACATATTTACTTTGGTATTCGCCAAAAAGTTCAGTAACAAAAATTAACAAAATTTTTAAAAAAATCATGAAAATCAGAGAAAATGTCGTTGCACGTTAGCTGAAAATTAGTACACATACATATTTATATTAAAATTTGCATAGTCAAAATATTGAATCTGTATTAGAAAGCTTACTTCCTTTTTATACTCAACAAAAAATTCAGTAATAAAAATTAACCAAATTGAAATTGTATGTGAAGAGTTTGTTCCAAGCTCAATGGCGATCAGTGAACTCAGTGGCGTAGATAAGCCGAAATTTTTCTAAAGTATAATGTTCGGCATAATTCATACAAAAAAGTTCTTCGAAGGCGTAATTTTTTGTTCGCTGTTTTGCATTTCATAAATAAAATGTTAAGTAGAGTCCGTACTCGTTAGATTTTTTTGTTCGCCGCCCCCCCTCCAGAAACAAGTTTTTATCTACGCCACTGACTGTACATAGAGAAACCCAAACGAATTCGATTTGACCCCGTTATACTCTAGTTAGAAAATATACCTAAATTTACTTTTGAATTCATCAAAAAATTCTGTAACAAAAATTAACCCAACTGAAAGAAAAGGGACGTCCGCTACATTTAGTTGTAATGTGCTAATGTGCATATATTAATAAAATTGAATTTGTTTGACGTTTGACCACTAAGTCACAGTATAAGAATCATCCTGTAGGGATACTCGAGTATAACTGTCACATTCGACCGTCAGCGCCATTTTGTTTGATACCTACTATCCCACCGTATACATTACATATGCCTGTAGGTATCAAACAGTATGGCGGTCGAATTTGACACAGACGTTTAAGTGTCGCTACTGGGTAATTCTTATACTGTGACTACAGTTCCTTTTTTATTTATATGCCGATCGTATAGATCAGATTGTGAGTTAAGAAAATATACGACGAAATGACATGACAAAAGCTGCAAGACCGTTTCACGAAAGTTAGAAGGAGATAGCTACGTTAAAAAATTTTAACTTATCAATCAGTTGATCGGCATATAGTAAAAAAATGACCTGTAAGTGGTATGTACAGTCGTGTTCAAAAAAGTGTTGTACAGAATTTGTAATGTTTAAACTTGTATGTGCATTCATGTAGTCAAAAAAATTGTTGTACAAATTGTTTTATTACATATACGGTTTCTGGCAATAATAATATCATTGAACGCAATAATAGAAAAACCAACTGCTGCTCAAAAGCAAGGATATTTAAAACGTAGCTGTACAACACCTTTTTGAACACAACTGTAGTATAACAAGATTCATTATTCAGCTGAAACACAACGCAAACTGAAAGTTTATTGCAAGTTCATTGGTAATTAGTGTACATACAGAAACCCAAAAGAATTCTAGTTGGCCCCATAATCAAAGTATGTTAGAAAGTTTACCTACACGTCATTTTTTTAATATACAGTATGTCCCCGGATTGAGTTTACAATACGTATAATGGACTAAAAATTTTTGAATTAAGATTTCATGTTCTGCAGTTCAGGTCTGCTTGGCGTGAAATGAATTTGTGTCAAATTTGACGCCGAAAGTCTTCAATCAAGGTGGCGGAATTAACACAAGAAGAAGTAAAATCTGTGTAGGTAAAGTGGTCTTCCTTTTGAATTTAGGAGAAAAATTTAGTAAGATAAAATGATTGTCATTTCAAATTAGGGAGATATACCAAATTCCAACGTCCTAGAAAAAAATTGAATTGCGGAATATTAGGATTTCAGTACAGTTGTAAGACATTAATTTCTTGTGTTAATTCCGCCACCTTGAAGACTTTCGGCGTCAAATTTGGCACAAATTCATTTCACGCCAAGCAGGCCTGAACTACAGAACATGAAATCTTAATTCAAAAATTTTTGGTCCATTATACGTATTGTAAACTCAATCCGGGGACATACTGTATACCGATCGATCGATTGATAATTTTAAGAACTTTTATGTAGCTATCTCCTTTTAGCTTTCGTGAGACAGCTTTGACTCTCGCAGTCGGAGGTCACGTTGTATTCTTAACTCAGATTGATCTGACAGGTATGTAATTAAAAAAAAAAATACGTATATACATACGGACGTTCAGTGAAAATTAGGGCGACATAAAAATAAAGACACTTATAATGCTCTAATGTAAACAGGTGTTTCAGAAAACTGTATTAGAAGTTTCATTTACATTAGTAAAAAAACGTTAAAATGACTGCTAAAACTTGTCCTCATTTTTTCTGTCGACAGTGGTACTTAGTACAGTTGCGGAAAGAAAATTTCGGATGTCACTGTCATTACACTGACGTAAAAGTTGAACAATTTCTTTGTGTATATGTCAGATAAGTAACAGTGACATTCGAAATTTTCTGTCGGCAACTGTACATATTTAAATTATCTAATTTGCATATTCTGAATAAAGTTTAATTTGATTAACGTTTGGAGACATTATATATTACACCACTAGTGGTATAACAAGCATCATCAATCAACTGAAACAGTATGTTAATTTAATGAGGTAATAAGGCCTTTATACAGCAGTTGTAAATAAAATTAGAATTTGCAAAATCAAAATATTGAATCCATGTTAGAAGGACTTGTTTTTATAACAAAAAATTCAGCAGTGTAAATTAACCAAATTGAAATTGAATGTGAAGAGTTCGTAGCAAGGTCATTGATGAACAGTGTATGTGCAGAAACTCTAACAAATTCGATTTGGCTGCATAATCTTAATTTAATTGTTTAAACTGACTAACGTTTGGGGATTTTTTTGTGCTTTACACCACTAGTGATATAACAAGCTTCACTAACCTACTGAAACAGTATCTCAAATTAATGGAGTAATAAGGCCTTTATAAGGCAGTTGTAAATAAAATTGAAAGTTTGCATAATCTATAAAAAATAATAAAAAATAAAATTCAATAATAAAAATTTACCAAATTGAATGTGTAAAGTTTGTTGCAAGCTCAGTGGTGATCAGTGTACAATCAGAATATTGAATCCATATTAGAAGGACTTACTTTTAAACTCAACAAAAAATTCAGTAATAAAATTAGCCAAATTGAAATTGAATATGAAAAGTTTCTTACAAGCTCTTTGATGAACAGTGTACATACAGAAACTCTATTCTATTTGGCTGCGTAATCAAGATTAGAAAGTTTACTTTTGAATTCATCAAAAATGAGCCAAATTTAAAAAATAAATTTAATTGTTACTTTGCATACTCTTAATAAAATTTAATTTAACTAACGTTTGAAGATTTTTTTCATCACTGTACCACTAGTGGTGTAATAAGTTTCATTATTTAACCGAAACAGAGACAAATTAATACAGTCTTACAAAGCTTTTGTAGATAAAATTTAAAGTCTGCATATTCAAAATATTAGGTCTGTAGGTCACTTTTTGACCGTTTAGAAACTCAGAATCAGTTGCCTACCGAAATAATGATCGGTTTTCACAACTTTATCAAATGTAAAACTTTGAAGAGTGCATGGTTTTGACGTTTCCAAAAGGTCAAAAAGTTATGTAGGAACAGACCTATTGAATCCGCTTTAGAAAGACTTGCTTTTAAACTCAATAAATATTCAGTGATAAATAAAGACTCCAAATCTTAGGTCCGTTTATCCGCCCAATTGTATATTACTCACTGCTCCTACTGATCTAAATCTCAATCGGTCCAATGCCGTATAACGGCTATATAATAATAATAATCGTTTATTAATCTTCTACGACAATACATCAAAAACAATTAAAAATTGTTATATAATACATTGGTATAACATGTTTTATAATAACAATTTTTTTCTTGATTGTATTTATTCTTGATTATTGAAATTATGTCGTATCCGAAAAAATACAAAGGATAACTAAATAAAATTTATTGGTTGATTAGTATATTCTCGCTATATGTATGCTTGCTATACGCTTTCATACGCGCATCAAAGCGTCTATGCATTCGGTACTATTTTTTGGAGACTTTAGTGATAAACATTTACCAAACTGAAACTAACGGTGAAAAGTTTGTTGCAAGCTCATTGGTGATCAGTGTACATTTAGAAACTCAAAACGAATTCGATTTGGTTGCGTAATCAAGGTTAGAAACTTTACCATATTCCCTTTTGAATTCACCAAAATATTCAGTAAAAAAATTAATCTAGGTAACTGAAAAGAATAGATTTCATTGTTTAATTTGCATATTCTTAATAAAATTTAATTTGACTGACGTTTGGGGTGTAATAAGCTTCATTATTCAATTGAAACAGTATGTCAAATGAATGGAGTAATAAGGCCTTTATAAAGCAGTTGTAGGTAAAATTTAAAGTTTGCATAATCAAAATATTGAATTAACTTTAGAGAAACTTGCTTTTAAACTCAATAAATAATTCAGTGATAAACATTAACCAAATTGAAATTGAATGTGTAAAGTTTGTTGCAAGCTCATTGGTGATCGGTGTACTTAGAAAAGCCCAAACGAATTCGATTCGGCCCGCCTTTGAAGTGGGCTTTAATCAGCGCGTAAGCATAGCCGCTAATTATCGTACGGTGAAAGGCAAGGATATATTTACCAACTCGCATTTCACCGAATAGTTTCCGATTATTTTTCTATCTCAACACTCGCGTACACCCGCACCAATAATTCAAAACTAAATAAAATTAACTAGGTACTTACATTCTTCGACATGCGAAAGAATCGCGTCGTCCATTAATAAATAACAACAACGAACGACGACCACGAAGACGACGATGACGACGACGACGATGCGAAAGCTCACCAAAATTTCAATTCAGTCACTCTTGTTATTACAAACACGAAACACTTAAAACGAATAATTTATTATTATTATTGTTATTTTGTTTAAGGACAACTTGCTAAGTTAATTCATAAAAAAAAAGAAAAAAAGGGAAGGTGCACAACAACCTAGAACAAGCGCTGAACGTACTGCGATTAAAATCAAAAAGTTTTGAATTGAGGTGCGATTTTAAAAAGGGGGAAAAATTAATCGAAGTACATATAAAAAATAAATTTCGGAAAGTTAAGCGTTTGCAAAAAAAATCGTCGTGCGATTTGCTTTACTTATCTTATCAAATTGTTTGTGATTATCTTGAAAAAAATAAAAACAAAAATTAAAAATTGGGGGGGGTATGATTTCCAAAAATAAACAGGCAATAACAACAATATCATCAACAACAACAACAACAACATCGATTAGGTAATTTTAGTTGCACAGCACATGGGGGTTTTCACTTGATTTTTGGAGGAGCGAAAATTTTGTTGATGATGAAAAAGAAGCACTTAACTTTTGGGGGGCCGGACGTTGTTCGCACGCTCGCTTACGGTTTTGCGAAGTTTTTCGGCGAGGGGGTGGTCACAGTCACGGTGAAAATTCGAAGCGGCACAACGACGACAGTGAAATTACGTAACAATAGAAACGGAAAATTCGTACGAAATGAGTAACTGTGAATTAAGGACGATTGTACAAAACAGCAAGTCTCACTGCTGTTAGCCGGGACTGCGCGGGTTGAATGACCTGTGGTATACACGGGCCGGAGTGGGGGACGCGAGAATCTCACGCCGCGCGCTTATTGCATCTTGTTTCCGCTTCCATCAGATCGTCCGAGGAACCATCGATTCATTGATATCCTCAACTGCACCTAACTTTGTCTGCAAACTGGGTAACACGTACCATTACTTCCGGGGAAAAAGTCCGGGGCCACGAGAAATCCGGGCCCCCAAGAGCCACCTCGGAGCGCGCGTCTCCGCGCGCACCGTTACTCAGATTAAAATCACGTGTTCGAGATTATTTAATTGTTTTTTGAAAAGCGCACATGTTCGTCGAGAGCAAGGAACTCTCCGGCTCGCTTATGTAAAGTTGAAACGACCACGTGACATAGATTACCTTTTGTTTCCACAAAACTACAATTTTTCATTACGGCCCTGCCTACGTGCCCTTGCGTTTCACGAAACCGCAATCAATATTTAATTACTAACCCCAATTAAGTACGCGTATGCAAAAAAAATGATCATCAAAGTTCTGCTAAATCGAAAAAGTATGCTCTAACTCCTCTGATTATTCACACGTGGGTAAACAAATTTATCAAACGAGTACCTTGGGGAATTATGCTAACAAAACATTATATTTAACCTGCTTAAATACTATAATAATACCATCCTGCGATACTCTAATCATCCCGGTGAAACATCCTTCCAAAATTTGCACTCCTTAATTACAGTCCTGATGAAGGATCGTCCATGATAGTGTATCAATATTTGATTACCTGTCAGTAAACTAAGCTCTCGTATGTAATGTAATATTTTAGTATCAGAATATTTCTTCACCGCAGATAAAATCGATCTGATAATTTCAACCCCTAAAGCACCCTGCTTAAAATGTTCTTAACTTCGTCCGTAATTTCAAATTCAAATTTCTTTGCCGAGGTCAAAATCGTCCTGATAATTCCAACCCCTAAGGTACCATGCTTAATATGCTCTTTAGCTCGACCTTAATTTGAAGCTTAAATTTGGTTGTCGCAATCCAGATTGTCCTGATACTTCCAACTTTCAAGGTGAGTTACTTGAATACTAAGTTCGACCCTAATTAAAAACCCAAACTTCTTTATCTCAGTCAAAATCGTCCTCAACTGCTTCAGGAGTTGAAATTGTCAAAATCGATCTGATCATTTCAACTCATGAAGTGTCATGCTTAAAAAGCTCTTAAGTTCGATCCTAATTTTAAACTTAAAATTTCTTTATCGCAGTCAAACAACAATTTCAACTCATAAAGTACCATACTTAAAACGTTGTTGAGTTCGACTTTAATTTTTTTATTGTCCTGAAGTACAACTTTCAAAGTGTCATGCTTAAAATCCTCTTAAGTTCGACCTTAACTTTAAACTCAAATTTCGTCAGCGCAATCTAAATTGTCCTGAAAGTTCCAACTTCCAAAAAGTGTCCAAAAATTTCGATTTTAACTTTAAGCTTAAGTTTGTTTACCGTAGTCAAAATCGTCCTGATAATTCCAACCCCTAAGATATCATGCTTAAAATGTTCTTAAGTTCGTTCAATCTTTATTTGAAGCTTACATTTCGTTATAGAAATCAAAATTATTTTGATAATTCCAGCTTTAAGGCCCAGTTTTACAATCGTGGAATAACTGTTCGCCGAATATCCTTTAATGTTCCTCCATATCTACGTCACACCTACGTCACGTTATTCTAAGAATAATGCTTATCCGACGATTGTACAATCGGGCATGTCATGCTTAAAATTTCTTATATTCGATCCAAATTTTAAGCTCATATTTTTTTGCCTTTACAATCAGAGTTGTCCTGATCATTCCAATCCTTAAAGTAGCATGCTTAATTTCGACCAATATGAAGCTTAAAAATCATCTAATATGAAGCTCAAAAATCATACTGATAATTCCAACTCCTAGGGCCAGTTTACAGAAAATTTAATTGCAATCAAATTTTAATGACGTTGTTAATTTGACAGTTCGCAATGTAATTCTTATGGCAACTTAATCGTGATTAGTTTAATTCGAAATTAAATATTTGATTTGCTTTCTGTAAATCCACCCCTAAAGTATCATGTTTAAAGTGCTCTTAAGTTTGATTTTAATTTTAAGCTTAAATTTCTCTAGCACAATCAAACTCGTCTTGATAACTTCAACCCGTAAAGTATTATGCTTAAAAATGCTCTTAATTTTAAACTTAAATCTCTTTATTGCAATCAATATTGTTCTGATATTTCTGGTTTTCAAAGATTCATGCTTAAAATGTTCTTAAGTTCGACCATAATTAAAAACTCAAATTGTTTATTTCAATCAACACCGTCCTGATAATTCCAATCTCTAAAGTGTCATGCTTAAAAAGGTCTTGAATTCGATCTTAATTTAAAGCTTAAATTTCTTTAGCGCAATCAAACTCACCCTGGCAATTCCAACCCTTAAAGTATCAAGCTTAAAAATGATCTTAATTTTAAGCTTAATTTTTTTTACCGCAATCAAAATCGTCTTCACAATTTGAACTTCTAAAGTACCACGACCAAAATGCTCTTCAGTTCGACCCTAACTTTAAGCTCACATTTTTTTTATCTCGGTCAAAATCGTCCAGACCTCTAAAGTATCATGATTAAAATTAATTTTAAGCTCTAATTTCTTTACCTCAACCAAAAACGGTCTGAAGATTCCATCCCCGAAAGTATCATGCTTAAAAAAAGCCGCTAACTTCAATCCTGATCCTCAGGTAAGTTTTTTTTTATTTCAAAAAAATTATAGTGAATAAAAATGTGATCATCTCGAACGTCTTACTAAATCAATTCAATTCAATTCAACTGTAACTGTACTTATTTTGCTTAACCCTTTCCAACCCTAATCGTTCTTCCAATTTTTTTATAAAATTTGTTGACGTTGACGTTGACGATGGACAGAAATCTGATTATTCAATTATTTTTAATTACCTACACTTAATAGGTCTATTTACTGTGCATCTGATTAACTATACTTTATGAAATCATGTGCCAATGCCAATAATACTCATTAGTTTCCCTTATCAGAATTCTGCTTAATTTGGTGAATCAGTTTCCAAAACGCTCCGTTCAAGTACACTTGTGATAAGTAAAAGTAAGGACCATGTAATTTTGATTCCGGGAAATTGACTTCTTGATAAGAAAATTCTGGTTATTTTGATAAATTGTCCTTCCAAAAACCTGTTCTATATTTTTATATTAAAATTATTTGGTATTCTACTTGTATTCTTTTATGTATTTTGTTAAAACTATGTTTTTTAATTACAGCGATGACTGAAATATGTGCATATACAGTTTTATATTAAAAAAATTGATCACTACAATCTTTAAGTAGGAAAATTCATCATCGAAAATTTATTAATTTAGGACAAATTGTAACTAGAAGAATCTTGGCGGTATTGACATTCCCCATTAAAAATTTTGTAGTTTCCACCATGGTAGTCAGAATATTTTATAAAAACAGATTATGAAAATACAACTACTTAAATATTCTTCCCAATTTGGAATTATTCAAAAAAGAACGGCAAGTGAATAATACTTGTAGATTTACATTAAAAAAAAATAATGTGTAATAAGCCCGTAATATAAACATTGTTTGTGTTTTTCCCCTTTACTTTAATATGAATGTTCTTCTGTTACATCTGAAGCTATAATTCGTTCGTTTAAATGTTTAGAAAATCATATTTTTTATTTTTTCGCACATGCGTTTTTGCGAAAACACATGAAATTAAAAAAAACAAATGAACAAACTTGTCTTGGAATGCCTCTGCCCCGAGTTATGATTTCGCATGACTTCGAAAACTCCAACCGATAAGCTCTATCAGCATGAACAGAATTAATATAGATTTTTTGTTGAACGGGTTCAGAGACCTGTACGTATTCGATGACGTCACATTTCAGCAGTACACCGCGCATGTTAGGAAGTCGAGCGTCGGCTCGACGCGGCACGGTATTTGTGAGCGAGCTTCGAACGAGGAGTTCTTGCGTACGATGGGCCATTAGGAAAACCGAACGAATCCTCATCCCCAAGGAACTCTTTATTAATTCACCAACGTTTTGTTTGCGTTTTATCACCAACGAAACAAACGTATCCTTGATTGAGATTCAAATTAAGTAGATTCGGATTAGAACGTAGAACGTAATTAATTTTTTATACAATATCGTTACTTCTTACAAGCTTTAAAATCGTACTCTTTTGAACGTTTCGCTATTTCAGTTAACAGCTTCTTCGAGGAACATTGAGAAACATGCAGTTTTAAAACTTGTCCGAGAATTACCTACGATTTTGTTGTATAAATTTTCAACAGGAAAGGATCTAGTTTAATTTACTAATTGTTGAAGTTGCCAGAATATTTATTGTATTTAAGTACTTCAAATGAAAACTGATCTGAGCTTCTATTTAAATTAAATCCTTAAAATCTGTACGGGTTTTGTGTTTAAAATGTATTAGCCCAGTGTCTTGGACAGTAACGCGATTCGCTACTTTCAAATTTGTAACTAATTACTGAACTTTGGAAGTCCACTAGACAACCTGAATGGTGGAGATTTTGCTCGGTATATCATAAAATTTATAAACGCCTTACGTCATGTATAGTAGCATGCACTTTAACAAGACCTTGTTTCACAATTTCGACTTCGCAAAGGAAGCCGATCGTCAATAAAGAAGTTATGACAAAAACAGATTATGCGTTGCGAACATGCGGTGCCTTCAGTCAATCCCAATAAAAGAAAAGAATAAGCTATTTACGGTTCAAAATATGATAGAAAAACATAGATCAAAGGCGAATACTATTGGGTATAATTTCTAGATTTTGTAACATGATTGGCTAATGTTATTAATGGAATTCTTGTTTCAATCTCCATTTCCATTACATGCGAGAGGGTATAAATTAATCAACGTGGATTCGAGAAGAGTTTGCAAGAGGCGTTTTTCTGATCCATTTAAATATGATCTCTTTGTAAAAATAGCGCTATACCTTCAAATGCTGCAATTTAATCGAGAAACAGCGTCTTGATAAAATACATGTTACTATAAACATCGACAAGAACGTTTGTGAATCCACTCGTTTTCTATAGCACACTTTTATAACTGTATTCATTTCGTTCAACGCCCACTATATGTTCGCCATGGAAGAAGTATCGTCGTGTGGGGTACAATAGTTGATTAATTATTTCTGGAAAACTCAAATACATAAAATTTTTCTGACATTTTTCACATGTTCTGTGATGTCTATTCCTCGGTCTATTCTTTCTACATTTTTTGTTTGTCGATCTATTCAAGAATCGCCCTGTATGAAAACAATTTTATTCTATACTTACTTTTGTAAATTTAGATCCCAGTTTCAACTTAAAAATATCCATCGTCAGGAATAAGAAACTAGAAAAATCTAGATTTACTTTGTATACAGGACAATCATAAACATGTTAAAAGCAGTTAAAATTTAATTGAGAGTTAGTAACATTATTTAATTAGGGGAACAAATTAATTGCACAGTATAATATTTAAATGAAAAGTATTTTTGTTCGGTTAATAGTATAATATTTTTATTGTATAAGTGTTTTAGATAGCATTTTTTTATTAAGTGGATAAAATGCATCTAAAACACGCATGCAATACAACGTTTTATCCACAATCACCACATTTATGGAATCAGAATAAGCGAAATTTAATTAAAAAATATTCATATTCATAAAATGAAACGTGACAGGCTTTGTCATACCTATACTGGTTGCTATGGTACGTTGTTTATTATTAGAGGAATAAAGTAAGTTTATTCCACTAGTGAGTAATAGGTCACTTAAAATGCTTCATAAGTGTGAATAAAAGTCCAATTATAATGTGATAGTGCATAAAAGTTGTTGATTTTTCATCTGATGACTGTTTCTAATTGAAATTATATGAAATCCAAAATTTAGAAAATTTATGTAAAATAAAATCAACATCACATTTACATTTTAATTTGAATTAATAATTTCTGCACTGTATAACGGATTTTCACTTACTGTATTTAAATCAGGACTTTAAATTTAAATATTTAAAAATTAGTTGCAAGTCAGGTTCTAGTGCAATAGATTCCTCGCAACTGTTTCGGCCCTACTTGGGGCTTCGTCAGCACTCAGCAGAAAAAATTTCTCACACAATTATAGGTCAAAAATGGCAGCGCGATGTCAGAACCTAGCCGTGTTGTTTATTTTTGTATACTCTTAATTTAAAATTGAAATTAGTTCTTACCAAGATTTTTTCATTTTTTTTCTTTTTATTATAATTTTCATTATTTTATTTTTAATGGAATATTGTACAGCGTAAAAGTTCGTAAATCCTGTGTCTGAACTCTGAAATGTGTCTACTCTACGAAGTCTAATGGATAAAGAAAAAATTTCCCAGAAAGCTTGGGAATGTATTTTAATGTTGAATGGAGAAAATAGTTAAAACCAGGATTTATCATTAAAAGTAATACATACATATTTAGCAATAAAAATAATATTTTCATTTTAAAGTATCAGAGAGGATTTATTTATTAATTATATATAATTAACAACTATAAAATTATTAACAATCTTATACCGGGTGCTGCATTGATGAACGCAACATAACACACGTTATGTATAGTCGTCCCAATTTGGTAGCGGTTTTATGGTCTTGCTATAAAAAAGCGACAGAGAGGCGACAAAGACACCGCAGTGCCGATTTCTTTGAAGCATTTCTTATAGCAAGATCATAAAACCGATACAAAACTTGGACGTTTATAAAGCCGGTTGTGACCACAAACGATTGTGGTTGTGGCCACAACAATCATTGCAACAACTTCTGAAAACTGAAAACAATTTCCATTGAGGATCAATAAGGGCGATGTTAGCATGCAGGGGTAACGATTTTAATAACCATCACTGTACCCTCTAATATTGTTCGTTTTTTGATGTTCTTTAATAAATGAACAACACGAAAAAAAATTAAACTTAAAAAAATAAATAATAAATTATTTAAATTTTTGCTTGGAATATGTCTCATGATAATAAATAATTTAATAGAAGTTTTTTAAATGTTTTATTTTTAAAGAACTTTATCGATGTGAAATTGCAGTACTTTGCGGACGTGCATTTCCTCTTATTATTTATTATCAACCGTCTAAAAATGTAACTTGAAATGTTAGGTGTTTATTTATAATTTTGAAAAGTATATGAAGCATTGTAAGTTGCTTTTTTTCGATTTTGAGGTCAATAAAAACTAAATACTTATAAAATGTAATACCCACTGATAAACGTTAATACGTCGTTTCATACAACTTAATCATTCGCATCGTCAGCATAATCGTTCACCACATTAAAAACACAAGTTCAATGGCAGCGTATCTCGAGTGTAAAAATAGCCTCAATTATAATCTGATATTAAACGGAGAGCAAGCGGTTAATTTACACAAATGCGTTTTTATATTTTAATCCGAGGCGTTAGGGTATTCGCAGTCCTAGGCAAATGCCCAAAAAAAATAACTACATTCAAAGAAAAACATACCTATCCAAAAAAAAGTGTTTCATTTATTATACATTTTTGGGACATTCTGGAAATTATTTTCGTGGCCAGTATAATACAGATCAACGAACCTGAAAGTTTTTTTTTTAAATAACTGAGTTTTAACAGAAAAATAAAATGAATATGACTTTTGTCTCGGAAAAATAAAATAAACAACACACTATTTTGTATTAAGAGTTAAAAAAAAAATTTAATTGATAACAGTTATACGGAAATTGACTGAAACTGAGATCATAGCAATTCAATGAGAATAAATAGGGCAGACAGTTGAAGATAAAAATTTATGAAGTGCGGTTTCTAAATGCATAGATCTCCACAAGGGACAAGAATGCATAAGGGTTTTGTCCATATCCTTTAATGTTCAAATCCCAATGTCCGAATTAACTAGCTTTTTAGAAAAATTTGTTTGTCGCGTACTAGCGACACTGTGAAATATTTTTTGTCACTAATTCGAACATAAGCGTGCGTGCGTGCGTGTGTGATTCGTACAGGACCGGATTAACCAATAAGCAAAGTAGGGAATCGCCTAGGGACGAAAAATCCATAGGGGCGCCTGAGGATTTACAAAAATTTTGAATTATAGTGAAATTTCAGTGATATTTTACAAAATTTGCTGAGGCATAATCACGTAAAAGAATTTAAAATTTTATTTCCTTTGCATTATCATAATTGCTTATTTTTTGTTTCCTCTTTAACAAAAAGGCTTGCTTACAATTTTAACAGCTGTTATGTAGGGGCGCCCATAGGTTTTTGCCTAGGGGAGCATATTATGTTAATTCGGCCCTGGGCTCGTATGTTTGTAATATTGTAATTACGATGTTCCAGTGTTGTAAATTTTATTTGTTGCTTTAATAAATTACATAGAGCTTTGGACGTAAATTTATAATGTTAAGGTTACGTTTATTGCAGTATTTTTTTTACATTTTCTGACAAAATAAATCCTGTTACGCCACTGATTATCCTATGTATCATTGTACAGGGAACTCACAAATGATTTCAATTCACGTGACCCGGCGTATAGGCAACATATTGTAACTCTGCTGGTAACAATGCAATGCTATGTGGTAAATCATTTGCGGATGTAATGTCTGCGATTTACACAGGCATTGCAATTTACATCAGCATCTGGGAATGCTTGGTTAAAGTGATTAAACACAACAGAACATTTACAGTGGCGAAAGTCAATTACAAATACACCCTAATTTGAAACAGCAATCTCACTTTTCTCAGTGTTGCCACTTCTAGAAAATAAAACCTAATTCAAATTGATCACGTGGGTTGAAGTAATTTATGATTTCCATGTAGCTGAGGTAATTTTTTTAGTATTTTAAGTAATTTTGTTTTATAGAGCCCTTAGATTGCATAAAGTCAGAGTTTGAATCTTTTTCCTATGTCGAGTATTTTAGACGTTAGAACAGAAAACCACACTCGGTCGACACCCAATATAATTAATATGTAAACGATTGTGATTTTCTGATTTTCACGACTTTTACAAAAAGTTAATTGTAATAATGAGTATTATCGGTGGCACTTTATTAGAATATTATTTTTGAATAATTTGTTCAAAAATTCTTTTCATAACTTTGCCAACACACCTTTACCCACAATAGTATCATAAATTCATAAATAATAATAATATTTCAATTTTAAGCAAGAGATAAGCAGCGTAATAGCAGAGCTGTAAATGAAGTTGCCTATCTTCACTATTCGTTTTTTCCATATCTGTAATTCACTGAAAGTGATTTTATTGTAGCTGCCAAATATTAAAAACTAAGCCAAATTTAAAATATTAAAATGATTTACAATAAATAAAATTAATTAATGTAATACCACGGAATATATTCATGGATTGTCAAATTTATTGACTTTTTATTTAATCACAGACATTTTCTTTGCACTGCCTACTCTAATCTGATTTTTATTTTCTCACCGCTTACAATTCCTTTATTAGGTAAGTAGATACAGGGTATCGACTCGAGAATTATCACCCCTTTAACTTTTTTATTTTTGAATTTAAAAAGAGATGTTTAATACAAAACTTAATTAATAATTAAAGCAGGTTCTTATCCGATGAAAATTGTATCACAAATTCTTTAAAACGGACACTGAATATGCGCACTAACACTTAACACTTATCCTTTGACGAAGCTGTCAAACGATAGCGACACGTTAAGTGGTAGTGCGCATATTCAGTGTCCGTTTTAAAGAATTTGTGATACAAAACTTATACAAACTAACTCAAAGTTTTTACTGAGGTACACAGAAAAAAACAAATGAGCATTACATAAGTAGGTGTAAACTAAAATTGAGTTTTTCTTTAATGGAATGCTGTAAATTTGTACATACTATTTGGATTCCAATTTCAATTCTGATCACACTTTCTCTAAATAATGTTTAAATAAAATGAGTAATTTTCGAGATATACAGGGTGTCCACCGAGTGCCGCAGTCTTCTCTACCGCCTACAGTATATAAGATAGAAAAAGAATTCAAACGCGCTAAGATGTAACTCAGTCAGCTCTACTTCATAAAATTATTTTTAAAATTATATTTATCTTATACCGGGTGTTTCAGTGAAGATGCACCAAACTCGGTATGTTGGTAGATATCGTGAAAAGAAATAAAAATTTTATTAAGATATTTTGTTTGAAATAATGTCAGAAACGTGTCCCTTAAGTTTGGTGCATCTTCAGTGAAACACCCTGTATACTATAGGCGGTAGAGAAGACCGCGGCACTCGGTGGACACCCTGTATATTTGTATTAAAAGTAAGTTCTGCTACGTGCTGCTATGTGCGCATCTTCAGACTTATGAATCATAACTCCGTCGCTTTTTTCTCATTCACCGTTAACAAAAAAATAATATTGAAATAATTGTCGGTTCTTCTGCGATTGATTACGCAGAGTTCAAATTCCGTGGTTTTCATATTAGTCTGTATACGCTACAGTTCATCGATGCAATGCAGTGCTAAAATGTAACATACAGGCTGTTACAAATTCGAGGCTCACCATTGGGATCTCAGAAACGGTAAGAGATACGAAGTCGGTTAAATTGGGGCAAAGTTGCATATTTTGATGCTGAATAATAATCCGTTCTGAAAAATCTTCTACGTTTTGTAGTTTTTGAAATATTTCAAAAAAACAAGAAAACAAAATTTTATTTTTTATTTTTTCCTGAAGTTATTGTTGCAGGGATCATAACAAAATTAATACGCTTTTTTAAGCTCTTTATGATGATATCATTAGATTTTACTTAAAACATTTCGTCTCGTTCTCACCATCATCAACTTCATTTTTTCCTATGGGCGCTACATTGGGTTTTAATACCATTGAATAGATCTATTTTTTCTGATGCTTTTGTATGTATCACACCTCCCTATTTAATGATTTGAAACAGCTGGACATGCAAGAATTGTTGAAAATAACACTGCAAAGAAAAACATGGTATGCAGTGAAAACAAAAACCAAAAAAATTTGATATACCTTCGGAGTTTTATTTCGTGTATCACAAGAGCTGATTTTAGTAAAATTTTAAAAAAAATTGACGTCTTAACAACAACAATTCAGTAATAGCGAGCGAAATTTCCTTCCAACAGTATCCAGAAAGACAACTACAAAACAATAGTTGATTAGATTTGTAATTAAATTATACATTATTATTATTAAAGCAAGAAAATATCAAATTAAATTATGTATGTATGTCTTTAGAAAACTCGTATCTTAAAAGATATTACTGCTCGAGGAAACATTATTTCTTGTAGTCTCATAATTTTATACATTTTATAAATAACTATTTAACTACCTCTACTAATAATTCTTCATTCTCATCATCATTAAGGCGATCTCGATACGTCTTTAGAGCTTTATGAAAATATCCATAAAGTGCAATGTTTCTATCTAACTTAATAACATTGTTCTGTGTGGATGGCATCTTTCTGGGTATTATTGGAAGTAAATTTCTCTTGCTATTACTAAATTGTTGTTAGCACAATACATTTTTAAATTTACAAGAATGAGAGATTTTTAAAGACATAATTTCTTGTGATACTTTCTTGCTTTAATCATAAAAATGTATAATTTAATTACGAAGCTAATTAAATACTGCGTCATCGTCATTGTTGAAAGTAAATTTCTCTTGCTATTACTAAATTGTTGTTGTTAGCACAATACGTTTTACGTTTTCTTGGATTCACATCATTCATTTTTATATCTAAAAATTTTTCAAAAATCTGCTTTTATGATAGACGAAATAAAACTCCGAAGGTATTGGTTTTTGTTTTCACTGCATACCATGTTTTTCTTTGCAGTGTTATTTTCAACAATTTCTTGCATTTCCAGCTGTTTCAAATTAATAAATAGGGATGTGTGATATATGGAAAAGCATCAGAAAAAATAGATCTATTCATTGGTATTAAAACCCAATGTAGCGCCCATAAAAAAAAATGAAGCTGATGATGGTCAGGACGAGACGAAACATTTTAAGTAAAATCTAATGATATCATCGTAAAGAGCTTAAAAAAGTGCCTGTAGAATGTATTAATTTTGTTATGATCCCTGCAACAATAATTTCAGGAAAAAAATTTAAAAAATTACGTTTTCTTGTTTTTTTGAAATATTTCAAAAACTACAAAACGTAGAAGGTTTTTCAGAACGGATTATTGTTCAGCACCAAAATACGCAACTTTGCCCCAATTTAACCGACTTCGTCTCTCTTACCGTTTCCGAGATCCCAATGGTGAGCCTCGAATTTGTAACAGCCTGTATAAATACCCCGCTTGATAAATGGCGACCGCTTGAAGAAAGCGCTGCAAACAATGACGTCACATGCACTTCGTTTGCGTTTGCGCTTTAGTTGTTTTCATAAAAGAAGAGCTTTGCGTCATAAATAAAATGCGTCTGGCATCATCAGGCTTAAGAAGTATAACTCCATCCTTTTCTCTCATTCATCGTTAACAAAGAAGTAATATTGAAATAATTATCGATTGTAACTTCGGTGACTGATGACGCAAAGCGTGATTACTTTATTAAAGCACTGCTGGGGCGTGTTCAAAAACACAGGGAGTAAGTATAAGAGTTATACCAACAGAGTGAATAAAGTGAATAGCAAAATATACAAAATGATTTATATGAGAGAGAAAAGAATATTACCCAAGAGTAACGCTCTGAGTTTTCGAACACACCCCAGCGCTGCGATTAAATACCTGAACGTGGATTGTAGCGATATTTCACTGCAAGCGGTTGGCGACGTTGCATGTCAGTTGTCACTTAGTGCTTTACTGCTTTGTTTTGTGATTGTTGGATGATGGATGGTAACGTTTACCAAATTTTATGTAAAATTCTATTAAAATAGGAGCTTTCCATATATTTTATAACACCTTAATATGCACATAAAACAGGTAAGTACTTTTAATGAAACTGCTTCTGCAACAGGAACTATTTAAACTCTTAAGGCGTTATGAGGATAAAAGTTAGGTTAGCGTCTTTTACATAGCAGTAGTTATAAAAGTAAATACATATACCTAACGAGTGTACAATTGAAAATTCATTGAGTTGGTTTTTATTTATTTATTTTTTTATGAAAGAATACAGAGCAAAAAAAGAATGACTTCTTAAAAACTTTAATGAATGAATGTCATTTGTTAAACAGTTTTAAGTATTTCACTTATAACAGGTTTGTTTTGCACTTTCTACACTTTTAACTCCTTTACCCTATAATTATTCTCACTCCTACTTACTTAGATGTACTATACAGTGTGTCCCAGGATTGACTTCGGGATAGGTGTAATGACCGAAAAATATTTTACTACGTGTAACATATTTTGTAAACAAGCTTGACCGAGAATGGATTTTCACCAAATAGTAGACAAGTGGTATCTAGTTGGTGTAGTTATTCCAAGAAAATCATAAAGCATTGTAGGTAAAGTGGCTTTTCTAGCAAACATTTTATTAAAATAAAATATTCTAAATTCGAAATTATGGCTGTATGCTAAAATTCATTGCATTGACAACCATCATCCATTAAACGTCAGTTGGTTTAGGAAGTCATCCCTTTTTTGCTCTATCTTTCATCAAAAAATCAAAACCAACTTGATGAACTTTTCAACTGAATACTCGTTATGATGGAATTATACTGTGGATTCAATTAAATTCCTAATTAAAGTAGGCGATAATTTTAATGTTCTTTCTCCTAAAGGTTTGTAGCACCGACAGCGGTCCAATTATTTAAATGAAACAAATTTCAAATTGTGACACTGTTCAATTTATAAAATGTTAGAGTTACAACATAAAATACTTTACACTTTTTTTATGTGATGTCATAATCAGATAATATGACACTGACAGTTATTGACAACCATCCCTTCACTGTTTTATTGCGCGTAGCCAACTTTATAAAAGAATCGTAGCTTACTTTAGCTGCGTTCGTTTATTTAACTCCGTTCACTCTATTTACTCTTGTCACACTTTTGTCTCACTCTTACTTGTATTAAAGCTTATTTGCTCTCACTCTTTAGAGTGCGAAAAGAGTAAATAGAGTGAACGGAGTTGAATAAACGAACGCAGCTTTTAATTAAAATAGGAATTCATTTGAAGTCACGGTATAGTATACCTAAGTGTAGTATTCCGTAAGAAATCTTATTGATGGGTGGGTACTAGTCAGTGAAGTATCAGCTAAAAAGTACGAGATTCAAGTGCTGCCTCAAATTGGTTAATTGCTCATCAGTTAATGTGCATCTGTTTCCAACGTTTCACGTTATATACATATTTCCAACAAGGTTTGATGTGGAACTGCTTTGCAAGTTTTCAACCCTTCTATGTTAGTTAGATGCTATAGAAAGCTGATCTTTCAGATACTCCATAACACAAAAATTTGAAGGTATAATAGTATATGGTGACTTGCAGGCTACAAACCATTCCAAATCATTCTTACTTGAGCGTATACCTGTATTTTGCCCATTAATTGTTCGATATATATAATTATTAAACATTAGTATTTGCTCGCAAAAGGGCTAAGTATAAATAATTATCCACCACTTTTTTATTTTGTTTTATGCCATTTTTCTATTGTAGTTTACAGGTCAATTTCAAACTGGATCAAATTTCTATTACAAACCTAATTATAAAGTGCCATCAATACAGGATACAACAAATATTGCGAATCAATAGTATAATGCAATTTTTACAGATAAAAGTTAATAAGGTGGAATACATGAGATCTGTCTGGGCGTTAAATGGAATTTCTTCAAAATCGTTTAATCGCTTTGTTAATTTGTAATGCTTCTAATAGTAGTTGGGATGAGGATAAATGTGGAATCTGTTTTTTTGCAAATTGAATGATCTCACGTGTTCTTATGAGCGTGTATGTAAATGCCTCGGAAATCGATCTTCACGAATTGTTGCTATGGGGAGGCCTTCTAGCTGGGCCATACAGCTGAATACCCATGCTAATCATTTTCATGCCACATTAGTGTGATGCTGATTGAGTCTTTTCCCAATTTCATAAAAGTAAAGACCTGCTTCTTTCATACAGTTCTACTCCCATCAAAATTTCAAATATGGATGAAATTTTGATAATGTCTTCTTGAGGGTATTCTACGGCGTTGATTTAACAACTTGGTAACAAAATGCCTGAAATAAAAGTAAACATTCTTTACTTGTAAAATAAAATATGTCAAAAGTTTTATTAAACACTAAAAAAAAATTACAACTTTATTTTTGTGACTAAAATTTAATTCATTTTTTATCTGATCATAAAGCGTTATTTTATCAGAAGTTGAGGATCACAGGTTTATTTTTCCTCAGTAATGCATTTCGTATTATATCAATAATGAAGAAATAATTTTCCATTTGCCTACACTGCTAAAACTGGTAGTAAAATTACATCATTTTTACATCAAAATTACATGTTATTTTACTATTATTAAGTAATAATACATAGAATTCTATGTACTGTTACTATTATTCTATAAAATTTACTACAAATAATATTGAATTTTAATGTAAAAATAGTGTATATTTACTATCATTTTTATCTGTATATATAAAACAACAAAGTGGATGTTGATCTTTATTGATGTTTATTGTAAAGTGTCAAAATGGATTGTTAAATTAGTTTTTGATTATTTAGGTTATCATACAAGGTTTTAAGAGTTATCGTGATCAGACTGTTGTGGAACCATTCGACAAGCGTCACAATGTAGTGGTCGGGCGAAATGGATCTGGAAAAAGCAACTTTTTCTATGGTAAATATCACATCGGTAACAAGCAACAACAGTCAAATACAACATTGAATTTCAGCAATCCAATTTGTACTCAGCGATGAATTCTCTCACTTACGACCTGAGCAGAGGCAAGCACTCTTGCATGAGGGCACCGGTCCAAGAGTTGTGTCCGCTTATGTCGAGATAATCTTCGATAACTCAGACAATCGAGTCCCGGTATACATTTGAGTTTCACTTCTAATTTAATTTTGTTATTAAGTACATCTTTTAGATTGAGAAAGATGAAATATTTTTAAGGCGAGTCATCGGTGCAAAGAAAGATCAGTATTTTCTGAACAAGAAAGTCGTGCCTAGAACTGAGGTGATGAACTTGCTGGAATCTGCAGGATTTTCCAATTCCAATCCGTATTACATCGTCAAACAGGGAAAGGCAAGTTATACATCCATTCTTACAATAATATAGCACTTCACCATCTTTTTTGTTGCTGCTGTAGATAAATCAAATGGCAACGGCACCTGATGCCCACCGATTGAAGTTACTTAGGGAAGTTGCTGGCACTCGTGTTTACGACGAACGCAGAGACGAAGCGATGGCTTTGTTTAGAGACACTGAAGGCAAGGTGGAGAAAATTGAGGAGTTTTTACGCACAATTGAAGAGCGTCTTAGCACTTTGGAGGAAGAAAAAGAGGAGTTGAAGCAATACCAACATTATGATAAAATACGTAGAGCTTTGGAATACATTATACACGAAGTGGAATTGAATGAGAATAAAAATAAGTTGTCTTCAGTAAGTACCAAAACGGTTTAGAAAGAATTTCTATTGCGGTGGCTTATATTAAAGAATATAACTATAAATTATACCTAAACTCCTAGCTTTGTAATCTAAAAACAAAATATTTTAATTCTCTTTTTTGTGCAGTTACAAAAACAACGCGATGAATCTGGAAACGAGCAAGAGAAGCTCGCCGCAAACCTCAAGAAAGCGCAGGATCAAATAAAATCTCTGACACGTAAGACCAAGGACACCAAAAAGGAATTGAGTGGCCTCAAGGAAGAGAGAGACATTATGAACAACGATCATCAGCACTTGATTAAGGAGAAAGCGAAACTGGATCTAACCATAAAAGATCTATCTGAAGAGGTCCAGGGCGATAATAAATCGAAGGAGAGGGCTGAAAATGAACTGGCACGTTTGGAGCATTCCATCAAAGAAAAGGAAGCGGAGCTCGAGAAGGTTCAATTGAGCGTTTCCATTTAAATTCAATTTATTCAAAAAACTATTGCTTTGCAGGTTAAGCCTCAGTATGAAGCCATGAAAAAGAAAGAGGAAGAATGTACTAGGGAGCTAACCCTGAAGGAACAGAAACGCAAGGAGTTGTATGCTAAACAGGGTAGAGGGAGTCAGTTTGCTTCAAAGGATGATCGTGATCGTTGGATTCAAAACGAGCTAAAGTGAGTGTGCGAAAATAATTTCACTTATGTCGCTGTTTGTTATTGTTACATTTATCTTGATCTTTAGATCACTCAATAAACAAATAAAAGACAAGAAGGACCACAGAGACAAATTAACTGAGGACCTGAAACGTGATGCGGCGAAGCAAATTGAACTCAACAAGAAGATTGAAGAACAAACTCAAGAAATGGAGAGACAAAGAGTATGCATTGATGAACATAATAAACAGTGCTACGAATTAAGAAAAAGCAAAGAACAGTACCAGACGACTCGAAAGTAAACGTCAAAATAATTTTACATTTTTTTAATTTTTCAATTAATTTCTTTATAGTGAATTATGGCGCAAAGAAAACAATGTCCAGCAGAATTTATCATCGCTAAAGGAAGAACTAGCTAAAGCTGACCAGTCCTTGAGATCAATGGCTGGAAAGCCGATTTTAAATGGTCGTGACAGCGTACGTAAAGTGCTCGATACATTTATGAGTCGTGGTGGGAGAGATGCTGAAATTTCCCGGGCTTATTATGGGCCAGTCATTGAAAATTTCAACTGTGACAAGTCCATCTACACAGCAGTTGAAGTAACTGCTGGAAACCGACTTTTCCACCACGTCATCGACTCAGATAAAGTTGGCACGCAAATTTTAAAAGAAATGAACCGGCAAAAACTACCAGGCGAAGTCACTTTCATGCCCTTGAATCGCCTTAATGTTCGGGCCATTGATTATCCACAAGATTCTGTAAGTTACCTACAATCTACAAAATTAAAAAGAAAACTTTTATTTTACTTACAATTTCAGGATGCAATTCCAATGGTTTCCAAGCTTCGCTACGATGATAAATACGATAAGGCAATGCGTTACATCTTCGGAAAAACTCTGATCTGCCGAAACATAGACGTAGCCACAAAGCTAGCAAGGAGTTCAGGATTGGATTGTGTGACTTTAGATGGAGATCAAGTTTCTTCGAAAGGTTCACTGACAGGTGGTTACTTCAATGCATCGCGATCTCGACTCGAGATGCAGAAGACACGCAGTGAATACATGGAACAGATAAAACAGTGCGAGGCAGAATTGCAAACGCTAAGGGAAGACTTGAAGAAAACGGAGGGGACTATTAATAACATCGTTTCAGAAATGCAGAAAACCGAAACAAAAAACAGTAAAGCAAAGTAAGTATGACTGTGTATTACGAAAATGTTAATGTAATTATTGTTCTTATTTTTAGGGCTATATTTGATAAAGTTAAGGGTGAAATTCGCTTGATGAAGGAGGAGTTAGCAAGTATTGAAAGATTCCGAGCTCCTAAAGAAAGATCCTTGGCTCAGTGTAAATCTAGCTTGGAAGCTATGCAGAGTACTAAAGAGGGTTTAGAATCAGAATTGCATCAGGTAAAAATCGCTTCACATGATTCTATTTTCAATTAACAATAAGTCATCTCAAGTTTTTAAAAACTATTTAATTTAAAATGATATTTTTCAGGAACTTCTGTCTCAGTTATCGGTGGCAGATCAGGCGGAAGTAGACTCATTGAACGATGACATCCAGCGATTAACTCGAGAGAACAAGGAGGCCTTCAGCATGCGCATGAAATTGGAAGCCGAGAAGAATAAGCTGGATAACTTGCTAACGAATAATTTGATTCGCCGTCGTGATGAAGTACTGCATGCCTTGCAGGAAATATCACTGGAGGATCGCAAGCGACAACTTGTTAATTGCAAAGTCGAATTGGAAGAAATCGATAAAAAAATTGAGAAGGTGAACAAGGAAAATTCTGTGCTGGATAATAAAATTAAAGACATGGCTAAAAAGGTATGTAATAACTTTGAAATATTGCATTTATTTATACAGGCATGACTTCCTTTTTATTGCAGTTAAAGTCTGAGCAAGGTGAATTGGAAAAATGGAAAAAAACAGAAAAAGATGCACAGGACAAGATCGATGAAGATGCAAAACAATTAGAAAAATTTGCTTCAAAACAGAACCTACTTGAGCAAAAAGTTGCCGAGTCAGTTGAAAAAATCAACCAGCTGGGGGCTTTACCTTCGCAAGAATTATACTCACAATATGTTAAAATGTCATCACGTTCTGTAAGTGATCACCCTAACTTAAACACTTCTCCTTGAGAATTTACTTTCAGTTATTCAAAGAACTCGAAAAAACCAACAATCATTTAAAAAAATTCAGCCACGTCAATAAGAAGGCCCTAGATCAATTCATGAGTTTCTCAGATCAAAAAGAGAAGTTGCAAAAGCGTAAAGAAGAATTGGACCGAGGGTTTGTACTCTAACCAAGTTCACATCATTTTTATGTTAACCGCATTGATTTTGTAGTGATGAAAAAATTAAGGAACTCCTGCATAATTTGGAACAGAGAAAAATGGAAGCGATCCAGTTCACGTTCAAGCAAGTGTCGAAATATTTCTCCGAGGTGTTTAAAAAACTAGTACCGGCAGGAAGAGCGAAGTTAATTCTGAAGACGATTGACAATGAAGAGGGGCACGATATTGGGCCTGGAGATACAAGCTCTGACAACTTCACTGGAATCGGAATCAAAGTTTCCTTCACCGAATCCGATGCTGAAATGAGGGAAATGAACCAGCTGTCAGGTGGACAGAAATCTCTGGTAGCTCTTGCTTTGATCTTTGCCATACAAAAATGCGATCCCGCTCCATTTTATTTATTCGATGAAATCGATCAGGCTTTAGATGCACAACACAGGCAGGCAGTTGCTGATATGATACATGAACTGTCGGGCGAGGCTCAGTTCATTACAACCACATTTAGACCTGAATTGCTTGATCATGCTCATAAGTTTTACGGCGTTAAGTTCAGGAATAAGGTTAGTCACATAGAGTGCGTTACTAAAGAAGTTGCAAGAGATTTTGTCGAAGATGATCAGACACATGGTTAGGAAGTTGGAAAAACTTTTATTTAGTTAAGGTAAAAAAATGTATAAAGTAAGAATTTCTTTCCAATGTAGTTAAGCAAACACTATAGTTACATATTTTGCAGTGTTTTCAAAAGTAATGCATTTTCTTGTATCACTTGTGTAAAAGTGAGAGTGTAAGTTGTAAAAGTCGTCACTATTTTTAATTAAGAAAAATTTGAACTGTTAAAAAACATTCATTTTTGGTAGAAACAATTTCATTTTTAGCTTCAATTAGTTGATTTCAAAATTGTATTTACTGTTTTGCATTATATTAATAAAAAATTGATAAAATTTTGTTTCGCTTTTTTTTATTAATTACGAAAGGATGACTTCAGACTTATGATAAATAAGTTTCTAACAAATAGAATTCACATTTTTTATCATAATTTATCATTTATTCTAAATTCCTAAAACATAAACTAAGTTGCACCAAAGTTATTTCTTTCCAATTTCACGACCAACTGACCAAGGATTGGATTTTAATTTGTCAGTGGGTATTTTTCGCATGAATTTCATAGTAACCTATCTCTAGCACTGTTGCTAGCAAACGTGGAAGAAATTCATACTTTCCCTGGGATAAGGTCTTATAGCGGATGTATGAACTTTCGAAACGTAGTCCACGGAGTGGGATGAGTTATTAAGGTAATCAATAGGTTACTTTTGCCTGCTCCCGAGCTTCCGCTAATTATAACACGTTTACTTGATCCGCCGAAAAGAACGCTGAAGTTCAAAAGTTTCATATTGATAAATGAAATGCTATGTCTTGTGGCACAATGTTTTTATTATTATATTGTTATAATAATAAAAACATTGTGCCACAAGACATAGCATTTCATTTATCAATATTAAATTATGGCTACAAACAGCAGGAATAACTTCATCAATTTCAAAAGTTTCATTTGCGATTGCATCATCGAAGTTTCATGCAGATAATTGTAAATACTGTTGTTTAAATTTCATACTTCGAAAACAATACTTTTGCTCTTTATGGTGCGCGACACTATAGTAATGTGTTGCAATTATTAACAGTAGTCATTATTTAAGGTAAAAATTGCTTTACAATCACTAAAATATAAGTGGGTGTGTGAGATTTAATAAAACTTGAAGATATTTATGCTATTGTATGTATATTTCAATATTTGTCTTTTCAGTAGATATACAATTAAATTTTTCCTAACACAATGTTACAGCGATGTTTAAAGTATTACAATAAACAAATCACAATAAATTATTAAAATACAATAATAAAAAAATATTAAAAATTGGATTTACATTATGTAAGTGTTTTATAAAATGTTTGCAAAATTAGGTAAATGAAAAAATTACAGCAAATTATTAAATTATAATGATGAACAATACATATTTAAAATAGAATTTACAGCAAATAAATTTTATAAATTTTGATATGTAAAGATCGAAATTCTAATTAAGAAACGGAAGACATTAATAGTAAAATTAAATTATTGGTGTAGAATTACTGCAAAAATTATGTTAAGAAAAAAAAATCAAGAATAATTGATATTTAACATACCTCCCAACTTTCATCCATCTCTTGTTTCCGTTGCTGCTCTTGCTCCTGCAAACAACTTGGTATGTTCAGAAATAGCCTCGTCTTGTTCTCTACTGGCGGTGGCACTGTTACTTTTCCGGTATATAAATTGGAGGAATAATGTCATAGTATGCTGGCGGCAGATCATCAAAATTGAAAATTCTCTTTTCCGCTTTTGTAATGGCACTTTTAAAAATTTGACGGGTACTCCACTCAGCGCCTCTTGTGAGTTTTTAAGTAATTGCAGTTGTCATTACGTTACTATGAGTAGTTCTGTAGTATCTTTAATAGGGAGCGCTGAGGGGAGTACTCCACTAAGGTACTAAATCAACATACTTCGTATAGAGGCAACGCATTTAGTGATTTTTTATATTTATCCTTGTCGCACATTGCTCTCATCTAGGGATAAAAAACAGTTGGAAATATTATTTGAAGTGACGTTTGTCAGAGTTACTGTCAGTGGTTAAGAAAATTGAGTTTTATGCTGGGTTTCATAAAAGTCCATTAAATTTAATCATTGATTAAGAATAATCATTCCTATACCTTCAGCACATGTAACCATAGCAACGTTTACTTTTAATGCATGATTAAATTTAAGTAACGTTTGTGAAATCCACCATAAATATCACATCCCAAACTTTTATCGCATAACATTTAATGATTCCGCCTTTTTCGTAAAAGAAACATTCTGCACTTCTTAAAATAACAACTTTTTTATTGGTAAATAACTTAACTAGACATAACCTAATACACTTTTAAATTGAAACCAGTGACATTGCGGTAAACAGAATTCCCTAAAACTGTTGTCTTCCTTATTGCACTTGCGACAATTATATTTGTTATTTTTGTTTCTCAATCCTCTCACGAGAGGAATGGGATTGCGTTACCTGTACGGAGTGTTGATTTAGTACCTTACCGCCGAGAGTTTGCATTCTGATTGTTAGATATTCTGTGATCCAACATAAGTTCGCCCGATGACATTTAGAAAACGAAATACCCTAGAAATTGTTTATTTCTTTACTGCACAAGTACAAAACTGCAATGTGGCATAAGTTAATGATACGTTTGAACGTATGTTTATATGACAATACATTCCACACATTAAAGGTAAATTTATTATGTAACTCTTTGACCAAATTGTCATTCTCATATTATGTTATGAACCGAAAGGGGTACATACGCGGCATCAGGTCTGTTTGTTATCCTGCACTGGTGTACGCTGTTTTTATAATAATTATGCTTTAATGAAGTCAGAATTCTTTGATAATGTATTAATACGGATCATACTCATACCTGATTCATGCTGACATACCATACAAACATTTTAAGGTTGCATTAAAGCATGTTTTGCGAAAAAGTATGCATTGGTGTACACCAGTGCAGAATAACAAACAGATCTACTATCATCAATCCAATTAGTTTAACCTCGTTCTTTTCTACAGGATCGTAATGGGTGTAATAGAATTAGTTTCTGCAATACAGAAGTATGACTGGGGGAAACTGGGACTGCAAAGCAAGGTCGCTAACCTATTCAAAAATGCCAATCCTGAGTTTGTAGTGGACGAAAACACTCCGTATGCTGAATTGTGGATGGGGACACACATCAATGGTCCTTCCAAGGTAAAACAGACGGGCAAGAGTTTACTGTCGGTTATTCAGGAGAGACCAGATTGCTTGGGGAATGAAGTTTTAAGGCACTTTGGAAAAGAGTTACCATTCTTGTTCAAGGTCTTGTCCGTGAACAAAGCGCTGTCTATACAAGTCCATCCGTCAAAAGTATCTAACCGAGATGTTCATTAGAGAGCAATAAAAAGAAAATATGTTGTTTTAGAAACATGCCGAGGAGTTACATTCAAAACGGCCTGATATTTATAAGGATCCCAATCATAAACCTGAGCTTGCTATTGCTTTGACTACATTTGAAGCAATGTGTGGGTTTAGACCGAATCTTGAAATTCAATATTTTTTTGATAGTAAGTACTGGTGCTTGGTGTCTCTAAAGATTGAGTATTGAATTGTGTAGATGTGTTCATTCTTCTGGTTAATGTTTTATTATATAGCTGCATGTACAGAAATGCGCAGTATTATGAAAACTATTGGGATTTCAGATAATCTGGCAAAGAGATGTTTACATTTAAGTTCATTAAGTAGGAGATTAATTCAGGTAGTGGAGTAATAATAATAATAAAAGAAATAAAAAAATTCATAGATTATATTTACATGTATACAAAGTCCCTGAAACTGAAAGAAAGAACAAAATATTTAGTACAATGACATGAAGTGGGCTGTTAATAAATATGCCCTCTTTTCTTCTATTACATTACATCTATGTTTATCTTTAGTTTCAACTAAAGATATTTTGTATTTGTTAGACTCGTATACTACTTATATGTATTTCCAGTCAAATGATTTCAACAGCTGTGTGTTTTCTGTAATTTATGTATATTTGGTTTTAGATGTTCCAGAACTCAGCGAAGCCGTAGGAAATGAATTATCACAAAGAGTAAAAAACTGCATTTGTCCTGATACCATAAAGAACTGTTTTAAGACACTAATGACATGTCAACAAGAGAAGATTACTTCTCTTTTGAAGGCCCTCTTAACACGATTGTCGAATTTAAGTATGATTGCATAGTAGACTTTTCACAAGTTCATCAGTGACTGTATTAAAAAGTAACTTTTTGGCAGATGAAGAGGAGCGCAAAACCCAAAACGCAGAACTACTGGAACGACTGTACAAACAATTTCCAGATGACGTGGGATGCTTTGCCATTTACTTTCTCAATGTAATAACATTGCGCCCTAATGATGCCATTTACTTGCCTGCAAATGAGCCCCACGCATATTTACAAGGAGGTACTTTTCTCCCACAAAAATTTTTGAAGTTGCATTTAACTTTCCAGACTGCATTGAGTGTATGGCGTGTTCTGATAACGTAGTGCGTGCTGGGCTTACTCCCAAATTCAAAGACGTCGAGACTTTATGTTCCATGTTGAATTACAAGGGAGAATCTGCAGATTCAAAATTGTTCCAACCCATAATAGAAGACAAGTTCACTCAGGTGTTTAAACCTCCTGTTCCTGATTTTGCTCTAGCTAAAATTGAGGTAAGCACATGTCACAATGGAATTAAAATTTTAGTTTTGACAATTTTGTTCGTGCAGATGAAACAAGAAGTTTCTACTTATAAATTAATTGAGAGGAGCAGCGCAAGCATTCTGCTAGTTATTAGTGGTACTGCTGCATGTGAAAAGATTAACTTAGTTCCTGGAACTGTGATCTTTATTCCTGCGGGATTGTCAGTTAAAATTGTTGATGTGACTGCGGCTTTTTTGGCATTCCAAGCTATGGCAAATGTATAATTTTTAATAAAGTTTTTAAATATTAAATAAAAGGTTATTAAGAAAAATATATATTCTGACTATAAGTACCTACATATTTCACTTACATCGAAGTGAACAATAATTTACGAGATTTGAATTGTTTTCGTGTTGTAGTGATTTATTTGTTTACCTGTCAAAGCAGGTGTTCAAACTGGAACCATTGTTATCCTTATTTTATACAATTTGTACGGAATAATTGACTTCAGGTGATTTGCATGAACTTGTCAAGTAAATTGTACATACATATTTCACTTATGTGCAAAAAGTAACTGATTTTAAATAATCTCATAGTGGTTAATACATATTTTGTACGGCGCATTCATCATCAGCTATGCAACTGTGTATTATTAGTTCACGGTCAAGTTTTACGACTGGACGACTTTTATTATCTGCGTAACACTATAAACGTTTATTGCACGCTTTTAAAAATGTAAACTTCTGGTTCTCGTCTTCTGCATAACCAAGTACTTTTAAGATTGAAATAACAGTAATTTTTCCTAAATCAAATCCTTCTTCAAGATTGAACTAAACTTTTAAATGATGAACAGCCTTTAATAATTATTATAATAAATTACATAAAGGATTTATTAAATAACAAACACATATTGGTACTAAACACAAATAATTAACTGAAAAACTACAACTTTTCAAAACTGGAAGACACAAAAAAAACAAACATATAGTATTTAATGATTTTTATTCAATAATAAAAAATATAACAGTTTGTACAAAATAATTTAAATTGTTATTGCACATAAAAATGTAGAATACTAACTAACTAAACAGCAAACTCCTTTGTGCTTTGAGGAACACCTGTTAAATCATAACTGTTTGCTAATACATTATCTTACTTATCTCGCCTGGACACCTAAAAAAGTCAATTTAAACTCGGACGATGAAAATCTTATGTTTACTATCACTAGAACATTATTTGGTCTTCTCACGTGTAAGCTAACTATGTCTATATCTTGGTCCTCTAGACTCCTCAACATCCGCTTTTGAAATACAGGTGTCTAGTCCTCCCTGTTCATAATGTATTTACATCACCTCTTCTGTAAAAACTTCTACACAAGCAACAAGGTCGTCACTGCTGTTGTAATATCTACTTTTACTGTGATGTGACGTCGTCGAACGAATTAGTCTTTAACAAACGTTTGCGGATTTTATTTAACTTCTTCAGTCTGACCATAATGGTAAACGAAGATTAAGATATTCATCTTTCGACCCCTGATAAATTTTGACAACCATAGACGACAGCCATTCGATATCGGGCACATGCATACCAGGGGTATGCAACTACAATACAAATTAAAGTTAACACAATAGCGCCATTCGTGTTTGATCTTGCAACCAACGATCAATAAGCGGGAAATTTGAAAATATAATCTTGTATTATGTATTTAGGTTTTTCTTTATTTGGCGTTTAGTAGGCTGTGACTAGCTGTGCTCCATCCGCGCTTTACAGTATACAGACAGCACCAGTCACAGCACTTTAGACGCAACACTAGCTACTAACGCTCTGTACGTTAATAACAATCAGAAATGCATCAATGGTTGCTAATGGCGGAAAATACCGGTATTGTGCCAGTATCGTGTGTTTGCCACGTGTTGAACATGTTGACGATGCAATCGGTAGAATTCGTCCATACTCGTTTGAATTCGTCCGCGACACTAGCGCCTTCGGTGTTTGATCTTGTAAAATCATGATTGTCAGGTGGCCTATTTCAGTTATATTTCTATTTAATATACTTTATATTTTCTATGATGCATACTGCGTCTGCACTTCTGCAATATTGCCAATTACCACCAGTGTTGCCAACCTATCGAAATGAAATTGTGCTCCCACCACTAGAAAATTATGCTACCGACATCAAAATTATGCTACGCTCATAAAAAAAAAAACTTATTTCTAGGTCTTCTTTTCACCTTACCGCATTTTACCAGGCAACAAAAAAAATAACACCTGAAAATAAAAAATACAGTCACCCCTTCAGGCTTTTAAGTTAGGTTAGCTTTGTCTTGTCCTTGACGGCTCTTTCTATTGCAGGTTCTATTCGTTAACGACAGTAGAGATGGCGTCACTATCAATGTGCCTCCAAAGTCCAAATGTGCCTCGGGTATTACACACTTCGACACATTCCGCTCTCGCTCGGGTAGAAATTCGCACGACAGGCAAAATTCAAAATTATGCCGCGGAATTTAAAAATAATATATGTTTTTCAGAAAAGCTTCAAATTATGCTACGTTTACTCATTATGCTGCTACGCTGCCACCCTTGATGGAATTATGCCACGGTTGGCAACACTGATTACCACAGATTAACCCAATTACTGACAGTTGTTTTCCCCTCACATTGGTAAAAAATTCCCTTTTATGCTTGTTTTTCCCCTCAAATTACAATTTTGAGCTATTTTATTAATGCATTTTTGTCAAGATTTGCCTTATAATTTAAGTAATTTTGTCTACAAAAATTCCCTTTTTCTCAAGAAATTTCCTTTTTTGCAATTTTAAGGCATAAAAATTCCCACGAATCGAGAAAATTCCCACGAATTGGCAACACTGGCGGACTGTGCATGTAACCAACTTAAGAATTAAGGGATAAACCCCTATTTAAAGGTTTCTTTTTTTTAAATCATTAGGCTCAGTTTCATAAAACGTAGTTAACTCCTCGATCAAGTTAATTGTGTGATTAAGCAATATTATTGGAGGAAAGTTTAAATTTCCACCAATGATATTGCTTAATCAGTAGACACACAATTAACTTAATCGAGGGGTTAACTACGTTTTATGAAACTGGGTCTTTAGGTATAAGATTTCTTTCTAAAAAAGGAATTTTCTAGTATGTTTTTAAAACTTATTTATTGCGTTATTGTAATAGCGTTTTTGATTCACCTGCACCGGTTGCACTCAGTGTATTTGCACCTTCTTTTAACCTCATGTAATAAAACGAGATGAAGCTACTCTGAGTGCGCACTAGTGCAGTCAATCGAAAACGCTATAAGACATTGAGCAACGCCATTTGTTGAAACTTGCCGGTAATCTTCTTTTGATTTGTTTGTACGATCAACGAGAGTGATTCACTAGTATTGTTAAATTACCGGTAATTAATTTTTAAAGTTACCTTACTTACTTACTACCTTAGTTAGCTCCATTAACATTCACTGACGTGTGTGTATGGCCGTTTCAATTCGCCTAAAATTCGGTTCCGAGAATGAAATTCTACCGCGTCAAAATTATTTTTTTACATCTAAGTTTCTAAAACGGTGAAAATAACAAAATTGTGTACTTTAAAATACATTTTCTAAACCAATGACATAATATCAGAATATAATTATTTTTATAAATATTTTTGCCTGATTTTGGATTGTTACCTTATACATATATTTTTCTATTTAAAAAATGAACTGGGATAGGTTCCACCACAATTTTTTTATATGTTGCGTAAAAATGATTATTATATTGATATTCTACTGGTTATTTTTAAAAATTTTCACGTTAAGTATCCAGCAAACGCTTATCTTATCTATAAGTATTTACTCATGTAGAGAGAAAGAATTTTGAAAAAATCTTAAAAAGTAGCAAAAAGTAGCACTTCATTGGGCAAAATTATTTTAAAATAAATTACTAGCTACTATTATATAACTCGTAAAAACATCTTATTTGATCTTATTTAAACTTCTTGTCTTTTGAAACTTTAAAATGTAGATATTTAATACAACAATTTGAAATAAAAAAAATTATGTAAATAAACATTTAGATCCGATTGATTTTAAATGAAGTTGTTTAAAGAAATGTAAAGTAACAAGGTTTCACCAAATTTACCCAACAAAACTTGCTAAAATAGTTTCAAACTTATGTTTAACTTATTAGTTTTTCAGTCACGTTTGATACTTGTAAAATTTATAGTAATTTGACAGTGCCACAGAAGCGTAAATAAAATCATATGTTTGTTAATCGAATGAGACCGACATGAAATAACATTAATAGAAAGATTTTTTTTATTTTTACGTTTATTCAAAGTGTCAAATTTTTCCCTTTTTGACGCGCTAAAAATTCATTCTGGACCACTGTGTGCCGTGGAGTACTCCCCTCAGTGCTCCCTATTAAAGATACTACAGAACTACTCATAGTAACGTAATGACAACTGCAATTACTTAACAACTCACAAGAGGCGTTGAGTGGAGTACCCGTCAAATTTTTAAAAGTCAAATTGAAACGGCCATACATACACGACAGTGAATGTTAATGTAGCTGGTCATGGTAAAACTGACATATAGAGATTATAGTAGTTTTGCCCACGTTTTGCCACAGTTTTGTCTTGTTTGGTGTTATTTGTTGGTTAATAACAATTAACAATTATTGACTTAACAATTATTGTCTTTTTCCAAAAACTTTCGAAGCGTAAATTACCTGCTTTTCCATAGATCATTTCAAAATTATTTGCTAAGTAACATTTTTGAATAATTTGTAAATTTTCTCTTAAGTCAGTAAAAGATCTACCTTTTAAGGTTTTTAAATCGTAAAATGGATATAATAAATCATCCCTCTTGGTGGTGAATGGAAAAAAGAAGAAGCTGTATTCAGAAATTTTCCTTTTAAAGATACAAATGAATTGGCAAAAGTACCTGCTTTGCATAGATATGTCACAGATAAGTTAAACATCATTTTCCAGACTAAGAAAAAGTTGTTTGTGACCATTTTTGAACAAGTTGTTTGCTAAAATGCGTTTTTTCTCTACGAAGTTTACACAAATCTGAAATATGTGAAGGTGACCTCTCATTTCTGCACAAAGTACCTACGTGCATTACAAAATGTGACTTCAAAATCAAAGGTGACGACAGCAACATGAAAAAATAATCCGTCTTAAGCACCGCCGCGACCATTTACGTAATATATAACTTATGCAACATCTGGCATTAGAAGACATAATGTAGCCGTTTTGAACTCGCGACACTGTTGACCCTCATTCAAATTTGTCTTGTGAAACCTTTCCAACCAATTTATTTTCTCGTTTTGAAATCAAATGCGCTCTTTGCGCTTTTTTTCCGGATGGAAAAGTAATAGGCGTGAGTCATTTAGGTGTGAAACATACACACCACGGAAAGCAGAAAGAAATAGATTCGCTGTTGACCTTAACCAATCATTTATGGCTCGTTTATTGCATATACTGTGTATTTTTTAATCGTTTGTTGTTAAACTATGTAAATTGAAAGGGATTTGTCGATATACTATATGTGATGTATGACTAGTTGTTTGATGGCAGGTTTGATGAATCGAGGAGCTACTAAACAAACGCAATATTTGACGAGAAATTCAGTTATACCTCGTTTATTGCACGTACGTTTTATTATTCGTTGCCATAAACTCTACAAATTGAAAGGGTTTTGCCGGAAATATTCGACTCGTTGTTTGATCGATCGAGAAGCTACCAGATCTATTATTTGATGAGAAATTTATTAGGATGTTCAATAACGATGTTGAGTTAAAACATAAGTTAACATTACATACAGTTAAGCTTTTCGGTAACATGTTTGATGCTTTTTTAAATGCCTAAGTGCGAGTTAGGTTGTGATACTGCTTTAAACCTGTAAAAAGTTGCGAGGCAAGCAATTTGTATAAAATTAGAATAAAAAGAGGTATCAACACATTTCGAGAAACTGTATACATGCAAGGTCTTAAAAAATAAAATCCATTTATTTTTAACGACCATAAATTCTAAAATTAATACAAAAATCTCCGCTATAAAAAACTCATCACGTGAAATAACTCCCAGACTTTCATTTCGTGAGTTTTTTCCTGCACGTACGAACGTATGGTATGTAAATGTGAACGGATGACCAGTGGCAATCCAGAATCGAAGACCGCATACATAAAATAACATTACTCTGACATATACAAATATTTGCATAATTTCCCAACACTCACTCGTGTTTTTAAATTTCCTCATCATCTAAATACCATAACTATTTACGTCGAGAACGAAATCGTAAGCAAGGTCGCCTCGCATATTTCTGCACGGTCTGATCTGCTCAATACAATGCCGCCAATTCTTCGCCAGCGATTTTCACGCAGACTTCAAACTGTGATCGTGACATCGTTTCGATTCAATAATTCTATTATGTGGGTATAACGATCCGTTACAATCTGATAGATCATGGGGATTGTTGCATGGTTGAGTGTTTCGATAGGGGGATTGCGTAAATTGATGACATTTCTTTTTCTTTTGACTGATTCCAGGAAGTGAAATGCCGCATTCTTCACAGTTGCAAAAAGTCTACGTGTAACACAATGACTGATTGATTAAATAGATTTCTCTCAGTGACAATCAATTTCTTACATCTTATAATTAAGAACGCCATCTCTTACTGAGCACTTAACTTTTTTTGCTACAGTAAAAAAAAACACAAACATTAAACAAACATTATTGCATTCCTTGTTTAATAACGAGTTGTATGGTTTCGAAAAGATTTGTGCAAAATAAATACTTGCCTTTTAATTAATAATTAAAGTTTTTTTTTGTTAGAAATTTATTGGGTTTTCTTAGTAAGTATAAAAGTGACTTGTGTAATTTCTTGAATAACTATTAAAAAGAACACTACGCCATCTCTTGGCCCATAACTAGTATTTCTTTTACGCGGTTTGTGTTTGTTTCTCTATCAAAAAAACTAGTGCAACTCAACGTAATCACATAAAATTTCTCTGTCATTTTCATTACATCTATGGATTGATTTCCCTGATGCACAATTATTGTACAAATCTAAAAAATGTAAAAAAAACTACCTTTGTTTTGGAAACGATTTCCGTGGAAACGTAAAATTTGATTTTGCAAAATAGAAAGTGCCTGACTTACTAATTGATCTGCTTATGCACGTACAATCCGACGCGCCATCTGTCAGTAAGGAGTAAGAGCTTTTTGCTACAATTTGAATGGAAAATGAAAAAAGTTGTACACGAGACGAGGTCCTATTATGGTAGTTACAATTCTTAATTTGGAATTCCTTCTCATAAGCCTTTACATCTTTCGGTGTCTTTTTAAACGCATCTACAGTATTCGTTCGAAAATTCAGTTGGCCTTCCTTTGAAGGAAAACCGAAACTCATCATTTTTATGTGTATGTTTGCATTTCGTTTTTTAATCATGACTAAAATTAAATTAATATACAGGGTGAATGTCAATAGTCTCTCGTTATAGATTACGGAAAAATGTCGCGATTTAAACTTTTCAAAAATGTTACCCTCAAGCAAAGCATGCTACGGCACTGCGTACGAAATACAAGGCCACGTTTTATAAGTGCAGTAGTAAATTGGAGCATAAAGTTTGATGATTGTTATTTTATTGAAAATTTTGAATGTAAATGGTTTATGATTTCCTAGAGCTGTAAAAAGCTGTAAAACTTGACCGTGATATACTGGGTGTTATTGAAAGTTGTACAGATATTTTAACTGACGATAGTACTCTTTAAATAGATGCTAAATACCTAAACTCCCTTTATACAAAAGTTACTGGTTTCAGAGATACACAATTTAATGTTTTTGTTTGAGAGCCACAATAAATCGTAAGCAAAAAATTCCACGGCCCTTATTTACTGACCAAATCGAACCAAACTTTCTCACACGCTAAGCCCCCCAGGTACCTAACCTATGGGTCCTATATCCCAGGAAAATGCATTTTTTTTTTCAGATCTGATTTTTTGAAAATTATGAAATTTGTAAGCATTTTTGTCGGAATTTTTTACGGCACCTGGGGGGGTTCGGATCGAATTGAGCTACACGTCATCGTTTGGCAGAAAATGACGAGGAACGCGATGCCGCCACGCGTTTGAATATCTGACCATCCGTAGCGCCGGAAAAGCGTGGGGCGACAATAGATTGTGTATCTCTGAAACCAGTAACTTTTGTCTAAAGGAAGTTTAGGTATTTAGCACCTATTTATAGAGTACTATCGTCAGTTAAAATATCTGTACAACTTTCAATAACACACTGTATAATATGTTTCGTTGGTAACTAGCTGATGATGAAAAAGCAATGTGTCACTGTTAATACTCGTATGAAATTATTCAAAATCACTTGTGTGTTAAAACAAATTTTATTTATTCCTTATTTGTTTTACAACGTTATTTCATTAAGTGCCGACAGTTTCATCTTATATTAAAAAATCACTTATGTTATTCAAAGTTATACAAAGTAAAAAATAATGCTTACGGTGAAACGAGGAACAGTTTAATCCAGTATAGGGAGATGTGAACGTGTCTTGAATTTTGTAAAACTTTTAATAGATTTGTGTTTGAGAAATAATAATAATAATAATAATTAACAAATCAAGCAGATTACGAATGTGTTTATTGATTATAGTGTTTTAAATCATCACCATAAAATAATTAAAGAGTAAATAATTTCTTTGTTATTAATAAGCAAATGCTATTATTAAAACATTACGGACACGTTGCTTGTGGGAATAAACTTTTTTTTACAATAGAATTTATATTAGAATTAAAGAAAAATGCTAGGAATTTCTAACACGAACATTTGAATTGTTTTCGTGTTGTAGTGGTTTATTTGTTTACCTGTCACATTGGGGCCGGTGCTATCCTTATTTTATACATACATGCTTTGTACTCGTATTTCAACCGTTTAAAGGTCAAGTCATAAAACTATAAAATACTTTTATTTATTTTGTTCATCAGCTGCTCTTTCTTAACCATATAATTTTTGATTAATTATTTCTCGAATACTAAGGTACCTAGTATTTTTTTTTAGTATTTCTCTTGTACGTAGATACGTACCTTCTTTTCGTGTTTTTTTTTCTGGTGGAACACTTAACATTCACCTTGTATTTGTATAAATATATCTGAATAACGTCAGAAAGCCATTCATCCATTCACATTTACATACCATACGTTCGTTTGTACGTGCAGAAAAAACTCACGAAAATGAAAATTTGGATTTTTTTCCCACGTGATTGTTGTTTTGCAGCAGAGATTTTAGAATTTATGGTCAGTAAAAATAAATGGAAAAATAATAGACCTTGCAGAGAAACATGCAGGCAAAAATTTTTAGAGGTGTGTTTGCATTCTTTTTTATTCAAACTTTATATGCACAAATTGTTTAGCTTTTAACTTGTGACAGATTTGAAACGTTGTAGGAACGTCCTTACACTTAGATTTAAAAAAAATTACGTTAATCGATAGCTTTTGTTTCGTTTGTTGTTATCCACAACATTTGGTTGATATTGTTTTGATCCGGAGAAACTTGCATAGTTCTAGTGAATTCTTTCGGATTTCGTTTTTCTAAGCATGGTCAAAAATGAAAGTTAAAATCCTAGCTTTTGTTTTTTTGGGGATTTTTTGAGTTTTCAAATTGCTTTTTATCAACATCATTTATCAGTTAGTCAAGCAACTATAAAGGCATACTTCTCTGAGTCCTTTTTCATATGGGAATGCAAGCAATTCAAGGAACTTGCCAAGGGCAACAAAATTATCCTAAAAAGGATACCCGGCCATGAGGATATAGAGGGGAACGAGAAAGCCGACAAACCTGCTCGTACTGGTTTTGAGATTTCTGCCATAGGTCCTGAACCTTACCGGGGTCTGAGTAAGACACAGTATAGAAAAGAGACTGAAAGGTGGATAGAAAGGAGGAAAATACATATCTTTCTGGAAAACTATTCCAGGTCAAAGTCAAGCGAAGATATTTATTAAAAATTTTCGCTTGAGACTGCTCAAATGCTTCTTCTTTTAACATGAATTAAAGACTATTACAGGTCTTTTTACTGGCCACTGCCTGGTAAGATATCACCTTAACAAAACGGACTTGGCAGAAAGTGAAACATGCAGATTATGTGAATCAGAAATTGAAATAGCTGAGCACATACTTTGCAAATGCGTGGCAATAGGTAGACTTCGGCTTAGACACTTAAATGGTGTGAGTTTGACACCTGTTGGAGTGAAAGCTAAGCCTCTTAGGACCATTCTGCACATCGCTGAAAAGGTAGGGTTTCTAAGAAATTAATTACACGTAGGTTTTGAACAATAGATCAATTTGGTCGCAGTTCTGCGAGGCTACTAAAGAGTCCTTCGACCCACCCCCCAGTACAATAAATACAATACAACATCATTTATCCGAAAATACAAATGATTCAGATTGTGGCGGTCGTGAAAGGGGTAGACCGACTTGAATTACCCGAAGGACCTTTATTAACCTTTAATTTGTTTTAAAATAATAATAATTGTTGTGTATAAAATTGAGTCTGCTTTATTTGGATGTTGAATTAGAACTGCCTGTACAAAGTGGTGTTACAAAGTATATATTGTGTTTGGTTTCTAAGGACTAGGGTAAAAGCAAATCTCTAAGAATTAACAGAAAGAACTGAATGACTGTTGCCGTTCGGAGAACGGAGGAAACGTATTTTTCCTTTCGTTTTGATGATGATGAGTCAGATTTAGGCTTTTTTTACTCTTTTTGGTAATTCCTTCGCATCCATTTGCACAAGTAATTAATGGCCATGGTGTTAAAATTTCGTTTAGTAAAAGTAACCACCCAATGGAAATAGATTTCCACTGAACAAATTCTTTGACACCGTTTCACAATGACACAAAAAATTTTAACAACTTTAACAAAAAAAGAAATCAACACTTGTTAACCATCTAAGCTATGAGTTTGCAAACTATTTGCTTCCCTGAAGGTATTTGAAACAATGTTGGCGTTAATTGTCAATAATTATCGATTTAATGTATTTCTGTGTAATTAAATACTCATCCGAATGATTGCAACCTTGTTAGCAAAACAACAACATAGTATGTGATTGCTTCATTTCACATTTTTCTTCCATAAAATGACTCGCTATATTTAGGCCCGATTTTACAAACGTCGGCTAAACTGAGTGTAACAGTATTCTTGGAATAACGGCGACGTAGATATGGGAATATATGTCCTTATTCTATGTTTATTAAAACTGGGCCTTAAAGTTAAAAAAAAATCGCGATTAGGTGCTTTACCTAACCACTTAACCGCAGTGTTACTAAAAACCTCGAAAACACGTACAAACATACATCCCAACCATATTTGATCAACAAATCCAAACACAGAAATCTCACGTGTATTTCCCACATTCGAAATTGTATAATTCTTTGTCACATCCGTCCTTTACGCTATGGCAAGTCGCAAATATTCCTTCTTTTAATTAGTCGCTTCCAACACAAACACGTGCGGTTTTATTTATGTGTCATGGGCTGCATTGCTTGACCAAACTGAAGTCGCCAACGAGGAAGTCCAAACCAGAATTTATCACGGTAATTAAAAAGGACTTTCGAGACTGTCCAATTAATCAGAGAAATGCTAATGCCGAAGAAGATGACGTTATTCCAAACATATTTTCGTTTAATAGCAAATTAAAAATAATTGCGTTTTCGCTTAAAAAAATTTAACAGGAGATTTTCCTTATCGCACATTATGATCATGATTAACATCAAAACTTCGTGACTTAAGAAGAGAACGGAATTAATATCCACGAGGTAGGAAAAAAGTTACCAAAAACTTGATATTTTTAGTTGCAGTTTCCAATCACTTGTTTTTTTTTTTCTATTAATGGTACAAGATTGACATTTCTCGGTTTAATTTCGAAAGTTGGTCGACGTTAAAACAAACACTTGACCTTTTCGTTATTGTTGTCGTTCTTCCGAACCGCCGCAAAAGCGTGGGCGAGTTATAATTTTTCATGTCGAACCTGGAATGATTCAAGGTCACAATGGGAGCAGTTTTCGCACCATCATAAATAATACCTCGCACCCAAAGAACCTTCGAGATGAGTTAAGGTTAAAAAAATCGAAAGCAACTTAATTGATTTGGTCCATTAAGAAGGAAGTGGTCTTTGGAATTTCCGATAATTTGCGAATTCCAAATGTTCATCGTGTTCTAAGCAATTGTGAAATAGCGTTTCTTAATGGTCCGAATGTGTGAAAGTTTTTTCCTCGAATTTTTGGCTACATCTATTATGTCGAATCAAAAAAAAAGATTATTATCCGATGAAAATTTGTAATAAATAACAAATTGATAATTATAAATCATTTTTTAATTTTTTTAATTAATTATGAAAATTTCTTTAAAAAATTCCTAATTACCTCTCATGTACCTGCACCTTCAGAATTTGCAAACTTCTCAACGTCTCGGTATCGGTTGATAGTTCTTTCAGGAAGAAGTGGAGTTCATTTAATATAGGCAAGAAAAATATTAAACAATTTCCTCATCCCTTGAAATGTAATGATTATAAATCAATCGACCATCATGTATGTTCTTACTCGGTAACGTAAAACTTACAAATTTATTAAAAGTTGGCAATTTGCGGATGCTTCTAGAGGTAAAGAGAATGCGTAGAAAGCAGTACGGGTATGTTCTGAATTTGGTAGGGCGCAGATGTAGATATTGAATCAAGTGGGGGGACTCTGTTTTGACTCAGATTTGATTCCGCAGATTCTGAGTTTCACGCAAAAGCTTCTTCCATCCAGGTAGGCTGCTATTAACTTCATCATGTCGAGCATCCCCGTGCCATACTTTATCAGAAGTCTTGGCAATGTCCAAGAAAGCAGCTTTTTGTTATTAAAACCTTCAGTAGTCCTGTGGAAAGCTTCTTCCCTGTCTGAGAACCATGATGTCTGCAATTTTTCATCGCGGAAGGTATCTTTGGCAAAGGCAAGCAAAGTGATGTGGCTTGTGCAGCGCTCTGTTGTTTATTCCATCTGGTCCTGGAGCTTTTCTCAACTACTGAAATCTGCTAGTCACTTCCGTTTTAGTAACTACTACATGTGTCCGTAGTACGGAGCTTTATAATAGCCGAAGGCTATTAGTCATTCTCAGTGCTCATCTATTTCGTTTCTGAGACAATGGTCCTGGTTGATATTTTTCTTTAGAAGCACAGCTGTGTTAACAATTAGGTCACAGGCACTATATTTTTCATTGTATTTGATGTTATATATTTATAACAAATCAAATTTCTTTTAGGCGCCTCATAACAACAATGAAATACAAGGCTACAGAGGACCATCTTCGATAAATTTGAAATTAAAGCAAATTACTTAAAAAAAAACAGTATAAAACAATGTTAACCATTTAATTTCTATTAATCTCAGTAGATAACGCGAATACTGGATAAATGAAAATTTCTAGTGCGCCATTTTCACTTTTTTATGTCCAAAAATCGTTAAATTTTCTTAATTTGTTGAGAACAGAAGTTGAGCTGTTTATTCATATTGTATTAAAATATAACAAATAAATCTAATACAATGTTAGTTTATGGAACCAGAAAGGCGAGGACTTATTTTAAAAAAAATTAGAACTTAACTGATGGCACCACTTAGCACTTCGGAATTCACTTTTCTTAAGCCTCAAAAATGTCCTGATTCATATCAAAGCACATAATTTTTAATTTAAGCAATAATAATTAGTTTTTGCCACAGCAGAAGTTTATTTAATATTGAAAGAATTAGTGTAAAATAGAACTCAACAGATGACACCACTTAACTCTTTGAAATTCACCTTTTCTTGAGCCGCAAAATGTCATCCTTTATGTCGAAGTTATTTTTAGTTAAGTTAATAAGAAATTCAGCTGAAGTCCCAGATGTTAATTTAATGATGATGAAAGTCTTGGAATAAAGTAGAACTGAATAGATAACACGATTTAACTTTTTGAAATTTACAATTTCTTGAGCGCCGAGAAAAACTGTGCTTTATATCGAAATAATTTTTAATTTAATTAAGTGGAAGTTCAATTTAATGTCGAATGACTTAGAATATAGTAGAATTCAACAGATGGAACGAATTAACTCTTTATTTCTTGAGCCCAGAAAAAGTCGTCTTTTATATCGAAATAATTTTAGGTTTAATTAATAAGATATTCAATTACGTTTTCGTTTTTGCGAAGAGCGAAAGTTCAAATTTTAAACGTTTTGTCTATTTTCAGATTCGGTTGATCGCTATTATTTTCATACTCTAGAATTTCTCTCTTACTTTTGTTAAGTTGTCGTTGGTAACTTTTTAAGACACTGTTTTCCTTATAGTTTCCTTATAGTTTTCGCGCCCAAATTTCTGTACGTTAGGGTAGGAGACTGTCCATTTTTGGAGCTTTGTTGTTTATGGCGTCGTTCTTAGCGCGACTCGCAAACGATGGTCGAATATTTTGCGTGCTTTGCTCTTTTGCTTTGTAGTTAAGACCGTTTTAGTTTCCAACGCTTTGTTGCGGGTAATTAAGCGTCATTCGAGGATCGGAACGCCACGTTTCTTTTGTCGGCTGGCTGGTACCGTACGGATGCATAAAAACATGTTTTCAAAACATCAAAAGACTGTCGGGTGGCTTAACGGTTAGCATAGCTGGCTTTATAAAGTCCGCTCGGCGGTATGGGTTCGAATCCCATCAGGGCCATTGGATGTTTGTATTGTACTGTCTGGATTTATACCCAGCTTCGAACATATAATTTCTCAGTCCTAGTTTAACTTTAAACTCCTGTTTATTCCCATAGTAGCATTAGCAAATATAAAAACAATTGTTCCTTTAGAAATAAACTGAAGATTAAAGATAAACTGTGACTGAGAAACCGGGCCTTAGTGACTGGCAGAATGAACTGTAATGAGTTCGGCCAATAAATGCAGCATTGCTGCGCAAACCGAAGAAAAAGAAGAAGGAAACGTCGATGTTTTTGCATCCCTACTCGCTCATGGTGATCAGTGAGATAAGATTTATCGAATTAGCTTCCCCTCTCGTTATTGAGTTTCTCTTATGTTTGTGTTTCTTCCTTTAGCACGTTTTGTGAGTTAGGATCACCTCTGTTCGAATTCCTGAATAGCCGGAATAGCACCCCGCGGACGAGTTTTGCTGTTGATGCCATCGTATCTTGAGATCCTGTCTACTTTGGCATCGTATTCGCAAAGGAGGACCCCAGTTTATAACTGCCGAATCTCATAGGGCACGCTCCGAGAGTTGCACCCCTTCCGAAATCGAACACACTTGTAGATTGCTGGAGATCGTTTTGGTATCGTTAAATTTCTATCATATGTTTTTTTTGTGTTGTAATTGCCTGAGGAAGGCACCCGGTTCCGTCTGAACCCGAATTTGAATTTAATACTCAGGTAAAGTTTGTGATTTAACATTAAAGTCTGAAGGATAGAAATTTGTTATATTGTACATGTGAACCAGGAAGGATGTCCTTGCCGGTATTATTGCAATTTATTTCTCGCGTCGTTAAATGTTTTATTCCTATTTAATTTTTAACACATAACATGTTGTCATAAAGTACCGGCACTCCAGTAGGCTTTGAAGTGTGAACGCATGTCTTTTCTTAAAGAAATTGATTAATCTGAATGACATTTCTATTTAATCAATCGACACATTTCAAAAAGCTACAGACGAAAGAAACGTGTATATTAACGAATATTAACCAATATTAAAGCATATTTATAATAGCTGAAAATGGTGCCCATTTTGCTGACGGTAAAGATTTACACGTCGCTTCATACTGTCGAATTCTAATTCTAATGTGACACATAAATTATAAACGTCATTCAATTTTCTAGAAAAAGACGTGCCATTACACATCCAAAGCCTACTGGGGTGAAGGACTTTGTGATAACTAAATGATAACATGTTATTTGAGTGGTGTTACTTGCCCACTTGTAACATTTGAATCTATTTTCATAAATTTTTGAAATGTAATAAACGAGTCGTACCACGACTATTTCTTGTGTTTTGTCTACTTTTGATTGCGACACTGGATGACTGTTAAATTGCCACTATACAGGGTATATAATTCAGTTCATATATGTATATAAATACAACAGCATACAAGAGTAAATAAATAATTTATGAAATTAAGCGGGTATAAACCTGTGCGAATTTCTGTTACTTTCAACACCCTGTGTAGGTCTAGCGGTACCAAGTGTCTCACTGGCCGCTTGGACAACTTTACGCTAGGTGGCGCCCTCTTTACATCCAGATTTAAGCTACCGACAATCTATTAGGTTGTTCGGAAAAAAATGTCGTTTTATTTTTAATTCATTTTGATTAAACTATATAATCACTATTTGCATCAGTGACCTTTTGCCATCTTTCTGCTAGCAGTTATATTCCACGATGATATCATCCAACTTTTCTGAAATCAAAAAATTCTAGACATAATACGACATTTTTTCCGAACGACCTAATATTTGTAGCCCATCCTGTCTCCACTGAGCTGGGAATATTTTCCAAGTAGAGCTTTTAACACCGACGAAAACAGGGTCAAACAGGTAAGGCGAAAAAGCAGGTAGCAACTTTTTGAAATTTATCAATTTTTGAGTGCTGAGAAAAATTCGCCTTTACATCGAAACAATTTTTAGTTTAATTCGTAAGTACATAATTCAGTTTTGCGACTGTGGCAGTTCAAGAAGTTACTCTAATTGATGAATGAATCCGGTAGATGTCACTGGTTGTTATTTATTATCGTGCGATTTATTTAAGATTAGTTATTCTGAAACTGAACCTTCATTTTTGATAAAGAAGTTTAAATAATAAGCACAGCTGAGTTAACTGGGTAAATTTTTAAAATTTTTCTTGAAAAGTTAAAAAAGTAAAAGTTTTCCTGAAAAGATAAAGAAAGAATTCAATAGATGTCACTAGTTGTTACTTATTGTTTGCGCGTTTTAAATTGCTTGTTGACTCAATCTTCATTTTTGGTAAAGAAGATTAAATAAAAAAGACAGTTGAGTTACTTGGGTAAATTTTTATAATTTTTTAAAATTAAAAAGTAAACGTTTTTCTTGAGAAGATAATTTAATATTGAAAGAAGCTAATAGATGTCACAAGTTGTTATTTATTGTTTGTACGATTTAAAACAGTTGTTGACTGAAACTTCATTATTGGTAAAGAAGTTGAAATAAGAAAAAGAAGTTTAAATAAAGAAGTTAGCTGACAATGAGTTAATTTTTTCTTGAAAAGTTAAAAAGCAAACGTTTTTCTTGAGAAAATAATTAAAAATTGGAAGAATCTAATAGATGTCATTAGTATAATCATTAAGGCCCAGTTGTACAATTCCAGCTTAACTTTAAGCGATAGCTTAAACCCTTAACAACAATCGTTGAAATAATCGTTCTTATGATGATAAATAATGTTATTTAACCTTAATTGTTAAGTTTGATATTTTTTTGTACAAATGATAACAATAACACTTATGCCCGATTTCTTCATCGCCTTATCTTAAGGTTAAATTTATCTGTCAGTTAGAATGTGACACATATGCCCGAATTTTTCACCTCCAGTTAACTTTATCTGACGGTTTATTCCCATAGTAACAATTGTGATCACAATCGTTACTATGGGAATTAATCGCCAGATAAAGCTAACAGGAGGTGAAAAAATCAGGCCATAGTATCTTACGGCCAACTGTACGTCACATTCCAACTGTTAGATAAATTAACCTTAGGTTAAACATGATAAAGCAATCGACCATTAGACTGGGTTTCTCAGTCCTACTTTAACTTTAAACTCCTGTTTACTTCCATGGGAACAATTGTTTTTATAATTGCTACCATGGTAATAAACAGGAGTTTAAAGTTAAACTAGGACAGAAATCCGGCCTTATACATATAATTAACCCTGAAGAAATTATGTCAGCTAAGCTTGGCTATTGTAAGTCAGTAATTTTACTTATTGTCTCCTGTTAGTAAATATATGTAAATAGAATTAGAAAAAATAAAAAAAAAAACATAACACTTCCGGTTTTGCGTAATGTTTGTTTCAAAGCAGACTCATTTCTGACGCAAAACAAACATAATGAAACCTTCAGGTGAAGACGAAAGTAAGTAAACAATCTGTGCTAACATTAACAGTTATTAATTAATTATACATATAACGACTTAATTTAATATGCCGAGTGCCGGATATTATAAATAAAACAATGATTTCGATAAAGTAGTTTTATTAAATCACGTGAATAAGAGAAAAAATATTTTTTTTTAAATTTCAAATTCGTTTGGAAACAAATTGCAACAAACATTCCTCTAATTTTGTTATTCGCACGAAATGCCGCCGCTAATGTATTCAGAAATGCTACTCTCCGCCGAATTTGAATAACTAATTTCCTCGGTAACCTTAACAATAATGATATGAAAATATTTCTCCAAAAACGTGACCTTATATAACAGAGTCGGTATCGTAATTTATTTAATGGCGTTTTGTAACAGGACGAATTTCAGCGCAGCACCAAAACACAAACAAAACAAGAGAATGTCGTGCTAATCAATAAATAAAAAGCGGAAGAGAAAGACGAGCAGCTGTGACGTGTAGAGCAAGAATTTGTTACGGTGACCATGAGAGCTCATCTTTATGGAGCTACCACGTGAGATGGTTTAATTTCGATTTTTAATTCGATTAAATGTTACATCTTGATATTTGATGGCGCACCGGAGTTTTTCTTTCATAATTTGTTTTCTTCTTGGTCGACCATCACCTTCAGAAAGTTGTAATTACATTAATTGTATTTCTAAAATTAGTTTATTACAAACAGTTAACAATTTTCTTTCATTAAAACAAAATGCAAGTCATCTTTGCATCGTTATAAACATTATATGAAGAAACGCAGTAGGTAGTAGGTAATGTTAAATTTGTTAAATTTATATTGTTGTATAAGTTTATAAAAAAAATCGTTTCTTGCTTTGTTACGGTATTGTTAAGTTACTTATGCATAGTGTGTACGACGGTGATTATTTCCCACGATTAAGTTGTGGTGAAAGTTCGTTCTAATGAGCGTAATTTCAGCGGAATGAAACACGCAGGGGATGTTGAATGGTTTTTAGTTAAATGTTAGGGGCGTTTGTGGTCGATTTCGATTTGTTTTTACAATGTCATGCTTCAGAATGCGGTTTAACGTAGTATAATCAAGAAATTTCAACGATGGGTGAGAACACTAACTCCTTGGTATGTTATTTAATTTTTTTTAAATAAGCCCAAAATAAAATGTTTAAGTTGAAAAATATGATATTAAAGAGGCGAAAAAAAAGAATGTTTTGTAAAATTGCACCGCTAGAAGTTAGGAATAAATTATGAATTTAGGCGATTTTCGTTTTTATCTGCACAGAATTGTATCGAAACAAAAATATTTCGTTACTCTACGAACTTAAAATATCTTGAAAAACCTGAAGTTCTCCATTTGGAAAATTTTGAAATTTTTTATTTATAAAATTAAATGAAAAGGTTAAATCGCGACATCCTGTGATCACTTTTTGACCTAACATTGCATTAGGATTGACAAATTACAAATTTTTAAACATTGAAAAAATGGTCTACAATGTTCACGACTGTGAACATTAGCCATTAATCTAATAGCAGTTTTTTGCATAATAAAAACTTTTGAGGCTTGAGAACAACCCCCCACAGCAATAAACCATAACTTACCGTTTCAGAAAGGGCAACTTTTAAGAGTTTGAGAGTTAAACTGACATTTTAATCTTCGCAAAACGAAAAGCGCAGTTGATAATTTATTACAAATATAGTCAATGTGACTGAACCAATTTAATTTTTCATCAAGATAAATACCTACCTAAGACTTTTGCGAATTTATTTCGTAAAAGAAGCTGGAAGCTGACAGCCCCTAGGCAGCTCAAAATTGTTTTTTTTTATACATGAATCCACTTATATTAAAAAACCATCATCTATTGAGCAATATTTCAACTGACAGTCATTTTTGGATGGTAACAAAAAAATAACTTGCGTTGTTGTAGAAGATTTAACAACGCGATTTGTGAAAACATGACGAAAGTTTCTTTTTCGTTTATTTTTACGGAGGCAAGAATAGTATAATGTGTCACAAGGGCAGAAAGTGAGCATTACCAGCCTTTAGCTATGAGCTGCTAATGCGTTTCTGCATGTGTGACACACAATTGTTTTTCGCCTAGCCCTAAATCAAATTCAAATTTTGTTTAAAACTGACGTTTAACGAAAAATTTTGTGAAATGTCAAAGCGCGCAAATGAAAGTCAGTGTGTCGCTAGGTTACGATCTATAACCGTTATAAGACGTTTAATGGACTGACAACTGCTATACATTACCCGTATACACAAGTGAAGCAAGCGCTGACAATCGAACGCATTTACTTCCTGTAGAGAAACGAAATTTTTATTTTTTTTACTGCACGGAGAGAATTAAGTTGTAAAAGTAAATATAAATATAGTAATTTTTACAAAAATTTATATTACTATATGTGACAGCAAAATCATTTTATTAACTTAAAAACATATTTATATTAACTGTTATATATTTAAATTTAAAAAAAGAATATTCTAAAATGGCTAAAATATAAAATATAATATCGTTTAATATATTTATATTTTAACATTTATATCTACGCACAGATAAGAAGCTACGGGATTCACACGATCACCAATCTTTGCAGCTGCACCAAAAAAAATAAGTACTCGATTTAAGAAAAAACGTATATTAAATTACAAATTTTATAAAAAAAAGTGTGCAAATCGGTTTTGATTACAGCGAATTCCTCGAGCATGCTCTGTACAGCTGTTTAAGGCCTCATTGGGCTTAATCAACAGAACCGTAGCTCCAGAACTCCACCATAGAAAACATAAATATATTATGTTGTGTTGTCTATGAACTCCACTGCAAACCAAACCGATGTCTCCTAGGTTATATGCCATTGCGATGTGAAAGTAATGAACAATTTAAGTAGTGACATCTTTCGATCGCTTTTTGACCTACAAATTTTATGTTGTAAACATCATATCTGTAGGCCGAACTCATAAATGTTACAAAATCATATGCTTAATGTAATATAATCGCATTCTCATTTCTTTTAAGAGAAAAATTTACTTGCTTTACTTAAACAATTTTGCTACTTTTAAAACAATTTATTTTATCATTAATGATACTTTTTTTACAACACGGTTTTTAATATACATTTTTCTCAGTGTATTTTATCTTGAATGGAACATGGTTTTTACGATAGTTTTTGTTCGATTTCGTTCTGTTCGAGAAGTAATACATGTGTATTGGTAAAAAAAGTGTATTCAAGTATTTCGTAAACAATATAACGTCATTATAAATCACAGCGAAGAATGTAGATTTATTTTCATTTTTCTTTTAAGAAAAACGCATATACTATCGTAAAAACTACGTTGCATTCAAAGCTAAAATTGCAAATATCTCGAAAATGGTTAACATTAGCGCTATCAAACTATACCTTTTTGGTAAAGGAAACACAGTGAAATAATATCTTCTTATTAAAAGTCTCATAAACCTACTCAAAAAAAGTTAGAGCATATTAAAGAGCAGAAGAACAGCATACGTAACGCCCTCTATCCACTATATCAAAATTAATTGCATAATACTGAAAATTGAAATTAAAATTCTTACTTTAATAGTCTGTATCTTTTTCATTATCAACTTTTGGTATAAGTAAGTTCGGCTAAATCGTAATATTTTGACGTGAGGAATCTACCATTGCTCTGTGTCCCATTACTTTTGGTCCTCCCTGTATATTCTAAAATGTAATTATGTTTTAATACATTAATCCTTGACTAGTGTATGAAAGCTTAGGGTCCTCAGAACATCATTTTGATCATTCTGAGCCACCCTGTAACACATATACACTGATAATATGTAACACCTACCCAAAAAATTGTTGAGGATTGTCCGCACTGTATCTTTTTTGCAGCCGTACGCGCTGCAGCAAACTGTCATCTTTATGTAAATTTTAGAAATTTAGAAGATTGAACAGAAATAGATGTCTATTAGATTATAATCGATTTAAGTTGTGTGACAACTTGTTACTACATTCCTACATCGTCTAAATCGATTAATAACATTAGCCTGCGAAGGTTTGGCGGATGACATAAAACTAAGTTTATGTAGTAGATTTGGTGTTCCTGGGTTCGAAAAAAGTGTAATAATTTTTTCATCACGTCCCATTTTTTTTAATACAATATTTCAAAGTACATTTTTCAAACATAATTTTCGAGAAACTGACTGTTTTTCCCATTTTATGGGCAAGGTATCGGCTTGCGGAATACTCCTTGTAACTTAGGCTCTAACTACTAAGGTCATATGGCCAACCCCACTAGAATTTAGCCGAATCACTCTGTATTTCGTGACTCCAATTTGAGTATAGTTTCTGAGATTTGCCGAGAAAATGAATCTTTTTATACAGAATGTACATTTAGTCAAAAAACTTAAATTTATGTATGGTTTCTGAAGGTGCTCGAACAGTAGAATTTTTTGTAAAGAATACATTTTTTGCGTAAAGTCAATAATAAAAAAGTTTTTCCTCTTGTCAACTCAATCCGGGGAGAATTGTATACAGTAAAGTCTGTTTACATTATAACGAATCCAAAAAATGCACCAAAACAGGTTCGTTATATTCAAAGTTTGCTATAATCGGTAAATAAATACGAAGCATGTATTTAATAGGTTTTTTAATTGCTCGAAATATAGTACGTTATAACCAAGAGTTCATTTCAAATGGGTTCAATATAGCCGACCTTCACAGTAATTTCATTTTTTTTTAAACCTGACGTGATAGAAAAAAACTAATAACAGATTCTTCTCTAGAATGCCAAAATCATTCAAAAACACCCAATTTTATTTCATCCGCAAAAAAAATATTTTTTTCGCAGGCTAGTGTAATCTAACAGAGATGGATTTCTATTCACTCTTTGAAATCACTGTCTACATCCACCACAGCAATAGCTGAATAAAAAAACACGCCCCATTTTAATAGATTTTTTAAAATTTTATTAATCTGTGTTCTTTGTTTTGTCAACTTTCCTCTCAGTTTTTTTTTTATTTTAATTTGTTAATTTAATAAATTGTGCGGTAAAATCGATTGTCTTTTGTTTTTATTATTATTCATTTTTTAATTTTATTATTTTTAAATTTTATTATTTTGTTTTTATTGTATTGTCCTCATTCTTTTATTGCGTTTTTTTTTTAAATTTAATATTAATCAACTGAATTGCGCTGTAAAATCTATCGTCTTTTGTTTGTTGTTTCGCCTTTATGTATTTTTGTAATGAATGTTTTAGGTTTTTTTAATCTTATTCCTCAATCTAGTAACAAATTAAGGGATTTTTTATGTTGAAATGGGATTTTTTTGACAACTCTTAAATAATATAGATACACTTTCAGATTTGTAAATAAAAATAAATGTTAGGGGAATATGTCTTTTATTTGGGGGATTTTAAAATTTCAGATGGGGGAAATCGTTGCCAATGAGTTGGCAACACTGGCATCGTTGAAAGTCTTACAATAATGCAATAAACAGTTTTAAAAACATACACAAGGGCCATTTTAATATGTAGACACTTTAAGAAACTTTGTGTCAAGTTTCAAATGGGCACCATGTACACTGTCATCAACAATGATTGAGGGATTGCATCTGAAATATTTCCAAAATGTTATTAATTTTTTATTCAGCATTAGCTGCTCATATTTACTATCTATAAGAACATAAAAAAAATAATTTATACATAACGCCGTGTGTACAATAAAAATATATTTTTTTATATATTATAGTTTTGGGATATGAATAATCATCACTCGCGAAAATAAGGAGTTTTGTACTTTAAAGTTCGTACATAACATCATTTTTTACTCTACAACATATGCAAATTGTTACATTTAGGTGGGTTTCCTAATCCATGAAAAAGCAACTTTGAGCTGTCTAGGCGCTTTCAGCTTTCGCGAAATAAAACTTGAAAATTCCTTTTTTAGAAACAAAAAATCCCTTAATCAAAATATGCAAAAAAAGGATGTATTTCTTAAGTCGCCAACACTGGTTTAGACTCTTCTGCGCAGACTCATTCAATTAAATAATCGTGTTTGAAAGTTTAAAATTTGCAATCTCATTAGTTTCTGTTGAGTTATGTCGTTTATTTTGGCGTCAATTGATACAGACATGACGAATTGTCAAAATTGGTTAACGTTTCGGCAGTGGATTACTAGCATCTTCTGCAACAATAAAGAAAATATATTCTTTAAAAAAAGTTGCATTTACAACTCGGAGAACTCCACTGACTTCGATCTTCAATTGCTTCGAAGTGGCCACGCCACGATTTTTTAAAATAGCTTGGTGTATTTTCTATGACGGATTTCAATAGACCTTTCAAATCTGTGTTGGCCTATGTAAAACGTTTACTCTCGTAGATAAACAAAATAAACTTCTTACATTGAATCTTTTTGACGTACAACACGTTGTTGACATTTGGCCGCATGTTTTGTGAATACCCTGTATTTAAGCAAGGCTGAAAATGTTAATATAAATATATAAAAAATAAGTTATTTAATTAGTTATTCATTATTTAATTCATATACGAGTAATAAAATTTAATTTGATTAACCGACCCTTGAGGATTTTTTACATTACACCACTAGTGGTAAAATAAGTTTGATTATTCAACTGAAACAGTGTCAAATGAAGGGAGTAATAAGGCCTTTATAAAGCAGTTGTGGAAAAATTTGAAATTTATTTAAATTAAATAGGTGCATACATAAAAATTTTTGGGGATAAATTGTTATCCTCCTAATCGGTGTTAAAATATAGATTGAGTTTGACCTGAAAAGTTGTAAACCTTATCAAATTTAGTGACATTGTTATCTAAAAATAAGTTACTAAGTTAAGTTAAAAAAAGTTGTAGTAATTTTACTCCAACAAGGATAAGCTCAACTCTTGTTTAACACCATACAGTAAAGATATTATCCACAAGTCGTTAATTAGGTGCCCATACAATGACAGTATTTCTGAAGGTCTTTGACTGTGAAGGGATTTGCCTGTCGATAATACTGCTGGTTAATGCGTAATGCGCACGCCAGGCTTTTTCATGCTGCTTATGACCGACGAAGAGATTGGAGTGCTGGACCAGTACTGTCAGTCCAGTCCCGTCAGGCCAAGTGGCCAAACCTGTCAGTAATCCCACTAATGTATGTAGTAGCTATGCAATAAGTTAGGAAATAAGTTACACCAGATAGTAAAATATTCTACCTGCATTGGTGAAAGTCATCACTGCATTTAATCCAAAAAAGTAAAAGTGTCATCCTAAGGCCCGATTTTTCGATCACAGTTTAACTTCAATCTTCAGTTATTCGCATTGCTCCTATAGGAATAAACTGAAGTTTAGAGTTAAACTGTGAACGAAAAACCGGGCCTAAGGGTGTTAGCTCACACTTATTTATTTTTCGTCTATTGGTAAATTCCGCTGCAAGAGGGAAGGGGATTGACGTTCTCATTAGGCCTGTCGATAGCTCTGCACTTTTCTACACTTTTTGCACCAACCGTTCCTGAGAGAGTGAGATATATATAATATAATGTAAGTAGGAGTGAGAAAAATAGAGTAAAGGTGTTAAAAGTGTAGAAAGTGCAGAGCTATCGAGCAGACCTATTACAAGTTATGACTAGTATATGCCTACCAACTGTAGTAAATGCTTGCTTCAGAATACAAACGTCATTTTATTTGCGTGTTAAATATAAAACACCAACAAGTGGGTTAAAAATAGTGAAATAATAACAAATGACACCATAGATGATATTGGCAAGGCCTTATGAATATCTATATCCCAATTCCTCCTGCAATAAGGAGTTCAATTATTTCCGCACAAAAGAGCAAGGGGTAAAAGACGGTTTTTAGTTGATTATTTGTTGTTACAAATATTTCAGAAACAATAACCAAATGCCTGCATTTCAAAACTTATATCGTAAAGTTTTACATCTTGAGGTATGGGTAGGTACATATAAGGAAATCTCTGTAACAGATGCAATATTGAAAAAAGTACATTTCTGTCTTTGGAGTAGTTGAAATACAAGTTAAGATACAAGTGACTGCCCCAGCACTAGAGATACTTTCATTTTCTGGATAATATCAACTCGCTTAAGAATAGAAATGTGTGACACTTCCTGGATAATATTAACTCCTTTAGGGATACAAACTACTACCTCAGAAGTTAAGTCTCTCTCTTTTCCTGGATAATATTAACTCCTTGAAAGAAATAACTACCGCAAGGACTAAAATGGCATTTTTAAACAACGTTAACACTTTTTAAAGTTAAACCTTCTAAAGGGCCTATTCTATATCGAAGACGTTAAATTAAAGGGTTGTTAAATTTCGTTACCGTGGTAACAGCCAATCACAAGACTAATTTGAATTTTAATGTATCCTTAAATTTTAACAGCCTGTTAAGTTACAGAATAGCCCCTTAACTCCGTTTATTTTAACACCAGAAACGGATGGATGCGAGGGAACACCGAAGAGGAGTTGGAAAAGTATTAGGATTAACTCCAGACTTTTATGTGTGACTTCAGACACCTCTTAAGCTTAAATTATTTTATCGAAGGCACTAGAAAATTCATGGTGTTCACGTATCCAAAAGACATTGCGAAATCGTTTTCAAAATACTGGAGAATATACTCATATGGTATTGGCTTGCAGCGACACGACGGCTCTCTTTTAAATACCAGCAACTTTGAAAGGACATTTTCAACACGTTATGGAATTTACTCTTCCTAACACGAACCCTCTTAAAGATGCCCGCAATGGTATGTACCAACTAAATATTTTATAATTACAGTTGAATTCGACAGTTCTCAACCTTTAATCTTAATAACATCAAATTTCTTAATATACTTATTTGTAATATAGGTACCATCTACATTCTGGATGGTGGATGTAATTTGTTAGTATCGTAGACATATCTGATGTAATTTATTTCTATGTGGTGCACACAGAGACCAACTGAAATTTGTAAATTAATTTAAACCCAATAGACTTGCTAGGTTTCCGCCTTCCAATAGCTAAGATATTTCACGGTATTTGCTCTTAAACAAATAAAACGCTTCTTAAGCAAGCCGAGATCAGTAGGTTCACCAGTAAGTCCCCAAGTTGCAGGCGAAGAAGAAGTGTTGGGAGTGGTCTCGCGAAGTCTCCCGTCTCTGCTCAGCCTTGTGACCTGGTGACCTCCGCGGTTGGATCCCACTGCTCGGTGTCGGCGAGCAGTCAGCGTCCACTTGTGGGAAGTGCAAGTGCACATCTTAGTGTAGTGTTACCTGCAAAGGTGTCTGCGATGTCTTTTCGGACCGTCATTTTTGGACTACTGGCCGTGATCGTTGAGCTAAACGCTCAGGTAGTTTCCATTTTTTTCTTTAAACTATTTATTAAGCTTTACTTTATTTTTTTTTGTATAATTGGGAAAATTGTTTAGAAAATCCTCTAGAGTAACAATATGTTTAAAACTTTCATTAGGTACTTAGGCAACAATAAAACTTAACTCCTGTATGCATTTTTAAGGTTTCAAAAAAAAGGACTTCGATTTTCATTCTACGAGTAAATGCTTTTGGTGTCTTTGTTGAAGTAAATAATTTTAAACAGTTTATTGAGTATATTTCAATAAGCATTAAAAAATTGTAAACATTTATTTTTGAATCCTTTTCCCAGTTCAGAGTCTAACCAATTTTCCAAAAGTTATACTCGTAATTCTTTTTTTGGAGGTCTTATTTGGGAGAGCCTCAAAATAGCATAAATCTCAACGTTTCGCGATCGTTTGATGCTTCTTCAGGGGAGAAAAGTGCATATCTAAAGAGAAATGTGAAGGTATTTTGATCTATTTTATAGTTTCTCTTTTTATACAGGGTATTATCTCTCTTGAAAAGTCTTTTTGTATAGAACGATTTACAAAAAGAAATTATAATAAAAGTCCTTTATTAAGGAAGAAATTATTTTTTAAAGCATGAGCAAAACTAAAAATATGTGTCTCAATTGGGCACGTGCAGACAAGGTCATAACTATAACTATGTATGGAAATTATTCCCAAGGTAGATAAATGGAAATCGATTGTAATTTAACTATACCGTCATTAAATATAAAAATATTTCTCAAGGTAGATGACACCCTGTATATTTTTAATTTCTTTAAATTAAATGAATATTAAATTAAAATTAACGGATCTATAATCTGTTTAATGAATCTAAGAAAATATAAACTGTTTAAATTAGCAAATTCTGAACATTTAATAACAAAATTTGATGATATTTATTAATTATTAGTTTTGCACATTGTCTATAAACCGACCTTGAAAATATTCGATTTGTGATATAAAGAATATATTGGTATTTTCAAAATCAAAATTGTAGCTACTATTATTGAATAATTTTGATTATTTTTGTGAATATAGTATACGCTGCTTTTGACTTTTTTTTTAAAGATTTTGACAAGTTTCTCTGCAATTCGATTTCACAAACCACATTGTTTCAATTTCAGTGTTTTGGTTATGGAAATTCTACAGGAAAGTATCTTTATAAAATTGACTTTGCTCATAAATATTTAATCTAAAATTATTTCTCAGATTTGAACTTGTATTTTCAAAAAATTCATGAAATATGAATAAAAGCTCAGAATTAAGATCGTACAAATAAATTCCTGCAAATTTTTAGTGCTGAAGAGATCAAATAATAACTAATCGAAATTTCGATGAACACTATGATTATTATTTCTCTGTCGATTCAGGGTGTTTCGCATAGTCTCTTAACAATTTAAATATTTACTTAACTTTGATTGAAAATTTGGATGAATGTATACGCATTTGTTTATTTCGAAGAAAAGATTCTTTCGTTTATGAACGAGAAATAATACTGAACGAAAACTCACAAACTTTCTCTATATGAAAAAGGACCTCATTGCAGAGCAATTATAATTTGTAATATTTCATATATGTATTTTTTAAAAAACTTTTTCTGTATCTATTGTAGGTGCTTATGACTGGAAAGATTTCTGGCATGTTTTCATTTTACAATTTTCAAACTGAAACGGCACAAACAATCTTGGTTCCTATTTCTAAAATAGTATCTCCACAATATTTAGTAGATACGAAACAGTTTTCAATTTTATGTACAGTGTCACATTATTTGCTACAGTGTTACGTGATTATATGAAGTTTTGGAGTTCGTTTTTCATTTATCAGGGAAATATTTAAGAAAAATGAAATGTTTCTTCGTGCTATTAAAAAAAAACATCGTTCACCTTCTTTTCATCCACCCTTAAAGTCACACAGTTCTTATAAAAGCCACAAAGTAAGTCACGAAGTTCTTTACACATGTTTAGTGTTTTGGTAACTCTTTACCAAAGATACAGCAACTGAGGACTTTGCTATTTACTAAGCAAGACAATGCTCATTTACAATAAACACACATGCTCAGGTACCTTTGAATATTGTTTTGCTCCAATGTTTTAACGTATGGTACTTTTTTCTCTTTGCTACTCTTGGTTGCTTCCAAATCACCTCGAATCGTTCCAGTCATACTTGAACTCATAAATAACAACAAAACCATCATCAGGTCAATTTCCCTAGTTTTTTTCTGCCCATCCTTTTCAATTGTAGCAGATTTCTCAGGACTACATTCTTTCAAGCCTGCTTTGGTCATGCGGCTGTATTGATCGTTGTTTCACATATTGCTGTACTTTGTAACTTAAGAAAGATTTTTAAATGACAGTATAAATGACTCAATCCATGATCGTTTGTTCAGTTCTTCGAAGATATCCCCACTTTCCTCCGTTATTAAGTTCCTAAATCGCTAGATGAAAACTGTTCAAACCCAGTCATAATTTCTGCATTTGAAGTTGTCACTTCGCTAGGATCTTATACACTGATTGTTCGTAATATTAGAGATATAACCTTGTCCCATGAAAAAAGAGTAGACCATCTTTCACTAGCCTGTCCAGTCTTAAGGAAGTCACCTATATTCTTGCCATCCACTCTGTCACAGGGCCGGAAGAAGCAACTGCCTTCTCCTGTTACATTGAGCATTCGTTGCTTTTTGATAACACTACCAAGCCGACAATTTATGCTAGAGCCTGCCCAAAAAATAATCTTCTTTGATCTCTGAAGCATTCAGTTTCAAACAAAGGCGAATATAAAGCAGAACAGACCATGTCTCCATGATATCCGTTGTAGTGATCCACTACCTCCTGTCTACATTAAACTCGTTTCACTTCTTGTTCAGGAAAAGTGTTTTCAAGAAGCTTCGTTAGTTCATTATTGTTGAGATCACAGTTTTTAGCAAATGAGTCATCATCTCCTTGTAGCCATTCGAAGTGAAGGAGTTGTTAAGATGCTTGGAAATTCCGATCCTTCCCAAATAAGACACTCCAGTGAACAGTGCCCCCAGGAGATATCTACCGGCAATTTCTCCTTTCACACCAAGCGAGGATATGATAACGTTCCTTATATTTCTTACTTTATCTCCATTTTCATTTGCCAACAAATTTACCTAACAGATATACTTGTTTCCCTCACCACGCTTTACAATCATTATGTGCTGCTTTTATCGTTGCCAAACCGTTACCGTTCAGCAAGTATGACACCTGACTGAACATTTCTTTAATGGAGTTTATTTGGTATTCGTGGAAGTCGCGTCAAAATCCTTGGTCTAGAACATCGTTTCTTAACCTGGGGGTCGCGGTGATATTAAAGAGGGGTCGTGAAGATAGCCTAAACAATGAAATCATTTTATGACGTCATACATGTATGTTCATACCCGTCGCTATAAACGCAGCGACATAAAATTATAGGAGGGGATCGTGATATATTAATTTTCATTATATTTACTATTTGGGGGGTCGCAGAGCTAAGAAGGTTGAGAATCGCTGGTCTAAAAATATAATAGGGTGTCTTATTCCAAAATATTCTTTAACAACGTCTTCTCTTTTCAAATATCTAACAGGGTGGTGCGTGTCCATATCTACAAGATGCTTTAAAATTTTCAAAATCCTTTAGTTCCTCTAAATCCTGATGTTGACCTACAACATTTGAAGTGTAATTCAGAAGACAAGAATCATCAAAACATTTGGCCTGATTCTTTAAACGTTATATCACTCTGGAACGGTTTCATAATTGTAAAAAATAACCGTTTCCTTTGCCGTAACAGGACCACAGCGATTTGAATAAAACGTTAACTCACTGATGCGTGTGATTCGCACGAAACAACACGTTGAGTTCAATAGCACTGCAGCTCATTATGAAAGGCATTCTATCCACTCATGACATGTTATTTAACATTTTAATGGTGTTAAGTGCCCGTTTGTATTCGCGCAGCACTGAACTTTCTAATTAACGCCGGAATCTTCTTTTATTTCGGACGAAATAATACTAATTTGTTTGTTTTAAAAAAAAAGCACATTTTTTGAACATCTTTCTTACACAAAGGTCCCATGTCTTAATCATACCCACACTAAATCTTATTTTGCTTATTTATTTTTTGTTTTGGGGATCTATGTATGTATATTAAACAGTATTTGTGCAAGAAGTTGTCCATAACAAATCCGATTGCATTATTTATACATTCACAATTCACAGCCGGCGATTAATCGCTTACTATTGTTAGAAATGGGCGGGCCACTCACGGCAAATGTCAGTATGAGTTACAAGGTCTCATTTTCATAAATTCCCTCTCAAAACTAGGCGAAAAATCCATCCGGATCTAATGATTAATCGTCCTGTTCATGGGCGGTTAATTGGCAAAAGTAGGTGAAGATTTGTCGAAGACTAAATACAGAGATCCTTCGGCCAAGATAATAACGTGAAGGTTGTTGATCTGTTATGTAAGCCAGGCCAATGTAAATAGACGCCTACACAATTATTTATTTATTCTTTTTTGGGTTCGCCTTCGAACAATAACTGTAAGAGATTTGTTGAAAGGAGATATTTGGATAAGTTATCCCGATAAGACTTTATTTACATTCTCATTTTATCTTAAAAAGACAGACTATCGTCACGGGGCTTTATGAAGAATGACATCTCTTTCTCTAATTATACACATAACAAACTGTAGGTACGTATTAAATTCTACTTGGAATTCGTGGTATGAGGTATGACTCAAGTTCTTTTACGTTTTATAATTACAATAGATACAATGCGTTAATAAATTTTTTAGATTAGAGGAGTCTATGAAAAGTAAAACCTAAGTCGTAGCTTAAATGAAATTAACTTATGTCAAAATTGAAATGTCAAGATACATTTGACGATAGTAGAAAAAATCTTCCAGTTGAATACATAAGGCTTTGTTAAAACTCTTTAACATGATAACGACTAATTTCAAATGTCGTTGGATTGCTTACTGACCCATGACTATAGTGTTCAAGAGCGTTTAAACAACTAACAGATTTGACAAGGGCCAGGAAGCAAATGTCAGAATAAAAGTTTCGAATCAAGCTAAGAGTGTGATTTTGTTTTTCATAGCCTCCCCTTATCTAAAAAATATATTAACGCACTGTAGTGTATAACATTCAGTTTTTGAAGAAGACGTGGACTATCGTTTGTTGTTTTTACTGATCCATTCTTTTTATGTTTATCTTTGAGAGGCATTTGATAAATAAGGTACCTAACAGTGAAGGGGGTGAAATAACGAAAGGTCCTTTAGCTATTTTTCAATAAAATCTCCTTTGGGTTCAATACATTTTTGAAATTTGGATAATAAAATGAAGATAAACCATTGGCCTGCGACAAACTTGAAATTTCATTTCACAAACAGAAAATAGTTACAGGGTGGTTCAAGCCAAAGAGATCGTTTAATGCAATCAGAATGAATTTGAATGACAACCAAAATATTTGGACCTATTTTTTTTACGTAACCACATAGCGGAAACTAATATCAATTGTGATTTGTCAACTCAACTTGGTCAGAGTGTACTCTAATCGTCTGTATAATTTTAATCCCATCTCGTAACATGTAAACCAATTAAACCGCATTCGTAGTTATCTTTTTGGAGTGTCTTACTGAGTGTATTATTTCCACATGTATTAAAATGGTCGCATGTTTTGATAGTCTCTACTCATATCTTTTAGGCTTCTTCTTTCTTGTTCAGTAAATTTATATTCCGTTCTTTGGATGACTTCTAGGCTAAATCATTTAGATTCCTCTGTCAGTATTTTCAGCAAAAACTGCGAGCCTTTTTTGTTATATGCAAATGGATAAAAGTTGAGAGATTCAGATTGACATGTTTAAATTTTGAATTTGGACGCGTCTGTAAAAATTAAGAGAACTGTGGTCTAGGACTCTATGCTTTTACATAATACAAAGAGTCTTCTTCTTCTATCATTATTTTGTAATGACTTGTTTTAATGTTTTAATAATAAATGGAAAAGGACTTAACAATCAATTAAGAATTACCTTTGAATAACTTTTATAAGTTATTTGTTTAATCACTTAATCATTAAAAGTTAAATTACCTGGCCGTTGAGTTTTAGAGGTGTTCTTTCATATTTCCTTTTATTTCTTCCTATCTTGCGCAAATCTTTTGATGTCATCGCACTTCACACATTATACTATAAAACTAATTGTGAGTTGAGCTTTAAGGATCACCTTCTAATTTTCCTTCCACTTGTTCCTGTCCTTTGGATATTTTTGTATGTAGTCCCATTTCACTCCTTTCCTGCTTGTTTTTGCTCTCTCTTGGTCTTTCTCTCTTATGTTCCCCTACTTCTTGCGCTACAACTGTTCATTTTACAATGATGTGGTTGGCCAGTGACCAATGTTGTTGAAACGAATTTCTTCAATAGGCAAAGCAAATAGTAAGGCTTCCTTCTTACAAGGTGGTTGTGGTGCATTGAAATTCACTCGGCTTTCCTCTCTTTCTGTTCTGTTCTCTTCCAGATTTTAGCAGAGACTCTGCTGTATTGTGACTAAAATCAAGTGAGTCCATTATTTTTGTTGTGTATACACCAGTTCTAAAGGTACTATTTCTTCTGCAAGATTTGTTCAATTTCTACAATAAATATTGAAACGAGAAATTTTTGGACTGCAGATGTGGTTTTTCAGATAGTTATTGATTTCATTTATTTTTTGTTACATTTTGCTATAAAATTTAAATTGTTTAAGAAACTGAACCAAATCTTGTACAGTGCCAAGCCCTGTAGAGGATCAAGCCCTGTAGAAGCCCTTAGGCAACGCAAGTCTCGAGGTCCCCTTTCCTCTCCCCGACATTTTTTCTTTCAATTATTTTAATTCAATTTCTACGTAAACAATTTTTAAGTAACTAATATTATGACAAAATGGAATAAAAAAAAAACAGGACGCCAATTTAATTGCGAGCCACATTTAAGGGAGTGTTTTAGTATTATGCATAAAAAATTTACAAAAAACATAAAAAAGTTCCTCGTCAGGCGAAATGGTAGAAAAAACATTTCTCTTGCAGCCGGTACAGTTTATTATTTTCAAGTAAGAAATAAGTAACGTACTATTAGGTTGTTCGGAAAAAATGTCGTATTATGTCTAGAATTTTTTGATTCCAGAAAAGTTGGATGATACCATAGTGGAATACAACTGCTAGCAGAAAGATGGCAAAAGGTCACTGATGCAAATGGTGATTATATAGTTTAATCAAAATTTATATACTAAGGCCCGATTTATTCACCTCCAAGTAAATTTATCTGGTCATTTATTCTTGTGATCACAATTGTTACTATGGGAATAAATGACCAGATAAATTTACTTTGGAGGTGAATAAATCGGGCCTTAGGTACATAAACATTCTGAATTAAAAAGAAAACGACATTTTTTCGAACAACCTAATAATTAAGAAAGTAAGGTACACACTAATGTAATTTAATTTTCATCCGCTTTTGGAATACGACTCTTGTAAACCAACTCCAAGCACAAAATTAAATTATTCTAAGAAACTGAGAAATATTGTAAAATTTTTTTTTTCTCGGGCCGGAGCTTCTAAAAGCTGTGGGGCCCAGAGGCAGGTGCATACTTTGCCTATTTGGCACTGTTCCAACAAAGCTTTACGTAGGTATTGCTAAATATATGCTAATTGCAATAAATGCAATACTATACGTAAATTCTCTTCTACTCTTCAATTTTTTAAGATTTCCAACATTTTCATTCTATATTATCAATAATCTCCTCTTGTCCCTTCTGAATCCACATTTCAAATTCCATTTTCCCAATATTTTCTTTATTTTCAAAATCATATTCATCTAAGTACCATTTGCTACTTTTTTAAAAAGTTTCTCATTAGCAAGCGTCTTCTTTCTTTCTCATAGTAATGCCTAATGAATAGGGAAAGTGCGGCAAAGTAGCTCTAAATTTTACTGAACACCACAAACCAATATTTTGCAAAACAGAAATTGATGTCTACTTGAAAATCTGATGGTAACACTTGTAAAGAAAACGGAGGAACTTACATACTAATTTTTTTTTAAGAAATAATTTTGTTAATGAGTATGTTCCTGAGATCACAACAAAACTACAATGTACATACATGTACACAAATGAAAATTGAGACATTTCCAAGGAAAAGTCAACATAATTGTTGGCACTAAATAAAATGTTATTTATGTGTTTTGTATGTTTTGACAGGTGACAGTATGAAGAATGCATATCATTTTACAAATATACGAAACGCGAAAGGCAGATACACTTTCGTAACCAATAAGGCCAAAAGGGTGAATAGTATATTTTACCATTATACACAACAAAGCCAAATCTAAAAATAATATTAGGTCTAGAAGAATACAGTGTTACCTACCTATCAGTATAAGCTTAGTTGACCTTGCGTGAATTGCGAACGCTGGGGGAAACTCGTTGATGTTGGCGAAAAACCTACCTGGAATTATGCCCAGTTCAGTGGAGACGGGGTGGGCTACAATAGGATTGTCGGTAGCTAGTTACCTGGATACTAAATAAAAGGGGCGCCAGCGTTATATTTATTCCAAGCAATAGTACCTAATACGTGGCACCGATAGGAGTGTGCACGTAAATGTAAGCATTTGAATAATCCTGAGGTTCGATTTCCGCATGACTTTACGGATAGTATTGCCATTAATACTATTAAACGCCTCAAGTACTGCAAATTAGTTCAAACCGCATCTAAATATTTTAAGTAAAAAAAACTTACGGCAAATAAAAGAAATTATGTGATTTTGTTTTTTTTTTTTTTTAAATTTTAACTAAGATAGCCATGACAAGTACAATTTGAAAATGGATTCTTAAGGAGCAATCAAACCTGCACCTTTTTGCTAATTTAACCATCTTTCTATCTCTTCAAATACAAAAGTTACCCATGTTGTCCCTACGAAATCCGGGCACCCCGTATATATGAATAAAAAAATGTGGCAAACAATGATACTGAGTTTATTATGCTTTTGGACAAATAAACAAGGAGAAGATTGCTTAGTAAACGAAATTAAATTAAATTAAAATTTACAAAGCATAAGTAAACGCACAATCACCGGCGAGGATATCCTGTACGGCTCACAAAATAACATACAATAAATAGATTCTGTCAGAATGACAGTAGACGTATTACACGATTGAAAGTTTAGGATCGCATGTTACGAAATTCGCATGTTACGAAATACCGTTCTTAAGGAACCTCGGCCTGAAGCATACAAGTACGGTATCACAAGGCACTGAATTCACCCATTATTCAATTTAGAGACGCAAGCAATTAATAAGAGAAGTAAACAGAGAGTTTGTACAATACCACACTGCGCTAAGTCCGGGTCGTCTGGGGGCGGGGGGGGGGTGGGTCACAACTTACGACGCTAGCTCGATTCCAAATTCAAGCGGGGAATCCAAATGCTTACATCGAAGTTACGAAATGTGACACGGAATTTACATGAATTCCCGAACCTTCGCGGTACTTGTCGGCGCTTGGTGGGACTTGCTAATGGAAGAAACGCGAAGATAAATAAAAGAGTTCGACGAATTTAAAGCTGAACCAAAAGACTTACTCCTTTTTAAGACAAGGACCTGAAACGTTAAGAATCTGCGACGCGTCTGTTTGAACACGTGAAGGTGGAATTCGTGGCACTGGTTTTAACTGCTATTTCCGCACTGGAACTATTTCCATCAACCGTTCATGAGCGAAGAAAATCCCCAATACCTATTAGGTGGCCAGACTCGAACACAAGTTACCTATTAGGTGGCCAGACTCGAACACAAGTTACATAATTTAACTTTTACAGCGAACAACAACGATAAACGCTCAGGAATGCCGCGAACCCCAACAAGATGGCGACCGGAATCCCTTCTATTTTTGCAAAATCAGTAAAAAACCGGAAAACGCCGACACCCCCCTTTTCGCTCCAAATTCAAAAATTGCCAATCTACACGCAAGAAGAAAGAAACAAAATAAAAGACCTTAGAGTTTGTAATCAAATAGAGTGATCAGTAAAGCCAAATTAGAACTTTAGAGTTTGTAATCAATGAAGCCAAAATTTAGAAACACTCTAAAATAAAAACGAACCGTAACAACAGATAGATAAATACCATAGGAAGTAGTAAGTAAAACAAGAGTTACAGATAAAGACGTAGAAGTACAGAGAGTAAAAAGACTTATGAAGAGATGAATTTAATAGTGAACTCCTCGACTCACATAATATGTCGTTTTTTTGAGAACTTTTTGAAGGAGAATTGATCGTTTCGAGGAAATTTTTGCCAAGTGTTTTTATAGCAGGAGAAAATCTGCGAAACAATTGTTTCATCAGCAAAAAGAAATTATAAATATTTTGCACTTTAAAAATGATTTTAAAGAACTATTTATGTTTCGTCTTCTACCACGTTAGTGTCGAAGCGGAGTTGAGTCTTAAATTGAATTACACAAATTTCTTCTATGCTTTTATAATGCCTAATTCCAATAACTTTCCCGTTTAGGGTTTTCCAAATTTCATAATTTCTGATCTACCTTGTTTCTTTTTTACCTCATTTTTCCATATTCTCTCTCTATTCCACACTGAACAGTTATTTTTCTACTAATCCGCTAGAAATATTGAAAAGTCTGTCAGAGCTCCCAAAACAAATTTCTGATTATTACATATTTATTTGAATACAAAGTATGTATTTATTTTTATTTTTTAGTTTATTTTTGAGTACTAATACAACACGTCGTCATAATCATAATAAAACATGAGCTAATCTTTGCATATTTTAACCACTTACGGCCGGTGTGGGAGGTCTCTTCAAAAAAAAATAATTTTTTTATGCAAACATTAATTAGTCTCCTACACTTTTATAAAAGGTCACATTCAAACGACAAATTTGTTTTTACTTAAAAATCTTGCTACTTTTTTTAGCTTTCATCGAACGCACAACTTAAAAAAATGATTAATTTAATTTTACCTTCCTGATTTTTTTTTTGAGAATGGCCCCGCCCAGCCCGAGACAATTTTTTTCACGAAATAGGAAGCGAAAGCAAAGGAGATCCGATCAACAGAGAAAGCAATTAAACTCTTTCATTATCCACGGCAACTAATCGCAAATAAAAAGAATGCGAATTTAGTTGATTTAAAATTGCGAACTTACGTTCCCTCGTTAATAACAAAAAAAAGAAACAATATTTTTAATAAGACGGTCCGGAGAAATGTTCCAGTTCTTTCGTTACATAACATGCCAATTACGAGTGGCGTACAAAGACCGCCAAACAATGGTACAAAGTGTTATGGTGTTCCGCTCATTGTTGCGGATATTTTCATAAAAATCAACCGCAATAAGATTAATTAAGCAGATAGATGCGGTAGTTCTTTCCGAAGACTCTTTTTTTATCTTTAATTAATGTGCGCAGAGGCGAAGGACGGACGCCAACGAATTTGTTTGCAAACATGGTCATGTGCAAGTAAATAATTGAAAATTAAATTGCTGAACTTCGTTTTGATGTGGAAAACTATTAGTCAGCGTTTGAGCTCTTAATTAATGTTATATCTGACAATCAGAGTTGTGCAAGAAATAATGGGAGTTAAGCAAATCATTGATTGAACGGTGTGATAAGTGTTATTACAGTTATTAACATTGTTAAATGAAAAAAAAAATTATGTAACAGAAGTTATGATAGGTCATAATACAAATTACGAATAGTTTAAACGATATTTGTCATTGCCCTTTTCTTTTTCTTATTAGTTTCCCTTGATAATTTTGTTTATTTATTATTTATCCTAAAGAAGCATGTCGATTTGTAAATTGATTACACAACTGATTACATAACAAATCATAATTATAAATTTTGATATACCGGGTGGACCATTTAACTTGACAATGCGAAGTATCTCAAGAAGGGAGTGTCGTAGAAAAAAGTTTTAACTTGTTAATTGACTTTAAGGGGGAAAGAAAACTGGCAGATTATGTCAAGGTCATTGATTTAATTTTTGTTTAAGGGAAACCCATAATTATTATTCCTCGTAACTCTTATATAAACCATTTCGCAATATTTTGAAACGTACACGTCGATAAAAAACGTCATGCATTGCATAATTTTGAAACGAAAAAATTACCGGTGCAGATATGGCATTTTTTTTTTTGAAATATTTGAGATTGTCAATTTAAAAGGTATAATATAATGAGTCAACCGCTTAAAATAAGTACACACATACTTCATTGTGTTTGGTTAAATATAAAAATCTTAACTACTAACCGTACATAATTGAAATTCACGTGCTACCTACTTGTTAACAAGGAACGTAAAAATAAAAATACATAAAAACTCATTAGTGTCATGTCATGAGTTGCTATGAAATGGCGTATTTATTGCGCAAATTAGCAGCTGATTCACATGCAAAGCGATTTGTTACTTCAAAAGAAGGAGGAAATAGTTGTAATAATGATAGTAATTTTTATTTATAAGTCGGATCTGATCGTAAATAAATTTGTTGATGTTTACATCGCCTAAAAATATCAACGAAGGAAAAGTCGTGACATTTAAGATTCAACTTTGATTTTATAATTTTGTATGTACATATATGTATACAGAGTGAGTTATTAAGCGCCCCTTCTTCCATAGCTCATTTATAGAACGAGATAGAATTTTTTTCTTTTACAAGGACATTCTACCTATTGAGCACTATAACCTAAAATTATTTTGATACATACAGAGTGTTACATAAAATAATGGCAGCATGCAGCGGGATTTTTTTTAATGGAACACTCTGTTTATTTTCCTATAGAATGATATAACACTCGATCCTCTAAACAGCAGCACATAAAATATTTATATTTATTTAACCAATTAAGAGTAAATTAATATTTTATCGAAAACGGTCTGATTTTCAACTTTTCTTAAAATATTAACTGTAAACGTTGTCGTACGGGAATAAAAATAGGTAGTGTTATAAATTGAAGTATAGGGAATAACCCAGATATAAATTCATTTAGTTTCATTTGTTTTTTCAAGTGTTCAAGCCTGTGTAATTGTCAGATTTTCAAATTGCCGTTATTCAATTTTTTTAAATGCAACCCTCCTTATCTCTTTTCACGAATAGAGAGTGTTCATGTTCCTCTTCAATTCTGTTATAGGTTTTCTGCATCTAATTCTTACAGTTTTTCTGCTATAATAAGCTTTTTAGATTTTTACTCTAAAATCAATATTAAAAAGTTATCTAACGTACCGTATTTTAATTTCTTTAAGACAGCGCCCTCTATTTCATAAAACAGATGGATAATATCAAGTTTGCAATTGGTTACAGATTTTAATTACATTATAATTATCGTATTTTTGTTATAATACAGTCCTTTTACTTTGTTTTAATTAAGAATGCTTTAAAATTGATTCGATGTAGTTCCTAAGCTTCAGTTGTCTTCATTAACATTTGATTTAATAAAATCTGAATACTTGAACAAAAGAAATTCACCGATTTTCATTTATTTGTTAGATCATCAATTTATTATTTGTATATTTTTTTTTGAAGTACAACAATTGTTACATTAAGGTAATTATTTGTAAACACTGATGTTTTCTTTTGTTGTAAACCACATCGAATCAATTTTAAGACATTGTTAATTACAACAAAGTGAAAGAACTGTATTACAATAATAATACGATGATTTTAATGTAATAAGAGTCTGTAACCCATTGTAAACTTGATATTATCCATCTGTTTTATGAAATAGAGGGCGCTGTCTTAAAAAAATTAAAATACGGTACGTTAAATAACTTTTTAATATTGATTTTAGAGTAAAAATGTAAAAAGTTTATTATAGCAAAAAAACTGTAAGAATTATATGCAGAAAACTTATAACAGAATTGAAGAGGAACATGAACACTCTCTATTCGTGGAAAGAGATAAGGAGGGTTGCATTTAAAAAAATTGAATAACGGCAATTTGAAAATCTGACAATTACACAGGCTTGAACACTTGAAAAAACAAATGAAACTAAATGAATTTATATCTGGGTTATTCCCTATACTTTAATTTATAACACTACCTATTTTTATTCCCGTACGACAAACGATACGTTTACAGTTAGTATTTTAAGAGAAGTTGAAAATCAGACCGTTTTCGATAAAATATTAATTTACTCTTAATTGGTTAAATAAATATAAATATTTTATGTGCTGCTGTTTAGAGGATCGAGTGTTATATCTTTCTATAGGAAAATACACAGAGTGTTCTATTAAAAAAAATCCCGCTGCATGCTGCCATTATTTTATGTAACACTCTGTATGTATCAAAATAATTTTAGGTTATAGTGCTCAATAGGTAGAATGTCCTTGTAAAAGAAAAAAATTCTATCTCGTTCTATAAATGAGCTATGGAAGAAGGGGCGCTTAATAACTCACCCTGTATACGAGGGTGGTTTACTGGTTCTTGTTTCTAATTTTTATCCATTTGTTTACTCACTTATACATGTTCAATTTGAACAATTTAGTACATTTGTGATTAAAGATTATATGTCCGTATTGTTACTTCTCGGTTTCCAAATTTTCACTTAGGCCCGATCTTTCCACCTCCTAATAAATTTATTCGACGAATAACTTTACCATGGAAACCATTCATAAAAATCAAGTTATTTGCCAAATAACGTTATCGGGAACTTTATTAGGAGGTGGAAAGATCGGGTGTAAGTCTGATTCTTTAAATTCTTTTTAATGAATTTAGATTAAGCTACGATGTTACCCTTTTCATTTTTTGAAGAATTTGTCAGGTATTTGTTAAAAGTATTACAAATTTTAGATAATTATTTTTTCTCTTTTTTATTTCAGTTTTAGCAAAATTAATAATTGTTCACTGTTCGTGCAGTGCTAATTACTCATCACATACAAGAAACATAAATTTATCTTCGACTCAAATAAGTGTGTACGCTTCAACTTCGAAGAATGCTATAATCATCTCTTCTCGGTCTGATACCTACCTGCTTATTTTGCTGGTATTTATGGTTTCCAATTGTTCAGGATAAATTTACTTTCCCACTCTGGATAATATGTCCTCCATATTTTTTATCATACTTTCTACTATGCAAAGACACAATAAATCTCAAATATCGCATTGTCAAAGCTCGCATCAAGCTTTTATACCGGGTGACTGACAATTGTTCCGCCAAAAACACGAAAAGAAGCGATATCCGAGAGTATGGGAAAAATGTTAAAAAGAGACACGAAAAGAAGCGATATCCGAGAGTATGGGAAAAACGTTAAAAAGAGACACGAAAAGAAGCGACATCCGAGAGTATAGGAAAAATGTTAAAAAGAGAAAGTAATTAATCAAAAATTATACCCAAAACGATGATACGTCCCTGGTTACGAAAGAGTAGCAGATGATCGAAATAAATACAGTCATAAAAGTGGCGGAACATATGTCAGTCACCTGTAGATGCATCAGCTGAACAATAGAATTGAGGGTACAGAAACAACTATTCGAATTTATTTTTGTATATCATTCTACCGTAATAAATGAGTTTGTAAGATCTATAATTGATGAATTAATTTCACCCTTTGTAATTTACTTAATTATACAGATTGATCATAAATGATGTGAGGCGTTTGAATTTAGCGCACATTCATGTTAATATTTTTTCGTGTTACAACATTTTCATTTTTGCTCATTAAGGTTCGACCCGTTTTCAAATATAATTAGAGAGATAATGCAGTATTCGTAGGAATATAGTAACAGTAAAAGTCTAGAGTACACAGGGTGTTAGGTTATTGCTTGGACAAATTCAAACTGTAGATTAAGGGTGTCAAATGGGATCAGAAAATACGTAGACATGATGGATTGTCGGGACATTTTGAAAAAATGTAAAAAGAACGAACTATTGAGGACTGCTGATAGTACTTACGTATAGCGAGCGCCTATTAAAGCAGATGTCTCTTGCCCGTTGCACAATTGCAATAATTGTTTGACGACGGTGTACGACGCAGGGACACCGCCGCCGATAACTATATACTGCAGCACATGCATTGCATCTACATTCTCCGTACGTTAGAATAGTGTCAACAATTTCGTTATTTGTGTAATAATTCATCCTGATCATGACCCGCACCCTCCGAAATCTGTTGAGACACTGAACGTGCGTTATTTGCTTGTCGTAAAGCAATAAACCATCTGGGAATTTATGGGAAGGGATTGCCCGCCCGGATGGCGTTCGGTACGTGGGTGTAACAGTAGATAAGAAAATAAGCGGTTTCCAAACAATTTTTAACGATTTTTGTTTGAATTTTTTCCCGGAAAACAAAAGCCACAACTCCCTCGAATGTAAAGGCTTTTTTACTCTACAGAGTGTTCTCAATACGTGGTTTGAAGGTGTCCAGTCAATTACCTAACACCCTGTATTATTAGCAAAAATCAGTCTTATTGGTTAGGTGCAGTTGGCGGAACAAATGTCAGTCACCTTGTATATCAGCTGAACAATCGAATTGAGGGTACAGCAACAACTATCTGAATTTATTTTTGTTTATCAGTCTAGTAATTTTTGTCTTACAACATTTTCATTTTTGGTCATGAAGGTTCGACCAGTTTCCAAATATAACCAGAAAGATAATGCAGTATTCGTGGGAGTATAGTCACAGTAAAATCTGGAGTATAATAATAGTAAAAATCGTTCTTATTGGTTAGGTGCATTTAAGGGCCTTAGCTTAAGACGATTAGCCACATATTTTGAAGATATGCATTCGGATAAAATTTAATTTTTATTGTGAACTTACAGTTAGTTTTCATCTGTAAGTAACTGTATTTACCTAGTAAACAAAATATGCAATTTCAATTTACTTTATTATGGTGCCCTTTTACATGACGCCCATATTGAAACATATTGGAACATTCTCTTGAGAAAATCACGTTCTATGTACTATGTGTTTTTTTAAAAATGCCATAAGGGGTGGCTGTGGAAAAGAAAATTCATGTCTTAGCTCCATTCATTTACTTTAAATTTTCAGATTTGGCATGTGTTAGATGCCAAGCTACGACATGAGTTTTAATTTTCATGGCCAACCTTTATGGCATTTTTAAAAAAACACATGTTATAATAACCAAGACAAGTTTTTTAAACTGCTGATTTCTAAAAATATGTAAATGTGAAAGATTCCATTTTTGTACGGATATTTAAAAAATGTCGTTCCCAGTTGTTATAGATGCAATAAAACGAAATTCAGATGTGTGTCAAGATCACATTGTGTGTGGTCAACAAAATAATAATCATAAAACTTTATACCTCCAATTTACTGTTGCATTTATAAAATGTGGCGTTGTAATTTGTACGCCGTGCCGCAGTATGCTTTTAGGGTGAATTTTTAATTAATTATAACGTTCTATTCTATACAGGCTGTTACAAATTCGAGGCTCGGAAACGGTAAGAGATAGGAAGTCGGTTAAATTAGGGTAAAGTTGCGTATTTTGGTGTTGAACAAAAATCCGTCCTGAAAAATCTTCTACGATTTGTAGTTTTTGATTGTATTTCCAAAAAACCAAGAAACGTAATTTTACTAATTTTCTTTTTTATTTTTTTCTGAATTTATTATTGTAGGGATCATAACAAAATTATACATTCTACAGGCACTTTTTTGAGCTCTTTACGATGATATTATTAGATTTTACTTAAAACGTTTTTATGGACGCTACATTGGATTTTAATAGCATTAAATAGTTCTATTTTTCTGATGCTTTTCTAGAGTCTAAACAGATCGTGAATGGATAATATGTTTCTTTGAGAAACAATTGTCAATCACCCTGTATGTGTCTAGGACAGCATTGCCAGTGCTATTACTTTTGTAATAGGTCTGTTACTATTTAATTTATTATTAATTATTCCAAATTTTTAAATATTTTGGCACTGTTGCAATTAAATGATAAAATGTTGGTTCTCAATACTTTAAATTAAGTATTTAGACAGAATTAATGAAAATAATATCTACAGAGTGGGGTTGGTATCAACAAAGTTCCAGATGAAAGAAAATTTGTGTTCTACAGATTGCATGCCCAGTTAAAATTTATTTACATTATTTGTTATCCATTTAAACTTTGAAAAGACATTTAGAAATAATTTAAAACACGAGATGGAAAGCAATAATAATTCATAAAAGACAAAGGATGACATGCAAAGTGTAGAACACAAACTGTTTACTCTGTATGTGTTTAATCTGTGACAAGGGGCTTATGTCCACTTCTAATTTGTCAAATTTAAAAAGATAGTATAATTTGATTACTATCCAATAACAGTAACCGAAAGCAGAAATAAATAAACAATGTTAAAATTAATTAATTATAAAAAAAGTATCCAACGCATTTTGATTTTTTGATGTGTTGTATGGTAATTAGACATGTGTAATGCAAACACGATTTCATCTTTAGTGAATTATACGTTAATAATAAACCCATCAGTGCTTATCTCTGTCATCTCATTCAAATGATTGGTAAAATGAAAAAAAAAATCATCGATTATCTCATTCTCATATTTATTCATCGCTGAAAGCACGTGATTTATTTATTAATTCAATAATACACGAAAACTTGACTTGTAAGTGCGCTAGTAATTTGCTTAGTAAAATACGAACGCAAATCAATTATGTAATAAGGAGGAGATGTGTTTGCTTTGATTGTACAACACACATCATTTGTAATTTTGGCCTCTGTATTAATTGTAGAAACACGAAACGAAACTGATTTATTATGACAGGTGGAAAAAGCTGCAGATAATCTGATTGGAGTTTGTACAAAAGCGTGCGTTGGTTTCAATAGACTTGCGTGCCTAATTTAAAAAAATGTTTCGTCGTCTTATGTAATTTTGAGCATTGTGTGGCATCTTGAAGTTGAAAAGTGTGCTTCCCAAACTTGCAATTGCGCGTATAAGATTCTATTGCGAAATGGGAATTGTTGTTGATATTTGATTTAATGAAGTCGCATTTGCTTTCTAAAATTTCTAATAAATAACAACGTCTCAATACTGCAAATACAAAAAGAGGAATAATGTATGTTGAATATGTGGAATATAAAAAAATTAAAGTAAACTAACAGAACAACAACGAAATATTATAAAGTTGGCTACGGAAAACAAATGGAATGTGATACATAGATTCGTACACAGATAGAAGAGATAGTGAGTTGCTAGTAAGCAAGGCACTATCATTTCAGATGCTCCATCTTGGTAGTTGTTTTTTGTTAGTTTAATTTCCTTGTACCCAAAAGGCTTTATCACGGAGTAATTTTAATCACACTTACAACTTGGCTTGCATTCAATTTTTTTTCTTTTTTGAACGAAGGTGTTAAGCGAAAATGAATTTTATTTTTAAATTTTACAATGTCAAGTTTTTGAAAAGTCTCCTCAATAATATTATTAAATCATTGCAATAATAACGTATGAGAAGGCATTAATATTCATGAACACTTTGCAGATTGAGGTTGAATCTGATTAAGTACCATTTTAATGTGGCAGTAAAGAAATGAAAGTCGATTTGACATTGCGATATATTTCATGGCTAAAAACTGCCGTTTTGCTTTGAATGAGATTTTCATTGCGTGGCGTTGCGTGAGTCGCTTGAATGGAAAGAAAATTAAAGCGTGTTTTATGTTTGCCTTCTTTTCTGCGAAGTGCCGAGGTGCTTTGCAATTAAGGTTTCAAGTGGGTTTCAAATAATGACATCATGTGAGGTGTTAAAGTGCAAATTCTTTGTACTAAAGAACTTTGACGAAAGGTAATAAATAAAATTACGAAACTTAATACTATTTTCAAATTGCAAAGTTCTGCACTTTAAGTAAGTAACACGAGGACTTCTTTGGGATTTTACAATGTTTTGAGCAGGTTTATGTTTTGTTATTCATACCGATGTAATGTTTATTCAAGAAATACAATATGAAGTATTGTGAAGTTAAAAATGACTACCTTTCTTTTACAATTTTTGCCAATTCTAACATACGGTTTTATAATTTATTATTAAAGTAAATAAGTTTAAATATCCACGCGATTTCACATCGCAGCTGCTGCTGCAGTTGAATGACCGAGCGAGTGAGTCTATCGGCCAAGGGCAAAACAAAATCTAGTCATAAATTTCTTCGCTGTTCATGGCTTTATAGTCCCTCTGCTGATGTGTGCCATTCATAATGCAATTTAGATCGCCGGTTTGGTTTCACGATTCCGCGGCGCTACAGTATTTCAACAAACATCGACTCCAAATTTAGCAAATTTCAACTTGCTCCGATTAAAAAATTTTATTAAGATATTTTGTTTGAAATAATGTCAGAAACGTGTCCCTCAAGTTTGATGCATCTTCAATGAAACACTCTGTATAAGTACATACTTTGAGTCAAATTTAACCAGGGCTTCGAACCGTAATTTTTTTTGTTCCGGTTTAATAAAAAAAAATTATATCAGTTCGGTTCCGGTTTTCGTTCCGGAAAAAATAGCGGTTTTTTTCGGTTTTCGGTTCCGTTCCGAATGGTTAAATGATTAATGAAAATCAAGGTCATCTAGTAGGTGCATCAATAAAAAAATCGCATTAAATTCTCTTTCGTGTTAAGACGAGTACGACTACACTACGAGACAATGAGAATATAGCGAACCGAAATGAACCGATAATTTTTTTAGGTTCAACTCCGGTTTTCGTTCCGACAAAAATAACTGTTTTTTCGGTTTTCGGTTTAGCTCCGGTTCGAAGCCCTGAATTTAACTTCAAGCAAAAGAGATATGTAGTTTAAATGAGGAAACGGAAATGATGTGATACATATACATATACATAGATTTGAGTTAAGAAAATATACGACGAAATGACATGACATGGCTGTTTCACGAAAGTTAGAAGGAGATAGCTATATAAAAGTTCTTTGGCTTATCGATCGATCGATCAGCATATACATAGTAAAAAATGACCTTGTGCCTATTTTATTATACGATTTATAGATCAATTATACCTTCTTATTGATAGTATAGTATCTAATTAACAATTGACTGAATTAAAGGAAACATGTTTTATTTAATATGGTTAAAGAATACTATGAATATATCCCTGCACTTGATTGCTAATATTTTGTTGATTTGGGCGTGTTGAGATCAAGTCGTTACATTTTTAAAACTTGTAAAGTGAATCAGCAGCACATGACGCTAATCAAATTATTACGCACGAGGTAACTGAACTGACAAATAAAAATTTTATGTGCTGTTAATTGAGTCTAAACGGCGATCAGGAAGCTTCACGCTTTTAGTAGCTACTTCGGTTAGTACGTAGACAACGATTTTTTTATGAAACCTGAAGTGTCCTAAACAGAAACTCGTTAAAGTATTATGTGATAATTATTACACTTTGTGTTGTGTGACCAGTACGTTTACATTTCGTAATACCTATAACTCCTTACGGATAGCTTAAGTATCACACAAATTTCAACTTTTCGCTATTCTTTGGCAACTTTTTCAGGTTTTTAAGTTGTCCGTCCATTTGTCCATTTTTATAACAAAACACAAATATCTCCGGGAATCATCAATGACTTGTTTGATGATTTTGTAATAAATTTTGCTACTTTCGTTGAGTATTATTTGTGGTTTCAATTACACCCTGTACATTGAATGACAAATTGCTAGGTGTATGAGGAGTTTCAAAGCACCGCGCTATTTCTGCATGCCACAAGGATCATTCTAATGCTTCACGTGACTTTCGAAACCGTAAACCAAATATTTACAACAATAAAAAACGCACGTATCTAAACTGATCGAAAAAAGTTAGAGATATTGATGTTATAGCAAATTCCAAGGAGATATTTTAGCGAAAGTTTAACATAAATAAAAACTCATTATAAAAGTGAAAACGTTTATAACAAAACATTGCCATAATTCTTCTTAACAGTACTAAAAAACAAAAATTTAAATTTCTTCAAAAAGATTAATACTCACTTAGCAGATGTTTTTCCTAATGGGTGATTCCACCCATGTCGTACGATCTCTTCCGCACGCCTAGACATACTAAGAATTAAGTAATTTAATGCTTCCTGATCTAAACTGTCCCACAACATTGGCAGAATTCCATGTAAATCTCGTGTGTGTGCCACTGGTGGCTGATGGTCTCTTAACGTATGCTGGAGCATACTCCCATACATGTTCGATGGGATTAAGATCGGGTGAGTGCACTGGAAGAGGTAAATAGTCAATTTCAAGCTCCTGGAGTCAATCTATCACGCAACGAACTCGATGTGGACGTGCATTGTCGTCCAAGAAACGAAAATGGGGCTCTAAATTGTATCGATAATTTACTTGTCAATGATATCTCACACATACGTCTGGGCTGTCGTGTTATGTTCATAAATGTAAAGGTCAGTACGACTTCCGAGAAAAAATCCTCCCCAAACCATAACTGTAGTTCCTCCTCGAAACGGATGCACTTCTTGGACATATCAATCGTTTATCCTTGTACCAGGAGGCCTCCATACGCGAACACTGTGCCCATTCATTTTGCTAATTTATCCTTTCTTCGCACCAAGCTAATGTAGCACCTAAGTGTTCAGGTGTTAATGGAACTCATCGTATGGGTTTTCTACATCTTAACTCAGTTTCTCTGATACGGTTTAACACAGTCCTGGCAGTTATCCTGTTCCCAGTGGCGTGCACAAGCTCCTGCCTTAGCAAATTACAGTGGGCTCTTGGTCTTTCCACAACTGTATCAGTTTCAAGATATCGCTGGTATAGTCGGGAGATAACACTTTGGCTCACATTAAACAATGCAGCAACATCCACTTGACGTGCACCAGTTTGCAACATTCCAATTGCCCTGTTACCGTCAGGCTTGCGATAAATGTCTTCTTTCCATCTTACAAAGTTTATTTTTAACAATAGATGCGTTGCTACTGGCAAAATTGACAAGTAACATACATTTTAGTCTAATTTTATTATATTCTTTTCGGTTTATATTTATCTTAAAATATACAATCCAAATTTAATAAAAAGGCTGTATAAAAGTAGAGAAGAACTTATTGTCCGCGCAATAGTCAAATTTGCATTACTTAAAACTTTAAACAGCTCTACCGTAAAATTGTGTTTTGGACTTAACCTAGTCTGGCTCTGAGGTACAGATATAGGATATACAAAAGTAATTTGTGCGTGCATGGATGTTTTATTTCTCTGAACGTCACTATACAGGTTGCGAACGGCTTCTAAGGTCAATAAGCGATTATTTATCCGACCGCACATGAACAATGTTCATTAGGGCGACTTCTAGGCGATTCGTAAAAATGTGAACATTAAATGCTTCTAACTATCACTGCGTTGAAAAATATCTTAAAAACTAACAATAGGTCAAATATGTAAATACAGAAAGTAATACAGTAAATTGACAAAAATAAAATAATAAATTTTTGCATTATTGAAATGTTCATTTTTAAATAAGTTCAGTAAAAGGCTGTGTTGTTATTTTAGTTGCAATAAAAAAAAAACGCCGTACTGTTTCTTTTGCTATAATATTTGTAAATTTTATATGAAATAAACGTGCAACGTCCCTGTTTGTGTGTCGACGAAGGTAATAATTTTTTGTTCGTGTGAAAAAGTGTAAATTTTTTAAAATAGGTAAATTAGAACAAAATAATTCAATATTAAGATAGTTGTAAGAAAATAACGAATGGAACGCAACAATTACATTCGCACAAAGTATGTACATATCAAGTTCCTCATACACATTAAAAAAGAGCAAGTAGCGTTGTTCCAAGTTGGAACTTCTTGTGTACCAGGTTGGCAGCTTCAATGATACCAGATTTAAATATTCAGAACTAAAAAATCTTGAGCAACTACTAAGAAACTAGTGTCAAAATACAATAAACTAAACAAAAACTATGTGGTGTGATGTTTAGAGTATCATTTCCTGTCATGATAAAATTACCGGAGTAATTAACAAAAAGTCAGACATGACATTTTATTACTAATTTATTCAGCATAATATTTCATTATGGTTTATTATATTTTAACACTACGTATTATGTAGCATGATAATTTTATATTCTTAAACTTAAACAGTTTCATTGTGCTAAGAATCATGATTAATTTAGAGTAAGATGGATCTTATAACATGACAGCATTATACCTTTACATTATACTTTTATTTTATCGATAGGAATGATGTTTTATCAAAATCGCAAAATTCCATTTTTCTCAGTGTACCAGATTTAAATATTCAGTACCAAAAAATCTTGAGCAACTTTTATTTAAGAAACTTTCGATCAAAATACAATAAAAAACAAAATAACCACATAAGCAATAATCACAAATACCACAACTACAAGAAAAGTAAGAAACACTCAAAACTCACTAGTATAAGTAGAATAGTAGCCCAACATAAGCGCATCTCGTCATAATCACCGACTTCGTGAATTCACATACATATTTTTTACGAAGTTATTAGTTACTAATAAAAATAATATTGTAAGACGTGGATAAGTACCACCAGTTTTAATAACAGAGTACCAAGGTATGAAAGCACCAAATTTGACACCAAAGTACAGTAGCAGACAATAAAATCCGGGTACACCATTTGTACAATGTAAACCTCACTTTAATATTTTTGACATTTAAAACATATGTGTGTTCAAAATGCCTCTAATAATTCTGACGTTTAATACAAATTTTGACAGAAATATATCCTCAATAAAAGCCAGGTTTATCAAATTTGTTTAAATACGAACGACACATGAAATTCTTGCCCGGATTTTATTGTCCACTACTGTACCAGGTTGAACAAAATTGAGGGCAACTAAAGATATAAGAGCGTCGTCCAAGCCGTCCTTCTTCCACACTACAGAACTAGGTATTGCTATGACCTTAGCAGCCGTTCGCAAGCTGTATATGTATATCGTAAGTAAAAATTCCTGAGGCTCAACAATTACATTCCGTTTTTATTATTACATATACATATACTTTTCATAAATTTAATAAATATTGTTAATGGTTATAGAATTAACAATGATAATAATGATTAAGTAATGAAAGCCTTTCTGAATCATATTTGACAAATTATGTTGCTAGTATTACTACCTTTAATAAACAAATATTTCATCTGAGTGACTTGACACACGAGATGTGTAATTTTCATCATGTTACATAATAACACATGCAAAAATATTTTGCCATTAAAAAATTACAACACTTAATTTGTTTGTTCGATACCGTTCATAAATGACACAGTACCGTTTGCCGCCTTCGGCGATAACGTTTTGAACATACATCCCAGATTAGCATATATTCGGTCAATTTTATTTATAGTATGCGCATTCTTTTCTTTTTATTTCAGATACCACTTCCTCATTTGTAGTATTGCATTTTTAAATTTGTTTTATCACAGGGCAATATTTTAAAATTAGGATACCCATGTGACACCCAGCTGGAAATCGTACCATAAATAACTTTCTCAATTTTTTTAAAATTATATACAAGAAAACGAATCGTATTACTCCCCTGTCAAATGTTTTTCGGAATGTTGAATCTTTATTTACAACCCAATACCCCTTTCTCTTATGCTAACCTTTGACCATTGTAGTTAACTTTGATAAATAATTGCTTTAAGCAGTAAAAGCTACAGTAAAAACTGTATATTCCGGAACGAAAACATTTCGAACTAATCCGAAGTATGATGATATTCGTGAAAATTCGCGTCTATAAAGTACAATGTAAAGTACAAAACTTCAGAACGGACGGTATGACAATCGATTCAATAAGAACAGAGTGTGGTTTGTAAAAATCAACTTTATACGACTTAATTAAGCAAAAAGAATCAAATAAATGGTGGGAGTACTGGGGCTTAAGAAACTTCATAATATAATAGTACATTATACACGATGCTAATAATGAATGCCTCGGATAATTGCAAACGCTCGCTCGTGTTGCAAATTATCCTCGGTAATAATAGCCATTATAGCGAGTCGTATACTATACTTTGTCCACGACTATAAATAGGAATTTTTAATTCACAATTTAAATAATAACGTTACTAAGATCATAAGACTATATGTTAAACGAAGTGATAGAACTATAAATATGTGCGAGTGGGCAAAACGAATTTTAAAACGTCAGTCTTTGAATAATTTGTAAATTATTTTAAGGCTATTTTAAGTTCTACTACAAGTTTTTAATTAAAAGATGAGCATTTACTTTATTATACACCGTAAACAATGATGGTCACCACGACACCGCGAATAATGATTATTCACTGCTGTAATGAATTATGGATAGCATTTTCTTTGACCAAACACATGACTAATTGACAGATTATTGAGTAGTCGTGGACAAAACAATTTTCAATTCGAAAAGGTCACTGTTCCAATTAGTCTGGATTAAGAGGGTTTTACTGTATTTTAAAAATGTGAAAAGACTATAAAACAAAAATTGAATTTTCAATTGGCAATCCTGAATTCTTCCTTAAGAATGTAGGAAGAAGTAAATTCTAAGCTTATGATTTTAAATGAAGTTAATTTTTTGCTGAATAACGGTAATTTAAAAAAAAGAGAGATGAGTAAACGGAAGAGAAGAATCCCACTACTAAATGATAAGCAGGCTTCTTATCTTTGCGTTTAACGTTAACGGTTTCTTCAAGGTTGAACGCCACTGTGTTTGTAATTCTTATTAACACCTATCCATGATTCACTTGCTGTTTGTTAGTGGAACTGAAAGTAAGAGGACTCGACCAGACAATCACGTGTAGTCGTGTACCTATTCTATAAGCACCAACTCATTTTCAACTGATTTCTAGTGGCCAATTGCACCGCATTTTTAAGCAGAGATTAAATTTAAGTCGTGTTTAGAATGTGATATTTACGTAGATCCAGCATAATATTAGGCGCATTCTAACTGACACTTAAATTGAAGTTTAAGTGTCAATTAGATGGTGATTGACATTATGCTGTCATGTGTTCACGATTGTCACATTCTAAACACGTCTTAAATTTAATCAATGATTAAAAATGCGGTGCAATCAGGCATAAGAGTTGAAGACAAATGAATTGACACGTAACCATAGTAACCACAGCAATTCAGCTATGACTTTTCAATATGCTGCAACAATCAATTGAAGAGGGTTTCTAGGAAACCAATTGATATCCTTCTTACATGTTAGTCGTACTAAGCATAACAATCGATATGAAATGCTTACAGAATAGACCTAAATATGATGCACGAAATCAACGCCTACTCTATACAGGCCTGTTTTATTGGGGTCAGCTGTAAGTTTGCATGAATGACGAACTAGGTTCGCCCGTTTGCGTTTGCAGGTATAATAAAGAGTTTCACATTTGCGGAGAAAACCTATTTGTTTAAGCGATTTCTTGGAAATGTGATCGTCGCGATAGTTCCTCATTAGTAATTTTGCGTATATCAATTTATAGTAATCCTGTCTGAGTTTCTGAGATTTCCAAACATCCCCAACAATTTAAACACCATTTAATTGCTTCGTGTAAAAGAAACATAACTCACATTTTCGTTCCCAGCTGCGAAACAAGTAATAAAACTAAATTCAGATGTGTGTCAAGGTCACATTTTGTGTAGTCAATAAGTTAATCATAAAATGCTTTTAGGGTACATTTTTAATTAATTATAAACTGTTCCGTAGAAATTTTTAAACATTTTTCTCGTAATCTTATAACGTTCATTCTATTACGCGTTTTGTTTTTGGCGAAACAGTTGTCAGTCACCCTGTATATCACCTGAACGATCGACTTGAACCTCCAGCAAGAAATATTCGAATTTATATTTGTTTACATTTATACAGTATAGATGAGAAGTAAATGAGTTTTCAAATCAGTAATGGATTTCATGAATTGATCTTATTCTTTATGATTTACTTAGTTATACAGAACGTTCATAAATGATTGAAAGGCATTTTAATTTGGCGTACAGTCGCCTCAGTACTTTTCGTCTTACAACGTTTTTATTTTTGCTCATGAAGGTTCGACCCGTATTCAAATATAACTATACAGAGATAATGCAGTATTCGTGGGAGTATAGTAATAACACACTTTACTTAAGTGCAGTTAAGGGCCTTAACTTAAGACTGTTAGGCTCATATTTGGAAGATTTGCATATTCATTGTGAACTTATACCTAGTTAGTTAATCTAGGTTAGTTAGTTACGTGACTATATTGATTGTCGAAATTCTTTTGTGTATGAAGTAAAATGGTAAGATAAAAAAGAAACAAATATGACCATAAGTCGTTTGTTTTGTTGTTAATTTGCAATTAAGATCGCAAACTCGAACACACTGACATGAAATCCTTTTTAGGACGAAGCCTTTTGCGGAGTTACGTCCTCACAAACGTCTCCAAATACAGTAAAATTTACGAGCTCCTTAAAGACGCACAACGCATTAAAACGCTCTCGACGTGGCAGAGAATATAAATATCTTTTTAATTAGTTAAACAAATTGCTTCTGCACGAATAATAAAGGGGAACTTTAATATTTGGCAATTAGGCGGCGACCTTTCGTAAAATTGACGCAAAGATTCCGTATACAAGACCGGTTATTCGTGTACACATTTATTATTTAATTAGAAGTACAAAAAAGTAGAACGAATGTTGTCAGAAGTGCAAATTTTAAAATGTGGAGGAATTAGTGACTCGGAGGTCAACGAAAGGCAATTACCTGGCGCATTCAACATTGAAGAACCTGACGGACTTTAATTGTCGAGGGAAATTAACCTCCGGAAAATTGGGTACATCCTCTAATAAATAACGATTTTACATCTGCTCTTACAACAATGCTCCGTCAGAAATGTAAATGCGCTTTGTTTATAAGTAATGTAGCGAAGCAAGGCTGAGAAAGTGATTATGTCCGTCCAGGATGATGTCTGATATGTTCTACAACTTAGGTGATTAAATTAGAAAAGATTCTAAATATAAAACTCCACAGATCAGCAAAGTAAGCTTTGTTTTAAAATTCATTTAGCTCTCGAATCTGTGGACTTACGAAAATTCCTTGCGTCAGTGATGCGAGGAAATCTCATATGTACTAAGATATCTGAAGCCATCACCGTCCATGTTCAGTGTTCTTACAAACTTTTTTATTAATCCCAGCTTTCCTGTAGCCCAGGTAATACCGTGACAACTTTCAGCTTAGCACAAATCTTCCACGCGTATTGTATAGGGGAGACATTGCTTTTTTTTCTGAGTGTACACCTTTTGTTCATATTTTACAAAAAAAAAATAACGTTATATAATTACAGTGTGGTACGCAATTAAAAGATTCGTGTCGAATTTCTTGTTGCAATAACAATAAAAATTACTGGCCGGAAAATTATGTGTTGCAGAGTTAGATCGTGTTAATGAAAAGCTTCTTCGTGTCATTACCTAACACCGCAGGGAGATGTGACGGTTATAATTTCGCCTGCCTTTTTGCAAATTACTTTTATTTAAATCCAATTAACGTATTCGTAACTAATTATATGAATAAAGATGGTTGCAACTTATCTTGTCTTATTGTGTAACATCACGGTGATAAACAAATATCACGTGCACCATCAGGAATTTTATGATTATTATTATATGCGAACAGGTCTTTTGTTAAATAATAGTTATTTATGTATCAAGCGCATAATTAGGAAATTATACCCCGAGAGTATGACACCAAGAATCCCTTTATGTAAATAATGTAGCACTGCAATCTTGATCTTGTTTACTAATGTCATATTTCAGGTGTCCATAACTGGCAATTGCGCAACCTCGATCTTGTTTACTAATATCGTACTTCATGTGTACATAACAGTAATTGTCATCTTCCTAAAGCAGTCGTGGTAGAACTCTTGTGTTGTAGGTACACACGTATAAAATAAGTTTTGATAAAGTTTGTACTTATCAATCGTAAAGTTAATATACATGTACTCCTGTTTATATTATTCAAATATTGTAGTTTCGCGAATAAATAAAATAATTGTTTTAAAACCCGAACCGCTCGACCTAATACCACAAATATTAGATAATTCCTGCTATAAAAGTCGCTGGTTCTTTAATTTATGAATTAAGTTATGACTTGCTGTGATATGTTCATGGCCAACCTTGAGTAGAAATATGCAATTTGAAACTCCTTAGAATCATTTGTGTTCAATTGTGCCACATTTATTATGCAATAACAATTGTGTTGTTGGTTTAAAGACAAACAAACAAATTATAATAAATATATCTGTCCACAAATACAGTGTTTCCAAGTAAAGTACAAATTCAACCGATTTAGGCCCAGTTTTACAATCGTGGAATAAGGACGGAATAATTGTTCGCTGAATATTCTTTAACGTTCCTCCATATCTACGTCACACCTACGTCACGCCATTCTAAGAATAATGCTTATCTCACAATTGTAAAAATCGGGCCTTGGGGGCTAATTTTACAAATATTGAAAAAGGACAAAAATAACTACCCATCGAATATTTTTTAGCTTCCTTCCATATCTACATCACGTTATTCCACGAATATGTACTGTTATAGTAAGTTTATCCAATGATTGTAAAATTCTCATTGTCTCTTTAATCTCGTTTTTCTAAGAAGTATATGCGATTTAGGGACAGAGCTGGGACTATCTTGAAGAACAAAGATACTAGATACTTTTTCAAATACAAGATAGTATCTTGTATCTTGTATTTAAATACTTTTTTCCTATTACAAACTATCTACGAAGTAAAGATACTTTCAAGAAGTATTTGTATCTTGTATCTTAATATTTTTTAAGTATTTTAAATACTTAAAAGTATCTCAAGGTACTGAAAAGTATTTGACATACTAAAAAGTATTTAGAATACCCGATCGGCGGTCATGCGATAGAGTGGGAGAGTCGACAATTTTCTGCGGGAAGCTTTCGGGTAGCTTATTTTTTTAAAACCTGCTTAGATTTATTATCTAATAATCTTGAAAAATAATCGAAAATAAATTGCTAATACGAAAGTGTGTAAAGAAGCTTGACACCGAAGCCGCATTTGTTTAAAGTATCTTTTTTTTCAAAGTATCTTAGATACCGAAGTATCTTGTATCTCGAATACTTTTATGTAGAGTATCTTTTCTAAAAGTATTTGCAAAAGTATCTTGTATCTTGTATTTAAATACTTTCCAAAAATATCTATCCCAGCTCTGTTTGGGGATAAACCTTGGAAATTCGCACTCGTACAATCTTTAGTGTTCATTCAGTACCGCTTTGATTCTGTACTTTGTTATCGCTTTTGTGGTCAGTCCTCTGTAAATATTGACTTGTTTTTTTTTATTACATATTGCACTGTTGTCCATTCATACACACTCTTCTTTTCACTATTTCGTACATTTTTGTCTGCGGTTGTATACTTCTTAGAACTTTGTCTCATTATCTGTATTTTCATGTTTATCTGTTTGCATGGTTTTATCCAGTGGACAGAGCTTTCATTATTGAAATTTATTCCTCAAGAATCACACTCAGATTTTTAGTAGTAGTATTTGTTAATGTAATGACAATTAATAATAACAATTTCATGATAATTTCTCAACAACAACTTCAAAATCGCAAACTTTTCTTTGTTTCGCTGTTGACATCTGACATCAGGGTAACGAAGCGTTTGCGAAATATGAGATTTTCGTGAAGTTATTACGAAATCGTTGTCAATCTTCGGGAATTTGTATCTGCATCAGGTCTTCATTTAATCTTGCATCCCACGTGATGTACGACGTACGTAACTGACTAACAGTTGGCTAAATTGACAGAACGCAGTGGTATAGTTACACCCTTGTTCTGGATGTGCGATATATTTTCTAAAATGCATTGTTTTAAACGTGAATAAGCTTTGTTATTGTATCTTTTTACAGATGTAGATACATAAAATGTTAGAATCGTAAAAGTGAAATAGTAGCACGCACAAATCATAAGGCATCCAAAGTACAATCCATGAAACACTTAATCGATGCTATTATTAAAAGTTGGTAACTAAATTTAGTGCTGCCGTACTCAGTTCTGCCAACTGTTTTTGTTGATATTGTCTAAGTATCATGCATATTTTGATCACGTGGGGTATAACTGATTAGGGCTCTGCAAAGCAATATGAAAATAAAATAGCGTTATTTTATTAAATAGATTTTTGTATACTATGTCTATGTGCTATATTTCTATTACTTATTTACAAAAGGCCAAAAAGAGCAAAAATGTACACGTTTTATTTAAAAAACAAATCTCTCGTGGTGTAACTAGTATGTGAAACGCCCTATGTAATTAAAAATAATTTTGCATGTGCAGTCGTGGCCACTAAAATCTTTACGCCTGCTTGCTAACCTTATTGACCTACAATGGAAGCAAAAGCAATCGTACTCTAGGATCTCGTAGGATCCATTAATACTGCATCGTACTCTATCGTAGGATCCATTAGGTTAAAATTTGTCCGCAAGTTTTGTGAATACCCTGTATATTTATATTCTTAAAGATTCCTTATTAAAGTTTTCTAACCTGTGAGCAACTAAAAATCAGATTAGAGGCGGCGGTGCAAAGAAAATGTATGTCTGTGATTAACTGAATTAATTAATCTAATACATTCATGAACTGTCAGATCAGCCTAACGCCGCATTAGTAACAGACATACTTTTTCTTTGCACCGCCGACTCTAATCTGACTTTTAGTTGCTCACACGTTATTATACATATAGAAAACTGATATTAAATTACCCATCAAGATAAAACTTGTACTTATTTAAAATTTTAACATAAACACAAATACGTATGTTCTTCCGAATAATGAAAAAGAGAATTATATTTTACTTGGTTAAGGGCCAGTTTCAAAATTGAATTTAGAGGAGACTTTAAAATAAAGTCACATTCAGATGTGTAAACAAATCTGTTTTCACAGTTGTTTTTACATCTGAAAGTGACTTTATATTTGAAGTCTCCTTTAAATTCCATTATGAAACTGTCCCTAAGTTAGATACGGGTGGTATTACTTTAAATAAGAGTAAATGTTAATGCATGCGTGTTCTAAGTACATGCAGCGAAACTCCTACATGTATGTAACTGTTATTTATCATTATCGGTATAAATGCAAACCTACTCGTCTTTAAAGACACTTCTGAAGAATCAGCAGCTGCACGTAGGTGGACCCGTAGACGCTTAATTAAATCGATTTTAATAATAAAGGCCAAGGACAGTCAAGTGTATTTTACATTTCTTGAAAAGATGAGTTAAAGTTTAAACAGTGGAACCTCCTTTTCGCGGACACTTGAAACCGTGGATAACAGCAAATTTTATAATATTATAATATTAATTTTATAATACTACATTATTGTATTACTGTATTACATATATGCAAACTAAAGTGCAAAGTGTATTCTAGTGTTTTAAACACGGCAGCAGTTCTTTGGATCAGGAAACAAGATGCTGCTCAAATAATTAGGAACAATGCAGAAAAGTTGAAGAGATTGAATGTACATAGTTCAAATTTTTCGTTGAATCTTTATATTCGGGAAAATTGTGACCATATTGAACATTTCTTGTAAATAAATTTATTAAGGTATTTACTCCTCAAGAATAAAATTAACTTTTCATTACTACTTCTTCGGAAAGAACCCGTTTTTGAAAAAAAAAAAAAAATGCGCTATTGCGTCTTAGGTTTTTCTACTTTGTAATTAAACTGTACTGCCGTGCTAAGGGAAAAGGGCGCATCTGCAAATTTCATATTTTTTAAATGTCTTAAGTTTTTTCTCATTATCTGTGATATCCATTGTGTTACGCATTTTTTTTCCTTTGGTGGATCACCCTGTGTAATTAATATCCCATTAAAATCATTCATATTTATAATTATTGTTTGAAAGGTATTCATTTCTTGTCTCGTTCATTAAAATAGGGTCAAATACCCAGTGAATGAACAATTAAGACAATTTTTGATTTTCTGGCCGCTGCAAGACGTCACATTATTGCTGCGATAGTTAAAGAATATAAAATAAGAATGTTTTGATATTAAAAATTGTAATGAGCCAGAAAAAATCATCTTAACAATGTAACTTTTCTTATTTTTAACAGTTTTTCCGAAAAGTGCTCAAAAACCCAGTGAATGAACAGGCCAATTCTTTAAATGAGTTTTCGTTGTTTTCACAGAAATATACGTCTCTGTTCGGACTATTCATTCACTGGGTTGTGTTCACTCACTGGTCAACTTACCCTACCTTTACAGATCCTCAGTACCGTTAAGCCGATATATGCACTTAGTTATAAATTATTTTACACAAAATTAGAACATTTAAAATATTTACAAAATAAATTTTCGGTAGTAACAAAATCAGAATCCGTAATTGACTTTCATTCATTCATTCATTATCTTCCTAGGCAATGAAAATGTAAATTAAAAGAGTCCTTAAGTATCATATCCACACTTTAGTGTTTATATTAATTAATACAATGACAATAAATTTTTAATTGCACGATTTATAAATAAATAATCACCAGTACTTCACGCGAGATTAAACCTAACATCACCGTTTACTGGCGATAAATTACCGATTTAACGGCGACTTTGTTGACTCCTTCAAACAGAGAGGTGCGTTTATGCGAAACGCATAAAATTTATATTGATCTCTCATTAATTCTTACATAAATACAGTGTTATTTGTAATTCCCCGCCAAGTTTATCGTTGATTAAATCAATTTCGTGTTGTTAAGAAAATTGGATGTACAGTGTCTTTCAAAAAGTGTGCTACAAGAAAGCACAGAGTTTCAGAACGCATTGAAATAATCACTCGGAACCAAATGAAATAATCGAGAAATAAGAACCAATTTAATGTTTTCGTAGTCATATTATTTTGGCGGACACTTTAATCCAACCAGTATTTCCTAATGTAGTGTGTACAGGGTGTTTCAGTGATGATGCACCAAACTTCGGTGAAACGTTTCTGACATTATTTCAAACAAAATATTTTAATACAATTTTGCAATCGGAGCAACTTGAAATTTGCATTATTTTGAGTCAATGTTTTCATAAATACCGTAGCGATTTAAATTTCTGCGGCCGTGAAACAAGACGAGCGATTTAAATTGTTTTATGAATGGCACGCGGCTGTAAGAAGACAATAAATATCTATCGTAAACGAAAAAATTTATGAGAGGCTTTTAACTCTGCCCTTGACCGCAATTCGTGTTAAAGGTGAACACTTTGAAAGAATGTGCATTTAGCGTGCGTTTTCATCGCACTAACATTTATGCAAACCGTAATTACATAAAATTTGCCGAGTCTTAATAATGTACGATAATTAACGCTTGTAACGTTTTTATTTATTCCTGTACCAACAATTACTACAATTATGTATAATTAATAAATTGGAAAAATTAGTAACTTTTGTCTATCAAACTGATTTTGATCACATGAGGAAGAAACAAATTCGGAAGCGGGCGAATTTCGAAAACGGCAATTACCTTACAACATGCGTATTCTCGAAATGGGTAATCGCCCATCGCACCACCAACACACCCACACACACATTTACATAATAAACTTAAAAATGAAAAGTATAAACTACACCAAGTAATTACTCGTCAACGTTAACCAGAACGGAGTGAACGAACTAAATGTGTTTCATCATATCATCTGAGGCGCGACAGTTTATGGGGTAATAAAGTAAAAAACCGAACGTTAAGGTAAGTTAAGAATTCGGGCCGCTCTCATCTATTGTACGTTTTAAAAATATACGATTCTCCTTTCCCTTCGATTATCTCAAAACTTATTCATTTAAAAAAAATATATTATAGGAAACTTTTATTTCTTTTCACGATATCTACCAACATACCGAGTTTGGTGCATCTTCACTGAAACACCCGGTATAAAGAGTGGTTCATAATAAATTGTGAATTTTTTATTTTTATAATTTCATATTTAGCTATAACTTTTAATTCTGAACAACTTATTCCTATGACATCTTGCTCTATCTTGTAAAATAAGGGCACTTTACTCTTAAGCCGACTTCATTTCTCGGTGTCCACGCTGTATACCGTTCAAGATAAATTTCATCTGACATTTTCCAATTCGATTTTAAGGGATGCAGAAGCGGTCTGCGTCAATAAATTTTTATAAAAACCGATAATAAAAAAAATTCCCATTTGTAGCACACTTTTTGAAAGACAGTGTATATAAAATGAGCAATAGCAGGAAAGTTGAAGTAAAGTTTGAAAAAGGAGAGCAATGTGTAGATGTTTATTTTTTAAATAAGTAGTTTGTTTTGGTATCGTTAACAGGAGATTATTTGTGAACCATGTTTTACATTTGACCTGTCATTTTTCGTTCAGAATAAACCACAGGTGATATGTAAGTAGGTAAATGAATATATCATAATCTCTTCAATCTAGCTTTCACTATTTTGCTTTTCAATAATTTTATTACATAATTTTGCAATTTTTAATCTAATCTTACGCCCTCCGCAAAGTTACTTTGTGTTCAATGAACACGACGTGGGTTTCATCAATTACAACATAAATCGTAAAGTCGCACGAAAAGAAGAAGTAATAGGAGTTAATTGCGCGTGTCAACTTCTTGTAAGATGGATATCGTGCAACTTTAAAGATCGAATTTAAAATTGCACCCACGCGATCTTGCGTAAGTTCTTGATTAAAAAGGAAAGGCAAAGTCATGAGAAATTTCATTTCAGATGTTAGACATCCGGTAACCTCGACGGTCGCAGAAGAAAGACTTTCCACACCCACTCGTTTCTTCATAATAATTTCGTCTTATTTATTTATTTTTTTTTAAACAAAATGTTATATGTTATTTCATATTTGGATTTTACACAAAGGCCTTTTTAGACGTTCACATTTCTTGTAACAAATTTGTTACGAAGTGAGTGAGAAATGCCAATTCAACCAATCAACATTCAGTGTGGTAGTTTATCTCTCTCACTTTGAAACAAATTGTTACAAGAAATGTGACCGTCTAAAAAGGCCTTAATTTTATGTGAGATAATTATCAATAGATCCTAATTGAAACACTTTCTTGTTCGTTAAAAATTATCACTAAATTTGTAACTGTAGGTCACTGGACAGATCGTAAAATATAAATATAAATATCCACGTTTTGCTGCACGCCTTCTTCGGGATAATTAATAAACAAACTTTTGTCCTGAAAAATACATCAAAAACGTACAGAGAAACGTCAACGCTTATATTGATTTTACGAATTATTTAATCAATTATAATAACAAATTTTGTATTAATAGATCATGCAATCTCTAGATTACCGAGGTATTTAATGGCTTTAAGCCAAATGCTGTTTTAAATCTTAATATGTTTTTGAAAAGATTAAAATTATTACTTCTGACGAAGCTGTCGAACGACGGCGAAACGTTAAGTGTTTTGTGCGCTATTTAGTATCTGATTTAAAGATTTTGTGATACATTAAAATTATTAATTACATTTTTTCTTTTATTTCAGGCGACAGACGGAAATAGGTTTTCATGTGAGGGACGCCCTGCTGGCTATTATGCAGATGTAAAGTCAGGTTGTCAGGTAAATATTTTCATAACTGAAATATGTACAGTGACGGACAATAAAATCCGGGTACGTCATTTGCACAATGTAAACCTTACTTTCATATTTTCGACGTTTAACGCATGTCAGTAGTAATTCTGACATTTGATTCAAATTTTATTTATTTATTTTGACACAAATATAACCTTAGTAAAAGCCTGATTTATCAGATTTATCCAAATACGCGCGACATGTCAAAACCTTGCCCGGATTTTATTGTCCGTTACTGTGCTTGTGTTCCAATTAATATCACTTATACAAAGTGTTATTACCTAATTGACACGAAGAAATGAAACCACTAAAAGAAACGATCTCCGAGGATATAGGAAAAATGTTAAAAAAAAAACTTTTTTCTACTTTGCGTTCACAATGAACTCATTGTGACACCAAAAACAGTTTCACAATGAAGCTCATTGTGAAACTGTTTCACAATGAAGCTCATTGTGAAACTGTTTTTGGTGTCACTGTGAGTTCGTTAAAAAGAAAAAAGTTTTAAACATTTTCCTATCTTCTTTCGTTCATTCTTCGTGTCAGTAAATAACACTGTATAGTGATGACGCACACAGCGCGACATCGCGTCTGATAAATCTGGGCTTTATGTCAAAAATAAATAAATCAAATAATTACTGACATGCGTTAAACGATCATAATGGTTATGTTAATAAATAACTCGATTAATGAAACTGTTTTGAAATTTTAGTCAATTTTTAATTGAAAATATTTAATAGATTTTACAAAATAACTCATTATTTATATGTTACTTAACAGAATATTCACAATGAAGCTGGATAAGACAAATTAATAACTGGTTAATGTGACTTTTGATTAAAACGAAAGGTTTTCAGTGTTGCCACGCATTACAACTAAAATTCCCCATATACTAAGGAGATCCAATTTTTGACAGTATTTTTCATATTTTTGTTCAATAAGTGACGCAAAGTAGAAAAAATAGTATATTATACACGTTTCACAAGAGGCATTGTAACACTCGTTCCGTTGGGGCACTCCTAGCTCGCTACGCTTCGCTAGTCGTACCCCAACCCCACTCGTGTTACAATAACCCTTCTTGTGAAACTTGTATAATAATATACTATTGTACAGTCGGGTAACTGCTAACCACTATGCCGAACAAGCGGACAATTCAATAGAAGGAGCATAGGCATAGGCACGTGCTCCACAGCCGGCCCGCTTTTCTCAATCCAATATCCGCTTACTCGATATTAGTGTTCTAAACTAAATTTACATCTTATGGGGAATACATTTCTTTAATACTTGACCGTACCTCACGATCTGTTTGCATATACAGGCGAAGTCACAGGCGGAGTCCAAAAAACGCCTACGCGAATAGCGTCGGTATTTATTGTCGGAATTGAGCAGATTTGATTTTAACGAATTTCTTGCATCTAAAAACAAGTAAACTGGATCTCGAAATATGTCGGCAACAAGATCTGGATTAATAAGAAACAAATTACAAGAAAAAAATCGCCAATAAAAAAAGTCACAGAGTATCGCAAATAATAACAAATAAAAACCTGGTCAAGTGGCTTGTGATCGAGAATTTATCCATTGCATTTACATAGCAGAATTACTAAATGTAGCCTACTTGACCAGATTTTTATTTAGACACGAGTTAGTAGTTATATAAGGTTAATATATGTATCAAGAACAAGAAGAAAATAAAACAGGTACATATTTGTGAATCGAAAGACATAATTCTACAACTAAGTGAGTGCTGAGTGTGACAAGGCAAACATAATATTGCAAGAAGAGAATTACTCGTTAAAAAAACAAATTAATATGTTACTTGGGCAAATAGATAGCTATAAATTGGTTATTGAAAACCAAACAAAATGTATCGATAAAGTGAGGCCACGCATTTTAACTAGTACTACAGCAACTCAAACAAATACTCAATTAGTGGTTCACAAAGAGACGCAAACAACGACAACCCTACAAGAAGAACTTTTGCCGAAAAATACTCATATTAATTTAAAGAATACAAGAGCAACATCTACTGATAAAGTCCTGGAAAATATTAGTATTAATATTTTGCTTCCAGCAAAATATTAATACTTAGTGATAGCCATGGTAGATACCTAAGTTCTATTCTAAAGGAAATCATTCCGGAAGGATCAATCACAGGAATAGTAAAACCAAATGCTAAATTAGAGAATGTAATAACTAATTTACTGCAATTAACAAAAGACTTTACAAAAACGGATTATATACATTTAATTGTTGGAACAAATGATATACAGGAATGCTATGATAGTGTTCACAAGATTATTAAATCAATTTAAATATTTACTGGAAAGTACTACGCACACCAACGTCATATTATCTACTATCCCCTTTAGGTACTACAACAATCAATTGAATAATATGATCGAACACATAAATCACAAACTATAAGTATAATTTATCCAAAAAACATACAAATGTCAATACATTCTGTGTGAAGATTACTCACAGGACGGAATCCACTTGAAACTGCGTACAAAAAAAGATCACTCATCTCCTATCCAACTACTTAGACTATGTGCATAATACCCAAGTCCTATTACCTCCTGAAGATTCTACAATACAAAATGCTAGTCACATTCAGCAAACAGTAGATAACTGTTTTTTCAATGCACGAAAGAAGCAAAGGAACATTGGCATTATATGTGATTCATCAAAATATTCAGTATCTCAGCAACAAAATCGAAGAACTCGAGTTTTTCTTTAAGTGAAACACACTATGATATTTTATATTTGAGTAAATATTAGCTTACAGAAAAAACTAACTCGTGTCTAAATAAAAATCTGGTCAAGTAGGCTACATTTAGTAATTCTGCTATGTAAATTCAATGGATAAATTCTCGATCACAACCCACTTGACCAGGTTTTTATTTAGACGCTCGTTATAAACTGCTTAAATTTAAACAATTTTTATGTCGCTAATTATTACAACAGAAAGGAACACATACATGGTGTCGTAGTTATTTTGGCGAAAAGTCACTTACAGAGTATAATACTGACTCTGTTAAAAATTTGTCTACTGAGTTGCATTTTGAATGTGTTGTAAGTAAATTTACTTTTCAAAATACAATTTTTATAATTCTCGTCGTATACAGATGTGTAAATGGAAACTACCAAGAGTTTTTAAACAAGTTAAATAAAGCATTACAAATTGTAAACAAAAAAAATGGTTACATTATAATTTGTGGCGACTTCAATATAATTTTTTTGAAAACATCAACTGCATTAAGTTAATTCTTTCCAGATAAGTTAAAAATTTCGGAAATCAGACCTTTGCATAAAAATGCTCCGAAGACTTAATTCAAAACTATACCTATTTCTAAATTAAGCTGCTTCTCAAGAATTATTGAGAAAATTGTTAGCAATAAATTAACGTATTTCCTGGAGACACAAAATCTACTTATTACAATTCAATTTGGTTTTCGCAAGGGACTTTCTACTACTTCTGCTATCTTGAAATTTTTGGACGAATTGTATTTGAACCTAGACAAAGGCAACGTATGTTTAGGCTTATTTCTTGATCTCAGCAAAACATTCGATCTTATAAATCACAAAACATTACTAAATAAGTTATAGTTATGCATACGATATAAGAGGTACTTCATTGTAATGGTTAATTAGCCAACTGAAGGACAGAAGACAATGTCACAGTTAATAAAACGAAATCTAGCATGCTAACATTACATCGAGGAATAACTCAAGGTTCAGTCCTTGGGCCACTTTTGTATATCCTGTACATAAATGATTTTCAATTAAAAAATTCAGTAATTTTTGCAGATGATACATCCTTGTTTATCGACGCTTCCATTAGTGGGCAAATTCTAACTTACTACTTGCGAGAAAATGTTATTTGGAAAACGATTTACTTTTAAATACAGAAAAATCAAATTATATTAATTTCAGGGTATCACGCGAGGCAGATCAGAGCTTATTAATTCGTTACGATAAAAACAGTATTGCACAAATGGATCAAACGAAATTTTTAGGCATTATTATAGATAAAAAAAAATGTAAATGGGCACAACATATTGACATGTTACGCAAAAAATTATCACCATTATGCTAGTTACTAAAACAACTTAAAATGCCTGTAAATTCTTATATGTATTTTAAGAACATATTATTTTGCTCATTTTCATTCACTGTTAGCATATGGCACTATAGCATGGGGCTTAGGAAATAATGTAGAACGAATTTTTTACAGAGGTTTAAATAAGTTGTCGAGACCTGTTTAAAAATGGCAAATAATGACTGTATTTTCAATTACTTCTATATGCTTGAGAAAATGCAAGCAAGTGGACTAAATTAAACTATTACCATTGCTACAATACCTGTAGTGAATCTACATTGAGATTCCTCATCACAATCTGTCGTTTTTTAAAAAGTCGCCGAAATATTTAGCCATCATAACATATAATAAAATTCCGAATAGTTACAAGTCCTTAAATGATAAAAAATTTAAGCAGAATATTACTAAATTACTAATCAATAATTGTTATTTTTCATTTAGCGAATTTTTGGAGGATAATTCATTGTGCCCAACCATATTTAAACGGTAGTTTCCGATCCGTTGCATTTTTGTGTTATAGTACACTATATTTTTAAAATTTTTAATTGTAATTTTTATGCTAAAATATTTTATCACAAAATCTTTAAACCGGACACTAAATAGCGCACAAAACACTTAACGTAATATGAAAATATTTTTCACTTCTGACGAAGTTGTCGAACGACGGCGAAACGTTAAGTGTTTTGTGCGCTATTTAGTGTCCGATTTAAAGATTTTGTGATACAATTTTCATCGGACAAGAACCAACTTTAGATAAAATATTTATTTGATTTGATTTTATACGACTGTAACATATTTTTGTATTTTTTATTTATTTTGTATTATTTAAAACTCCTCCTGATAATAAGTTTCGATTAACTAATTATTGTAATGTATTTATCTTGACATGTCCGATACCCATTTACTTTGGTCTTATGAATTTAATAAATTATTATTAGTTATTATTATGAGGAAGTACTTATAGACACTACACTATTTACCGTAAAGCAGGTATCATTTACTGTTCGCAACTGTTTATTACGTCATTTCATGTTAATAATTTATTTATTTCTATTATTTTGAAAAATAAGTGTTGCGGCACATCACTGAACGCAGAAAAAAAAAATTCTTTCGATATTTATCACTTACACTAATTATACCATTGCATTTAAAAAACAAAAGTTGATAGCTGTCTTAAATGTATTAAAGGCGCAAGATATGGTATACTGCAGAGTTTTTGCCATTTCATTTGATTTTTTGACCGCTCAAATCCGACAATAAACATCGATGCTATTCGCATAGGCGTTTTTTTTTTTTGACTCAGCCTGTATACATACATACTAGGGTTGCCACCCGTCCTCGTTTTAACAAAAAGTCCTCCCGTCCTCCTTTTCAAGCAAAATTCCTCGCGAATGAAAAAATTGTTTAATAGTTGATAGTTCTTAGAGGCAAATGGCAGCATTGATCAGCAGATCACAGTATAAAAATCTACACAGTAGCGACATGCGGGTTTAACTGTCACATTTGCCATTTTGTTTGATACCTGCTGATTTGCAAATCACATTACATTTGCATATTGGTATCAAACAGTATGGGGGTAAAATTTGACACTATTGTTTTGTCAGAAATTCAAGTGTGTTTGGGTTCCGTTATCATGATTTCTTGTTTTTATCAACTCTTGCAATGAAATCTGGACGGCATGTCTTAGCTTAAGTCAAAAGTACGTTACTGCACTCCTTTATGCTGTTTTACAGTAAAGCTAAGACGTGCCATCCAAATTCCATGGTAAGAGTTAATAAAAAATTTAAAAAATCACCCGGTATAAATGTGTCCTCGTCAAACATTTTTAAACCCTAATACATACATACGTTTTTTGTTGAAGAATTTTATAAATCATGGAGGCTTGATAACCGTTGCTTACAGCGATTTGTTTTATTAATTTGAATTCCATTGTGAAGTTTTCTTTTGTCATGGGAATGTTAATTAATCTATGGATCATTGAGTTGAATGCAGCTCGTTAATAATAACAGACTTTGCTAATAACAAAGAAGCTATTTATTTTTTAATCATCTTATGATCATAACAAGAATTTTTTGAAATAAAAAAGAAAAAAAAATGAAGCTTCATACGTAAATATAATTTGTATTAAAAGTAATTAATAAAATATTTGTATCTTTGTTATTTAAAGTAAAATTTTCCATTTGTTGCAAACTTTCTAGGACACATCTATGTATTTTATCTATTATTACATCTGTTAAGGAATAAAAATTTATTTGATATTAAAAAAAAAATTCCTGTATAAATTTCAAAAAAAAAACATTCGTAATCTGTTCGTTTTGTTAATTATTATAATTTGGTTTTGTGTGCGGCGTTCGATGAGAAACAAATTCTCTTATTATAAAAAGCGTATTATTAACACAAATTTATTAAAAGTTTAACAAAATTCAAGACGCGTTTGTAACTATCACTTTGAGGCCCAGTTGTACAATGCCAGTTTAAATTTAAGCTGAACCCTAAACCTATAGCAACGATTATTTCAACAATTGTTGTTAAGGGTTTAAGCTTTGGCTTAAAGTTAAACTGGCATTGTACAACTGGGCCTGAATAACACAAGGGACTTTAATTAATTTCATAGTTTAATCGTGTGAGTATCGACAGCGATGGATTGTTTTTTCATCAGCTTATTAACAACGTAACAGCGTTATAGTCGTCCCAGTTTTGTATCGACAAAGATACCACTACTGTGTTTTTTTATCGCCTCTCTGTCGCTCTTTTAAAGTAAGACCGATAGAAAACGATACAAAACGTGCACGACTATATCTATTATGTGTTACGGTCAAATTTTATAGCTTTTTACAGCGTGTAGGTATAATATCATAAAATAACGCGTGATCAATATCTTTTCTAATCAAGTGACCTATGGAAAGAAAATCGTATGTCTTAGATTAATTCATTTTTTCAAATGTCATTCTCATTTCGACTCTTTATAATTGTCAGAAAATGTAATTCATTAACAGAAATCTTTGTTCATAAGAGTTTATTGTTACATTGTGAACAGTTAAATAACAATCCAATAATCTTAGCGAATGTTATTAATAATTTAGAACGCAGAATTCACTTGTGTTTACAAGAGAACAGCGGACATTTTACGCACCTTCTATGAACCAGTTTTTCGTTGCTCTTGGCAACTTTCATTTTCTGGGAAATGTGACTTGGGATTTGATATCCAAATTTATAAAAACAAAACATGTAATATATAAGAACAGCAGTTAGATTTTATCTAAGAATGCAATATAAATAATTCAAATGAAATTTGAAATAATGAATTAATCCAAGATACACAGATTTTATTTCCATAGGTCACTAACTAGAAAAGATATTGATCGCTCGTTATTTATAAGGCACTTAAGCTGAATTCCGCGTTTTAGGTACTTTTAAAAACCTTTTCCCGTAGTCTGTGACTTTCATTCTCTTAAGCGTTTTCTTATTCGGGTCAATTAACGCTCACCCTGTATATAAACTCCTGGACAAAATTAGCTTGAGCATTTAAGCAAGTGGCTTGAATTCAACTAACTTGATCAACTGCCTTTGGTAATGTATACCACGACCTACTAGATTTTACGAGACAGCGTCTCTTAACCGGCCTGGGCAATTTATTAATTCAAGTGTTTCTCCGCTGGCGCCACTTACCCCAAAAAAATAGAAAGGGATACATATCATTTCAGTGTTAAGTTGACAGTTTTGTGTGTACAGTGAAAGCTCTCATAAGCGGACAACGTCGGTTCCAACTTTTTTGTCTGCTTATGGGAGCTGTCCGCTTATAAGACAGTTTCAAGCGAGATAAAATTAAATTTTGGTTCCAGAAAAATTGTCCGGTCATGAGAGATGTTCGCTTATGAGAGCTATCTGTATGGAGAGCTTTCACTGTACTATAGGGAGTAGGTATAGTTGTATTTTTTTGCTCAGTTATAGTTTTCTGGCAATTTTTTTCTTTCGTTATTTATGCTTCCTTGTTTGTGTCATTTGAATTTTGTTTAATTTAATTTTTGGACATTTTGGTTACTTAATTTTTATTAAAAATAGTAAATAGCAAACACCAGTAAAAAATGAATGCCAAAATGCAATGTTACAATGTGCAGTAAGTAATCTGATTCTACTAGAACTAGATCATTTAATTTCCATTGAATCTTAATTTATGCAGAAAGTTGCTTCAAATTTTATGTTTCTTTTTTAAATTTTGACAAATCAACAACTAAAATTACCTAAAAGCTCTCACATTTAGCACACAATCCTTACTATTCCAAACTCCAATTGCGTCTTCAGACTTCTTCGTTTACAGCAGTCTTTCTCAAAGTGGGCGATAACGCCCCCTTGTGGGCGCTAGAGGCCTACAGGGGGGCGGTAAAAGGCACAGAGAAAATTGGGGGGTCTCATTTAAAATGTAAGTTTGAACTCAGAAATAATATAAGACAGGCTACAGTTTAACTAAAGATATTAAAGTAATGACTGCGATTGTGATTTTTAAGATGTGGTAAAGTTAAAAATTTTAGGGGGCGCTAGAAAATAACTGATTCTCAAAGTGGGCGGTAGACGAAATTAGTTTGAGAACCTATGGTTTACAGCGACCTCAAAGAGGAACTTTTAATACACATAATTCTTCAAAAATTACTAAAACCTTGTTTGAAAACATCGCTTAAAACGCGAATTGATAATTTTCATACCACACTTTCTCTTTATTTAAACCCGGCCCATGAGAAGTTTTAAAGTTGTAATTGTTTGCTCAATAACGCTTTTCTTTTCAATAAAAATCATTTACCAATTATTACAAGTTTGTTTTGATTAATTCGCAAAGTACTACACACAAATTGACATCTGCGTATCAAGTGCCAAATAAACTTCAATTAGGGTAACTAGCGCCAAAACGGGTAAAATTTGCTTTAAATAAAAATATTGCGTAGGCCGATTAAGAAATTCCCTCTCGCGAAATCTAGTAGATCGCGATGTATGCTATTAATGGATTCAATGCAATGTTAACACTGGTAGACTCTCCTTTCCTCCTAGTACCGCATTCATATGCTTTGGCATGCTGGAGATTAAATTTTCAATAATTTCCTGGGGAATATTCTCACATTCTGCAATTACTGCATCCACCAGTTCATTGTCGTCGGCAAGTGGGGATGTATGACTTTGAACCTTTGTTTTAAAGCGTCCTGTACATGCTCTATGGGATTTAGATTGAGACTGTTAGATGGCCATTTTATTAATGGAATATCAACAGCACTCAAATGTGGGGACGAGCATTATTTTGCATGATTAAAAAATTAGGTCCGACAAAAGGAGCATGCGGCTTTACATATGTTTTCCATTCCATAATCCATTCATAGACCTCACGTCTATAGGGACCAACTCCGTTGAAGCAGATTCCTTCCCAAAAAAAAAAACATCATTACAGAACCATTACCAAACGAAGAGAGATATTGCAAGTTGCAAATTTCTCTCCTGCCCTTCGCCGCCAGACACGCTCACGTCCATCAGGAGATTTGAGATTAACCTTCGTTTCATCAGAGGATAAAACCTTCTTCCAATCATTAATAGTCCAGTATTGATGATTTCTGGCAAAATGCACTCTCTAATAGTTAATGTTTTTTTTTTACCGGTCTGCTACTTAATCCGGCTTCGTTTAAACATCATCTGACTGTTCGAGACGGTATTACAAGATTGCGAAGTGTGAACATTCGTGAGCTAATTTTTTTGTTTCTAAGAGCGAATTCCTTAGAAAATGTTCATCCCTTGGATTGATGTCATATAAAATGAGAAACGAGGTAGTAAGTTTTCGAAAAGAACTGCGTCATCTACTTAAAACACGATTCGTATTTGGTGGTTCCCCTTTTATATCCCTGTGTTTTATTGATACATATTTCCATTGTCCGTCACCTCATTGAGTATGGGACTGAACCATCTGATATCCGTGGTGTAAAATTCTTACTGTCATCTAACTTGCATCGTCATTTTTGTATCTGTGTTCAGTTTCACTTCTACTGCTACTGCTAGAACGTTATTTTCGATCAAATAAATTTACCATCCTGTTACAAATTCAGGTTCTATCTAAAATGATCGCAATCAATTAAATTAAATAACTTAAATTATTCAAACTTACCCTACTAGCACAAATAACAAACGAGCCATAATAACTTACAATTAGTTTGAAGGTTTCCATGACCATGCACTTGTTTTTCGGGTTGTAGACCGGCGAATACTTTCTTTATGAATGTTATTAACAAATGAAATTGGGACAAATTCATGATTAATATTTTTCAGATTTATCACATGTGTGATGGATTGGGACGACAGTTCAGCTACTCGTGCCCAAACACAACCCTCTTCCAACAGCGCATGTTCATCTGCGACCATTGGTACATGGTCAATTGTAGTAGAGCAGAAAATGATTACAGTGCAAATTTGCTTCTCGGGCAGAACAGACCATTCGTTGAGGACTCGGAAATGGAGAACAGAACGCCAAGACCAGATTTATTATCACAGCCCACAGCATCTGAGTTTAACATCGTCTACAGGAAGACCACAACACAACAGAACGACTTGAACGTTGTCGGACTCGACGCCGACTATGATCAAAACAACGGATCGACCACCGTAACAGAAAAACCAGCTTACAATTTACCAACGCACTGGTCCACGGAATACTCTAAAGACGATACGACGATCGCTCCCGGAACAAGAAACGACTACAACCAACAGCCGACGGTTTTAAATAAATTCAGAGAAAGACAGGAGAATGCCAAGGCCATAAGCTTCGACTCCAACAAAAATCTAGTCAACAATTTTAAGTCGCTAAAAGTCACGGATGGCTTCCTTAAAAAAGATAATGCACCCCCCGTCAATTTTAAATCGTTTTTCAAGAATACAACGCCAGTTTTTCCCACCAAAGAAGAGCTAGGAACGACACCCTCCAGCGGAGATGAAGACCTCTTACCACCCCAAACAATAAGCGAAGAACTACCTCACGTCAATTTTAAGTCAGTCTACAAAGCTACTACCCCAGTGTATCCAACGAAAGAGGAGTTAGGAACTACACCAGCCAGCGTTGATGATATTTTGCAACCCCCACGTGATTCTAACGATGATGACTCACCCCCCGTTAATTTTAAATCATTCTTCAAGAATACCACACCAGTTTACCCATTGCAAGTCGAACTGCAAGACTCAAACGATGCTGATTTGCAACCCCCCTTCGCGTCAACGCGCACTTTAACAGACGAACAGAATTCACCTCCTGTTAATTTCAAATCAAACTACAAGAACACGACCCCTGTTTATCCAAATAAACAGGAATTAGGAAAGGTGCCTTCAAGTGGCGAGGAAGATCTGGAGCCACCAAATATTGATTCGAGTTTGCCTGCAGATATACTTCCACCTCTACCTGATAACTCGCACTTAACAAGAAGTGATACCGTAAACCCCAGCGATTTTACACCCCCGTCAAAGTTCTTCCAGCCCCCTATTCTTGACCCGAATTTCCGAACTGTTACAAGTAGGGATGCATCTGGAGAAATTGGTCCTCCAAGCAAAGCAGATGAGGCAAAAGCTAATGCCGAAGTGCTGGAAGATATTAGGGAGATGTTTTCGATTCCGGATTATGATTTTCCATTGGATACCGCAACAAGGCCTGGATATGGGGAACATATCAACTCATTTCAAGCTAATCCGTTTGCTGGTGAAATAATGCAAAGACAACACGCTGATTCATAATAGTTTTTGTTAGATCAAAGAAGAAAAAGTTGATACTTGTAAATAACTTAAAATAAGAGTGATTCAACTTGGGACACATCGCGAAAATGTTGCTTTCCAAGAAATTTAGTATATCTTGGCGTTTTATCAATAAAACAAAAAAGTCACCTGCAAAGTTTTTTCTAATTTGAAATTAATGTAAGAAGTTTACAGATACAAATTAAATTTAATTGAATAGTACGGGTTTAACTTCATATGTCTACTGCCATATGAAAATTAAAAAAACAAAGGTTTGTGTAAAATTGTTCTTTGAATTTTTATTTAGCTCAAGAACTGTTGCATACATGAGATTTGTAGCAATGTATGTAACAGTTCCTTATTAGAAAAAAAGTCATTAAATAATTAATTCAATTTCTGAGATTCTCCTCATAAAATGACTTACATATTTTAACTGAAATTAAGTTCAAGCGAAAGTCTAATTTAGTTTCTTCAATCATCAACATTTTATAATTTTAAACAACGTTTACTTTTGTATTGTTGCAGTGCTTGTGTAACTTTTATTATCCTTTAAATGCCTAGCATTGCAACAAGAAAAGGAAGTTTAGGCAGATCAAGTATCTTTTTATCAAAAATGCTAAATGTACACATGAGCAACTTTTAATGTAACTAATAATTTTTTTTACATTGTTGATTGTGTTGAGCTTCAATTTGATCACATGTACATGTCAAGAGTTCGATTGATATAAAAAAAATCGATGTTGTCTTCTATTAGCATTGCCTCAGAATTAAATATCAATTGATCTCTTATTCTTATTATATTTAGTACCGTATATTATTAAGCTACAGCTTTGTAACATATAGAATAAGTTATATGAAATTGTACAGAGTATGAATGGTTACTGTTAACTATACCTGTGTGTATGTATGTTAGATTTATTTATGTGGTATTTATTAAAAAGTAATTTGTACTTGAACTCGTAATCATTTAAAACTCTCAAACTCTCTTAAATTTATCTCTTAAAAAAATATTACACTTACATAGTACAGAGAAACAGACTTCATTATAAATACTATCGAATGGACTTCATTTTATGCACTGTAGGGCTCGGCATCAAATATTTTAGGACTTTCGGCATTTGCTGAAGCTTGTCCATAATTTGGTGCGGGATTGAATCCGTGTCTTTATAACTAACCATACGCCCATCTGCATATTGATAATGTACATGGTGTTTGCCATCCACCCAAAGCTGAGAGCCATCTGTGTATCGCACTTTTACTTCCCCAGTTGGTAACTGAATCGCAGTGCCAATTCCAGGCACTGCGACACGCTTTTCCTTCGAGGAAGTCGAGTGAGTGCGTGTAGATGCTGGCACGTTGCTGTTGATGGACATTGTGAAGGAAGGCTTAAAAAAATAAGTTCAATTGTGAAACCTAATGATAATTTCTTAAGAAAAGAGTTTACCATGATGTTTTGAGTTTGATTTTCTTTGCCTGAAGGTACAGTTGAGGAGGGCCTTCTGCCTACGATAATAGGAAAATTACAAGGTCCCGGAAGTTGAATCAAAGTACGTTCTAACAGGATGCAGTGATTCCTTGCTTCTTGTGTGTGACTCCACATCAACTCCAGGGAACTCGGTAAATTATGGCAATCTTCCGCACATGACAAGGTTAAAGGAGTTCCTGCAGCATCTATCAGAGTTATACCTTCAGATGTGGATTGTGTTACTTTTCCACCTATGACATAAAATTATTATGACAAAAACCATATCGATTATAACTCTGTTCTGTGTTGTGTATTTATTACCTTCATAAAAACAAGCTTCAAAATCTGTGAGATTTTCCATCAGTAAACACTTACATTTGTCAGTGTAATATGTAATCTTAGGGGTTTTAGCTTTGATAAGATCCACAAATTTATAAGCGTACATATATTTCTTCCAGTGCTTCTCGGGTAAGCTCTCGAAGCTGAAAATCTGGTCGGTTCCTTGTGGGGGTAAATCCGGTGGTAATGTGCTAGGTGGCACTCCTTTTCCACCTTCAGGTTCATACATGACAATCCGCTGACCATCAGGAGATATCCTACAAACTTCACAGACCATCTCCCTTTTTAGGTGCCCCCGTTTCTTAATAAATTCCACGCACACTTCACCCCCTTCCAAAATACTAAGTATTGCATTTTTGGTTTGGTGTCTCGTTGGTAAGAGTCGGTTCGCACATAACTGCTGCAAACTCTTAGAGCTTTGCCGGATGTTCTCTGGTTTCTGGGAATTCGGGTTTGAAGTCGAGCAACTGCTGGATTGCATCTTTTCTTGTGGATGGCAACAGTACGATTCGAGACACTGGGAACCAGCCCGGCAAGCTTCATTCACGAAGGCATTGGGTAGATATCCTCCCCCAGGATCCACTGAATGACTGCATTTTTGACTGCACTGACTGTGAGTGTGTGCTTCACCCAAGCTCCTTTTGCAAGTTGAATTTGCAGCAGAAGTATATTCTGGTCTCCCATATAGCAAATTTTCTGTGCTGTGAAGCAATGGGGCTTGCTGCAATCTATTGGTGAGGTGGTCTACACTTCTGCTTGAATGTATACTGTTGTAAAAATGAGTTGTGGGGGTGCAGTCGCTGTTGGCTTTTCGTATGTGTGGATCAGGAAAGACGTTTTGCAGGATTTTGTCACTCAGTGCACTATCTCGTCTGCTTGACATGGTGTGGATTCCACTGTCTTGAGTAATATGGGAGATCATGTCTCCGAGTACCTAAAGATGAACTTGAAATAATTGTAACCCGTTGAGCAAAAAATTTGTTAACATAATTTGTCATATTTAATAACCAAAAACATTTTGCTAATAATATTAAATAAACTAAAGTAAAATCTCACCGAACTCCTTTTGATAAATGGATGCTCTAGTATCTGCTCCAAGCGAAGTCGATCTTTCGGATTTTTCTGCAGCAACGAATTGATAAGGTCCTTGGCTTCAGGTGATAAGTGATTTGGAAGTTGATACGAAGCCATCACAACTCTCGTTAGCGTGCTCTTAACTGCATGAGTGTCGAAAGGGGGTGTCCCAACTAACAGCGTGTACAACAAACACCCGAGACTCCAAACGTCTGCTTCCAGGCCGTGGGAACCTCTTGAAGCAACCTCCGGCGAAATAAAGTTCGGTGTACCGCACATGGTCATGTGTTTTTCATCCGGACGCGAAAGCTGTGTCGCAAGCCCAAAATCAGCAATTTTCTAAAATAAATTCTTTGATAAATTAATCCCCCTCCAATCAAAAATGGGTCATTTACCACTTGCATATCTTTCGTTAACAACAAATTTGACAAAGACATATCTCGATGGAGTATGTTATGAGAGTGCAGGTACTGAACACCTTCGACCACCTGTCGCATGATATTGCTAGCTTCGGTTTCTGTTAAAACCTGCGACTGCAAACGAATTTCAAATTTAAATTAAGCCGACAATAATCTAGTCAATATTACATACTTGAGTGTGCTTCTTTAGGAACTGTTGCAGTTCACCATTGTGACAGAGTTCCAGGACGAGATACACATAATTCTGGTCTTCAAAAAACGTGTACAGCTCCAGTATGCTTGGGTGTTTCAGCCGGTAGTGTATAGACACTTCCTGTCTGACCCTCGACACCATACCTGCGGCTTGCATGAGCTTCTTGTCGATCTAAAACCACCATCTTATTAGATTTTATACGAGAAAAGAGCTAAGTTAGAAACCATTTTTATGGCTACTTCCATTCGCGTTTTTAGGCATACCGCACGGTAAACGGATGCGAAACCTCCTTTCCCTAATAAATTATGAACTTGGTAGTCCTGCGGAGAAATTATTATCAATAAAATTACTTTATTGAAAGTGTTTGTAAACAACGTAATCTAACCTCAATGTGTTCGCTAAAGTTCGTCAATGGCGTTGACATATTTACTTAACCTGTTCGGTCGGTATTTAATTAACTTAATTGCAACAGGTTGCATTAATTTTTTTCGTTGATTTTCACTGAATTTTGATAATTACTGTTATTTAAATTTGAATTAATTGGCACCCACAACAGTTATAAATTTCCGCGTCATACGCACACGCAGTGATGTGATTGGTTGAAGTTGGGTTCAACGAGAAAAGAATAAAGTAGGAGGAGAATGCAATTATATTAGACGGAAGTTACCACTTTGCAGTAGGTCAGTTTCTGCAATATGGCTGTTTGTTAACATTCGTAGATCAAAAATAGTTACCGGATTTTGTGTTTGTATTCGAGTGTAGTATGAATCTATGTTTTTATTTAGTATAGGTGCTATGCACATCTCTGCGTTCAGCGCCGCCTAGCGTGGTGATTTGTGAATTAGTGATATGAAAATAATATTTCTTGATACTCATTGCATGGGAATAATATCACTCTTATGACAATTTGCGATTGTAGTACATAATACTTGAGCTTCCTGGTATTGAAATACATTACAAAATTCAAGTTCAAATGTACACTAATCATTTGAAGCAACTCGTATTTTCATACCACTAATGCACAATATGGTCATTGGTGGCGCTGGCTTCGCATGTGAATGGTTCCTATATATACAAACGATACATTGATACGTTATTATAGACTTTACTTAAAAAGTGAATGACTTTTAGGTTAGTTTTGGAATTTTTTGACGTTCAATGGCGCAGCAAGCGTAATGTATGTTCCTTCCTTCCAGTACTTTTAAGTTATGGAACTCCAGTGAATAGAATACATATAATAGACATGTATCGGATCTTATTTAGTTTAGTTCAGGTTTAGTTAAATGTAGTAGTGTGTTATAAACAATGATGAACACTTAGTTTGTGGACGATCCACTATTTAACAAGATGACAAGACAAGGATGGGTTCACCTAAGTTGCAAGGTTGCGGGATTTGCGAGGCTTCACGTCCAAATCACACTTTTTGTGGCAGCCAACTTAAATTAAAGAAGTTAAAAAAATTACATTTTACAAGTTTATGGGTAACTTTAAAAAAAAGAATTGAATTTTCCGATTATCGACTTTTAAGAATCGATTACGATTTAAATCTGTCTTAAAAATACGATTAATAATCGACACAAAATTATGGGAATAATGGATTCTCAGCTAATCGATGAAAGAATCGGCATCACTACTACTGCTATCGAAAATCGAATACATACCCTAATTGTCACTTGTTTCTGTTTCGTATGTTCGTATAATTATCTGTGTTTACTGTTTTTGTGATTGTTGGTATTTGTTCTGTTGTCTGTTTATCTGATTTTTGTTCGTTGGTGCTTGTTCTGGTTCCTTGTGTTCGTAAGTTTACGGTACGTACAGTAGCGGACAATAAAATCCGGGCAAGAATTTGATATGTCGTGCATATTGCGACAAATTTGGTAAATCAGGCTTTTATTGAAGTTATATTTCTGTCAAAATAAATAAATAAAATTTGAATTAAACGTCAGAATTACTAGTGACATGTATTAAACGTCAAAAATATTAAAGTGAGGTTTACATTGTGCAAATGGCTTGCCCGGATTTTATTGTCCGCTACTGTACAACAACAAACAGTGTTACATCACTTTCATTTCGCTATAAATAAATATTTTTGATACCTTCTTAGACGGATGATTTCGTGTCAGGTGTTTAGTTAAAACTTCAAATTATTCATTTTGGGACACTTCATGTCTTAAATATGTGTAATGCTTCCCGTACGAGTGGCTCAAAAACTGATCCTTATAAAGTGACTTTTATTGCCTTATGCCTTAAGGTTCAATTTATTTTATACCAAATTGGGAATGACTCGGATTCAAATTTCGTGCCTCCTCTGACATCACACTAAGGCTGAGTGTCCACCGGATCGGGCCGACCACAGTCGGCTCGATTGGGATCGTGCGATAAAGATCGTGCAAATGTATTTGTATTGTAGCCTGTCCACTGAAACGATTTCAGTCGCTTCTAATTACATGCGACTGTGGTCGGCCCGATCCGGTGGACACCCGGCCTAATGCGGTCCATTAGACGATGATGGTTCACAACGAAATTTTCATGGCCAACTTCAACGCCAGATAAAAAAAAATGCAGTAGGATGTATTTTACATGAGTTTTGATTTTAGGGCCGTAACTAGGATGTGATGAAGATGAGCACTTGGCATGGGCGCAAGCGAAATGATTTGGATTAACTTGAAGTGGAAATAGAAACGCATATCATGCGGTAAGTATAGAGGTGAACATCTTTCTGTAACAATTTGTGGCACGTTCCCACAGAAAGCTGAATCTGTTGTAATAATCGGCGGATAAAGGTGTGAGAAGCATTTTTCATTATTTCTTACAGTTTCGATAACTTCGGCAGTACATTTTCGAGGTTGACCTGTTGTATTGCTTCGGAAAAGACCACCAGTTTCATGAAAACTATACACGCCGATGCAGGTTGTTTTCGACTATTTTATGGTTAATAATAACATTGGGAAATTCAACTCTAAACTTTGCGAAAACAAAACATTTTCCGTAGCCAATGCTACCGAAATATAAATAAACACATGATACTTTTACTTAAGTGTATAACTTCTGATTGTATTTGACTTGTACTGTTGTATTTATAGGAAGTACTTGACATACTTGAATAAATATACTTAAGGAAGGACGAAGAGTCAGCTGATCAGTCGGATCAAATCCTCTGAATTCGTGTTAAAAGAATAAACCAAAATGAGAAACCTATTGAGAAAAATATTATGAATTTAATCGAGTAGGTGCATTTTCAATATGAGAAAGACGACATGAAATGGCAAAATTTCTGTCACTTCTTAACAGTTTCAAACAAAATTAAAGTCGCGAAGACTTTGTGTACCAAGCTCATAAACAGAAAAATGGATTTTGAGTTATTTGAAATAAGATACACTAATCGGAAGTTTAAAACGAATATTTGATGTTACATCCTGAAAAAAGAGGTGGAGAAATTAAACGAAGAAAAGAGTATGAAAATTTTATTAGAAAAACGATGCGATAATAATTTATAAAATATGAATAGACGAAATTTCGCCGTTAATAAAAAAAATTCAAAAATACCACGCAGTATCTATTGTATGTACCTTCATAAAAGAAACCTAAAATTAACTAAAAAATGAATAAATAAATAATATTTATTGATAAAATCGAGTGCATTTTTCCGCAAATTCATAACTAACGTTCCCTTTTCTTGAAAAATTAATGATGAGCGGTCCAGAAGAAGTTCCTAATACCCATATTTCAGTCTTTTAGTTGGGGGGTATTTTTGTACATGCCCCATAATACAATAGTCGAACGCCTAAAAATAAAGATGCATTTTATTATGGAAATCACCTCTTTACATTTTAATGTCCGATTAGACACTTATAACAAAATAATGAATCAGTTTTAAGTCACAGAGCTTAAATTTAAGGGGTGTTTAGACTATGACATTATTATAGATTTAACAGAATGTTAATCATATTCTAATTGATACTTATGTTCAAGTTTAAATGTCAATCAGAATGTACTTGACATTATACTGACCATACGTAAATGTCACATTCTAAACATAACTTAAAGTTAAGCTCTGCTTAAAAAGTTGGTGCAACCGGGCATTAGCATTGAAATAATGCCCTAGGGTGTCATTTTAAAATAATGTCCTGCCATAAATATGTTGCTTAGATACGGCATTTCCAAAAAAATCTATGATTTCTAGTGATTGATGGTTTTAATTAAATTATTTAAATCTAATGAAATACAAAACCAGTCGGACGTTAAACGTTGAAGGTCCCACGAGCGTTAAAATTATACGCCTTCGGTCGGCGTACACCCCTTGGGTTGAAATTCTTCGGGTTGTACACTGCCGACTTTATAACGCTCTTGATACCTTAATAACTATTACAACCCTGTTGACAAATATTACTTACGTTTTCCACAATTCCGTGCGCAAGTCAACCTCCCCGTATTGGAATAAGTTTGCGAATCACTTCCGCAGATAGGGTTGTACTCTGAAGTGACCAAGCATTTGTCCTCGCAAGGAGACCTTGTCGTCCCCATCCCTGGAATTGCAACTGTGGTCGACTGTGTTACGGGGGAGGAGGTTACGACGGGTTGAATCAAGTTTGGTCTTAGATAGTCATCATCATCATCCTTGAAAAAAATTGCATCCGAATTTGGTCTGTTCCTTCGTCTGTTGTTTCTCCTGTTATTGCGATCGTTCCAGTTAAAGCCGTTTGGGGAGGGATTTTGGCTTGAGGCCCAGGGTCCGTAGCGCTCTTCGATGTTTGTAGAATCAAATTGTGCTTCTCTTGTCAGACGTTTTAAGGGGAGTAAACGTGCGTGATCGTCGTGTGAGGGACGGTTGATCCATGGAGGATGTAGTTTTCGTGTTGCAAAAGATGCCGGTTCAACAAACAGAAATACTGAAACAAATTTTACAAAACTGTAGTCACAGTTTGATATACCCACTTTATTAATCGAAGACTAATCGCAAATTGTTTGACCCCAAATTATAGGTGTAATTTAATGGAGTGCTTTCCTGTTATGTTTCATTGCAGGCCAAAAAATATTTCAGTTTATCAGAGACGTTAAATTATATTGTCAGTAAACATAATAAAAAGAACATTTGAAAGATCGATGGAATCCTCATGAAATCCTATATATTCGTGGGGTGTAGAACGTGGACTGATTTATTAAGAGAAATGATGGATGTTCCTGTATTGTTGTTCCACAACGTCTTATACATATTTGATTTATGTAAGAATAATTTTAAATATCATCATATGGTGGCAAACAATATTGGAAGAACTGGATTTTATTATTTTTTTTATATTCATTTATAACAAAAGAATTTTAAAAAATCAATGATTTGAAGGTAAAGTTACGTAAGAAACTACTTCGCAGAATAACTTACATAAACGTGGCATGAGAAATTTAGGATTTGTATAATTGCTGGTGTGTGGTTTTTCTTGAATCACAGTTTTTTTATTTAATGATTAATTAAAAATAAGTGCTTTAAAGCAAACTACAATTTATTGCTCAGCCAAAGCAAGATTTAAGTGAATTTTAAGATGTGTTTCCACACTTAGTTTTTATTTTATCATTAAGTTCAATGTTTATTTCATCATTAAGTTACATGTTCACCGCGTGGTCGCTGAAAAAGCAATTATCCATCAAGACTTGTATTTATTATTATTTATTATTCACAACATAAAATGTTCGTTTATATGTAAATAGTACCAGGCGATCGAAAATAAAATGATTCAGAGTAGGCCGTGATCCAGTTTTTCATGATTTCTGAATTAATTTTCAACATTGAACATTTTTGTTCTAACTCGAACATTTTGAAATAATTAAAATGTGACTATTAATTATAACTACGTATTAAATTCGACAGACAGTATTATCAATTTTTTTAAACATTTATGGCTTATTTTGAATCATATTATTTTCGATCGCATGGTATTAACATTAAGTTAAATTGCATTGAAATAAATTTTTAGTTAACCTGTTGTAAGGAACCGGAATTCTGTAAGGAAAATTCTTTTTTTTTAATTAAAAGCCTTAAAAATTAAGTTTCCATGTAAAGAATCAAAACGCAGACCAAACAAAGAGAACAGTATCTTAGCAATTTTTTTACATTTAAAATGAAACGGAAATCTTATGTTGCACAGATAAAATTTAGAATGTGATTTAAGACCGTGTGAAGCATAGAATCTTCGCTCTTATCGCGGTCGACGCTGTAAGAAACCGTTGATTCGACAATTATAGTATATTTTTCGTTTATTCAGTAATTGGAGGCGAGATTAGCGTAACTTGCATGCGTTGCACAGGAAAAATAGATAGAAATATTTAAATGGTAGCAGTAATGGATCAAAAACTAAATCCGCGAAATATCGCTCAAAACTAAGAAAAGAAATTATAACGCTCCGACCTTTATTCCTTTGATGTCCGATTCGTTTGTCGGTGTCTTTGCAGTAATGTCGCAGCGACGCTTTGTAGTGTGCCGGCTTCCGCGTAGAGGGGCGAGGGAGGGAACTTCCAACGCCGTAATTCGCGATGCACCCAACGAGAAATAACTCTTGATATAGGTCCAAGATTAAAGTCTAGGATTAACGATAGCTTTTGCTAGAAGCTCACGATAAAAGCCTATAAGCAATAAAATAAAACGAACACATAAGTCAAACCGAGAGTTGCTGCGTATAGAACTTACCTCGGTCTGTTACCGAAGCTGGGACAAACCACGGGACATGCGGTTTTTCCTGTCTCACAACTGGGTCTAATCAGAGTCGGCAATTAGCCGTAGAAATGCACTAACATCCCTTCGATGTAATGGCACGCACAAATAAAAATATTTACGAAAAGAGAGTGTGACCCAAGAGACGGCAAGTTTCGTTCTGACAATGGCGCAACATTTCTCGTTTGACAAACAAGGAACGATTATAAACAAGCGAGACACCTTCTAATCTTACCTCCGGGGAACTTTCTTAGTAACAGTGGGAACCAATCGGCTGAAAGGGCAAAGATCACGCATAATACGCGTCCAGAAGTAGAACTTCGTTATAATTCGTTCAATTCCTCACATACACGCGATTTTGAACTCAAATAAGGATGGATTACGTATATAAAATGAATTTGTTTAAATAAATGAAGGTCCTGTTAATAGAAATATGCTAAAACGAAAGTTTAAGAAAAATTACGCCGGCGAAATACGGGTATTCCTACACTGACTGCAATGTGTACAACGACGCGGTCCAAGGAATAATCCGACACGTCGAATTTCGCATATACAGGGCGTGTTCGGAACAGAAATGAAGGCGGGACGGTGGCAATGCATATACAGGGGGTATTCAGAACAGGAATGAAAAATGCACTGTAACACCGTCAGTTTCATATTCCAAAGTGAAGCGAATGTCAGGATGTTGAGAATTTAGGTGTTCAAAGAAGTTGTTTAGGGATTCCTTACCGTGTGGCCAAATAGCAAAACATCATCTACATATCTGAACCAACACTTGGGTTTAAGTGGGAAAGAAGTAAGAGCTTGTTGTTCGAATGCTTCCATAAAAATGTTGGCTACTATTGGGGAGAGAGGAGAGCCCATGGCTGTGCCTGAGACTTGTTCGTAATATTGATCACAGAACATGAAATAGGTTGAGGTTAAACAACATTCTATTAAGGGAATTAAGTCTTCGGGTTGATTATGGGCTGTGAACAGTTGCTGGATGATTGTGATGGTGTCGGGAATTGGCACTTTGGTGAAAAGAGATTCTACTTCGAAGCTGACCAGTATGTCCTGAGGGTCCAAGGAAATCTCGTGAATTGTCTCGTGAAACGTCGGCAGTAGAAGAAGTCAACGTGACGCGGTTCCAACCGGAAGCCAATTCAAACATAGGGCTAGTTGTACAAAGTAGGTTTAAACTCAAGTTTTACTGAACCAGGTTTAGAGTAAACAAATTCGCATAGGATCTTAATGGCATATGGCAATTAATGCATTCATAAATAAAATTTGATGTGATTTTGTTCATTTTGAACCTGGTTCAGTTGAACGTCAGTTTAAACCTTCTTTGTACAACTGGCACATAGTGTCCTAAATGTATTCGTTTTCGAAAAAAAAATGTTAAATTTCAAAAACTTACATCAAAATGCGACAAAAAGAATGGAAATTCCTACATCCAAAGTGATATTTCCCTTGGCAAAAACGATTTACAATGTTCTTTATTAAATTTTTTCGTCAGTTTCGCGAAAATAAATTTGTTTGTTGCTTTAAATTTGGAATAAACAAAGAAATGAACGTCTGACAACACCCCGCCAAAGTCCGCATATGGCCGAAAGTATTGTATGCCATTATTTATTTCTTCATAAGTCGAAAACGGTTGCGTTTAGGACACCAAGGTGCCACCCTGTGAAGTTTTTCCACTTAATTCGATAACACCCTATATTTATATTATAATTGATTGGACAGGTTGCAAAATTATTTCAAAAATCAACGTTTCGTTGTATGTACAGTCAGAATTAAAAGTAATGTCTTCTGACTGCTTCAAGCGGACAGGCATCCAACGAATTTTTGTCGATGTTTGTTTGGCCGTTTGCTTGTTATAGCATTTACATTTTATTGGGGAGACACGAGATGAGATCCTTAAATAATTAAATTAAAAATAAGGTAGGATCTATAAAGAAACCTAGAAGGACACTGCCCGTCATAAGGACAAATTGGATTGGATTAATGATGGTATACTCATACACGATCCGAATTCAATGTAAGTAATTTGTTAGGAGTAACAGAATCTCATTAAAACTGTAAAGCTAAAGTGTTTGTGGAAGTATGAGGTGTGTTACATAATCGAAAGCTTTACGTCAAACATAAAATGCAAGGCTTACATATTCTTTGTTTGCTGACGTATATTATTTTAGATAATGAAAGGTTTATTGACAATAAAAGATTTATTTATAACTCATAATAAAAGTTTTGATGTCTTGACTGGTAGTTTATGAGTGAAGTATTATTGGGGATGCAGTCAGTAAAGGTTTAATAAAACTTCTTTAATTCATGTCGAGCTTTCGAGAATGGTTATTCCCTTCATCAGGACGAAATGTGAAGTTACAAGTAAGACACATGCATTTCTGGCAAATGGAAGAACAAATCCATAAATAATTTTTGTCACATGTGGTAAACAAGTTGTAAACGGGACTTAACACGAATAATTATTGTAGAACACATTAAAATAAACATTGACGTGAGTAAGTACGTGGTTAATTTACATGGATGACATAGAGTTGAGTCGAAAAAAATTAAAAAAAAAACACCGCAAGTGGTGAGATGTGCAATTACCGCGACATTCAAAATGATGTCTTGACATTCAAAATGTCGCGGTAATTGCACATCTCACCACTTGCGGTGTTTTTTTAATTTTTTTTCGACTCAAATCTATGTCATCCATGTAAATTAACCACGTACTTACTGACGTCAATGTTTATTTTAATGTGTTCGACAATAACTATTCGTGTTAAGTCCCGTTTATAACTTGTTTATCACATGTGACAAAAATTATTAATTATGGATTTGTTCTTCCATTTGCCAGAAATGCATGTGTCTTACTTGTAACTTCACATTTCGTCCTGATGAAGGGAATAACCATTCTCGAAAGCTCGACATGAATTAAAGAAGTTTTATTAAATCTTTAATGACTGCATCCCCATCATCAATAATACTTCACTCACTCATAATAAAAGATGTATTGATAGTAAAAGGTTTATTTATGTTTTAAAATGATACAATGAAAAATTTTGTCACTACACTGATTGGCTTAATTATTTTTCATTTACGTATGTTAGTTCCCATCTATTTTGGTTTTCCAGAAATAATTAATGAAAAATTATTCATTCTCAAAATGTCGACACACCCCTGGTTAAGAAAAAGCGGCAGATGTACGAAACAAATACAGTCATAAAAGTGTTTTATAGTTTTATGATTAGAGAACGGATAACAGGGAGCGAAGAGTCGAGCGTCAATATAATTGGTATATAATAGTTGCGTTCGAAAATTATACGTCGGATCCATCTGGAGTCTGGAGCGTATGATCTGAACTTTCTCAATCACGATTTTAACCTAATTTGTATTTCGCTCATCCGTTTAAAAAAAATCTTGTGTTTATATTTAGTATTTCCATGACAACAGGCGATCTTTTACATGCCACATTTAAGTAGGGTGCGAAAAGATCGCCTGTTGTCATGGAAATAATATAAATACAAGATATTTTTAAACGAATGAGGGAGATACAAAATAGATTAAAAATCTAGAGTGAGAAAGATGAGATCATAGGCTCCAGGTACATCCGACGTATAATTTTCGAACGCAGCAATTATAATGTCACGCTGTAATTGAATGCCAATATTCAATTGCTTGGCTATACATATATTTTGTTTTGAACAAAATAAAGGATGAAAAAGTACAAAAGATTTGTTGAGTATTGTTCGTATTTACAACATTTTGCTTCTTGTTTTATTTATTTATTTTAAGTAGATTTATAGATTTTTAATTTTTTGGCGATTTCTTAAAACAATCGTCATAGATTTACAATTTATTTAATGTATACGTAAATACGAACCTAAGGAAGTTCTTAGCAAGGTAAGGTTCTTTTGAAATGGTGTAAATGCCTAATGAGGAAAAATGTCTGGAACACCACCCCTTCGTATACTTATACCCTTTACAGTATGTACTGGAATTATTCAATTATTCATATCATTCGTCCAGAAACACTAGCTGACATACATAAAAATATTCTTCTTCTTAAATAAGTCTGAAATTATATTACGTTTATATTATATGCCTCTTTTTTAAATACTTTTGACGCATTCCATTACACAATTTCTAAGAATAAATTAATCAATTTATAAAAAAAACAATGAAAAGATGTGTAATAAATAAGTATAATAGAGCAACAATATTGCAAACAATAAAACGACATTTTAAACTAACAATAAGTCCTTTGAAGCAAGGACTTCCGTGAATTGTATTCGGTTGACGCATACTTGTTTTCTAGTCTACATCCTATTTACATATATCCTAAATTTAATTAAAATTTGAAGCAGGTCGCTGACATAGTTTTTTTTAAAATGATAATGATGTGGGCATTTCCATATAGTATTTAATTTTAAAATAAGAACTTAAGCTAAAGTTAAGGTCGAATGCATTCAAGGATAGTTTGATATTAATTTCTGCTGTGAAGTGTTACTTAATTTTTCATATAATTAAATTACTTATTATTTCATTAAATAACGTGAGGATAAACTGACTTTACTGACACATATATAATAATAAACATCTTGATTAAATGTTCATGATCTTATATTTAAGTAACGCTTTCTTTTTAAATTTTTCGTGGAAATTAAAACTGTTAAGCAAAAATAACTGACATTATATTTAGGAAGAAACATCTTTTTCTCTCACTTGAAGCATAAATGAATTAATAAATCAAATACTCTCAATTAGAGCGTTTAATAAAGTACATAATATGTTGCTTCTTTTTTTTACCAACAATAAGTTGAATAAAATTGTGCAAAATGGGGCTTCCCATATTCAATTACCTGGCATTGCATTAGCACGTTCAAGGTGATTATTTTTTTGGTCTTAAAATAAACACGAAGGTATATTTTTTAATTAAGTAACTTATTATTGAACAACTGTTGGGATGACCATGACATTCAGACGTCAGTACCACAAACTTGACCATACCTTGCAAAACATAAAAATCGTAAAAAATAATGATCTTTTGTCCTAAATAAATAATGCATAGATTTAACAGTATAGGAATAAAAAAATAATAAAACTTACTTGTTGTAGTTAATAAAAATGCTAATCGGACGACACACATGACTACACACGATAATGCCTTGCCGCCAATTTACCCGGAGATAAATTGTAGAACTACTGTTGAGCAACTGGATATTGAACCGTACGCGCTTTAAATTTATATACTTACACCCAGCACGGTATTTTTGCGGTTGAGACGATTTTTTTCCTAATCGGAGTTTTCATACACACACATTCCTTCTTACTTGGAAATTTCACGATTGCTCAACTTAATTGAGCAATAAATAAAATCGGGCGGGCATCCGCGAAGGAACGACGTGCGTTTCGAAATGGAGAAGAAGCGACAGGATCTGGAGACATTACGCGTATCCTTGGAGGAGTAAACAATGGGCGAGTACGTACGGAATAAATTAAAACTAAAAATAATGATCTTGAACCAGAATACTAAGGTAAACAAGGAACTGTTATTTCTAGCGATGTTTCCGTCATCGTGGGTCAACTAAAAAAAAATTGTTACTACGACTCTAGTTTATGGAGACCATACGTCCGCTTTTGGCTTGAAGAAAATCTTTAAAAAAATTAAAAAACATTCATTATGAATGTGTGGCGTTAATTCAATAGCAGCTGCTTCTGTAGATAAGTTAGGTCTAAATCCAAATTGACAATTATTCAGTATTTTATATTTATCCAAAAAGCCAACAAATTTATTGTACACCAACTTTTCAATTATTTTAGATATGGTGTTAGTTAGGGATATGGGACGGTAATTATTTAAATCAGCCTTAAATCTCCTTTTTTAAAAACAGGCACGATATGTGTTTCTTTAAATCGTTAAGGAATTTACCAGACACAACAGATGCATTGAATACACCCTGTTCAGAAATTAGGGGACTCGGTGGTCGTAGCGCTGTTCCTTGCATGATTCTAAGAATATCTTAATATAAAAACTTTGTAGGAGCCCTCCTGTTTATATGCGAGGTCATCAAAGTTGAAGGTATGAGGAATGAAAAATGCGTTTTAAGTGCATTTAACCAACCAAAATTTGTTCAAATTATAATTATGTAGAAATTTTTGTTATCCTTGCAGTTTATTCTCATTTTAAGCTGTTTTAACATGTCTTCAACCAATTAAAACTAATAAAATAAATAAAATAAAGGTAAGATAAAATACATTTTTGTATCAAGATTTTCTTCTTAGAATCATGCAAAGAACAGCGGATTCACTAATTTCTGAACACCCTATATATCACATAAGCCCTGTGCAATCAAATCTGCGCTCTTTTTTAACCTTAATAGAGATTTCATCAGGCCCAGTCGAATTACAGTTTTTCAAAGATTTAATAATAGCTATTATCTCAGAAACAGATACAGGGCTGAAAAAGAATGAAACATCATTAGACACATGGAGAGAATTCACATTAGTGTTGGAAAAATGGAAAGCTACCTGATTAATCGAGTTCTTAAAAAGCAAAGCAAAATCATTAGCAGAGTTATTAATATTATGGTCCTCTGACATATCTTTAGGAGAAATTAGAGACCATAGTGCGCGAGTTTTATGCTTAGAATTATCGAGGAAAGACATACAATGATTTTGTTTTTCAACATCAATAATTGTTCATTAAATTTCTAAAGTTCATATAATTGCATTTTTTCTTATGTTTGCAGATGTTAAAATGTTCTTGAAATGTTTTTCTTTTCCTTTCTTTCAAAATAAAATTTTTGTTCTTAATGCCCCCTCCGCCTCCGGTTGTTTTTGTCCCGCCTTACGAAAATTAAAATCTGGTCACCTTACTCTAGTTCCTGTTTTGGGTTCTATAATTCAGGACTCAGGTAACCCTAAAAATCGCGAATCCTTTTCTTCTTCATTCGACATTGTTGTTTCTAGCTTCAAGTTTTCATAAGTTAGCTCCCCCTTAAATATTTTAGAAATAATTTCGTCTTCTTTATTTTGTTCAATGGCTTCTTACTTACCCAGGTTCGGGATTTTCTATTTTCAGTTTTTCCGCCTTTTCGCTTCTTCCGTATGTTCTCTTGAACTCTTCCAAGATTAAACTTATATTTTTCTTATCTGAGAGGATGCTATTAACGTGAGTATATTTCAAGAATTCCATTTTTGGTTTGTCTTTGTATCATCAACCTACTAACCTTTATATATTTTTTCGTCTTTTTCGCCTTATTTTTGATTATATTTCTTCCCATGCTGTACTTTCTTTTCTTTTCTTTTCGTTTCCTGTTTTCTCTTCTTTCTTTCTTCTCACTTTCAGTCAATATACCGTCTACTTTATTTCACTTAATTATTACTTTTTCTCTTGTCGTAAGTATATATTTTTGTAAATCAAAAAGCTTTTATTCTTTATTTAATTTTTTTTATTAGGAGATGATCACAGATTTATTGGATAGTTGGAACGTAAAAAAGGTTATTTGTCTTAAACGATTGCAACTTGTTATATAATTTGTTAATAATTTAAATCCTCGTATGTACTTGCAAAATCTCGTTTAACAATTCAAACATGAATCACGCGCTGATTGTCATGGTAATTATCCCGACAATTCATATCATTTAACATTTTATTATCGCTCTGAAAGTTCTATTTACCTAAGAATGTATTTACATAGTGACGCACTGTATTGAAAACGGTCGCCAAATTCCCAAACGTTGAATAAGACGTGAATAAAAATCTTGCTTAATTGTTACTCAGTAATTAATGAATTTTGCTATCATCATGTGTTTCAAAAATTAAGAAATTTAAAAGAATAACCTCGCTGAAGTAAAGATACTGAAATATACTATCACATGTCTTTGTATTTTTGAATTTCAAATTGAATTATACCTGTCTTGTTACACATGTGGTTAAGTAGATTGAATATTTAGTTGAACTACCATTGGTCCGTGAAGCTAGGGCTCATACCCACTGGGGCTTGACACCCTTTGAGCTGTGAGGCGATAACGGAACTTTTCGATAGGTTTTCTTGCCTAGAAATTTTCTATATTAATCAAAATTAGAATGAGAAAGTAGAAAGAAAAAAAGGTTACGAAGTAATTCTGAAAAAAATCACCTGCTCTATGAAATTCAAATTTATTCAATTCGGAATTCTTATTCACTGTGTCATTTTCGCTCCGCAATCACGTCAGTTACGTATTAAAGCGTAACCGGATTAAAATACGTTTGACGAGATCTTTCCAGGATTTAAGTGTTTCTCACAATTTTCCTTTCGATTAATCAAATTTATTTCAGTATTATACAGAAGCTAGTTTCAAGTACTTAAAACTCAAAAGAAATAACTACCATATTTGCACGTATTAAAATAAAAAAGTTTAATGATATATGAGTTATTTACATACATAACAAATTATGAAAATTTTTGAACGAGGATATACTTAAGGTGCAAATATGAGTGTTTTTGAATTCAGTGCAACAAGTAATAAAATGATTTGGAGTTAGCAAACACTCAGATTATTAATTAGTTAATTATGTAGAAATAAAAATAATGTAATTTATTATCAGAGTATTGAAATCTTGAAGAACCAGCAGCTGAAATAAAGAAAACCGCAATTACAAATGAATGACACACATTAAAAAAAGTTTGTTATAATTTTCGCCTAAAGTAATATGTTTTCGTAATTACCGGAACCACATTTGTAGATAAAAAGATAAGTAGAAAGAATGCGTGTGTCATAGGTGTTTTATATATAGTATTGGTTTTGAAAGTGCAAAAGATAATTATATACTTTTCTTAGAAATGAGCGGTAAATTAATTGGGCTTTTGTGCGTTGACTCGAAGGAAAATTCGCGTTGAAAGGCAAGCGTACGTACGTAATGCTTTATTAATACAGTTTTACTTAATCCAAATTCCAGGTTTGGTTGAAATTTTTTATAGTGTAACTTCATTAAGAGACGTACTGGATTATCGATTTGTTTGAATTTTTAAAGAGTTTTTAAAGTGTTAATCAGTGAATAATTAAATTGTTGATACACACTGTATATCTGTTACTCAAAAAATGAACTGGACCACTTAAATATTTGGATTAAATTTAGATTAAAAAGAAAAAAAAAATTGAAATAATTTAAATTATTAACAAATTTTAAATAAATGTTTTGATGTATAAATGTGATTCAAGAGTTATAATTAATCTGTACCTTATTAAAAAAAAAGGAACAACAAAAAAAATATTAAGATCATAAACAGATGAAAATAAAAACTAAATCACGTATTGTAGTGTTGCTTACTTCGTAGATGTGGTAAGTATCGAAATTTTTTATTTTCTCTTTATTCTAATCGTTAAATCACATCCACTACACAATTAAGTAATCTAGTAGTCTTTTATGAATTTTATTTCAAAATGTCAAAGTGACAGAACAGGGTGGGAACTCTCAATGTCAATTGAAATCCAGTTATTTATTATAATTTTGAAGAAAATTCTTTTGAAGATAAATTGGTGAGTAATTTAATTTTGTAATGTATGTCTATAAATTCTAAAGAAACACAGGTAATTTCGTATTTGTTACGCCCAATTGCGAAACAAACAATAAAATTCCTATGATGCTTTAGAATTTTGTAACGTTTAGATGCAGTGTGATGTTGAATTAGAATTTTTTATTATTATAGATAGAGTCGTATTTGCCAAGTGTTGCTACCTGTTACGCCCAATTGCGAAACAAACAATAACTCTTCTATAATAATGAAGATTCTTTGTATATGTGTGTGTTGATAGTTCAAATGATTGATGAATGACAGTATGTGTTATATGTAATGTGCTTTTAAAACCAAAAGAATTTCCTTAAACCAAAAGAACTTACTTCAGCGTTATGCTGTAAGACATCTCTGGATGGACTTCTATTAGCGTTGTTAATGAATTAAAGAAAGTTGAAATTTTACAAAGTATATTATGGATTAAAGTTTTATAAGAGCAAAATTATTTTTATGTTGATTTTATGATTGCTATTCAAAGATTTTTTTATGTTTATTTCCTCCCCATTACACCTCGGTTTGTTTATTCTCCTTGGTGATCAACCCTTCCATCTTATTTATAAATACCACAGTAAATACTTCAATCAACTTGACATTTCTTTCACACAAAACGTCAATCTGACAGTTAACTTAAATATCTCAAACTTCAAATCTAATGTTACACTAATATTTACAGTTGGTTCTTGTCCGATGAAATTTGTATCACAAAATCTTTTAAGCGGACACTAAATCGCGCACTATACACTTAACGTTTCGCAGTCGTTCGACAGCTTCGTCAGAAGTGAAAAATATAATAGTATTCTATTAACATTTCAATAATATCTTAAATTAATTAACTTTCTCAACAACATAATAACCTAAATGTTTGAATTATAACAAATTTTTAATTTATAGAACGCTGCACCTTGTAAGATGTTTCATCCCGAAGAACGTTGCATCTGGACGAATGTTGCATCTTGCTGAACGCCTCTCGTAGAATGTTGTATATTTGAAGAATGTCTTATCTTGTGAAACGTTGTTGTTTGTGGGAATGTTATTATGAAGACAACTGCTTCTTGCGGAACTTTGTATTTTTGGGAAATGTTGCATGAAGAACGTTACATTTTTGGAAAGTTTTGTAGGATGTGAAGATTCTTTGAAACAGCATACGATGAATAAATTTCTGATGATAGGTAAATATTACTGCATTATATAACGTCACCTTACTTTCAAAACCTTTTAAATCCATTTTCTTCAAAAAATGAAGTTCTTTACAACTTTGAATCCAATAAAGCCTAACATTAGGTTGTAAGTGTTAAAGGCTATCATAAGGTTTTATTTTAATAGTGAACAAGACGCACAATTTTTTTCATACACGGTTTTATAACACGTGAAAATAAGAAGTTTATTCATTCCAAAGTTTTTAAAAATGTATGTACCTAGGCGGTTTTGAAAGTACGGTGACGATAAGGACTTTTTGAGAGATTTAGCTTAGGCATAAGTAGATATACTAAGGGCCGATACTTTCAACACTGACTAACTTTAATCTTTGGCTTATTCCTATAGAAACAATTGTCTTTACAATTGTAGGCATGGAAATAAACCAAAGGTTAAAGTTAATCAGTGATGAAAGTACCGGCCCTAAGCCACTTTCTTATGGAAATTTTACATGGATGTTTCAAACTCGCATATATGGTTGCCTATCTTGACTTTTGCTAGGCGCTGGTAGCAGTTTATAAATAGTAGGTAAAATACAGGTAGCAGTTTTCAAATATGTAACAGGTAGTAGTTTTGATGTAACAGGTAAAAAACAGGTAACAGTTTATAAATAACAGGTAAAACCTGCTACCTGTTTTTTACCTGTCGAAGGCAGTTACGAAGGCAACCATACATGCGAGTTTGATACATTCATGTAAAATCTTCATAAGAAAGCGTCCTGAAACCCCCCATACTATCTACTGACATAATTAATTAAAAAATTGGGAAATTGTTGAATGTTGCACATCGGCTGCAAAAGTGACACCACTCAGATTTTTTGATAAATGTGAGCTCCCAAGAAAATTATAAATGCGAATTAAATAGAAAACACCACAATAAATATTTCATATTAATCTAAAGAAGATGAAGATATGATTATTTAAACAATTTTGCTTCATATTTTGAATTTTTAAGGAAAAATGGAATAGTTTTGCATGTAACGGAAATTTTGCAGTTTTGAGTTACGACACTGCCGATGTGCGATATATTTTATTCTTTCTTTCAAATTTCTTCTAAAAATTGATTTTTTTTGCAGGATCCTTACGTTCTCTTAGCCGATCTGCGAGATAATTCCACGTACATCAGGTCACACTATAAGTGAAATATTTTAGTTGCATACGTGATTTGTTGAGCAATATCATATTTAAAAATGAAAAGAGACAAAAAAATACACATGTTGTAATGTTGTGTTGGGTTGTAGACCCACGTTGGGCGCCAATGTTGTAATGTTGTGTTGGGTTGTCGCTCCACGTTGGGCGCCAAATTATATAATAATGTTGTTTGATTTAAATTTTTGTGGTGATGTTGAAAAGTAATTTGTGCTTGTGCCACTCTCTTTGGCAAGCCAATTGATGAGTACAATGCAAAAACTGGCTGCCTCCACTTTTATACTATAGGACGTATACTATTTTATATAAATTGCTTTTTGATTTTGATTTTTCAGGGCGATTAGTTCTTTTAGGGAAGCCAATTATGTAATGAATGTATATTTCGTGTAAATTATTTCTTGAATTTGTCAGAATGTTCTCTTTTTCTTTCTTTTTTAAGTTATTTTTTCTTGTGTGTGAGTCAAATAATTCGTACTAATACTTGTGATTTTATTTCTGCCGACCTTCATAAGTCCTACAGGAACGCTACCTTGTTTATTAATAGGAATATTTGGTGTCTTTAGTGTTTTAAAATAGTTCGTGTCAACAGTTGTTATTTTGTTCCTGTCGACCCTCATAAATTCTACAGGTACGCAATCTTGTTTATTGGTAGGGATATTTTGTATGTTTCTCTGTGTATACAGGCTGTTTCACGACCTTTCCGACAAATTGCAGAAGGTGATAGGAGAGTTAAAGGGGATAAAAAAAGTCCCCTACCAATTTTGTCTTGGAAGCTTTTTTTCCTAGTGAATCTGACCCAAACCTTCTTTATACTTTGCTTTATTCTGATCTTTTTTAAATCAAGTATAAAGTTACGTATTAATCGTAAAGATGAATTTTTACATTAGCTTTTAAACGTTAAACAACTTTCGGAAAAAGGTGAGTATGGGGCGGTGATTAAATATGTACTTCGTTTTGGAAGGTTTAACACCAACTGCAATCAAAACAGAGATGGCAACGATACTACTTCATTCTCAACAATAAAAAAGTGGGCAGCAGAATTTAAACGTGGTCGTAGATCTATTCAAGATGATGAGCAGTCTGGCAGGCCAAAATCGGCCAAAACCGATGATATCATTGAAAAAATTCACAATGCAACTGCAGTGCTGAATGCTCGATGTATCAAGATACGGAAGCTAGTTGACATTGTAAAGATCTCAGATGAACAGGATAAGATACATTTTACAGAAACATTTACATAATATGGAAAAGTTCTCGGCCAGATGGGTGCCTTAATCGCTAACAATCGAGCAAAAATGAATATTTCAAAATAGTGTTTGGAGCTTTTCCAACGTAATCTTTCTGAATTTTTGCGCTGACTCATAAATATTGATGAGTCCTGGATCCATTACTACACCCTAGAAAAAACAATTGTCTAGGTAATGAGTAGGAAAGCTGGTTCATGAGCTCTGAAGAAGGTAAAAACATCGACTGTTTTCTGAGATTAACATGGTGTAGTACTCCATGTTAATCCCCTTGAGAAAGGGGGAATCTCTAGCAGCACTGCTGAACAAATTGGACACTGAAATCAAAAGCCAACAACATTTGTGCAAAGAAAAACGTGCTTTTTCATTACAACAATGCACTAGTTCACTCACTATATGATCTACGTACTAATTTCTCCCACAACCCCTTTACCCGCTAAATTTGACCCTAGTGACTTCTTGTTCTTCAAATTGAAAAAAAAGAAAAATTGGCTGCAAGGAGATTTGGCTCAAACGAGGAGGTAATGTGTGAAACTGAAGGCTACTTTGAATGCCCCGAGCAATCTTACTATATGGAGGATATAAAAAAGCTTGAGCACCTCTGGAGTAACAATAAGAGTGTAAATGTCAGTATAGTTGAAAGGGGATTATGTTGAAAAATAAATACAAACTTTGAAAATAAAATTGTGTTTTCTTGGTCAGGTCGAGAACTATTCACTCCACTCTCTTATACACAGCTGGTCTAACCAAGACTAGGAATGCGTTTCTTATGAGTAAATGAAGGATGGAATAGTAGAAACCGCATGAGTAAACGAAATAGCTACATCAATCGACGTTGCCGATTGATAACACGGGCTACGCTCCGGCCGCTGGCGCCGGTCGAATTCCTACCTTCTTACGCAACATTGTAATATCTCTATTTCACTTCCACACAAGTTTCAATGAGCCTCTCCTTCATTTACTCACAATTAAGCGTATCCCTAGTCTTAGTCAGGCCAGCTATGTATGCTTCTTTTCATTGTTCGTAAAGACTTACTGGTTGTAAAACAACATGTGTTTAAAATGTTCTAGTTTATACAATTTTTGAATTTTATGGCTTCATATTTTAAAAATTTTATTAATTATAAACTTTAGCAATGCTTATTAATTACAGTTATTACGAGTAGAAAAAAATTATAAGTAGTTTCTCTGCTCTGAATTCTGGACTATTTGTTTCTAAATTTCTTATCCATTGGCGATCTCATTTGAATTAAAATTTTGTCATTTTGTCATAAATTTGTTATAGCTGATAAATTCTATGATCCAAATTTGTTATATGGATATCGACATATAGTAATAACTAAATAAGGGTCATAGCTGTTAAAATTTAACGGCCATGTCCCTCGACTGTTATGGATAGCATAACAACCATGAAAGCAGTGCAGACTTACGAAAAATTGTCAATGAAACTGTAATACTTATATAAAATAGTAAAAGGCAATGTTTTTCTAAGTAGGTACCTAAATCAGTCCTGGTAAAGTCATTCACAGAAAAGATCGACTTTTATAATACATAAATAAATAATAAAAGAGAAAGGCAAAAAATTAATTTATTTTCATTTACAATTATGTATTCATTCAGTCAATCGTGTTAAGTTCCACGTAAATTCCTATAACGGGGCACACGTTCCTAAGTAGCTCCTCTCAGTACCTGAAACAAGAGCAATATTTGTAAACATGAAGCAACCCATACAAGGTTTAGTTATGCTAATAAAATCACTGAGATTATATCATTTCCACGTTCTATGGAAAATTAGACTTGGCAAACGAATGCACTCACGCGAAGCGAAGCAGACCTCTGCTTATGTAATTGTAACATCAACAATGTTAACAGTCACACAAAGTTTAAAAAAAATAATAGAAAGTAATATTAATGAATCATGTCAATTTAAAGATCGGACGACAGCACATCACTACATAATCTTGCGGTAAGTAAATTCCGGGAAATCCCGAGTTTTGAGGAAGAACCCATCAAAATGTGTCCATGAAGTACATACAAACAAATAAATACTCTTCAGTTGTTATTCACAAGTGTAAATAACCGCAGTATAATCGCAATCCCAAAACAGATTTTGTTATTGTTGAGATGTAACTAATATTTATTGAATAGTGAAACCTTGACTGTGAAATTGTCTGTTTACGAACGTATACTTAGGCCCGGTTTTATAATTATGTATTAACTAACTTCCGGTTTATTTCCACAGTAATAAAAATCGATAGTCAAACTTAGGTAATCCGGCCGTAAGTAGAGAAGACAAAAAAAACGAACGAAAAGTGGAATTGTTTTTCGTTTAGAACGATATACAGATACAGGTGCCCATGAAGACTTAGCTTTATTTTACTTGAACAACGTTGATGATTTATTTTGGTTGTACTTACTTGCCCCACATCTGTTTGCACAGCCTAATCTGCTTGGGTTGTCGTAAGTAACTCCGTTTGTCGCACAGACAGGGTTGTATTCAAATGTGGATGGACAACTTCTAAAGCAGTTGATAAATTCGGGGCTGTTTATATCTACAGTGCCTGAAGCTGGTTGAGTTTGTCTGCGAGGGCGAGCCGCTGATGCTTTCGTTGGATCACATGACGTACCCAAGACTGAAATCAGATTAAAATAAATGTTTAAAATTAGGTGATCAAAACTAATAAATCGATCGAATTGTTTCGTTTTCATTCCACATTTGCATTATAAATTCTCTATTGAATTTGTTCAGTATTTACCAATTATCTCCGTCATTTAAAGAATTACGTTCAAAGGACATGCTAGAGAATGTTCGACTTCTATGTTGCATCGCGATAATGTTTGCACTGAAGTGGAAGGAAACCCTTTTGTACATGTTTTATTACAATTCATTTTATTATGAATAAAAATTGATTTAGTTGTTTTCTTAAATAACTCATTAACGAAAGTATATCAAACATTTTTTCATTATTTCATTTCGATTTGTTTCGGCTTCCTGAATTGAATCTCATAAGCTTGGACGTTACTTATCAGACACCTGTATATCCATATGCAGAGTGTTTAGAAAACATTTTACCCAGTTATAGATCACATCAATACAAACATAAAAGTCTTAATAATCATGTGGCCGCAAATCAACCGTTTTCGAAATTTTTTGTGTTTTTTAAACGAGTCTTATTTACACATTTTTAAATAATGATTTTTTCAATAACATCACTATTAGTTCAAATTTCGTTCAAATTGAAAAGTACTGAAGGGTTAACAAACAAAACTTATTTTTTTACAGGAAACGGTTGACTTTTAGACGTATGTTTATTAATTTAGCGTTTTCAACTAGCTGCTCTAGAGCACTTTCAGAGTATCTCCATCTAGTTTTAACCTCATTTAATAACAGGGGATGAAGATACTCTGAAGTGCTCTGGGGCAGCCAGTAGAAAACACTAATAGAATTTTGTGTTTTATTGATTATTATATTTTATTTAACTGGTGTAAACTATCCGAATATATTTGTTAAACAACCTATATAAAGGGTGTAGCGAATAGCGAAACAATCAAATCGTCGACAAAAAAAAAACTACAGTGTAATTTATATGAGGTAGCAATTATAATAAGAAAAATTAATTCAAACCAAACAAAGAACGAAATACGAAAAAAAAATTGTGCAAAAAACAATAAAAGATCGTTGATTAAGTACCGGGTGATTTTTTAAATTTTTTGTCAACTCTTGTAATGAAATCTGGATACGATGTTTTAGCTTAAGTGAAAGGTACGTCATTGCACTCCTAGATGCTGTTTTACAGTAAAGCTAAGACATACCGTCTAAAATCCATGGCAGGAATTGATAAAAAATGTAAAAAATCACTCGGTGTAAGGCCTATATCAATCAATCAATCAATCAATCTTTAATTGTAATAAAGATTACAATAAACGTCAATTAATTCACAGTATAAAAGTAATATTACAGTAATAGTCGTCAACACAGTGCAGTGGCGTACGCAGGATTGGTGAATGGGAGGGGTTGGGTTGAGTTGGTCATATTTCGCGCATGTTCAAGTACCAATATTGTGTGCAGTGACCAACGACCGTCGAAATATAATGGACTCGGTGTTTCATGTGATGGGTTAGTCTTGTTAGATGGAAGGAACCAATCAGGTGAGGTGGTACATAAGGTTCACTTTCGCACCGAATCCTACACCCCCATGCAGCTGCACATCATGCATACAAACAAAACATCGGTGTTCTTCGTCTATATCTTTTAATCTTTTATACTTTTATGGTCAAAGCCGAAGGCAGTGACTGGTCGCGTCAGTGTTACCAAATTGGGCGATTTTTAAGTAACATTCGACGACCCAAAAAATTTGTTTGTCCACATAAAATGCATTGGTGGGCGATTTTTATTTTTTAATTTAGCGACTAAAAATTTTTATCTACCGTATAAAATATTCATAATGAGCGATTTAATACGGAAATGTTGCGATTTTTCATATGAATAAACTGTAACACTCGGTTGATTTGGGGGGAGGGGGGGTTAACGCCTATAACCCCTTACTGCGTACGCCACTGACACAGTGTAACATAAAGTGTAGATAACAATGGACAATATGTATATAACAAGAATAACATACAATTATTGACGAAAATTATATGAAGTGTGTACTTTTAGTAACTGACAAAAATTCATCGACAGAGTAGAATGAGTTTTTTAATAAAAAATCTTTAATGTGTGTATTAAATTGCTTGTTATTTTTTTGTTTTATATGTAGTGGCAATGTATTGTACAGTTTCGGTCCCCAATAATCGATACTTCGCTGAGTGCGTGTCAGTCGATAAAGTGGGGTCTGAAGTGCCATTCGTTGTTTTGTGTCGAACAAATGATTTTCTCCTTTTGTTATAAATTTATGACGCCTGGAGTGAACTTATTTTAAACATGTAAGTATGTACATCCCTAGAATGGTGAGTATTTTCTCGTTTTCGAATGCTTCTCTGCAGCTTTCATTTTTCCTTAGTCCACATAAAGCCCTCATCGCTTTCTTTTGCAGCAAGAAGACTCTGGTTGCTTGACTGGATATACCCCAGAAGATGATGCCATAGGTGGCCCTGCTATGGAAGTTTGCATAGTAGGACGTGCGAGCTGCTTGATATGTTGCGATTCATTTTAAACGACGTATACTATAAACGCTAGATGTCAATGATTTACACAGTTGTTGTGTCCAGTTCAATTGACTATCTAGGAATAATAGGCCAAGGAATTTTATGCACTGATTATCTGTTGTTGATTTTACACTAAATTTTATTTGTTGAGTTTTTTCTTTATTTAATAATAGTGAATTACTAGTCATCCACACAATTACATTTTCTAATTTGTCCTCACTGTCACTTTTGTTAGGAACGTGGTGTCATCCGCGAATAAGCAAACACTATCTGCGTTTACGCTTTTTACAAGATCGTCTATATATATTAAAAATAGCACAGGTCCCAGGATGCATCCTTGCGGGACGCCATGAAGTATCCTGTCAGTGGAAGATTTTTCGTAATAGTGTAGTTTATTTATCAGTGCCTGATGGTTCACTGTGTCGAACGCTTTCGACAAATCACAACAAGCAACTTGCACTGCTTTATCCTGTATCTAATGCTTCTATTATTTCGGAGAGTATGTCGATCATTGCTGTTATGGTTGATCTGTTCTTCCGGTATCTATGTTGGTTCGTACTTAACAAATTGTTGATAACCATAAATTCAATAAGTCTGTCTTTTATGACTGTTTCATAAACTTTTGACACAGCCGGCAGCTCTGAAATTGGTCTGTAACTGTTGCATTCATTATCGGGACCTTTTTTTATATACAGATTCCGCCACATTAAGTAGGAACACCCGAGTGCTCACGAAGCAGTCCAGTCTTAGTGTGAGCGTGCGATCCTTTCGAAACGGTCGGCGCGCAGCGGTCTCGAGAAAATCTCATTTCTTTGTAATCTGATACGTAATTACATTGCGTATAAACATATTAATAATTGTTTATAAGAAATGTAAATATTCAAGTAAATTATAAATTTCCATTGTTGATACGATAATTAAAAATAAGAATAATAAATAAATTTATTCTTGGGAAACTAAATTTGTTCTTGGGAAACTAAAAAAGTACAAATAAAATAAAAAGAATGCTAAACCGATAACAGCCTTATGACATAAAAACTGAAATAAAAGGTAAAGTACCCTAATGAAAACAAAAATAACGAGAAATACTGTAATGTGATCGCAACGCGTGTAATCCAAACGCTAGCATACAAGCGACTGCCGGTGCTTGACGATTTAAATTCTGTGCCTAGTTAGAGTGGTTTCATCTGTATGTACAGGCACTATTCCAGCGACTTTCCATTTATTCGGAAAAACTCCTTCGGCGATACATTTGTTTAATACTAATGTTAGAGGTTTGGATATTTCATCCGTTATTTGCTTTAGAATACTAATGGAGGAACCATATGTGTCAGCAGAAGATTTGTTTTTAAGATTTTGAATTATCGCTTTTGTTTCATTTTCATTTACTGGATAAAAATATAAAGAATGCGATATGGTTGTGTTCTTGTTCAAATAATGTTCTGGATCATTCTTTTTTTGACTGGTAAAATCAGTTTCTTTTATAGTACTCATGCCTATTTCGTGAAAAAATTTACGAAATTTCTCAGCTGTTAAGTCACCATTTTGAGTTTTTTTGTTTTTTCTCCCATTCTCCCAATTGATCACATTCCATATTTCCTTTTGAACATTTTCAGCTTGCATAATACGATTTTCATAATACATCCGTTTCTCCCGTTCCAATAATTCATGAAATTGAATTTTGGACCGTTTGTACCGATCGCAATCTTCTTGTTTTTTGTACAAGTTGCTCGTACTCCGAGGGCATGTAGAATATTATTCATAAGACGTAGATCTTCTGTTATATAGTTAACAACATGTCTGTCCTTCTTATTCGAGTGAAACGCTTGATTAAATAGATTTATGAGACTGTCATGAAAGTATTGAGATGATTGAGTTGCATATTTTTTTGTTTCAGAGGTTCCCAATTATGCAGTTGCAGCAGTTGTTTGAAGTAAGAAATGTTGTTGCTCTTTGTTTCTCGTCAGTAATGGTTTTTTTGGAATCTGATACAGTTTCTTGTTTGTGTATTAATAGTTGGGCACAATGATCGGACATATGTAGATTAATGGTTTCCACTTCACATTCTTCAGGCGGTATATTAGTAAAACTGTTGTCTATACAACTAGAGCTATTTGTTGTAATCCTTGAAGGGTCTTCAAATATCTTTTGTAAACCATAAGTCTCAAATAAATCCTGCAATTGATCCTTATGTCTTGATTCTTGCAAAACAATTATTTAAATATTAAAGTCGCCGGCAATATACAGTCGCACCTCCATAACTCGAACCTCCACAACTCGAAACTCTCTGTTAGTCGAAATTTAAGGCTGGTTTATACAAGAAGAATAAGAAATAAGGACTAACGCCTAATAGATAAAGCTTAAGGAATAAGAATGTACGTGTTTATTCAACAGAATAAGAATAAGATACGTTTTAAAACTGACCAATAAAATTTAGTGTTCCTCCAAAGCTTAGGTTTGTTATTGTCAATCGTCAAAATCGTGAGTTGGGTATACCGGTTATTTCGTGAAATATAAACGTACAAAATAAGTGGTTTTAAAAATTAGCAGGTAAAACTAAATAGTAATATTCGTAATAGTAATAATAGTAACTGAACGTGTATCACGAATAAGCAATGCTTTGTACGCATGCGCGCATGACATATCGCCTAAGAATAAGGCCTAAAAGTTCAATGTTAACCAACTTTTGTTATCTTACCCGGTATACCTTATTCCTTATTCGGTTTATAAACGCAAACACACAGACCCGTAAGATTAACTTTTATCTTAAGCGCTACGCCTTAAACCTTATTTCTTATTCTTGTTGTATAAACCAGCCTTTACTGATGTCCCTGCACATTGTGTATAATTGAAATCTCTTTCTTTAACTCGAAGTTTCTATAACTCGAAGTAATTTTCCGGTCCCTTGAGATTCCAGTTATGGAGGTTCCACTGTATATTCTTCTATATTCTTGTATTTAAAAATATTTCAAAATTCCCTGTATAATCGAATTACGACATGAGATCTTTATATCGACCAACGCCAGCTGCACCGTACACCTCAGAAATCACTACCGAGTACGTGTACGAAGAGAAAGATTGAATAAAAGAAACAAAATAAGATTTTTCTAATAACACCTTTATTTTTTTTACAGAATTGGCTGTATATCTGAAACGGTTGAACTTCGGACCTACGTTTATTAAGACTTTTGTGTTTATATCGATGAGATCTTTAACCGGGTAAAATATCCGAACATATTTTATAAACACCCTGTATTTGTTTATCGATATACAGGGTGAATCAGATTTATTTTATGTAGCTTCTGAAATCGATAAGACTTTCGAAAATAATGAGACTTTCTTTGATAAACAAAGTCCAAACACGCATTGTTTCCGAGAAAAACGGCGTCAAATTTTATTATTTTAAATGTTTTTTAAGAACTGTGTATTAAAGAAGATCCCATTATTTTCTGAAGTTCTATCGAATCCGGAAGTTACATAGATTAAACCTGAATCACCCAGTACATCCAGATTATCGATACACAGGATTGAATCGTAATAAGGATTAACGGCTTGAGTTATCGATATGACGATAATTGAAAATAAAAATATCGTTATCTGATATTGTTAATAGGTAGTATATCAATAATTTTTCCCGTTTACCTGTCATAGATAACAGTCACACTTCTTTTACATCAGACATTCCGAAAACAAATCTATTTTTAAATTAGCACTTTTATTCGCTTTTCTTTTTCCGTTAAAATATTATTATTTCAACATTTCATTTGCCTTACCTTCACCTTAAGCAAACAGTAGCTTCGAATTCTTAAAATTCCCAGTAACCAGACATAATAAACTACGTAAATTATCACCAATTTTTTTCAAGCGAACTTTAGATTAGTATGCAGTAATTTTACTTTCTCGAAAATAACATCCAGACGTCATCTATCCTTGCGAAGAAATGTGACCTCACGTTATTTATTGTTTATCGAGCAACTTTTTGATAAACGTGTTTTTAACGGGAGACAAGTCAAAGATCGCGGAGCTGCTACGGACACAACAATAAAAACGTATCTCAAGTCGAACGGCAAACGGAATAATAAATAAAATCATTATCTGATGCAAAATTTTTATGAAAATAGGTCGAGGGAACCGCGACATTTAAGTAAGGGCACGTGGTCATAATTATAAAAGAACGGCATTGACAGCGAATTACCTACCGCGTATTAAATATATTGTAGGTAGAGATTTTTTCCTGTTGATTTTCTTAACATACAGGATTCAAAAAAGTAGGAAAATAAAACGTTATTTTAAATTTATTGTTATCTGGTTCTCTGAAGTTTTAATTAATTTGAAACGACTAACCAAATTTACCCGCTGGGCTAAAAACAAGGTCAGAAGAACTTTACTTTGTACATTTTTTTATTTATTATTATATTGACGTAGGTTGTTATGCACTGAAACTTATCAAGCAAATTTATGACACTCTGAACAAATTTCAAGAATGCTATCGACAATATACAGCCTGTATATTTGAAAATCATTTTAAATTATGCGCAGCTTGCAAGGATGATACTTTTGTATAAAATACTTTTCCATATTTTCAATACGAACGGCGTTAATGAAGAAACCCGGTTAAATGCCACAGGCTGTATAAAAAGAGATAAGAAGAATAGGTGAACTAAGAACTAAAGGTTCCTAAGCAAAAAAGACTGAAAACGGTAAATTAGATTTAAGAAAGAAGAAGAAAGAAAAAATAGATGAGAAAAATAGATGGAAGTAAAATAGAGAAATTAAAGGCAATCAATAAAGAAAGAACATAGCATAAGTAAACACTCTTAGACATTTAGAAAAACCATAAACAATTTACGCAAACAATATAACGGTATTATCAAAATCCGCGGAGAGTGTATTAAGAATAATGAAAAATGTAAAGAAATTATGAAATTCTTCAGAAAAAGAAATGAAATTGCTAATAGGAAACAAGTAACAAAAAAAAGAAGAAAATTTAAACACATTTTACTATAAATTTTAAACGAAAATAAAAACAAGAAAATACATATTGTTAAGTTACCATCACAAAAATGTTACTAAAGATTTTTAAAAACTCTTATGGTGGATTTCACAAACGTTACTTAAATTTAATCAATTCAATTTAAGCGTTAAAAGTAAACGTTGCTATGGTTACATGTGCTGAAGGTATAGGAATGATTATTCTTAATCAATGATTAAATTTAATCGACTTTTATGAAACCCAGCATAAGAATTAGTTATTCGGTCAGATTTTTTATATGAAGAGAGAGACGAAAACAAGAAAGAAATTAATCTAGTAAAAATATAAAATAAATTATAAGAGAACTAAGAAATCCCTAAAAGTAGAATGTCCCCGGATTGAGTTTACAAGAGGAGAAAAAATTTTATTTTTAATTTTTCAAAAGTTGTCAAAGAGAAAGAATTGTTTGATTTTAATGAACATATCTATAATTAAAACTTCTACATTAATATAGTGTTATTAAAATCGAAAAAAAATCAACAATATTTTAAATTACATAATAGATAAATAGATTAACCCACCACCCCTCTTAGTACATAATTAAAGTCTACATCGTAGCTTCTTGTAACTATAAAATTCCTTTGTGTATGTGAATGTATTTTCATGACTAAATTATACAAAACAGCAAAAATTAAAACAATAAAGAACTTTAAAAATATCCATAATTAATAAATTGATAATTTTGACAACTATATTTTTATATTTTTCACTCGCTGACGAAGCTGTCGAACGACGGCGAAACGTTAAGTGTTAGTGCGCATATTCAGTGTCCGTTTTAAAGAATTTGTGATTTAAAAATATCAACAGCTTAGGTCGCGACATCTTGCGGCCAAATTTTGACCTAAAATTGTGTGACAAATAACAAGTAGCAACTAATTTGTTGCCTAATAAGTCACCCTATATACAAAGCGGTCAAATAAATAATGCCTTTCAGCAAATGGAAAATTTAGAAATTTGTTGCAAGTCGATTTTGATTGCTCGAATATCCTCTGGACAGTTGTTTCTGCCCTACTTGGGACCTCGTCAGTAGAAGAATAGCTCGAGAAGTCCACTGCAATCTACAAGAAATTCATAAATTTGTATTTGTAAACAAAAAATTTTAAGAGCAAAAATATGTTTCATACTTTATTAATTATTATTATTACTTTTAGTTTAGAGAAAGCAAATTGTAATTTGGGGTAATTGTGAATAGATTTTTTATATAATTAATAAACATTACTTATATGAAGACTTTGCTACTTCCATTATATAGGCTGTCCCAAAACCCTCGTTTGAGAGTGAAACAGTATATAGAGAGGCGCAAAAGAAACAACTTTATTCAATCCCTTTTTTTCCAAAAATCAATAATAAGGGAGTTATAATTCCCTGAAAGAGGGATGAAACGTATTTTTCTTTTGGCAACATCTTCTGAATCCTTTAAGTTATCAAACTAATATTTGAAACTCAGATATAAGGCACCTAACTGAACATTTACAACGCAATTGTCAGATCCTTCCTCTCTTTCTATGGGTATTTTGAGGGAATTACTTTCAGTATTTTACGATAAAAAAATGCAATGGACGTATGTTAACTTTTAAACCTCAATTACTCGAAAACGGTTCGGTTTATCGAAATGCAACACAGAGCCTTCTTGTGCCAAATAATCTAAAGAATATTCCTCTTCGTAAATTTTTGACGAAATATGTAAAAATAAAAAGTTAGGAATAAAATACTGAAAAGTCACCCCCTAGAACTACCCTTTAAAAAGGAGGGAGGATCTAATAAATACGTTGTAAATACGTACTTAGGTGCCTTATACCTGAATTTAAAATATTAGTTTCATAACTTAAAGGATCCAGAAGATATTGCCAATAGAACAATATTTTCCAACCCTCTTTCAGAGCTTATAAATCCTCTATTATTGCCTTTTGGAAAAAAAAGTATTGAAAAAAGTTGTTTCTTTTGCGCCTCTCTGTATACTGTTTCAGTCTCAAACGAGGGTTTTGGGACACCCGGTATATGTAATTATCAAATAAAATGGTATTTACAAAATTAGTTGCATTTTATCGCTGGTATTTTTTAAACGAATTTGCAGCCTCATATAAGAATTGTATAATTTTTTCCTATTTACTTCTACTAGCTAGACAAACAATGAAAAGGGCATCGTAAGGTCGTTTTAACTGTTCTATTTCTGGTGCGATTTCTGCAATAAATTGGTTCGATTTCTGCAATAAATATTTAGAACAAGAAATTTTTGGACTGTGGATACGATTTGGGTATATTAGAACAAACTCTATTTTTTCATATAATTTTTAATTTAATTTAAATATTCATAGAAATTACTGTACAAATTAAATTGTTTAAGAAATGAGACTAAGAAATCGGGTACTGTAAAACGGCCTTTTAATCATATATCACATTTAAAAAGTAATAGCAACATTTGTAGACTGTTAATTTCTTCCAATTTCCGCATTTGGAGCATACAACACACAATTATTATTATATTCAATTATAAGTTATAATTAAAGACTTCAAATAATAGGTCCGTTAGTCCGCCCAGTTGTAAAGAGTGTTTTTTTTTAATCTGGCTTCGAAGTTGGCCATGAAAGTTTAATTGTGAACCATCGTTATACCACTTATACCTACAACGTTATATCTAAACTTTGCTTTCGAGTTTGATAATATAATAGGGCCAACATATGAAGACCTATTGTAACAAACGAAAAAAGACAATAATTTTTTTTATTGTTTCTTTTACCAAATATTTGCGAAAACAGATCAATTAAAAGTCAAAAAAATTGACAGATGTTTCAAAAGTTGTGGTTCATTCACAATGAACACCTTGTCACCGTCAATTACGACGCCAAATTAAAAAAAAACACCCGATATATTATATACAATTGGTCGACTGGCGTTGAAGGCTGTATGATACATACAGGGTGATTGTTAATTAACCCGACAAAGTGAAACCACAATAAGAAGCGATGTCCGAGAGTATGGGAAAAATGTTAAAAAAATTCTTTCTCCTTTAGTTTTCGAGAAATAATTAATCAAAAATTAGTCACTAAACGACGATGGTGAAAAAGTCGAGGAGCAGATGAACGAAATAAATGCTGTCATAAAGGTTTTTTTTATAGTTTTATGATGCTGTGGCGTGGCTTCGTGAACTTGACCTTTAAGCGCAATTTCACATTTCCGTTTTTAGGCCAACGCCTGACGTGAATACGAACTCGAAAATTTTACTTGACAAATAATGCATGCAGCAAATTATCAGAAATGGATTATTCAACGCAAAGGACAACAACGGGCACATGGTAAACAAATAAATTTTGTAAACTCATTTGTAATCTGTTTCGAATGTTAATTATTATAATTTTGTTTTGTGTATGAGGAATTATTAACACAAATCTATTAAAACTTTTACAAGTTCAAGACACTTTCTACTCCACAATTTGTATTTTTGGTTGTAAATCGTTCCCTGTTCTACCGTACGCAAGCATTCATTTCACTTGTAATTAATTATAAACTGTTCCTCAGAATTTTTTAAATATGATCCCGTAATCTATTACATTCATTCAGTACGCGATTTAACTAGAAACTTGAAACACCTGTACGTAATAAAGTTTTTATAGTCGATGATGAACTTCACGTCTAATAAATCGTTTCACATTTCCGGAGAAAACGGATTCCTGTAAGCAATTCCTTGCAAATGTATTCAAGTAGTCCTTCGTGTCTTTTAAACGCGTAATAAAACCAATTGAGATGTGTGTCAAGGTCGCATTGTGTGCAAGCGAGAGTCAATAAAAAATAACTTTATAGTCCTATTATACTGCCACATTTATAGGACAGGTCCATAGCAATTGAACGATTATTGTCATGCCATAAAAACCAATTTAGAAATGGACTACTATACTGTGTTTTATGTAAACCGATTTTTTAATTTTTTAAAAATAATACTGTATCATCAAAATACATCAAATAACAAAATAAAATATTACAAAGTTGATCAAAATATGTATGTATAGCTATGTCGGAGAAGTAATGATTGGAACTCCGTAGACCGATCGATGCCATACGCGCATGTGCATTCGGTACCTACTATTTATTGGCGTCTTTAGTTATAAACTTCTAAGCCTATCTACAAAAAATGGAATCATATCTGTACAACTTTACTCTAGGTTAATTAAAAAAAAATTAAAATCAAGGGGCAAACATCGATTAAACCAATAGAAGTTAAGAACGATAAAAAAGAGGAACTCAAAATTTATAATTAACGCAGTCCACAGAAAGTTTTGAAAAGCATGAAATCATTCATTTTCGAACAATTTTTATAAACTTTTAAGTTGACATTGCGTTTTTCAAACTAACATCTTTCCCAAAAGTAAAAATTGACGACTTTCTTTCTTAAGAGTCATTTTGAATATTGGAAAAAGGACTTTATGTGAATCCGTTCATTTAAAAGGGCTTCCAAATGGAAAAATTATTTCGTACCTAACGAACATATTTCTTCTTATTATCAAAAAATGTTTTTTTAGTTTTGTAAATGTTTAAGATTAGTTTAAAGTATGATACTCGTAATTAATAATAACTGTTAAAATATAAGTTTAATTTATTGACAAATCATTAATGGATATTAAAATTTAAAAAAACAAAATTGAGTGATAAGCGAATAAAACAGCACCAATTAAACTCAAAAAGCAAAGAATTAAAATATGCAAAATTTGAGATAAAGAAGAAGGAACAGATCATCTGAGAAAATGATTGTTGAACGAAGAAAAAGTTTTTTTAAAGATTTTAAAGATAATTCTATTTAAAAATTTGTTGCAAATCGGTTGCAGTTTGTCATTTTTCACACAATTTTAGGTCAAAAATTGGTAGCGCGATCTTTACTAATCTTAATAGATAATCTCAACGCGATCTACACTGATCTAATCTTAATAGATAATCTCAAATTATATAAAAACATGTCAAAATAAAAATAATAATATATAAAAATAATAAATAAATAAATAATAATTCGGTTTCCATTTTCTAAACGTATAGGCTTTGAAGGTCAGAATTCCTACCCGCTTTAACTGTCTTATTTTTAAACTTAGAAAACAATGTTTAATTCAAAACTTGTATGTACTTGTTTCAACGTGAAGAACTTGTCCTTGAAATTTGTCCCTTAATTAAAGTTATATCCGGTACAGATCAATTTAAAGTTTTTGTAGATGTCCACAAAAAAAAACAATTGATCATTGCATAAACGAGGTATAAAGCAAAATTAAATTTTTTAAAGTGGAACATACTAAGCCTTAATATATTTTCGGATTCTTTCAAATTACATTTCAATGAAGTTTATATACAGTTTTCTGTAAACGAAAAGTACAGCCACATACTTTTAATTAGTCCATGTAAGTTTAGTCTTAAACACTTCTTTCTAAATTTTGACACCCTGTACATAGGAAAAGTTTGGGTTTGAATGGCTGAAGAAGAACTAAATTAGCAAACTGGTAATCCAAGGTCGGTTCGATTTTAGGAAGACTGTTCCCTCTGATTTTTTAAAAATTTCACCCAGTCTACCGGAGATCGCCAGATCACACTTATGGCCAGCCTATATTACGTATGAACATGAATCAAAATAAAAATGAATTTGATAAATCAAAATAAATTTGCAAAAAATTTCAAAATTTTTCAAAAAAGTTAATGTGAAAGCGAAGCTTCGGTTAAATGTACAAATTCAGGATTTGAGAATTACAAACATAGACAAAAAAAATTCAAAAAAATCGCGTGGTGCAATTTTTAAAAGCTTCTTACCAATGCAAATAAGCACTACTACGGCAATCTTCATCTTGAATCAGTAGTTTCGGATGCAAGCAAGATTCGTTTCTTCTCGTTAGGTTTAGGCTACTGTGTCTTTGTCCTGCGACAGCGTGATTTTATATCCAATCTTTCGGCCTTACCACACGCGACTCACTCTTCACTGTTAAGAAACTGGAAACCCCACACTTCCAAGTATATCTATCCTGCGATATCATTTTGTTTCAGACGACGACGTCCTTCGGAGATGGCCTTACGGCGAGCGGGCCTAATTTGCATTTTATATCCATAAATTATCTGCACGATTCACGCTCCAAAACATTACGTTTTTAATTAACAAACGAATTATTTAGTATTGGAAAACTGATGGAATAAGTCTGACGAAGAAGTGCTTCGTGGAATATTCCGATTTGATACTGTTCAGGGTCAGAACGTCATTTTATTAGAGATTCCGCATTTTTGATAGCGTGACTGATGAATTACATTGATTAACGAACGAAAAAGATTAATAACTGAAACAAATATTTAATGTTGCAGTGAAAACGAAAAAGATTAATAACTGAAACAAATATTTAATGTTGCAGTGAAAACATACGACAGTCATCAACAACTTGTTTGTTTAAAACTTATCGTACTTTTTAATTTAATTTATTTGATTTGACACAGCTGATTAAACAATAACAAACTAAACTCGTTAACACATTGCTATGCTATTTTGGTTTTGAATTTTTAAAATTGTTGCAACAATATTATTTATATTTGAGATTTTGATGTATTCGTTGTAATTTACTTCGTGATTCATCATACCTACATCAATTAAGTTTTATATATTAAAGAAAAAAATTATGATCCCAAGGTATTTCAACATAAACGTTGCTATTACCGAAACACAAATTTTTGTTAAGAAGAAAAACAAACATGAGGGAAACGATTAAAAGATGCCATCGTCATCACGAGACTGACACAAACACACTCCACTTTAAAAACAGTCCTGATGGATGTATGTACACCATCGTGGAGGATTTGCAGTTCTTGAAGGCACCTCCGTAGTTAAACTTCCTTCTAAATAATTAGAAAACTATTTCTTTGTATCAGAATTGGTTTCGCGTTTTCATAAAAAAATATTATTCCATATTCATCATTGTATGACGCGTTTCAGTTTTTTTTTAACACAGCCTATAAATATGAGCAACGTTAAATTGGGGTGGAATCTAATGAAATACGTGAGGTTGAATGTATCGGAGTCAAGCAAAATATAGGTACGGGTTTGAACGTATCGATTGACACTATAAATTAATGAACGTGAATCAATTAAATTACGCAAAGTAAAATGATAATAAACATTAGTTTGGTCACCATTGTATATGAAGTAAATTTTTATACTGTGGCTTCCTTTTCCCTGATGGAAGGTCTTCTTTAAGTGATAATTATACTTAGTCATGGTATTTTAGTTTCCATTGCTCCATTGGCATTTCGGTTTATTCTTCTGCGTGTTTTCCATTTTTTTTTTTGAAATTTTTTTGGTGGGTTTCTTCTCAAAATATAGCTTCTCTAATCTCTAGGTGATCGGATCGATCAGATGTGTGTAGTTCTGTAATTTTCATCGATAAGATATGTATAAATTTAATAATAACCTTTTCCATTTGTAAATTGGTTTTATTGGTGCTTCGAAAAATCTAAAATATTGATAAATTTGAAACATTTCTCTCTTGTACATTTGGAATAAAATTCCTTAATTCTCATATTCGAAGTTTCACATTTATGCTGCCAGCTTCTCTGGAATCAGCAAACAAATTTTTCTTGTATTTTAGAACCGGGGTAGTCCTAATTGGTGTTCTCACTTTCATGTTGTCTTTCTCTTTTGGTAAAATTCTTGAAATGATAACGTAGTAAATTCCTAGTCCTGATTATATTTATTGTTGATACTGTAACGATTTTAAAGGTTCATTGAATTTTATTTTAAAAACAAAACACGAAATAGTTAATAACTAATTTATTTACAAGCAAACTAATTTAACACTAACGTTCAACAATAATTTATTTACAACCTTAAATCTAATTTATTTATAACAGCCGAGCGAGTCTTATTACGCGGACTTTTTTGTCGAACTCTGACGCTGAATTCTATTCGAACTGTGTCACTCTCGGCCGCGTGCATTTTTATATATCGGGGTTGTTTTTCGGGAACATTCTAGACGGAGAGTCTCGCTTGTCTGCCGAAGTTTCTCGTATAAGACGCGTCGGCGATGACGCACGCGATAGGCTGGCGCCGCAATCGCCACACTGCCACCTTCTTAAAAACGTTTCGTCTCGGAACGTTCCTCGTGATAGCCTTGAAGGAGGATGTCGAAATCGGCATGCTGGCCCCTCTTTACAACTTCCGATCTGGAAGAAATAGCAGTCCACGGTTTTCTTACTGCCGACAGCTGCCTGTGGGTGGTGACTGCAGACTAGGACTTCAATTCCCGTTCCGTTGAAGATGACTTCTATCATGCTTCGAATGACCCTCCAGTCCAGTCCGTCTAGTCCGCAGCCCAATTTAGGAATGGCTAATTTCGTTTCCTTGCCTTCTACCAGCTGTCTCCTCAAGCTCCATAAAGCTTTCCAAATACTGCGATAGTCAGGCTTACCGCTTGATGTCTTCTTGGTGACTAAGTAGTAAACGTGTCGTCTTTGTTCCGTCTCCGTGTGGATGATCTGCAGGCTCTTGCCCACCATGGGGTGCTGTCTTAGGAGTTCCTCGACCTGACCAAATTTCTTCCGAAAGACGTGGGCTATCCCCTTGGACATCCTTAGGTCTTCTGCCACACAGTGGGCCAGACTGTACTCTGGTGACACTTGAAAAAGGTCTTGCTGTCTCTCTGTGGTCACTCCGAATCGCGCCTTACTTCCTGTGGCGTGATGAAACATGAAGGTTTCGAAGTTCACTTCGGAACCTTGCGTCCGTTGTACTGTCCCTTCATTTTCTTCTCCGTTGTAAGGAGCCATTCGGTTGAAGTGGATAACTTTGGGTTTGCCATGTGGAATCTTCCTGATGCGATAGATGACATCGTTGATCCGTTTCATCACTTTGTAAGGACCTTCCCAAGATGTCTGCAATTTTGGGGATAGACCTCGACGTCTTTGAGGATTGTAAAGCCAGACCAGTCCTCCAGGTTGGTATCCCCCATTCTGAGCGTTGATGTCATAATGCTCCTTCATTCGATCGCTGGCCGTCTGTATATTGTGACGCACTTGAGTGTGAATGTCGTCCATTTTCCTGCGTAGGCCGCTAACGTAGTCTTCGTCGGCAGGAACTTCACCGGGCTTCACGCCAAACTTCAGGTCGCAGGGCAGCCTTGGGTCTCTCCCAAATACCACTTTCGGTGGTGTCTCTCCTGTTGTCTCATGAACGGACGAACGGTATGCCAGTAGAAAAAGGGGAATGTACGTGTCCTAGTCTCTCTGATGATCGGAGACGACTTTGGACAAATGTCGGTTGATGGTTCTGTTGAATCTTTCCACCATTCCGTCCGACTGCGGGTGAAGTGCAGTGGTTCTAGTTTTCCGGATGCCGAGCAGAGTACACACGTTCTTGAACAAAACCGATTGAAAGTTTCTCCCTTGATCTGAATGCAGCTCCATGGGTGCACCATACCGACTGATCCGTTCTCGGACAAGGACTTCAGCAATAGTTATCGCCTCTTGGTTTGGTAGGGCGTATGCTTCAACCCACTTGCTAAAGTAGTCCATCACCACGACAATGTACTTATTTCCACTATTCGTTTGTGGAAATGGGCCGGCTACATCTATGGCAACTCTCTCAAAAGGACTTCCCACGTTGTACTGTTTCATAGGAGCCTTGCCTCGTCTGTGGGGGCCGTTACTAGCTGCGCAGACCACGCACTTCCTACATCAGTCCTTTACGTCTTCCTTGCAGTTCACCCAGTAGAATCGCTCGCGCACCTTTTCCATAGTCTTCTTGATTCCCAGATGCCCTCCCGAAGTTCCATCGTGAAGCTCCCTCAGAACTTCCGGCACCCTATTCTTGGGGATCAGTAACTGTTTCTTCTGTTCCGTGCCTTCCTGGTTCTCGATGGTTCAGAAGACCATGATCCAGCACTATGGAGTCCCACTGCGCCCAGTACGATTTTACGGATGGTGCACACGGTGCTATCTCTTCCCAAGTAGGCCTTGCCTCCCTACTTTTCCATTCCAGCACCAATTTCAAATCCTGATCGTTCTCCTGGTCTCGTCGCAATTCTTGACCTTGCCATTTGTCGTCTACGACGGCCGTCCTCGCAGTCGTGGCTTCTTTCTCCTCCAGACGACTACAGTGCTTACAGTCTTCGGCACAAGGTCTTCTCGACAGAGCATCGGCATTTCTATGGCTAGTTCCGGCCCGATGCTGGATTTCAAAATCGTATTCCTGAAGTCGTTCGATCCATCGTGCGACTTGTCCTTCAGGATTCTTGAATCGGAGGAGCCATTTTAAAGCGGCATGGTCCGTCCTCAAGAGAAAGTGTCTGCCGTACAAGTACTTGTAGAAGTGTTCTACCGTCTTTACCACGGCTAGCAATTCCCTTCTAGTGACGCAATAATTCCGTTCCGGCTTTGACAGGACTTTACTGAAATAGCCGATCACCTTCTCTTGCCCATCTTGTATCTGGGAGAGTACGCCACCGATACCAACGTTGCTAGCATCTGTGTCTACGACGAACTTGCCTTCTGGGAGAGGGTAGCTCAGAATAGGAGCACTTATCAAGTACTGTTTTAGTTGTTCAAAACTAATTTGGCAGTGTTGGTCCCATTCAAACGGACGTCCTTCTTCGGTGAGTTTTGTCAGCGGTTTAGCAATATCCGCAAATCCGGGAACATAGCGACGATAGTAAGTGCATAGGCCTAGGAAACTCCTTATCTGGTGTTTATTCTTGGGAGTTGGCCAGTCTTTCACGACTTGAATCTTTACTGGGTCCACGGCGATGCCTTTCCCATTAACAATATGGCCTAGATAATTAACTTCCTTCTGGAACAGGTGGCACTTCTTGAGACTAAGCTTCAGTCCAGCTCCGCGAAGCCGCTGGAACACTCCTTCCAGGTTCTTCAGGTGGTTGTCGAACGTTTTTCCCACCACAATTATGTCGTCCAGGTATACCATGCACGTCGTCCAGGAGAGACCCTTCAGAACCGTCTCCATTAGCCTCTCGAATGTCGCTGGGGCATTACATAACCCGAACGGCATCACTGTGAATTGCCATAGACCCATACCAATGGAAAACGCCGTCTTTTCTCGATCTTCGGGCGCTAGTTCCACTTGCCAATAACCACTCTTTAGATCCAAGGTCGAGAAGATCTTTGAACCAGCCAGAGTGTCCAGGGTGTCATCAATCCGTGGCAGAGGATAGCTATCCTTTTTGGTGACGTTGTTGAGCAAGCGATAATCTACGCAGAATCGTGTAGATCCATCCTTCTTCTTCACAAGCACTACCGGTGATGCCCATGGGCTGCTCGATGGCTCAATTACATTGCCTTTTTCCATTTCACGAATAATGCGTTCTGCTTCCTCACGCTTCGCCAATGGTAACCTCCTTGGAGCTTGACGGATGGGCCTTTCTTCCCCGGTCTCTATCTTGTGTTTGACGATGTCGGTTCTTCCCTTAGGTCCATTTTCTACCTCGAACACATCTTGATAGCGACATATCAGATCTTTCACTTTTGTCTTTTGTTCTGGAGTCAATTCCTGGGCTGTTGACATGACCATTTCCAACAACTTCTTCGGGACCTTCCCCTCTTTCACGTTTGCTTCTAGTTGGCGGGAGATCGAGGATACCATGGCACAGCTTCCCAAGACCGTACCTTTCTTGATGGGGAAACAGTTCACATTCATTAGCCGGACTGGTATCTCCTTCCTCGCTGTCAACAACATTTTTCCAACGAGAACTCCTTTTCCAATCTTCTGATCGTCGGTATTAGGTTCGACCATAATGACTTGCCCATCTTGGAAAGCGCCATTCAGGTTTGCGTCGACTATAACCTCGGTTCTGTTGGGCAATACGACATCTTCTGCGAGAACAACTCGAGCGGCCACGTCCTCTCGTTGATGTAGAACCAACTCCTCGTTGTTAACCGCCATTACGCCACGCTTCAGATCCAATTGGAATCCATGGGCACACATGACGTCCATGCCCAAAATCGCCTCGTCCTCTATTTCCGCTACCAGCGCACGGTGCTTGATGGGGGTCGATCCAATTGTAATAGTCACCTCAACTTCACCATGGACAGCGGCTGATGTTCCGGTTGCTGTCCTCAGTCTCCACTTAGTCGGCTCGGTGCGTCTTGATGACTTGATAACGTCGGGCCTCAAGATAGTCTTCGTCGCACCCGTATCCAGTAGCATGATGTGAGGGATGTCATCAATGGTGGCATCCACGAAGACACTGCTGGTTAATCGCCGCAGGGCTATCAGTTTCGTGGCTTTTGTCTTTGGAGGCCTTTGAATACGCGTCGACGTTTGTCCATTTGCAGCGACCAGGCTTAGTTTCTCTTGGGGCTTCCTTCGTGGAGGATCCTGCCTAGCCTTGGGACACCGCCTGCGATCATGTCCCTCTTCCTGGCAATTCCAACACACCAGAGGATTCCTCTGCCTCAAGACTTGTTCCACAATGTGGCGAACATCCTCGGCGGTGGCACACTCCTTGGGCCGCTCTTCTGCAACAGATCGCACCTTGACGCTGATGGGTTCCTCTTCTTGGGAGTCCATGGCAGCTCGTATCTTGACATGTCCTCTTGAAACTTGCTTCGCCACCTCATATTCCAAGGCGTAGGCCAATGCGTTCTGGGATGTCTTGGGGTGGGCCATTATCAATGCCTGCTGGTTGTCTGGATCACGGATTCCATCCACGAAGGTCTGCACCGTCAAACGTTGCAGGAATTCTTTAGGAGCTGCAGGATATGCCAACCGGGCCAGTCGCACTACGTCAGCCTCGAATTCCTGAAGACCTTCTCCAGATTTCTGGTAACGGTTTCTCAGCTGCGCACGGTACACCTCGGTCAGATGCGCCTGGCCGTAACGCATCTCCAGCCTGTTCACCAGCTTGTTGTAGTCCTCTTGTTCCTCTGGCGGCATCGTTTGTAGCACATCGATAGCGTCTCCCCTCAATGCCACAATTAACGAAGTGGCTTTCTCACTGACCGTCCATCCGTTCCCCTTTGCTGCTGCTTCAAATTGTTTGAAGTAGTTAGGCCAAGAAGACTTCCCATCGAACGTCGGTGGTTTTATTTTCAATTTCGAAGTTTCCACTGGTCCTACCACACTTCGGCTCTCATTATTTTCTGGTATTTCTGCTGGAGACGGATCCCCAAATATTCGCAATCCTGCCATGATTTGTTCGAGATTCTTAATTTTGTTATTCTGCTGGAACAGTATCTCTTCCACATTTTCTTGCAGATTCCTTGTCTCTTCCAATACTTTTACCACTAGTTTATCCTCGAGCCTTTTTGATTGATCTAGAAATTTATCCTTCAAATTTTCAGATTGTTCCAGCAATTTAATTTCTAAATTTCCAGATTGTTCCAATAATTTATCCTCTAATATTTTACTTAAATCTGCAGGGCCGCCCAAGATTTCAAAAAGAAAAGCTTCTGGATCCTCTCCTGCTTCTAATAGCGCTTGATGAAGTCTTTGTTGCAAAATCGATTTCTTTCCGGAAATTTCCAATTCGCGTTCTTCTAATTCGGCTTTCAAGTCGGTCACTTTTAAATCTTTTAATAGCACTTTCTTTGAAGCCATTGTTTCTTTTTCGACACTGCACTTTGTTTAATAATCTGTTTAATTTAATTCAATTTTAATTGTTTATTTATTTTCACGAACCCCAACACCTGGCACCAATGTAACGATTTTAAAGGTTCATTGATTTTTATTTTAAAAACAAAACACGAAATAGTTAATAACTAATTTATTTATAAGCAAACTAATTTAACACTAACGTTCAACAATAATTTATTTACAACCTTAAATCTAATTTATTTATAACAGCCGAGCGAGTCTTATACGCGGACTTTTTTGTCGAACTCTGACGCTGAATTCTATTCGAACTGTGTCACTCTCGGCCGCGTGCATTTTTATATATCGGGGTTGTTTTTCGGGAACATTCTAGACGGAGAGTCTCGCTTGTCTGTCGAAGTTTCTCGTATAAGACGCGTCGGCGATGACGCACGCGATAGGCTGGCGCCGCAATCGCCACAAAACTTTTTTCATGACTACATTTTTTTGACTTTTTGGGAGCATTCTTCTGCTTGTACCTTACTTTTAATTGGGAGTTTCTTCGTAGGATTTCTTTTGTATTTCCAGCGATAGAAATTTCGCGCCAATCTAGAAAAGTCATTACTAACATACACAGTCAAAAATGTCAATCATTGCTGCTTTTAAGTCAGCTATTCAGAAAGCAACTCTCGCCTTGTATTCCTACGCCATGAAATACATGCAATATTTTGGCGCATTGAAATTGACAATCTGTCTTTCTGTCGCAGGAAATACTATATATCCTTAAATGTAATTAAGTTGATTTTAGTGATCCTCCTTCAAACTGCTTGCTTCATACTAAATTACGATAAAGTCTGTATAATTTTATAAACCTTTCTCAGTTTTCGTCTTTCTTCTACTTGCATTTCACTTTCTTGGAAGTTCGACGTAACCGTCTTTGCAACATTGTAGAAATATTAACATTTTGAAAGATTATATACAATATTTCGGGTCATATAGTAGCCATTAGTCGGCTTTCACACCAAAGTAGCAAGCTTCATGCTGCTTGCATCCTGGATGCATGCTGCATGCCATTAACTTTAAAACCTGTGTAAACAATTGATAATATTCACACCGGTGTAGCGTAGCATTCATGCGACCTGCCACTTGCGACGTGCAGCTTAGCTCATAGGACAAGTTCTATATCTTGCTACGCTACTTCAGTAGAGGCCGCGGTTTCGTCTTAAATTAAAACATTATCGAGCTAAACGAGGGTTCTCGACAACATGCTGACACCAGACCATCAGGAAACACTATGTTGTGGCTCTTGATGCTTGATGAACGCTATAGTTTCATCTTCGGATGACATCTTGATTATAATAACTCGCAAGACACTGCCAATTCGCTATGCTATGCTACCTTGATGTGAACGCAAAATTCTAAGATGCGCTACGCGGCACGCTACTTTTCAAAAGATGCAAGCAGCATGCAGCTTGCTACTTTGGTGTGAAAGCCGACTTAGATATTCAGTCAATTAACAGGATCGTTGGAAACATTATCTTTTTTTTTTGTTATCTTATTCTCTGCCTTATAGAATACATTCTAGTTGCAAACATCGATTATTAAAAAATGTAGAAAAGTGCAGAACAAACGAACAGACCTTTTGCTTTTGCTTCACCGATTCTACAACTGAGTTTAAGAAAACGTGAATTTCTAGAAAAACAAAAAGCAAAATATATTTCGCTAATCAGAAAAACCAAAAGTCTATCGTCGCACTTCAGTTATCAATGCAAAAGAAAAATAAAACTATTAAAGATTAAAAGCAACACACGATAGAAAGACAGTCATTTGTTATTTTTATAATAATCTCACTAAAATCAAGATTCAGGAGAAAATGAAGATAAACAAAATGCAATCAATAAAGATGATGTCTAACTAGAACGTACGCGATCGACAACTCTTTTGTTCATTGATTATTAACAGCCAAGAAAAGATAGAATAGAAAAAATAAAACAGAAGAAATAAAAATAGAAAATAAATTGGAAAAAATAGAAAAAGAACGAGAGTTTTAGAAAAAAAGACTATTTATTACAATAGTTATTACAATAGACTTTCGTTTTGCTTTCTATTTCGAGAAAAACAAAAAAAAAATAAAATTCTTGGGGAAATAAATGATTAATTCATATTTTTTTGCGTAGTATGATTTAGGTCAAGTAAATTGCCTAAAGTCAACAACTTCTAGTCATAAACGGTTTTGAAATTTATAAACTTTTCGTTTTTTTATTCCAATTTGTGTTAGTAATCAGAGAACTTAATGACGTTGTCGAAAAAGGAGTTGTTAAAAACTAAGTACAACAAAAACAGGATAAAGCAATATTGTGAATGTTGCTATTTTATTAGCAATATTAACTAATGCTTACGCAGCGTTTTAAAGTTGAAACTAAAATTAAGAAAAGCAAACTTAGCTAAAGTCATTTTATGAACACAATATTTTTGTCGATTGGCAGAGGTTGTCACTGATGGTGATTTTGGTGAAAACTTCTTGAAACTGCTTGCTATCATTGATCGAAAGTTTATTTGCCAACAACAGTGCAAGTCCTATAGAAGAGTATTGTAGCATCTGAAACCAAGCATAAATTCGATTTTTATAGACAATTATACCAGGCGCTTAAAAAATGGCGAAACAGTGTCATGCTACACTATTCAGGGACATCCTCTCAGCAAGGGAAAAATGTTAAAGAAATTCTATCTTGTGATTCCTTAAAGATACGGAGGTTATAAGATTGACATTTGAAATTTTTATTATTTACCACTTCTGAATATTTCAACTCTTGTAATGATCTGGCAACCAAGCTATTAATTTGGTAAGTAATTGCGTTTAGTTATCTATAAATGTACTTTGACTGAAGTCAGTTGACACAAACATACCTAAACATAAGGTAGAATTTTTAAACATTGTTCCCATGCTCAAAAGATGACCCTGAATAGAGCAGAATGGCGCTGTTTCGCAGTTTTTTAAGCACCCTGTACAGTTTTGATTAATTTATGCCGTTGGCGGAACAATGATGTATTTATTTCTTACCTGCTCCGCAAGCAACAGCACACCTTAATTTATTCGGATTATCATAGGTGACTCTGTTAGAACCACAAACCGGATTATATTCTTGCGTGGAAGGACAATTTTTTATGCATTCCATATACTCAGCACTATTTGTTGTAGGACTAGCCGTGGTAGTGGTGGTGCTAGTGGTGGTTGTTGTTGTTGTTGTTGTTGCTGGAGGGATACTGTTACTACTGTCACTCCAAATCCATTGCCTACGAAAACGAGCGGGGGATGTTGTTACAATCGCAATCAGCAGTGCAACTGGAATGAACATAATTTCAACGTTCTCATTTCAGAATATTATTAAAAAGAAAATAGTGTAAGTTTTAGTAAATAAAATAAATACATTCAACCTAAAAAAGAAGCTAAAGATTGGGGAAGTAAGAAGGACAGATAACGAACTGAAAGAATGAAGTTAGACCAAACAAAATAAAAACAACATTTATATGATAAAAAACTTAATTCAGTGATAAGTCTTCAAAGAACGGAATATTAGAAATAAAAATTGAACAAAAAAGTCAAATTAGAGTAGGCGGAGCAAAGAAAATATATGTCTGTGATGCAAAAAGAAAATAATCGCATTAGAAAGAAAGAAAAAAAGGAAAGCAATGTATAAAGCTGTAGAAATAATTACGATAATATACACAGTATTTAGGAAAATGGTAAACAGAAAACATTTTTGAAATGACGTTTCTCTTAAGGAACTGGCACTTTAATACTGTCCCAACTGATTTTTCCCTCATCAAGTGCCTTTATTTACAGTCTTGAAAACCATAGTTTTTGGCACTCATTGTCAGTAAAAACGTAACTGTAATTCTGTACCCTCTGCATACGCCAGATTTAAACTTTTATGATTTCTCTGTATTTCCAAAACTTAAAATAAAACTTAAAATGTTCCAAGGTAGGGCGAACTATAAATTGATCCCGACACATTACAGAAAAAAAAAATTCCCAGATTTTAATTGAAGTTTGTCACAAGATAATTTCCTTATTCAAAGTCAAGACGAAATATAAACTCTGTTTGATACATAGAATAAAATTCTGAAATTTACTGGATGGCATCTTGTGACAATATCCACAAAAACAAAAAGTGAAATGTTTAAAATGATTGAACATGGAATAAACTGGAAAAGATATCTGGAAGGAAAGGTAAATCGACCGAGACATAAGAGAGAAGGCAGAAATAAAAGTATTCTCGCAGAATAGAAAAGAATAAAAATAGAACCAGTTAACCCTAAATTCAGCGATGTAATGGGGCGTAAGATTCCGTTAGTTGTGGAAGAAAATAAAATAGATGAAAAGCACAAAGTAAAAAAATATCGAAATAAGACGTTAATTAGAATGAAATAAAAAACAACAGCATCGAAAGTAGGGGAGGACCAATTAAATTGGTTTGGAAATGTAATGAACGAAGACAAATAATCAAAGTAATTGCGGCCAACTACAATCTCATAAAATTTTTAACCAAACGAATTTTAACAATAAATTTTAAGCTGGTGTGGAAGTATGATATAGTTACTTGCTCTGTATGTTCTTGGAAGCAGATTGCATTTTCATTTAGTCAATTTAGAAAAAATTGATACTACATTTCTCAGAAAACACGGAAGTTTTTGTTTTACCCCGTTTATGCAATTTTTAAAAACACAAACCTAAGCTGAATTTGTTAATAGATTAGAACGTCAAGTTACCTCGCAACGATTGTCACTAATTTAATTCTTGAAGATGGAATTAATTGTGTGTTAAGTTAAAAATATTACACATTTTTAGAACTGAAAATCTCGAGCTGTGCAGGTTGATATTGGTGCAATTTTAAAAGACTTACCATAATAGAGAACCAGCAAAAATTTCATTTCAATGAATACTTCAAGAAACACATATGCATGTATGTATATAGCCAGGCAAAATGCAAATGAAATGCTGATCTTCACAGACCGGTTTTTACGAACAGGAAAAATTGTGGACTTACCGGATAAGTCATTGGACAAAGTAATTCGTTAGCAATTAATCTCATCGATTACGATTTTTGCGTTTGGCAAACCGGACACCGATTTTTTTAAATTTTGAAAGGAATCCTACCCACAGATTTTTAATTCTCTTTGCGATCTGTAAAAAGGTGTAATTGATGTTCTCGTAATAATGGCTGGTGCTGCACAAGCAATTAAAGGGAATAGCATCGATTGCAATTTACATTTTTTAAGGTTTTTGCCTCTCTTATCTAAATGAAGTTTTTTTTTTAATAATTATCAAAATGAAATAGAAAATCACTTAAAAAAGATTTTTAGGAGATTGCTAATGCAATGGACATTTATATCGGATAAAAAGCAAATCACTAAGAATATTTATCATTCAATAACAGGAATTGACGTTAACAAATTGAAAATATCAAAAGAGATCGGAATACTGTTACGACTTCGGGTTCACAAATTATAATCGTAGTTTCTTTTAAAACACTTTAATGTCTACGATCATATAACTCAATGAAATAATAACATCGAGCTGCACATTTGTCTAACAAATAACATTTCTATAACTTAATCGTTTTACGAATTCGCTTGCTACACACATCGTTTCTAAATAAAACCTATTTAAATATCCCGCTGCCTCGCTATTCTAAAATAGCGGCGAACAAACATAGAACATTACAGACAATTCTACCACCATTTGGTGCGAATCTAGAATACACTAGAATCTTGTTTGCATCACAGGTGGCGCGACCAGTCTAAAAATAGAATTTACTTCACGGAATGTAACAATACTATAATAATAATTTTAGTCTAATCAATCGTGTTCTCTGCGACAAAAGGCTTCTCCAATTCTGTCCACTTGATAATCGACATGTTCAATCGATTTTACGACATTCTTGACTAGAATCCTTCACACAGTCTTATGATCTACATTCCAACTACGTATTTTCTTGTCTGATTTCCAGTGTGTAAAACTTCGTCTTCATCTGTCGCCTATTATTTTGTGGTTATGCCAGCCCATTTCAGTTTTATTCTGGCGCCATATTCCCCATATCCTGCACTTTCGTTCTCAATTATGTTTGGTAATCTATCTCTAAGTTATCATTATTTTTTTCCATTTTCCCTTAGATTCTATTAATACACATTAAATTTCTTTAGATATATTTTGACGAAACTCTATTACTTGCACTAGGAATACTCTTTCTATTTTTATTTTTATAATTTCTTTCAACATTGTTGAAGGAGCGTTTCCCTAAATTATTCTCAGTTGAATTATAAATGCATATTAATCCAGTTAATCCAACAATTAATCCACATCCAGCATTGTGTTGATTCGTCTGAGGTTTTTACCTAATGATCCAACAAATATATTTATCCAGTAAACGTCCAACATTCAGTAAGAGGTTAGGAAAACTTTCTGAAACATATTAAGAAAAGTTTCTCCTTGTTATTTTATCGACGATATTTATTTTCTTCTGTTGTATTGTTTTTGCGTTAGGTAGGTAAATAAGGCGAAGGTTAGTCATAGTCTCTTCAAAGAAAGTATTGAGAGTATTCTGATGTATCCAACACTTCTTGAAGGGTTGCAACAAAAGTACTAACCCTGCTTTCCTGGGTTTTAATTTTATGAAACTTACTTTTGCCTTGCTTTCGCAGACGATCGTGACTCGAACTTTGAAAGATCGAAATTCGAGTTTCTCACTTAACATCATTTAATATTTTAACGTACTCGGTTGTTTTATCAAAAGATTTTTGATTTAAAGGAAATATTTGCGTTTCTGGATGAAGATCATAATGAGGTGTTTTACCCTCCAACTAGAAGTTTTAGAAGAATTCTTCTGAAGCAGCTTAGCATTTATTAAAAAAAAGAGGAAAACTGGAAGATTCGCAATGTTTCCATTTTTTGATCAAGAGTAACAATATTTTTTTTTGGTTCCGGAGGAAATTTATTTTAAAAGTACATATAGTCATTACAGACTATACAGTTTCATTTGAATTTGCGTTTTCTCTTCTGAATTTCAAGGAAAAAAAAATTGTATCACAAAATCTTCTAAGCGGACACGAAATCGCGCAACTATACACTTTACGTTTCTCAGTCGTTCGACTGCTTCGTCAGAAGTGAAAAATATTTTTCACTTCTGACGAAGCAGTCGAAAAATATTTTTCACTTCTGACGAAGCAGTCGAACGACTGCGAAACGTAAAGTGTATAGTTGCGCGATTTTGTGTCCGCTTAGAAGATTTTGTGATACAAATTTCATCGGACAAGAACCAACTGTAAATATGAAAAAAAAATTGTTTTGGACATGTAGTTCACTGACATTTTTTGGGTTAAGTAAAGGTAGGTGAAGAATAATCTTGGCAATTTTTAGGAAAAAGATGGAAAATGTTCGGACTTATTTTAATACTTTCCTACATTACATTAAAATTTACACAATAAACTCTAATTGATCTTTAATAACAAGCAAAAATGTCAATATTTAAAGTATTTGAGGGAAAGTTACTTGCAAATAGTATTATAATCGGCAAGGAAGCAAATCATGTTAACTCAACTCTTTTTTCAGGGAGACAATTTGATAAAATCAATTACAGGAAATTTATTCATACAGTTCAATTCTGTACTATATGCCGATCGATCGATCGATAAATCAAAGTAATTTTATGTAACTATATCTCCTTCTAACTTTTGTGAAACAGCCTTGCGGTTTTGTCGTGTCACATCATTTCTTCGTATATTTTTTTAACTTAGATTTATACGATCGGTATATAGCAAAAAATGAACTGCAGTCTAAATCACAAAAATTGAAAAAGAGAACATACAAATACATTTTTCTTCTTGCAGAAGGAAAATATTATTTAAGAGTCTGTTTTTTTTTAAATTCTACTCCTTTCGTTTATTTTCCAGCGCTGCATGCGCCCCGGAAGGAAATATTGATATCTGAAACAGGAATTATTTTTCACTAAAATAAAAACTGAAATGCAAAATGAACAGGGCTTACTTGCTCCACATCGCCTGGCACAATTAAATTTATTGGTGTTATCGTAAGTGACTCCATCCGTACCACAAACAGGATTATATTCTTCAGTGGTCAAACAGTTTCTTAAACAGTCAGCACTGGATGGTGTTGAAGGTGGAACCGGAGCTGCAGTACTTTGAGGTGGTCTATTCACGTCATCCCATGCCCAACCTCGCTGGGGGGACGCAATACTTGAAGTGCAGAAAATTGCAAGCACTACAATAGAAAAGTTATTATTGCTGAAAATGTTTTGTCGTGGTTTACTAAAACACCATGAAGTGAAACAATGTTTCTTTTCCATATTATAAATTGACAGTTTCAGTGCAAATTTAATAGCATTTTCGGCAGTGGCGTAGATAAGGGGGGGGCCCGGGGGGCCCGAGCCCCCCCCCGAAATGGTTCTAAAATATTATGTTTTGCGTATTTGATACTAAAGAAGTTGTTCATATGACGTTGTTTTTTGTTCGCCGTATTACATTTCATAAATAAAATGTTAAGTAGTCCGTACTCGTTAGATTTTTTTTGTTCGGGCCCCCCCCGAAACAAGTTTCTATCTACGCCACTGATTTTCGGCATCACGCACAGTCTAAACAGATTTGTAAGAAAATTAAATTGAAATGTTCCCAAAAGTTTTGATTATTATGAACTGATCCAAATAAATGCAAGATGACAAAAAGAAGGAACTTTAAACAGAAAAGGTACATAAAATTAATTTACTTACCAATAAAGGCAGACACCACCACAAACTTCATGGTTACTGAGATTAAAACGAGTGAGTTCGTGTTGTTTCAGTCGATTAGGACATCGAAGCTAATTCGAATGTGACGAGATTTTAAGTGCCTTCATATTTATTGCTTTCCAGGCATGGCTATCGTATGTACGTTAGTAAACAATACATTGTCAACAAATTAAAAATTACCGTTGTGAAATTTCTAGAGGAAGAGAAATTCCCGGCGTTCATCGTAAATATTTTTTAAATAGATTCTTAGTAGTTTATAATACACCGATTTGAGACCGCAAGTTTGTGCACGAGCATATTTTATGAATGTTCTATCAATCTAATATAAATTATACTACTTTTTCCTATAAAAACCACTAAAATCACATTTTACCTCAAAATTACATAAAAATTAAAAAAATGGACTTATTTAATCACCACCAAATTGTGAACGAGTATAGGTAGCTATATTTACAGATTTTACTTTAATTTCTACCAATATTTACATTTTTTATCATTATATTTAACACTTTTATCTAAAAAACTATTTTTTTCATCATTTTTACTCCTTCACAACTGCAAATTAGATAAAAATCTTTAATTTTCAGGATTATTCATTAATAATTTAGTTTTTTATGGTAATACTTCATTCTTTAAATAATTTTGCAGATTCTAGCTTGGACAATAACATCACAGAATATAATCCACATTTATTAATAAATTTAGTTTGTTTATCTAAATATCATAAAACTAATTTTGAATTATGCTAGAGGTGGACTCCAGGGCCATCCTATTTAGAAATATGAATGATAAATGAGTATAGGTAGAGATGAAACACCCTATCTAGTTTAGTTTGTGTAATAGAAGTATTTATAATCTGATTAGTAAAGTTAATGATTATTATTTTTATATTTACTATAAAACACCCTAAAAAATAAACGTAAACATGACAATAGCGAGTTATCGCAACCATCACGTTAACTTACGGTAAACGTTAAGGTCATGTGATCCAATGGAAAATGAATGGGGCCACGTAATTTTAACGTTTACCGTAAGTTAACGTGATGGCTGCGATAACTCGCTAATAGAACGTAACGTAAAACGTAAACGTGAGCATTGAACGTAAAATGTAATTGTGAACGTACTTTACACATACAAAGTATTAATAAAAAAAAATATATTTTTTAAAATAATCTTCCATTTTTTTCTAAATTTATGGTTTTATATATAGCAATCTACTAAAAGTTATATCCATAGCGATGTTGAATATTTTCTAACGCATAGTCAGATGCAGCCGCACAGGTCTATCCCTCCTAGGGGGTTACTCTCGAACTGGAGACTGGAGAAAAGTGATTGTTCCCGAAAATTACGTCAAAATGACGCATCTCTCGAAAGGTTTGTGTAGGTTTTATATGAGAGCCTACGTAATTTTGACGTCATTCCCACAAAACGAACCCTCTCCCTCGTTTCGAGAGTTCAGACTCTATAGTCATCCTAGTCAATTCGAGTACGTACTATCACCACTATCACTAAACAGAGACCAGTGCAGTTACTACAGTTTCTATCAGTTCATTGGTTTGTAGTTTGTACTGTGGTAATACTGGTAATACCACAGAATAACAGAAAGGACAAAAGCCGTTGGCACCTTTGATCTTCTTGTACCCAGTTTCGATGACCTAGCGCCATTTTGTAAAGCTATTCAGCGGTAAATTTTGAATGTTCAATCTATACACAAATAATGTAACTAATACTTTCTTACCAATCAAAATTTCTAAATTGTAAAAAAAATGTTAACTTTTGCATTATAATAAAGAAAAATCTTTTTTTTTGTTTATCTTTCTTACTTGAGATTCACAGAAAAGTAGTGTAATTTATATTAAATTGATAGAAAATTCATGAAATATGCTCGTGCACAAATTTGCGGTCTCAAATCAGTGCATTATATACCGAGTGAGCATTTTCAATCCGGGACATAGGAGATAAGCATGACTAGTCTGAATAATGACATTTTTAATGACATTAAAGCTGAAACACTAACGAATGTGATTAATGGTTTTTATAATAGGTTAGGGTCCTGTTCGGCGCAAAATGGAGGGTTATTTGAATTTTTACTATAATTTATAAGAAAACGTTCAATTTGTTTTTAATCTTTAGTTTGTAATAAAATTATAATACTTAAATTCAATAATTTTTAATATGATTTTAATCAAATATGTCATTATTAAGGGTAGTTATGATAACTTCCTATGTCCCGGATTGAAAATGCTCACTCGGTATATACTATTCTTATAATAGAATTTTTTTTAATTCTACAAAACAAAGATTAATTCGCTGTACGTACTTGATTATCGTTTTGAATCGTTTGAGTTTTTAATTAGAAGCTAAAATGGAAATAAATATGGAATATTGGAGAACGAAATTTTTTACACACATGAAAACTGAACACATCTTAATGAGTTTTGATTTTCTATTTTTTGGCTTTCCATAAGCCAAGGATAATTTTCGCGTTAACAATTAACACCAACAATTAAAACTGAATATATTAAGTCTACATCTGGAATAATAATAATTATAATAAATAGTAAATATGATCAATACTTTGTCGACATAAAAACAACTTATATACTGTTAAATGATAAATACAGTATTTTTTATACTGAAAGATACATTTTGGTCACTACCTATCTACTGAGCAGACAAGAAAAATACAAAAAAATTCACAGCATCGTATTATTCTAAGTAAGCAGCAGAAACTGTGTTGGTGAGACGGGCCATCTTCTTCAGCAAGTACCTTCTTTTACTTCTACATAATCTGAAAAAAAAAAGAAATAAACAATAATAAATGTTCGCATTCATTTTAAACTACGAGGTGGAAGTTATTAAAACGAAATTACCTCTTCTTATTACGTATTTCACATGAAGTTAATATGGAAAATGAGTTTAATTACATAAAATATTAATAAAATTATTTAAAACCAAATAATTTATTAGACTTAAGAGTGTCACTTTATTTGATCTTAATTTGGTATCGCGTTTCTATAATTAATTTTTGTTAAATAATTCAACAATTGAACTTTGATGAAACATAAAAAGCAGATGAATAAATAAGTGCCGACAAAGGAGGTCTTAACTGAATAAATTAGAATAAGTGAAATGGCGATGCATGCCGTCTGCAAAACTTATTGAATTTATTGTCAGTCATTAGTTCGTGAGTTCACTTCTCTTTATCAATTATAACAAAATCATTTATTGAGAGCTATCTAGCATACATTTCTGCATACAGTTACTTTATTAAATTAATTCTAGGAATGATTAAAATTATGTTAATGGCACGCACAATTTAGATTGCTATGCAATTAAGGCCTTTTAAAATGTAATTGTTTAATTCGTTATAAGTTATTTAAAGGTGAAGAATTTTTGAATAACGGAAAAACTTACAAGTTCTAAAACGACATGACGCCACGTAAGCCATACATTGGTTTTCGAAGGTCTTGAGCTCCCCATATTCATCGACGACGCACACAGGACCTTTCCTATCGCAGTCAGGACGTCCCCCGCAGATTCCTTCTCGAAATCCAGCTGGAGCAGCGTGGATGTCGAGTAGTAATATTCCTAAAAGCAGGAGCGCGTTAATTTACATTTTTAATTGAATAAGGTTCTGAGATTCTCATAAAAATCTTTGGTTTGCTAAACACAAATAATAAAATTTAATATTAATTTGATTAAATGTAAATTAATTTTTGTACATATAAATTATTTTATACTGTGCGATCCAATATTATTTACATAAGGGGAGGTTATGAAAAATTAAATCAGAGTTTTAGCTTGATTCGAAATTTTTAGTCTGACATTTGTTTTCTGACTCCTGTCAAATCTGTTAGTTGTTTAAACGTTCTCGAACACTATAGTCATTGGAGTCATTGGTCAACAAGCAATCCCACGGCATTTGAAATTGGTCGTTATCATATTAAAGCGTTTTAACTAACCCTTATGTAGAAGGAAGATTTTCTCTACCGTCGTCAAATGTATCTTGACATTTCAGTTTTGACAGATGGTCAATAAGTTAATTTCATTCAAACTAAGACTTAGGTTTTATTTTTCATAGCCTCCTCTCATCTAAAAAATTTTTGACCGCATAGTACAACTACTCTATATTCTATTCTATATTTTTTGAGCAGTGTAATACTCTTGAAGATCTTTTCAACAAATATCCACGAAAGGAAGTGAACGTTCCACCAAACTTACAGGAAAAGTTGCTTAAACCCAATTAAAGGAAACCATATGTACTGAAATTTTTAATATTGTTGCAGGTCTTAAAGATCGTCGAGAATATGTTTCTTGACAATTCAACTGGTCTTACAAGTATGAAGGTCGTTATCCTTAAGAAGTCTTTTTTAACAACAAAATAAATGAAGCATTAATTTCAGTAGACTTAAATTTATGAAGACGTGGTATAATTTGATCACAATCAGTAGGAGATTGTGTTTGTTCAGATTTATTCATTGTGGTTCATAAACTTTCCCTATTCAACGTATTTATATCTTAAATGAAATTCTTGAATTGATTTGGCAACTTGACCTTTAGGTTTATTGAAATATCTTGATATGATCATTAAATGTAATACCAAAGCTTCTTGCGAAATTTGTTACAGTTTGCTTAAATTGTAGAATTTCCAGACGACGTGTTAGGTTTGTTCCATCAGCAGTTTCTGACTAGTTCGAATTCGAAACCTTCAAATGCATACATTCATCTCTGTACCTTAGAGGTAAAGAATCGTATCTCCAGTTTTTGGTTAAATGCCTTTACATATTTCTTTTCCGGTAGAGTATGTTACTGCCAGTTGTAATGTAAAACATGTTAGTTAAATTAGGTATTTAATAAAATAATCCAGACGTTACATAGCTATTTTATTTCAATATTGTAAAAAAATACTGCATTTTAAAACTTCAAATTTCGTTTTCTCTAAATCTATGATAATGGAGATACGATTCTTTACCTCTGAGATACAGATCTAGTTTTATACTTCACAGCGCTGTTAAAACATATAATTATTTTGGCAGCTGTTTTTGACGGTTCCGAAGCTGCTATTGCAAGAAACCTATTATTAATATTGTTTTAGTGTCAACATACACAACGTGACAATTGTTTGAATTCAAAAGTAGAATTATTATTTTATAACCAAATATATAGGATGTCCACCGAGTGCCGCGGTCTTCTCTACCGTCTATAGCATATAAGATGTAACTCAGTCGGCACTACTTTATATCATCGACAACTTTTGAACTAAAATTTGAACTTGAAATCGGATTGGTTGGATGGAATGTCTTCATTAACAATAACGGACGTACTCAGTTGCAGATAATTATTGTTCATCAATAATTCAATTATACAGGGTGTTTCGTAATTGTACGGCACTAGTTTAGGGATGTCATCTGTAGCCCGAAACAAACAAAAAAGTTCATATAAACATTTACCTCAAACTAATTTATTACTCAGATACTGAGGTATAAATGTGGAAGATTTAACAACAAAACATTCAGAGTAACTGTTCAAAGTGGCGTCCATTTTGTTGAATGCAGCATTCAGCCTTAAGTCACTGTGACACCATAGTGACTTAAGGCACCATCCATTACCTAGACAGTCACCCTATTTATCTTTAACCTTCAATATCTCGATAATAAATTAGTTTGAGACAAATGTTTATATGAACTTTTTTGTTTATTTCGGGCTATACGTGACATTCCTAAACCAGTGCCGTGCAATTACGAAACACCCAGTATTATTGGTCAACTACTAATTTCGCTGAATTGTTCAATTATCTCAACAATTGAAGTGGACCATTTCGAATGAATTGGCTGGTGATAAACACAATAAAACATGTACGCGAGACAATTAATCATGAAAACTGAACACATCTTAATGAGTTTTGATTTTCTATTTTTTGGCTTTCCATAAGCCAAGGATAATTTTCGCGTTAACAATTAACACCAACAATTAAAACTGAATATATTAAGTGTACATCTGGAATAATAATAATTATAATAAATAGTAAATATGATCAATACTTTGTCGACATAAAAACAACTTATATACTGTTAAATGATAAATACAGTATTTTTTATACTGAAAGATACTTTTTTGTTTATTTCGGGCTATACGTGACATTCCTAAACCAGTGCCGTGCAATTACGAAACACCCAGTATTATTGGTCACCTACTAATTTAGCTGAGTTGTTCAATTACCTTCGAATGAATTGGCCTGTGATAAACACAATAAAACATGCAGGCAAGACAACCAAAGATTCCATACAAGAACAAAAAACAATCTCTAGAAGAGATTTCAAGAGAGGATGAAAGATATTGCTCAACAACTTCTTTGTAAGACCGCGAGTACGGGAAAGGTGGTTTATAATTTGATAAAATAAATTTTTCGCCTAAAGCCAATTTTATGATAAATGTATTTTACATGGGAAGTTCGAGAGTTAGGATATCTCAACTTTGACTTCCACTAGACTCTGAAAATGAACATCCTTTTTAAACTTTTACCACTCTTTGTTACCCAAACTTTTTTCAAACCGAATCGAGGAGTAAGAGGCGACTCCTTTGTCAGTAACGTTTCTGGAATTAGCTTAAAAAAAATAGCCAGAAGTCGTTCCGCCCGCTCGCTTCTGACTTGGTATGAATTTTGGCACTTCGTAACCTCAGATTTACTATTTTGGGGTTGTTGAATCTTTCTCCTCTCCTTGTTCGATTTACCGATTATTAAAGGGTTCTCTAAATACTACTTTGAGTATTAAATAAAATTCGGAAGGTTTAACAATTAAAACTTATATTAAAGATAATTAACGAGAACATAGAATATACATGAGAAAAATTTAACAAATTTTAATATCACAAACCAAAACAATTTTTACGACAAACCACATGAAACTAATTACAAAACCAAATATCAAGTAAAATTACAGAGTTAATGATGTCGTAATTTTGTGACTTCTGAACAAAATATAATCCGACTTTACTATAAAGAACTTTATAACAAAATTGATAATAAAACAGATAAAACATAGACAATGCAAAATAACCTGAAAAATATAGCGAAACAAAACTTCGACAAGAATGCAAAAATGCTTTTTGTTAATATTTATCTAACTTTTTAAGCAGCAATGACATTGAGCTCACCGGGGAAGAATCTTAAATGATTTTCTCGTATCCGTATTTTAGGGAACACACTACTGATTTAGATTTACGAGAATGATTTCGTTAGCGAGCGAATTTATTTTAAAATAACTGACACAAAAACTCCACGGAAAGAGCTTCTGTCTTTTCCACCTCGAAACCGAAACAAACTTTGGAAAATTTTAATATTAAAACAAAACCGAACTTGTTTTTCTCTCGCGGCGGCTATTCAAGTTTTCGGCACCACTCTGGCACCAAAGGGGAATTTTTCAAATATCAGCATTATTTCTGAAAAACCCTTGGTTGATTCGAACTTGTAGCGGCGAATTCTTTTTCACGAGATGGCGTACTCGTCTTGCTTTCACCGTTTTTCTCCACGTGTCGCGCGGTCAAGGACAGATATGCCAGCCAAACGGCGTGCTCATGTCCGAATGTTGAATCAATGGGAACGAAAAGCTTTATCACCGCAACCTAATATCGCCTCTGGTTTGAAAGCACGTGCTAGTCTCATAAAGCGATACGTGTTTCCTGTTCTCTGGTTTCTTTCAGGAATAACAGGTATAGCTTAAAAAAAATAATTTCGAAACTTTTTCGTTAACGCATTTTTCGGGCTCTTACATCTTCAAGACTTAATAGGAAAGCATGTCTAAAAGTAAGCTATCAAGGCCTAGCAAATTCTCGAATATTCTTATCAGTTATTAATTTCATTTTCATTTGTTTTTGTTTTCATTGTAAGTGCTGTTACACATTTAAACATTATGTGAAATTATTTAAAATTTGTTATTACTTTAAATGAAACTCTATTTAATTAGACACAGTGGTCCAAGCGGTAGTATATTCAAAAGGTTATGCTATAATTGTTTGTTAAAAGAATAAATAATGAATTCGTTCAATTAATCGATTATTTTAAACAATACGATTAAACAAATGCTCAATTATTTATTGCTTAGTTGATTGTTTTCAAGTGATCCATTTTTACTCTAATTTTTCACTTATTCTTCCAAGTTTGATTGACCTATTAAGTTAATTGGCTAATCAAGTTGGCCTAATTATTAAATATATTGTAGTCTCTATAACGTGAACGAAAGCGTCTAAATGCATTTATATCAGTGTTTATGGTTTGCAACAGCTGTTCGTTTGATCCAATCGCAACATTACGCGTTTAGATTCAAAGATGGATGTTCTCTTGCAAACGGATCAATCCCCACTTTTCGTGGAATTTCAATCCGGATCGGTAATCCCCTTTACCCTTTCGATCTTCCTATTATCACGGTTGGATTGGATTCAAGTGCATTCAGATGTGGTGTGTTCTGTTGCAATAATCCAGATCCAAAACGGACAACAAAAAAAAAAACTCTTCGAATCACGATTCAAACTGTACGGATCATGATTCAAACTTTCTAGCGAAAGAAAGCAGCTAATTTGTCGTTCACGTTTTACAACAGGCAGAGTATCCAAACAAGGTGTTCACATTTAGGGTCATCGCGATCATGTTATGGGAGATTCACGTTAATAATTGATTGTTAGAAATTGATTCTTTTTGTGTAATTATATTAATATTATTTTCTAGTAATCTACTGTTTTCGATTCTTGGACTTTCCTTCTATTCTACATATTACGATATACTGGGTGATCTATGACGTCGGGGAAATACTTCACCGGTTGATTCCTATGAGTAATTCAAACAAAAAAACTTCTAATAAACATGTGTTCGATAATGCTTTTTAACGGAAGTGTAACCCTTCAAAGTTTATTACATGTTGAATGTTTACAATTTCAAGACGATGTTAAGATACTAATTTTTGTTTTCATAGGTAACAAACGAAATACGAAGTAAGCCTACTGCTATTGCTTTGATTGCTTGACGTTATATGTTATAAACTTTAAAGGGTTACACTTCCGTTAAAAAGCATTATCGGACACATGTTCATTAGAAGTTTTTTGTTTGAATTCCTCATAGGAATCAACCGGTGAAGTTATTCCCCGACGTCATAGATCACCCTGTATTTATAGCATAAAAGTGAAACATTAATGAATAAAGCTGTCGATTAATTTTTTAATTGATCGATTAGTTGACTCTCAAATCTGCACAAAATCGACTTTTCAGCACACGTACAGCTGCTTGCAGAAAAATCGAACACATCGAAAAAGTCAAAGATGCAAAATCATACGTACAATTTTTTGACAATGGAAATCAGTCTCTTTCAAGTCTGAAATCTTATTTTTTTAAACAGGTTATATTTGTCAATAAAAATAAGAATTTTAAAACTAGAATTTCAAATAACATTTCTGTTACCTTTAAACATTTGTTTTTAGCAAATTATAATGTTGGAATAAGTCTGTGTTGACCAACTTCCTCTTATTTAGAAGGAATTAGAACTTTGTCTCTTTCAATTAACCGCTGTCACGTTGACATCAACAATGACACTGACACGAACGAATTAAACCAAAGAAAATTAAGTATACTCGGTTTCTTTTTGGAAGTCAACTGTACATACAAATTTTTCTTGTTATTAAGCTTTATGAATATGTAGTTCTCTTAAGATTTGTTAAAATGGATTTGGATATAGGTTTGGGTTACAACTAATTAACGGATCAACACCTATTTTACTGAACTAAAATATTTACTTTATTGACCACTACGATAAAAAAAAAACAATAAATATTGTTTAGTGACGACATGGAACGAGCAAATTTTACAAACACATTTTTAATAATATCGTCATTGGTTGTGGGTTTTGTGAAGCAAATTCGGAACATTATCACGTTTTCGCGTGATAAAGATGTGCAAATATTTTTTTACTAACGAGCATCACGTTTTACTGTTACCCGTTATATTTTTTTAACTAATATATACATAGGTATATTTCTATTTTTAGAATTGTAATTAAGGCAAACAAAAATCAAAATTGTCTGTAGATACATAATCATTAAATTAATTTATCAAAAAATTAACAAGAACTAAACAAATAACTTAGGCCCAATGCATAAACGCAAAATAAATTTACTGTACAGTTTAATGCCTTAAGCCCGGTATTTTAGTCATAGTTTAACTTTAATCTTCAGTTTATTCCTATAGTAACAATTATAAAAACAACTGTTCCTATGGAAATAAACTGAAGATTGAAGTTAAATTGTAATTGAAATATCGGGCCTTAACAATTATTACTAAGGCGTTAAACTATACAGTTTGTTACATGTTGCTTTTATTTTTAAATTTAACAATTATTTATTATTGGTAAGTAGTCAAACGAATAGACCTTTAGTCTTGGAGTCTTTAAAAATAATTGAAATTACTCGGAAATACTGACTTAATGTTGATGTTTACACACATATAATTTATGCTGTGTAATACCTCGCAAAAACAAGGATCACTCGTGACTAAACAATTCTGATCTAATACATAATAAATACTCGAAATTTTTGGCACGCTTCAGAGACAAATGAAAACACTGTGTTATTCAGGAAATGCTTGAAAAACAAAGCTAATTCTAAATTACGATAGATTATGTTTATAGTAGGGAATACACAATCCAACATGTCTTAACACATGTACGCGCGTACATGTTCGCCGAACATCAACGTCACATAGTACCATACTACACACAATCGAACTTGTCTTAAGACATCATAGTCCAGTTATCAACCAAGGCGATGTCCGAAGAGTTATGTTTGGTGCCAGTGGCGTGCGCTATTACAATAAAACAAAAATACAAAAAAAATAAATAAATAAAGCTGTGATAAGTCCCCAGCTTAATAGTTCCAATTGCAGGATCTGCCACCACACATTGCCGGAAAGTTATTTATTAAAAATGGTTGTTTCGAGGTGCTGTGGAAAAGTTTATGCACGACGCCGACGTACTGCATTGAATAAATCCGTGGCGAACATGTGCGTTTGGCAACCACACGGTCGAACATGTACGTGCAAACATCAACGTACGCACTTGTTTTCAGGAAAACCAGAAAACAAGTTCAACGGACTCTTTGTATGTGCGTACATGTTCGAAGCGTTTTTCGGGCCAACACACGCACGTTGATGTTCGACGAACATGTACGCGCATACATGTGTTAAGACATGTGGGGTCGTGTATTCTCTACTTATGGAAATGTTGTTGACGTAAATAAGTAATGTGTTTTAAACAGTTCCATTAGTTTTACCTAAATCTGTAAATTGTGATAATTAGTCTGTGATACTGTAATTTCAAATAGTAATATATTTTTTTCTTATTTTGAGGTACAACTAAACCAGTGAGAATCGCGAAACATGCTGAGAGATTGTCGAAGTCATAAGGAACAACACATTCTTTAAAATTTCTTCATTCCCCATACAGACCAAAAATCCAACAATAAGTAATTGCAAAAAAATACATGTAACATATTGTTACGAATTTGGAATCGTCGTTTGATTTAAAAACACTCTAAAGTCCACATAACAGAAACACAAAAATAACGAGCTTCTATAGGTAACTTAAACTTTCTACTGATCGCAATATCGCTAAATAACAACAGATTCAAATTGCCCGCCAGATTCCGCCTTTATAGTACAGGGTTGTGTTCATAAACTATTCCTTCGAGTGCACCCTGGGTGTATAATCGCATCTTTCTCACTCACAATTTTTCATTTATTTTGCGTCTCGCTCATCAGTTTTAAGAAGTCTAGTGTTTACATGATTTCCATGACAACGGTGTGTACAAGGGTGTACAAAATGCGTTTGTTGCTATGGAAACACACGCCTGATTTAGTTCTTTATGATACTTATATGAGAAACAAAATATATAAACTCATTTATGCAAGAGAGATCACAATATTACCCGAGAGTGACCCTAGAGTGTAGTTTATGAACACAACCCAGATGCTTCTATTCTCGAATATTTTGGCAAACACATGGAACCATCTAGCGTTGAATTCGAAACTTTCTAGAATAATCTAGAATAATCCTAAAGCTGACTCGAGGGTAACAATATAACACATAAGGCAAATGGGGGACTTCTACATATTAGTAGTATTCCTTTCACAAACTGGAACAGTTCTGAACAGCACAGGACAGTTTAATGAACAATCGCAATTACAGTTCATGACATAAGCTTCACAGAAAAACTCATTATTTTATTTGTGGTTTCCAACACAGGTTTCCAAACAAAAAATAATTTACGACATCGCGGATTCACTTTTAAGTAGTGAGATTTGGATGCATTCGACATTCATAGTTTTGAAGAAGGTCTGTAAGCGTCATGCTTGAAACTCTTGAAATTCAGCTCCGTATCTAAAGTGACACTAAAAACCCCAATTGTACAATTTCAGTTCAACTATAGGCCAAAGCTTAAATCCTTAACAACAATTGTTGAAATAAGCCTTACACGATACAAAATAAAAAACTTGGATCATCAGTAAAACGTAGACATTAAAGTTGGCAGAAGTAATTGATGAAAAGAAAGAATGACAATGGTCCTAAATTACGACCTAGGAGTATTCCTGAACGAGCACTGTGATAATGTAAAATGTAATCATTATAAGTGATAGACTGAACTCTGAAATAAAATATTTCGATAGAACAAGTTCGTTGTATTATCACTGTGTAAAATATTTGCACAACTATGAAGCTTTTGATAGCAACCGGAAATGCCTAGCAAATTAATTCGATTCGTCTGTGAGAGTGACAACTACGAAAACTGTTTAGCGCCAGTTATAAATAAGTTTCTTGCGAAATTGACGCTTCCACATATCAACAGTGAAACTTGCACAAGAGTTTACATAAAACATTGCGCCAAAAACTCCGCGTTTGATAAAGTTCTTGTAATTATATTATTAACAGACGCAGTTAATTCCAAGCATTATGAATTCCAAGCATTTTGTATCAATGAAATTTTATTACTTTGTTTGCAACGCCAAGTTACGTGTTAAAAGTTTACTTCCGAGTAACTAACATTATCCATGTATGTATAGGATGTCAAAGAAAAGGGTTAAATATTTTAATTATCACGTACTATATGCCGAGCGTTCTAGAAAAAAATAAAATATTTTAAGTGTATGATATAACCAAAAATGAGATAAAAGAAATATTACTATTCATTGATTATTTTGATCCTTCGACTAGCCTTCCAAATTTTCGCACATTTTGTAAGTCGTTAGGTCCATTCTTTTATATAGGCTGTTTCAATGATGATGCACCAAACTAGGGGACACTTTTCTGACATTATTTGGAACAAAATATTTTAAAACAATTTTGCAATCTAAGTTGAAATTTGCATTATTTGGAGTCGACGTTCTTGGAAATACAGTAGAGTCTCGATACAGTGAACTAATTGATAAACGGCTTTGTCACTCCACCGAGGTAGTTCACTGTTTAGAGTGCAGATAAAAACACATAACAGTGATACTTACAGTGTGGTATTACTTTATTTATTATTATTATGTTATTACGCTTTCGGGGAAGTCCCTATGTATGTACTGTTTGTGGAACTCACTCTAGCGAGGCACAATTTGTTCACTGTTTAGAGGTTAATGTATATTTTTGTGTTCACTGCAGTGGATAGTCCACTATATGGTATGTTCACTATATCGAGACTCTACTGTACTGTAGTAATTTAAATTTGTGCCACTGTGAAACAAGACGAGTGATTTAAATTGTTTTATGAATGTCACACAGCTGCAAGAAGGCAATAAGTATCTATCGTATGGGTGGCTTTTAATTCTGCCCTTGTCCGAAAGACGTGTTAAAAGTGACAACATTGAAAGAATGTGCATTTAACGTGCATTTTGAGATATTCTGATAAACGTTTGTTAATGCGAAATTCGTTGATGATAAGGAAACCTTTCTGCATAGAGACGTGCTTCGAATCGCGCATTTCCTCTAGGTTCTCCCTATAAAATATACATGTCTCCGTATTCTTGAAACGTAAAATCGCCCATCGCAAACATTTATGATGACACATACACAAACACACTTACATACACTAATAAACTGTTAAAAATGAAAATTACAGGCTACGCCAAATTCATACGAATCTTGCTTCGCTTCCAACGTTACTCTTTATTAAAATCTAAAAATCATTCAATAACCAGAACGGACTAAATGTGTTTCATCACATCATCTGAGGCGATATTTTATGAGGCAATAATAGTAGATTATACATCAAGGGAATGAAGTACCCCAAGTGTAGTTTGTAGCTTGAGGGCGCAGCCCGAGGGTTCTAGAAAACACTGAGGGGAAAAGTCATTCACTCCCTAGGTGTATATGTAAGCTATTTTTTGTACGATCCAACGATTTTAATTGAGAAAAGATTAAAGTTTTTAAATTATTTTTAACTGTCGACATTCTTATTTTACGAAGACAAAAATCACATCGGTTCTGATGGATGGCAAATGGAATATAAAATTGGCCATGTCTTTTTTGCCCAAGGGAGTAAAACAGCCACTTTAATCCCTCAAATTAGGGAGTAAAGTTGCTCATTATATAGAGGTCGTGCAAAAAACAATAAACCGATTCTTTTGTCGGAGGCTAAGGCAGGTTAAGGATTCCGATCGACCTCATCTAGGGTACGTTTAAAAAATATACGATTCTCCTTTCTCAAAATCTTATCGTTAAAAAAACTTAAGCGAAACTTTTTATTTCTTTTGTCGATATGTAACGATTTACCGAGTTTGGTGGCTCTTCATTGAAATAGCCTGTATATCTAAATATTAAATTTATGTTTAATCTAAATTCAGTTTAATTATGTTTTCATCCCATTAATTTGTTTCAATTTTAAATTTTAGTTTAAAAAATCATTTTCATTTAAACGGGTAATAACTTCAACCACATTGACATAGTTTAATTAGAACACTTGTTTTAATTGTCCTTTTGACTAATCGTTGCTTAAAACAAATGAGTTTCGAATTACATACTAAATATTTTTGGAACAAATGCCTTGTCTTGTACAAAGTGTCGCAATATTTGAAAAAAGAAAATGGTCGTTGTGTTCGAATTTTTTGTATTTTTGTGTTGGTCCAAACTATTGCATTTACATATATGTATATCAAACTAATTAGTTAATCAAAATTGAAACAGTGTTCTTAAAATTACACATTCGATTCGATTTCGATTCGAAATTTATGGCACCCCTAATTTAAGTCAATATAAAATGGGACTTTGTTTGAGATAAAATCGATTTCAAATATCAAAGAAAAGTCCAAGCTACTGCATTTACCTATATCAATCTAATCAACTAACCAAAATTGAAACAACTAACTTACAATTACACATTCGATTCGTTTTCGATTCGAAATTGATGGCACCCCTAACTTAAGTCAATATAAACTGCGACTTTGTTTGAGATAAAATCAATTTCAAATTAAAAAAAGTCTAAACTACTGCATTTATAGATATCAACTTAATCAACTAATCAAAATTGGAACATCTAACTTAAAATTACACCTAAAATTCGATTCGATTTCGATTCGAAGCTTATGTTACCCTTAACTTAAGTCAACGGAAAACGCAGCTTTGTTTCGAGATAAAATCGATTTCAAATTTAAAAGTAAAACCAAAAAATACGTACCCAAAACGAAAACAACCAATATATTCATATTCAGCCGAACTTGTCCGTATAAAACCACCGCGAGTCCACCTCAAGAATTGACCGAATTACAATGATTTAGAACCAAACTGCAATGAAATTCCGGTACTTTGGGACGATCACGTGACGACGAACGCTTAACAGCTAACAAATCAATTTGTGCCAATGGATCTCGCGCTCGAATTGCGTACATTATCCTCCTCAGACAAGTGGGAAAGCAAAACGACGCTCTGACGTAACATTCGAAATCAGATCAAGGATGGATACGAACGAAGAATTATTAATTATTGTGATAAGGGTTCGATTTGGTTTTCCTTTTGCAAATTAGACCTAATCGTTGGCCTTGATTCTCGATTTTACATCAAAATCTAATCGTGAAGTATTTTTTTCATAATTTTGAAGACGTCTGGATAATTGACTTCGTTATTCGACGTGCTATATTTAGAAGCGACTGCGTAAATTTAGATTTAATTGTATCTCTAATAACCCAGAATTTATTAAGTGAAACGCTGGCTCGCTTATCTAATTGAGATATGATTTATATGCATGTATACTGAAGACCACACATTGAAGATTGACGATTATTGTAATATGAAATATTGTTTTCTTTTTTGTCAGTTATGCTACAAAGTATACCCAAATTATTTTTGGACGAATTAGAAACACTGCAAATTGGAAAACGATGCCTACATCAAAGCTATACTATTCTAAGAATACATTTTCTAGACCATTGAAATACATGTTGCAGAATTTTCTCTCTATTCTAAAATTACACCATGAATTGTACCTCCAGAAAACTTTCTTTCAGTTCAAAGTATTCCATTAACCCTATCTATTGTAAATCACATGTCAAAGGGTTTTCGACTCATTACTCCAGAGAACTCTCAAGGTATTCTAGGGATGTTCAGAATCGAATCGATTTAAAATTGAATCGATTCTTTGCAAGCGATGCATCGAAAGAATCGAATCGATTCTACATGTTCAAATGGAATCGATTCAATTGAATCGTTTGTGTGGAATCGATTCAGATGAATCGATTCCATTTAAACACGTAGAATCGATTCGATTCTTTCGATGCATCGCTTGCAAAGAATCGATTCAACTATAAATCGATTCGATTCTGAACATCCCTAGGGTATTCCCATATTGTTTTTATCTCATGTAATAGTAGAGGACGGAGATACTGTGAGTGTGTTCCAAATAACGAATCGAAAGTGCTATTAGTTTTGAAAACAATGCTGACATTTTCTTTCAAAACGATTATTTTAGTTTTGGATTGTACTGAATTTAATTGAATTTAAATGTAAAAAAAAAATCTTGGATAAAATTATATTCGTCTACAACTAATGAATAATGTTAGGATTTTCTTTGACCACATAGTCGCGATATCGCACGACTGGGTTTTGACCTCTTCTTTTAAATAAAATAAAATCACCAATTACATCAATGATTTGAATGCTAGTACGGGATCAAATCTGGATGAAGGCTTTAATAAAAGAAGGGGAACATGCTTGTTTTGGTAAATTAGTTTAGAGCCGTCAAAATCATTTACTTATAAAATCCATTTTTTTCTGCTGTTGACAATTGATTCTCACCGTTCAGAACAATTCGGGAAGTATCTATAGCTACAGCAAACCCAACGTCATCAGATTTCTTTAGAAGATAAGAATTGTAGTAAGTAATCTAGACCTAGTAATTTCTGCTTTGCTTTTATTGCTTCAGAGCAATTGAAAATGAAATATTCAGAGCAAAGAAGTGAATAATAAATATTTGACCAGTCAAAAAAAGATCCCTTTTTGGTAAAATATCTCAGAAAATAAAATGAAAAAACTAACTATTAGAAAAGATTTAGAATAACAACCATGAAGTAAGAGATGTAAGGAAAGATCAAAATCAAGATGGATTGATGAAGTGGAAGAAGATAAGAATAGAAAAGGGAATGGGGAAACCAAAAGTGATCCATCTCAGCAAAGAATCCTAATGGATGAAAGTCCATCTGGAGTGATAAGCTAACTTCTTATTATTATTACTAGTGGAAAAGCAACTGCGATATTTAATAACATCTAGGGAAATGCATCAAGTATTCGAGTTTTTTTTTAGTGGTTATTCACTTTCGTAAGTGAGATGTACGACAAAATAAAACTAAAATTAAGTGAACAGTGCACATTAACACATTCAAAAAACTAATTTGAAATATCACTTAAATAGTGACCTTCATTATTACGCCACCAGAACAACCCGACATATCCACCAATATCAGTAATTCTCAAACAGTGACAATTTTTTATGTTATTCATTTTAAGTCGTTTAAGACACGTAACACCAATCATTAATTACTCAGACAAATCAAATTGCATTTACTTAATTTTCAAATGCGTTTCTTACAAATCGCCCTGAAACTTGCATCACCCATTCTATTTATTTTTAGTTGAACGTACGCACGACAATGACTATTTAAAGCAGCCACTGACGTTTTAAATGATCCTCGGCGCCGATGTTAATTAAGTGATTGACTGACGAATTAGTGTAACACTAACAACTTCACGCCAGTTCGCGATTTTTTCTTTCATTGTTAAACAAACGGAGCTGCTTCGAGAATTTTGAACCGACGTAGTTTCCGCATCAGATTTTCTTGGAAGAACTTTCTAAATTAGATTGATTGGAAAAGTGAAGGAAAAGTTCCTCGAAACGCTTTAAAAAAACTCGTACAGTCGCGAACATAGAAAACGGAACGTGCCTTGAAGCTAAAATGCTCAAAATCAGGCTGTGTGGCCCTACTTTTCGATTTCAGAAAAATGTAATCATCGCTCGCTGTGATGTCTTTATTATGTTTATTATTACATTATAACTTAAGCTATTATAAGATGGCCAACGTTTAGAAATGTCGCGTCGTTTAATGTTTTACCTTGCCTCATATAGAGAGTTCATAAATATTTGAACGACATTTGAACTGCGTATTCAACAATTTGCACTAAATATTGAAATAACCGTGGGCGGCACATGGAGAAATTTACAAAAGAATAATTAATGAATTAATGATAGAACAAGAAATTACAAACTAAGTAATTTTAAGGTATTAATTTATTCTAGTATTTAGAATAAGTTTTCTTTGTTCAGTTGTATGTACATATATTAATCGATTTGCCCATTTTTGTCAATACTGAGCACTGATACTATTGATGGAATATGAACGTGTCACATGTAATAGGAACACTAATGATTTAAGATTATTTTATTTTATTTATTATTAAAATTATAAAAATATCAAATTCAAACGTATGTGTGTATTTCATTCATTTAAATGAACGTAGTGTATATTTGCTCTTCAATTTAATGTTATAGAAACTACTATATTTTCAGAATTTTCCAGAATTATTACGTAAATTGCTTCAAAAATAAAAATCTAAAAGAAAAGTACAGAAAAGCAAAATGAAGTGAAAAGTTTCATAAAAAATTTTCGATTTTTCCGAATTCCACTTAAAAAAATTCATTTACGTTTTAATTGCCATACTTGCAATTTTTACTGCGGTAGTTGAACCTTAAAGCACGCGATACATGCGAGACATTGTCCCATTAATATTTAAATTATTGTTTTTTGCTGACGATTATCTGTTTAATTACCATTTTTGAATAATAACTAGCACATAATTTGCAATGAGTTCGCACATTAAAATAAACTGCAGTTGTTTGAGTTGAGCCATACTTATTATCAACAAGGAACGGATTTTATTTGCAAAATAAACTTTGAGAACTCTGAGGGTCCAAATACATGGACAACTTTTAGCAATTCACGTCCACCACTAAAAGCTGAAGTGTATGTGACGGAACTCAGCCGGATCACTAAAGTATTTCGTATATCAGGCAAAAAAGTCAGGTGGTGGTTCTCATATCAATCGTATGTTAAGGAAATATGAACATCTTACTAGCGTCCACTTCAACTGTTAAAAGTGGTCGACTTCGATTTCAAAAAGTGGCCCGCATATTTGGACCTTTATATCCCGAAAAACGCCACTTATGAGTGTACCCTCGTAATAAGAAATTGTATGAAATTTGAATCTCGTAATCGTTAAGATTTGACTTAATTAAAGCAACGGCATAGTATTAATTACAAAAAAAAGTTTCAAAGTTTCAACAATGTTTAATAGTGCAATAGTCTATTAAACATAGGTTTGTTTGAAACTTTTTTTTGTAATTTGCTTTAATTAAGTCAAATCTTAAAGATTTATAAGATTTCAATTACATACAAGTTCTTATTACGAGTGTACACTCATAGATGGCGTTGCATAAATTTTACTTGGCAACAATAGCTGCACTAGTGTATATTCGGTGCATCTTCATCTCTTATTATCACATGAAGTTAAAATGAGATGAGAATATACTGAGTGCGCATTAGTGCAGATATTGGAACACGTTATAAATAAAATTACACGACATTGATACCAGCGGCTGAAACCTCCAGTGTGTTCAGAATCATTGCCTCCAAGAGCGTCTTGGGCATTAATCGCGTCTTTCTCGATCACGATTTTATCATATTTTGCGTCTCGCTCATTCGTCTTAAAACGTCTTGTGTTTACATTGTTTCCATGACAACGGGTGCATTTTTCACATCCCACTTGTAAGTAGGACGCTTAGAGTGCGCCCATTGCCATGGAAACAATAGGTATATTCGTTTTAGATGACTTGGACTGCTCCAAGTCACCTACGTCAACGAAATGTGCATTCGTTTTAGATTTTCGGCCTGCCGGATTTGACATTAACATATTCTTTTAATTGCCACTACGGCAACGCTGGTGTTGACGTAATGCGCACCTACTCGAGAGTAGGGTCTAGTTGCGTCAGCCGCAACTTAACCTTAATTTTTAGATTTATTTCAGTTGTTTGTTACTACGGATTACGGATATCACATATATAGTGCGATTTATGTATATGTTCGTTGCCAAAACATTCCCGATGTAATATGTTCATAAGTAAATACAAAATTTTATGCCCGAATTCATAATGCTTTCTTGAGATTTCCTTAAATAAAACTAGCATAGGCCATTTTGCTCATAATAATGAATAATACAAAGCTGTAATATAAAAATGAGTTTAATATGTTAAATTAGTGAGGTTACATAGTTATTAATATCATCTTGTCAACACAAAATCTATTCGTTTTAGACCAATTTCTGGTACAACCACAACTTGACCTATATGTGCACTAATTACTTGACGATGACGTTATTGTGGCAAACCCAGGATTTCTAAAACGAATATACCTAATGTAAACACAAGATTTTTAAAACGGATGAGCGAGACGCAAAATATGTTAAAAATCGTGATCGAGAAAGACGCGATTAACGCCCAAGACGCTCTCGGAGATAATAGGTTCGTTCGTTTTGACTGCACTTTCTACACTTTTAACACCTTCACTCTATTTTTCTCACTCCTACTTATGTCATTTTATATACATCGCATTCTCTCAGGAACGGTTGGTGCAAAAAGTGTAGAAAAGTGCAGTCAAAACGAACAGACCTGTAGATTCTGAAAACACTCCAGGTGGCTTCAAACAGTACGCAGGCGCGAATGTCGGCAGTTCTTTTAAATTTGAAAGAAAAATGATTATCAAAACCAAAACAAAAATAGAGAAATACAGCAGATTATTTCAAAATTGATTTAAAAAAATCGCTTTAAAAAACAAATTAACTGAAATTAATTTAACAGCCTGCGAAAATAATCTTCTCACAATTTTTTTATGAAAATCTGACAAAGAGAAATTTTAGAACGGTGACCACCGGTGTAATGATTCGTCGACACCAGCCGGCGTCAGATTGTCTCTTGCGCCACAGCCGTCTAGTCGACGCGCCTTAGGCGACAGCCTAGAGAATTCTGACGGCGGAATAAACTAGACTAGACAGTCCGTCGCCTCCCAGAATGTTCGCGAAAACCAACCCCGGCTTATAAAGCACGCGACCGGGGATGAGAAGGGGATTCGGCATCAACAGTACGGCATTAGAAGTTCGCGTGAGATTGTTAAAATAAATCAGACTTAAGCTTGTAAATAAATTATTGTAATTTATAAATAAATTAGTGTTACTTTTAAATAAATTAGTTTATTAACTATTTCGTGTTTTGTTTTAAAACAAAAATTAATAGAACCCGTAATATCGTTACAATAGTTTTCTAGAAATAAGAATTTTACAAAGACGATATTAAAACAACTAAGAAGTTTACTTAAGAATTTAAAAATTAATTCAACGAAAAAATTTATCACACAAATGGTGACATTGAAAAAACTATAATGCATAGTACCACGCGATAGAGATATTAAATAAATTTTCTAAAAAAATGTTTCAAACTTTAACCTCCTGTATCTTGAAAACAAAAGGCAATCGGATATTAGTGTATAAGACCTTTTTTATTGTTTTATGGTGCTTTATCGCGTGATACCATGCATAGTAGTTTTTTCAGTGTCACCCGGCATAATACATACAAAAATTAATTCGACGAGAAGAAACCAAAGAGAAACTGACACAAACACCTATAAAATGTAGAATTGTATGAACTAAAAACAAAAGAAGATTGTCGTTCGGCTGGAATCAGGGCCGGCCTTCTAAATGACGGGGCCCGGGTGCAGTAAGAACTGAGGGCCCATTTTTTAAAGCAAAGTGTTATGGTATGGAGTACGGGAGCCAGGGCCGTTAACCAGGAGGTAACGAAGGTGGCACTTGCTACAGGCACAAGCAGAACAGGAACGTCTAGTGGATTTAATTTTAATTTGTTTCGGCTTCCTGTCTCAAAATCCTTTAAGCATAGGCGTTACTTTTGAGACACCATGTACATCAGTTTATTTTATTCCGTTTTTTTTAATATACAGGGTGTTTCCTAACATTTGCTCTGATTACTGTAGAAACTGAATATTTTTATGATTGTAATACCGAGCTATTTTTCTAATAATAATCGGTTAGTATTTGGTAAAAAATGCAAGAGATATTTTTTGTTGTGCATTGTTAGGAACATTAGAAAATAATAAAAAATACTCTTTGAAGTTTTACTTTTACACCCTGTACCTCGGAATATAAGCGTTTCCGTTCGGTCTTAATTTAATTTTGTTTCTCTCTACTTTTGTTCAAAACATTTTGTTTTTGTCTTTCGTAGAAGGCAGCAAAAAAAATATTTCTTAATTCCACTAGAATTCCATTTGTTCTTCTTTCAAATGTTATTTGCTGTGAGTGTTTCTCCCAATCTCAATTTAAATAGAAAGTTTAGTTTTTTTTCCTTTTTTATCCACTGTTACAATTTTCGCTTTTAGTTTATTTTTTACATTCTGCACTTATCATGTTCCCCATTTTGATGGTAAGTTCTCTGTCTATTAGAACCTGGTTTATTATTGGAATAATATAAATGTTAAAAAAGCAAACACCTATAAATAAATGGACCCATTTGCAGTTATTATAGATGTATCATTGTGTAAACTGGTCAACTGATAAGAATCTGAATTTTGGTGCACCGAAAGTAAAAATTAAATAAAAATTGATACGGCACATATTACCCTTTTTAGCATCGCCTACGAATTTAATATCCTTTTTCGCGATTAAAACTAACCGTCGCTTTTTATCTTCGCATAAATAATTAGGGCGCAAGTGGGGCGCCCATATTTAGGGAGTATTTTTACGTGTTCGCCAGAAAGTACCGTGTTGCTTTAGTACTACTACAAAATGAAGTCCATCGGTACGTTGATATTAATTGGAATTTTAAGTAAGTTTCACATTTTACATAGGTATTTTATATCGCATTTACATAGGGAAAACTTTCAATGACTTTAATATGTGATTTAAGTTTTTAAATTCAAACTGTGAACTTGAAGTGATTCTTGTTTTATATCTTTCCGAATTTATATTTAAATTAAAATAAATCAAGATCCCGTTTTAGTTATTTAAAAACATAACATGTTCGTCGATTTTTATTCTATTTTTATTTTCATTCAAAATGATGAATTTTTGATTAATTAATTTTGATGTGTATGTGAACAATGTTATTCATTTCATAGCTTTTTGATACTTCATGGTTTACTAAAATGGACAGAAGTTCCTCTTCCTCAAGCTACACACACATAAAACTCTGGAGTTCCCTCGCGTCTGGCGTTCCCTCGCGTCCATCCGTTTTTGGTGTTAGAATAAACGGAGTTAGGACGTTTAACTTTAGAAAGTGTTAACGTTGTTTACAAAATTAGCATTTTAATCCTTGCGGTAGTTATTTCTATCTTCCAAAGAGTTAATATAGTATCATATATTAATATAATTTTTTAACACCTATTTTTATACGCAATTTAATCAGTATAAGATTATAATATCACTAAATATGATGACCTTTACAACTTTTCAGGTAAAACTGTATCTGTATTTTATAACACCGATTAGGGGGATAATAATTTATCCCAAAAATGTGTGCAGGGAAATCGAAATTGATTGTCCTGGTCCTACAATACTTTTCGTGAGCTTGATATCAATATTTACATCAATCACATGAAGGTCAGAACGAAAAGTGGTGCGTGTATAGAAAGAACATTCATGAAACCAGTGTTGTAACAGATACATTTTTCAAAGTATCTAGATTCAGATACGGATACTTACCCTAATTTGTAACTCGTTACAGTTACATATACTTCTTTTTAAAAGTAACTAGATCCAGATACAGATATACTATATATGTATCTAGATATCTTTTAGATATATACATACATAAATGTGTTACATAATAATAAAAATAATAATTTCAATTAAAAAGAAAACGGACAAAGTATCAAAGTTTGAAACTGAAAAATGTCAAACAGAAGGAACAATTATCGTTTTATGACATTAACAAAATTACACTGAAAAGTAGTACAAAACATCAGACAAATTCACAAGTTCAAAGTAGATTAGGTTGCATATATTCTTCTACTAAATATGGCTCCAAAGTTAATAGTAGTCAATTCGTTTTAGAAATCCTGGGTTTGCCACAATAACATCATCGTCAAGTAATTAGTGCACATATAGGTCAAGTTGTGGTTGCACCAGAAATTGGTCTAAAACGAATAGATTCTGTGTTGACAAGTTGATATTAATAACTACATAACCTCATTAATTTAACAAATATAAAATTTATTTTTATAATAAGACTTTGTATTATTATGAGCACGATGGCCCACGCGGGTTTTATTTAAAGAGGCCTCAAGAAAGTACTATGAATTCGAGCATAAGAGAATTTTATATTTACTTTTGAACATATACAGTGGGAATGTTTTGGCAGCGAACATATACATAAATCGCACTACAATTTGATATCCATAGTAACAAATAACTGAAGTAAAACTAAAAATAAAGGTTAACCTGAAGCTGGCGCAAGTAGATCCTACTCTCGATTAGGTGCGCATTACGTCGTTAAATGTCATTACAGCATTGCCGTAGTGGCATTTAAAACGAATATGTCAATGTCAAATCCGGCAGGCCGAAAATCTAAAACGAATACACATTTAATTGACGTAAGTGACTTGGAGCAGTCCAAGTCATCTAAGGCCCGATTTTCTCATCTCCAACTAACTTTATCTGGCGATTAATTCCTATAGTAACGATTGTGATCACAATTGTTACTATGGGAATAAACTGTCAGATAAAGTTATTTGGAGATGAAAAGACCGGGCCTCAAAAGAATATACTTAATATAATACGTATTTCCGTGCGAAAACTCTACTGCTGGTTAAGCTACGTACTCAGTTAAGCATATGATGTTTTGCGGCTTTCGTGCAGCATTTGTGATAGGCTCATTCAAAATTAGAGCCAATCACAAATGCTGTACGAGAACCGTAAAATATTATCCGCTTAGCTGAGTAGGTAGCTTTACTGATATACGTTGTAGAAGTTTATTATAAAAAGACATTCCATAATATAAAGGAGATTTTTCCATTAACGTTTAGCCAATGTTTTGGAAAACTGTACTTTTAATTTCTTGTAACATAAGCTGCATTCGTTTATTCAGCTCCGTTTACTCTATTTACACTTTTCGCACTTTTATCTCACTCTTACTTGTATTAAAACTTATTCGCTCTCACTCTAATTTTACTCCATCCCTGCACCGTGTGAATAAACGAACTCAGCTATAGTGTAAGATGGCATTTTTATTTTTATTTAAAAAATGTATCTATGTATCTAAATGCTCAGATACATACATAAATGTAACTAAATACAGTTACAGATTTCAAGTACTACAATGTAACTAGTTACAGATACAGATACTGTATCTAAATACTTGTAACTAGATATGTTACAACACTGCATGAAACTTACATCCAAACCTAACCTACTTAATAAAGACCATAATTATTGTTTAATCAGATTGCTATTACCATGAAATAAACCATTTTTCATTTTTCATGAATGACCGGTAATGAATGAACTGTCAACAAAATCTTGGAATATCTAGTAACTTTCCCAGATCTCCCAATGTTGCTAACTTCATTTTAATAATTGGATGAAAACATCAGGTTGTTCGTTTGCGAGCGGTTGGTGCAAAAAGTGTAGAAAAGTGCAGAACAAACCAACAGACCTGTCGATATCAAGCTCGTGGAAAGCAATACATGATCAGGACAAACAATTTCGATCGCCCTGTATTATGACTACATCCAATTTCTGATGACGCTTTTTTACAGACTTCATTCTTTACGGTTCCATCTAATCTATTTTTTATTTTTTTGGTCCTTTCTTTTTAGTTTTTTCAAATAAAATCTTTAGTTAGTTTGATCACACCTTGACCTTACTAATTATTCTTTCTCCGGTGACTTTTTCGTTATATCGTTTCGAAGCAGTTAAGATGAATTTTTCCAACTTGCTTTTTTATACTTGAGTTTTGCCGCACATGTGAAAAGGAATACCTTTCGCATCATGGTCAAATTTTATATGTATGTACTGGATTGGTTAAACAATTAGGCAGTGATATAGCAATCAGCGAATTTTATTCTAACTTTTTAATTTTCCAGACTGTAATTTTTATTCCTTTCTTTAAGTCAAAATTCTAACTTTGAGATTTAATAAAGGCGCAAAAATAATAATTGTATTTATTCATAAATTTGCTGAACAGGTTTTAAATTCGAAATTTAAAGAATTATACAATCTAGCGCTTATGCTTTGATACACTGTTAAGTATAAGTCGTTGCCTATCGCATTGTATATAACAAACAATATTTATACTATTCTAGATTTCTTGATTGGAAGTCAAATATAATAATTGTATTATACAAATATATACCTATGTTTATAATCAATTCTTATAAGCATATTTATTTTTTATTCTTTTTTTTGTATTCAACCTGAAACATTTCAAAATTATTTGTATTTATTGCATATGCAATGAGAAAATTATTTTCGAATTAAACAAACAAATTTTTGGAAATAACAATTATACCAAAAACCCATTTGAAACTAAAAATACATCATTGCGATATTATTCATTTTTGTTTAAGTCATAATTTCGTTTCGATTATTTCAGGCACTCTTCTTCAGTCACCATTTTGCGAAGGTGGTTGTCCTCAGGCATGCACCAAAAATTTGGACCCCGTTTGTGGTGAAAGCCTCACCAATGGAGCTCGAGAAACTTTTCCTAATTATTGTGAATTCGTGAAACGTCAATGTGAAGAACCAAACTTAAGTAAATTATTGTAATTTAATAAAATGAAACAATGTGTGTGTTTTTCCAAATTCTAATTAGGCCCAGTTTATCAATCACAACTTTAAGTTAAAGTTAACCTTCAGTTAATTGTCACAACAACCATTCTCTTCGTAGTAGTTACTATGGAACAAACTTGTGATTGATAAACCGGTCCTTAGTCATTTATACATATGTCATTTAAGTTGACATGTCAAGTATTAAGTTCTTCTGCACTAAATATACATGATAATATATGATAATTTATATGATATATAAATTAATGTTAAAAATAAATATAAAATAATTTCTCTGTTCCTTTCTAGATTGGACGCTCATCAGTGAAGGACCTTGCTCATCTTATTATTGACGATGAATGACTTTATTGTACAAGATTCTACTACTAAATAAAAACTGCTATAAATTAAATTCAATTATAAAAAAATTCTGCTTTTCTTTTAGATTATTCTAAGTTAATCATTCCAAACTTTTGCCTTGCATACATTTACTAAAATTGCTTTTCCACTTTTTCCTCTTTTAGTCTAAAATGTTTGTATACACGTATATTATTTATCTACTTACAATTAGTTAAATGATATTTAAGTATTACGATGCACTTAGAAGTTTGTTGTTAAAACTTCTTTTTAATTTTGAAATTAATTGTACACACAGTTGCATTCTTGTTGTTCTTCGAGAGTACGTTACAAAACATGTCACGACAAACAACAATATTTTTTTTCGAAATCGTTGCATAAGATCATTTATTTTGTTTATTCGATACTTTTTGCGTTAGATTTTCTCCACCTGAGGCAAAGTCTCTCATCTCAATATCTCATAACCGTGTGAACGCCGAAAAGGAAATTAATTACGAGGGAGGTCACGGCTAAACAAAAGGATGAGACATAAAATTTTACGCGTGCATAAATAGAAATCGAAAACAAAAATAGGTAAACATTTAAAGTTAATAGAAAATCGTAGATTTTCCGCTTGCGCTAACTTACAAACTTGCTGTGTGTGTACACTGAGAAAACAAAATGCATTGATATAACAGTTTTCTTTTTGTTGTGAATGAAAATGTTGATTACACAAAAATTTTTGTTAAATAGGTATACATACACATGTTACTGCAACAAAAATATCATTTTAATTTTGTGTGGTTACTTTAAATAAAATTTATTATTACAGAAATTTACAACTAAATATTTGGTTTATTGTAAACAAAGTATTTGTGTAACATAACACTAAGCTATTTGATTTACTTGTTTTGACATAGTAATCTGGTTGGTACAAAATAAAATTAATGACATTTATATAAATGTTAAAAAAAAATTGTTTGAACGTATTGAAACGAAATTTTTTGTTGGATAAGCAGTTTTTTGGTTGGATTAACACATCTTATTTTCTCAGTGTACTGATGTGTACACTGTTATAATTGATCTCATCGTAACGAGTTGCGTGTCAGAGAAGATGTATAATTATTATGGCAAATATGAACACTTTACACTTCGGATCGCCTGTTTATTACCGGAGTGAATCGGAGGAATTTGAAAAAGTCTTTTTCATTCATTGTACGGGTGTGAAGTTACCACGATAATTTATTGTGCAAAGATGAATTTCAAGAAGGTTTCACTTTTTCATCACACCGAACGACATTATAAATGTTTCCAGCTACTGTTATATAGCACACATGAATTTGTTAATCCCTCCAAAGTATGTTTCTTCTGGCAAAGCCAACGACGACGTTACAAAATAGTTATTTATGTATCAAGGGCATAATTAGGAGATTATAGCCCGAGAGTATGTTTAAGGCACGACGCGAAGCGGAGTGCTTTTAAATGCTCGAGAGCTATAATCTACAATTATGCATGTGGTACATACAACGTTTTATTTTATTTTGGTCAAAATTTATGGATTCAATATTTTAGCACTAATGTGCGTGTCGCTTCCATAAAATAATTATGTAAATTGTTTGCGTTATTATGGATTTGTTTAGGTTACTACGGGTTTGTTTACTTTAAAGCTCTTGAGCAATAAAGGCCAAATTATGCACACAATAGGGTGCCAATAAACAAGATTATGGTTGCAAAATAAAATTAATACTATAACGTTTTTACGTTTCATCTATTCACGTAACGTTTTCCAATGACATCCTTTCAATACATTATAGTTTTCCAAATTATATGCCTAAATACATAATACATCTAATTTATGTTAATAACTAATAACATATTTATTTTTTATAAATTCCCTTTCTACGGCGTACAAAATCGCAATTTTCAGGTTATTTCTGATTCGTTTTGATAAGTACTGGAATGATAGTTATTAACATAAATTAGACGTATTATTTAGATAAATAATTTGGGAAACTATAATGTATTGAGAGGATGTCATTGGATAACGTTAAGTGAATGGATGATATGAGACCGCAAATAACGCAAAATATAAAGTTTACGCTCGTGTTCAATCTGTTCAAGTTTTCAATGACATTCTTTCAATACATTATAGTTTTCAAAATTATATGCCCAAATAATACGTGTAATTTATGTTAATATGTAGCTAAATAACATTTATTTTTTATGAATTCGATTACTATTCTTATCAGTTACTTATATTGTCATTCGATTACCATTTTTATTCGAATGCTGTTTTATTCAACTACTATTTTCGCCCATCACTACTCTAGTGTATTTTCAAAGTATTTCCATTCTCCATCATTACATGAGGTTAAAGAAAGACGAGAGAGTGGAGAAGTATAACAAATAATATTTGATGGAATTTTCAGTTTCAAAGTTCTGTAGCACAGTGTTAGGGGAACTTACAGGAGTTTATTGGTATCTAAACGATCCATATATACCACGAGAAGGTAGTCTATCTGAGTTACCCCTTCTCAAAGCTTTTTCTCCCAAAATCCATGACAATATATTCCGATTTAATAAATGAATTGCCATACTTAGGGCCATGGAAACAATTCATAAAAATCAAGTTATTCGCGTGATAACTTTAACGGGAAGATGGAAAGACCGGCCCTAAATACAAGATTCTGAAGCATCTCAAAGTTCTAAATTCCAGACTGTTGTGATGATGATTTCAGGGGCCTTATTCTTGAAACGAGGGAGAGTGTTCGTTTTGCGGGAGTGACGCCAAAATGATGTAGACTCTCGTATAAAACTATACAAACCTTTCGAGAAATACGTCATTTTCGGGAGCGATCACTTCTCTCCAGTTCGAAAATGGGCACCTATGCTAGACGGTTTCTTTTCATATGAAGGAATAGCTCCGATTGTCCAAGGACTTTAATAACAACATTATTATTCCATTGAACAAGTAACACTGAACTCCTCTCCAGGCTTTAAGTTTCGGGTTGTCACAACATCGAATGGAAGGCAGCCATTGTCGGATTGTCCAGAATAAACCCTGATGAATGACAAAAATCTATAAATTAGATTAAACTTTCAATAAATAACGTACTTAAAATCTAAAACTTCGTAACAAGGTGTTAATTAAATTAAACCATGATTGAAGTGGTTTAGAGGAAGTTAATTTTTTTAATTAGTATCATTAGTACTCTGAACGCACGGACAACTTTTGACAGGTGGAAGCAGGTTGGACGTGGCAAGAGGTAGCTGAAATATGTAGTGTAATAACTCGTGATTTTAGTAATCGGATCTGTTCGAGAATGTTAAGAACAAAATCGGTTATTATCAAGTACTGAAAACTTTAACATTTTTTCTTTTTCCTCATTTTTTATTTTACCACTAATTGATGCTTGAAGGAAGGCCTCTCGACCAACGATGTGGGTGTCCCTGCCTTGATACTTTAAACATTCATGCTATACATTCTGTTTTGGTGAAACAAGCGCACGTTTGTGGTCTTCCTAAACTTACTTCAGACACGTTTTCTTAGATTCTTTAATTGTCGAGTTGCTCTTTCCATAGGAGATATATGGTAGACGTTAGCGTCCATTCTGCAAATATGATCGAATCATTCTATCGTAATTTTTGTAAATTGATTAATTCTTCGACCATCTCTTGATGTTCACAGTTTATTCGGATGACGATAATTTCATTGCAGATACTTCTAAAATCTAAATATCTGGAGCTTCTTTCGGTCCGACTGGAGCAAGATCTATGTGTCGAATTCATAGATCAGAATTAGAAAGATCAAGGTTCGGAGAGGCAACGTTTGATCTTAAACAAGAGCAAACGATAAAATTATTGATATTCCTTGATGACGTGGGTGGTGTTTTCTGTCACACCTATGATCCCAAAAATTTTTTGGAACCTGACCTGTCCGGAAGTATGGCATTATTATCGGTAAATCACGTCAGCATGAAGTAGTTGTTACTATACTAAACTCTGCTCTTACCTTCGTGTATCTTTCTCATAATTACATCGCTTACAACGATATCCAGAAGAGAGGACGGACGACTTCGGCGTCCTATCTCCTAAATAAACTCATTAGAAATCAAAATTTGGATGTGCTATTTGACCCATTGTATGTTTTTGAAATGAATTTCAGTATTTTCTGAAACACATGTTCGTTTCTCAATGTCTTCCAAGAAAATTTCAAAGGACCTTGTTAACAATTGATAAGAAAGTGATAATACTTCTTGCTTTCCTTGCGATTCCCATGGCGAAATGATTTTGACACGGTGATGATACCTCCACATAATTGATTGTCTAGTGATGATCGATAATCTGAGAAGCTAAAGTAGTAAGACTTCATTCATAAGAAATTATTTACGAACGTGCAAAGAACCCAACAGCGTTCATAGATTTTATTAAATTAAAACAAAAGAGAAAGATTACGTCCTATATCTGAGAGAATTTCACGTTTTGAGACGAATATGTACGTTATTGAAAAATAAACAAATTAATTTCTCATTAACGAATAACGTAGCAATATGTGTGTAATAAATGTAAATTTTACTAACGAGAAACTTTTTTAGATTGATGTGAATAGTGTAACGATCCCATTAAATCTAAAACTAATGAAATCAAGATTTCTACGGAATTTATGAAAGGCCAAATATACCGCTCCCTTTTACTTCTGCAATAAGTAATTATGTTATAAGTTATTATAAGTAATAATGAGCTTTCTTGATGATCGCGTTTTTGAAATACCTATTTAACCTTAAATGCTGTAACAAATATAATTCAAATATGCCTGTCTTTTAAGCATAAAAATTTTCTCTCGCATATTGGAAAAGAGAAGCGAAGTTGTAAATTACTTTCACAAAATTTAAAATTCAAATCGATATTTGCCAGACTGGCCGTGCCTTAAATTCACAAACAAAGCGAAAAATACACTTGCACTTTTGCAACGATAAATTCCACGAAAGTACATCAAACTTAAGAGCTGTAACGATCGATTAACTTGATACGTTAGTGGAAAAGTTAATTAATTGTAAACCGAAGTAAATCTTCGAGATTTTTCACGCATGATAAAACAATGTGGTCTTTTGCGGAGCGTAACATTTAACGAAAGTGAAAACAAATTCGTCTCGCTGATAAATAATGCGCGAGTATGAAAATAATTTATGACTCGGAGAAAAGTTTTACGGACTTTCTCTGATGGTGTTTGTCAGTTAATGGACGCACTTAAATAAATATTTAAATGTCACATCGTGGGCCTATTATTTACAAGCCGCGAAAATTCTCCATAATGATTGGTGTGTCCACAAGAAATTATTATTTTATTACAATCTCTCTACGACGTTTATCCAAAAAGTTCTCGAACATGTGTACAAATAAATTCAGTTTAAAAAGTACTTTTGCGAAAGATGATGGTTTTGTATTGTTCGCAATGTATATCCTTTACCAATAACTCGAAATTAAGTTTTTTTTTTTACATCATTGCAAAAATTAAAAGAAAATGATAAAATGACAGTTCTGAATATAAATTTTACATTCACTTATTGCCTTAAGATATTTTAAACATATCATCGTTTTGCCTTTTTAACGGAATTGATGATTGTACAGTCTTTAATATCCTTATACTATTTTTCACTTAAAGGAAAAAGGATTAATATTAAGAAGCTTACAAAAATTGAAACTAAAATGTTCTTTAAGTTACTGAACTGTACACACAACAGTCTGTCCTCTGCAATGCAAATCAAATTTGCAATTACGTATCAGTATATCAAATTTCGTTTTGTCCTTCGAAATTTACTCAAGAGAAAACCGAACAAACACAGATACAATATTGATATATTCTGTGGGTTATTTGCTTAAATTATTAATACGATTTAAACGAGGAAAGGCGATACCTCGATCCATCTACATACATAGGTGTGCTTTACCCCTCTATTGTACATACCCGTGCTGAGATCGAGGTCAGACGAAGAGACCCATTTTAACGGGAGGATCCTTCCACATCTTCGGTAAAGAACACCGGATCTTCTTCTTCTGCGCGCGACTCTCGCGGTGAAAACTTATGTGGCGCGTGTGATTTAATTTTTTTTTAGTGTGAACAGCGAGGAGCTTAATTAGAAGGATCGAGATGTATCTTGTAAGTAGATGAAATATATTATAATTATAAATTCCCAACCGACAAGAAAATACTTTAATTAAAACAATAGATTTAAAAATGATTCGTGATTAATTAAAAAGTTTCAAATTAGTTATTGCTTTACTATCTAAGTAGGTAATTGACTTTTAAAGTTAGGAAAATTGAGAGTAAACTATCCTTCGATATTAATTAATGTAATAGAAATAGATTTTTACTTATCTTTGTATAGAAACGTTTAATAATAAAAAATTATGCAAAGCATGTTTTAAAATTAATACTTTTGTTGCCTATAATTTTACATTCGTTTATCAAGTAGATAATTAATGGTGAAATAATTTAGTGGTTGAAGAGAAATCAGATTCTTTTTGTGTTCCATTACATATGCCTGTTTTCTTTTATGTAAACGGCTAATCTCGGTAGCAGCTGACTTTTTTTTTTTATCGACAAGTCATTTTCATGCAAATCGCGGAGAAGATTTCGCTAGTGATCACTTCCGTCGAATAAATGAAAGTTTTTTATATTCGAAACGATGTGGCCTTTGAACTTGGGCACTCCTAACAGAAGAAGTTCACCAATTTACATTTTAAACCAATTTTATTAAATCATTCACATAACTCTTAGACCCGTGTGACACCATGCAAGATTTGATAACATTTTTGTTACAAAGTGAGGGAGATGAGCTACCACAGTGAATCCTGATTGCTTGAATTGGCACTTCTCGCTCATTTCGTAACAAATCTTGCACAAGAAATATCGTAGTGACACACGGGCCTTAGAGCCGTATTACACTTGTTAAATTTGATAACAATTTTATTACAAAGTGAGAGAGATAAGCTACCACGGTGAACGCCTATTGGTTGAATTGGCCCTTCTCACTCACTTTGTAACAAATTTTATACAAAAAATATCATAGTGTAATATGGCTCTTAATTGTAAGAAAACTGTCCATCACTGATTTTGGTTTTGTATTGAAAAACACGTTTTTATTACGAGAATTAATTTATTATTTTAAATTAGATATAAAAATAATAATAATGGAATAAAACAAATCCCAGGGTTTAGTATAACAGAATAGAAACTGTCACGTCACACATAATAAGATTAATCATCAATAGTTTTTAAAACCAGAACAATAAAAGCTATAGTTCGCTACCGTCTTAGTCTCTCTATGACATGACTTTTTATTTCGACTGTACATGTATTGTATAATTCATATAGCTTAAATTGTATATTCATATTGCTTAAAGCTACCTATGTCGCAAGTCTTTTATAATCATGATCACGTTGTTTAATTTTCAAATGTAGCCCTTTACCATTTACCAGCACCGAAGAACCTTTGAGTCATTCAGAAAACAGTAATGATATAATACGAAAAAAGAACTTTATATGTAATAATCGATTAATTTACGACACCGCCAATAGATAAAATTGACTTGTATGTACAAATCAAAAATAATTTGTGTATATCGCGCCATCAAAGGTAAGCACAAGTACAGCCTCAATCAAAAGTAATGAAACTTTTAAAACCGAAACGCTGTAGTCAGAGTGCAACGATGCCGAGTTAGAGTGAGCGCAACGTGTTGTGGGATTCCGAAGGACTTCGGAAACATTCGTTCACCGTAAGACTTCATCTCACTCGGTATCTTCTCTCTCTGACTACAGCGTTTCGGTTTTGAGCGTTTCATTACTTTTGATTGAGGTTGTACATATATCGCGTCATGAGAGGTAGAGGTAAATTAAATAGAGAAGACCCTCACACGTAATACGTTCGGACAAGTCTTTGCGATAAGAAAGAGATGTTTTGGTGTTTCTTGCTGCACGCGAATTGTATTCATTATGTAGTTTCATTGTTTACTATAAAGTTTGTCTCATCAGCAGTTTCTGACATGAGAACAAACAAATTTTGATGATACCATCGGTTTTTCTCTAATTGATTTCACTCTAAGCACAACGTCAAGACAATAGTTTTGGTAAACTCGAGGTCGCAAAAACTGCCCATTGAAAATCAAAGAGATCGATTTGAGTAGTACCTACTTGTCCTGTTGTTCCTCATTTTGGATATACATATTTCATTTACTCAAAAGTTTGCCCATCGCTGATTTTAAATGTTCAAAAAATACATACAACTCCTTCAGCAACTAAAATGATGTCTTACTTTAAACGTAATGCTTTTCAACAGCCATTATAAGCTCGTCATCGTTCCTAAATTTTGTGTTTTTTGATATTTGGAAACAAAATGGTCAAAGGGGGCTATATCTGGACTATTTAGGCGGAGTGGTGCATTGTCGTATAGCAACAGGACACCTTGCGTCAGTTTTCCGCGCCTTTTCACATTAGAGTCCAGTCAACGAAGGGGTTGCAGAGGACATGGAAGGAGAGAGAATTTTTCTCTTCAGGAATGTGTTGGGGGTAGTTAGGAGGTAAACATCTAAAAGTTCCCATCGCTACCCCTGCCGCTTCAGGGGGGAAGGGGGAGAGGAAGCTCACTTTTTTCGGTTTCTCGCTTATAACTCGGAAACTGTGCGTCGTAAGAAAAAAGTATTTATTACAAAATTAAAGATAATTAAATTTCCTACAAAAATGTTTATATTCATTTTCTTCCTATGTGTTATAGTTTCCGAGATATTCGCCAGCGAAAGTCGATAATTCTCGAAAAACTTCTTTTTGCCTCACGTTTTTCGTCAATCTTGTCCTTCTAATTCCTCAGCCTTTTGTTTTACAGATTAGTCGTCAAAAAGAAAGTTGTAGAGCATTAAGTGTCCTTCAAAAAACATATATATTTACTAATTTATCTTCAATAGGTCAAAAGTTACAGCAATTGGAAGTTTTCTGAAGGTGGTATGAGAAAAACCAAAAAATCTGCCCTGTTGAAGCTATTTAAACCAACCAACCAGGGCGTACATCTACTAAGCTTTGATGTCGTTATTGATGGGGGATTTCTCATACATAAAGTCATCTGGCAAAGGGGATCCTCAGTTTCTGCAATTTGTGATGGATACGTGAAATTCGTCAAGACCCACTATCCAGTGAGGAGGTGCACAGTTGTTTCTGATGGATACAATTCACCAAACCGAAGTGTTCCACACCCCCTCCTCCTCGCATGCTGATGTTGAAGAAGCTGGACGAGTATGCATGTTAAAATGGTTCGGCGCCCCAACAAAGGAGAGCTCCCTGAACACCTACCGATACCATTCATTTTTGTAATCCGTAGCAAATATCAAACCAGATCTCTCATCACTTCCACCAAGCGAGGGGGCAACAAAAGAGCATTGATTTCGCACATTTCATCAGGTGCAGTTCTGGTTGGGAAACCAACTACCACCCGAGTTGTGGGGTTGGGAGCATAAGGTAAATTATCTAGCTCCGGTGCTGACCAAAGACCCAGCAGCACCAAAAGAAATTTTGGACTTGATTTTTTGCAAATGCACTAAAGATTGCACCAGTACCAGATGTGGCTGTAAGAAGGTGTCCATGACTTGTTCCCCTTCATGCCAGAACTGTCGTGGGAAATGTTTAAACGGACTGCCCGTTTTAATGAACGAGGATGATGAAGAAGACATGGAACCCCTCCACACATCCTCTACGGACACTGAATCCGATATTCAGGAAATAAATGAAGACGACGACGGGGATTCACAGTTCCTGTTGCCATCAGTTTTGGAGTTATAAATACAATTTATGTATACATACATAACACATTAGCTTATATTATATAATTGTAGCTTTTGAATAACGAATATAACGAGTGTAAAGTTATAAGCGAAAAACCGAAGAAAGGGAGCTTGCCCTCCTCCTTTACCCCTGAAGCGGCAGGAGTAGGGGGTGGGGACTTTTAGTATGTTTACCTCCTAACTACCCTCAACACATTCCTGAAGAGAAAAATCCCCCCCCCCTCCACAACCCTCTTTTGGGCATTCATTGACTGGACTAATTAATAGAATCTTAATTAATTAATTATAAATTATAAATAAATTAATAGGCGATGTATTAAGCTTACATAATACTCTCCTGTTACCGTACTACCTTTATTCAGATAATCATTCATTAAAATTCCTTGACAATCCCAAAAAACAGCTGCCATTATTTTTCCTGCAGAAGGGGTGTCTTTAAACTTCTTGAGAAGGCTGGAGCCCTTAAGATGCTACTGCATCGATTCTTGTTTTGACTTGATGAGGATCAAAATGATGGACCCAGGTTTCATCTCCGGTGACAAGTCGATTGATAATTAAATCTAGTTCGTCTCCACAAAGCGTCAAAAATTGTTCACACGTTTACATCCAGACACGCATTTAGAATGGCGAAAGCATTGGTGGAACCCACTTCGCACTAACCTTCGTCATTCTAAGGTATTCGTGTAGAATTCTGAAAACCGTGGTTTCTGAAATTCCTAATAAAGCTGCTAATTATCGCTTCTTTAATCTTGCATCTTCCAGTACCAAACACTTGGCTTTTTCAATAACATCGGAAGGCCTACCTGGACGGGAATCATCATCCAGTGATTCTCGACCATGTTTAAACAAATTTGGCAATTCGCAAATAGTCAACTTGGAAGGACAATCATCCCCTTAAACAGCCAACATTTCTTCTCGAATAATTTTTAGATCTTTTCCTTGTTTTTCATTAAGAGTAAATTTAATTTTAATTGTAGAACTTAAATTTCACGAATTTTAATTCTTTTTTTTTATTTTCTTTAATGAGCAAGGTATGTTTACCATTATATGTATTATATGTATTGAATATACGCATAATAAGGAAGAAATGTAAAAATGTTATGAGACCAAAGGAAAATAATTTTGTACAACGAAAGTATGTGATTCAGTGATAACTGCCCGTTGGTTACTAATTAAAATAATTTGAAGCAGTGAGATGTATAAATTTACGTTAAGATGCTATTGGTGTACGCTGCAAGTAAGTGGAAGAAATTATTTATCCGTTTGGAACGCAGCTAAAGCAGTCGTCACATTAAAATTTCTAAACATTTTTAGTTTTTAATTTTGTTTCTCTTTGGATTTATACCATAATTGGCACACACTCTAATTAAGTAAATAATTTTATTGTTCGTTAAAAACTAAAGCTTCTTTTACCTCTGGTTACGACGTACCATGCGTAAAGAGATTTATATAACATAGATGTTTACATGATGATTTAATACAAAAAAAGGAGCAGATTAAGGCAAAGCAAACGTGGCAAGGACAAAAACTGTACCATCTATATCTGCGTTAGTTTATTCAACTCCGTTCACTCTATTTACTCTTTTCGCACTCTAAAGAGTGACAGCAAATAAGTTTTAATACAAGTAAGAGTGAGACAAAAGTACAAAAAGAGTAAATAAAGTGAACGGAGATGAATAAACCAACGCAGCTTAAGTAGTTGTGGAAATGTCATTTACACGCTTAATACAAGTTTCCCTCTTTGTTTTGCTCATTATCAAATTGCTATGTTTTAGAAACCGGTTGACATGTTGTATAGGACAGATATTGCCGAACACAGACTTTTGTTCAAACATACGACACGTACAGAGTAATTCTCGTTAAACTTAGATTTCATTACGACATTTTACATTGCTAAAAGAGAGAAAGGGCAGTGGATTGTTGACATGATTAATAAGCGTAACAACAATTAAAAACTATACAGCGTAACTTTAATAGTTGTGACAAGCTTGAAACCTGCAATACATCACCATAAACGGTAATGATTAAGCTAATATCTGATTAATATAGAAACGTTCTGCTGAGTCACAGGATTATTTAGCCCCAACACAAACAAAACGACCTGAACAAATAATAAAATCTAACTCATAAGACTATTTGGCTGACTAAAGGCTGGTTAAAAGTGATTAAGCCTTCAACCAGTTGCGTTTAGTTGGACTCTAGACAAAACAAAGGTGACTTCAATCAGTTTGGATTCCTTTGTTCAACAATTTGTGATTAGTTAAACCATAAATGAATCATGGTTGCTTCGTCCAAATTGAGGGGTCTAGTGCAATAACCAGTCAAGTCCATTTTGGATAATTGTGGAGAGCAGAATAACGTTTTGTTTGAAAAATATAGAATAAGTACTGGATATTAATAAGAATTATACAGTATTCGTTTGGTTACAGACTCCTTAGTAGGTAGTAATTTATTTTGCCAATGTCATTACATGTTCGAAAAGTTGTTCTTTTTAAGTAATCTCCGGTCCGAAAATGACTTTCAGTCAATTTTAGGCAATCACCAAAATACGTGTTTTCCTTATTTTTAATGTATTTGTAAAACGTATTCTTAACTCGATTTACTCAAAGAATGTACTTAACCGGTTATTGCACTGGACCCCCCGATGGGATTCCTTTCAATTCAAATTCGCCTGGTCAACCATTTGCAATTAGCTGAACTATAACTGGGACAATTATAATGGTTTTTATAATAGAACACATCTTGTTGCAAACTTTGCATGGCCAAACCTTATGTAACTAATACTTTTTGAAGTCAGGTATTTATTGTAAACAAAGATTCCTCAACAGTTCACTGAGTTTTTATACATACAACGAATTTTGTAACTTCGATTGTTTGATTGTATTTCAGATTGGTGGTCTTATTTTTTAATTTCTACAACTAACGTTTTGAATAAGGTCCGGAGAATACAAGAGATCCGCACGCTTTGTTTCTTTCTTATTTCTAAGATTCATTGTTTTTTTTATTTATTAGTTTGTGTGACTGAAGCTTTAATTAAACCGAATTTATCCCAGATTCGTTAATATGGGACAGTTGTGGACCTGCACGTTTGTGGATCCGTACGTAAAAGTACCCGACAAACATTCAGGTAAAGAAAATGCACCTTAACATTTGGGCACCTGTTCTGCACTATCATTTTCGGGTACGAATAGTGCGTCAATATACAAAGTGGTCAAGAATTACTGTTTGAGTTGGCAGTGTTGAATTTTATTTTTAAATGGTACAACTGGAGTAACTTCCGGTTGTTGACGGCTTGACACTGACAGCCGTCACTTTACAAATGTTATTTGACATTTCAAATTCAAATTAAAGCACTAATTTTTATTCATATAACCTACAATTTTGTTGGTGTTGATGTTATGTTAAATAAATCAACATAACATACAGATTCGGAAACTTGGGTACTGGACATAGCAAGTTAGCTTCGATTCGGTTCGCGGAAAACTAATTGCTAATAGCTCGGCGCGTCAGGCGGAGACCGGCATCGAACATAATTGAGCTATGAACACAAGTGGGCGTGATTAGTCAAATTTCTCTCTTTATTTTTCAAGAGCGTATGCATTATAAGAGGATGTCTAGTTAAACATTTACCGAATCTGTATATCCAGTTGTAGTGTTGCAAATAGCCGAATAAAGAAATGCTCTTAATATATTGCCAACACAAATACTTCGCACTTAACCACTTTGTAGTTGTAATACAACCGGCACGGCACACTATTAGAACGAATTACAATATTATTGAGAATAAAACAAAAAGGCTCAATTTAGGATACATTTAATAACTCAGGGTGGGTTTACAGAAGGCAAATCAAATATTTAATTTCGAATTAAACTAATCACGATTAAGTTGCCATAAGAATTACATTGCGAACTGTCAAATTAACAACGTTATTAAAATTTGATTGCAATTAAATTTTCTGTAAACTGGTCCTAAGACTGTCAAACTAAAATTTCTTTATGCACGCAAATGTGTAAGGGCGCAACTGCAGTCCGAGATGCGCAGAGAAAGTTCAATTATATTCTCAATTATATCTCAATATTCTCAATTATATTAACCATGAATTTCACTTGAACACACACGCCTGAGGATCAAAAGTAACGTGCGTTTTGTTTGCAAGCCATAATTTTACAAAATACGGTAAATTCAAAACACAAATTCTTACCATAGAACACTTTCTGGTATAAATTAATCACCAATCACAATATAAGGAATATTGATCATATGCAGTTTACAGTTAATTAATTTTTGTAAATGTATAAATGCCAATTCTAAGGATTTTTTTGTATAAACTCTATCTTCACATTAAATTATATTTAAGGGGATTGGATTGTTAGTTTTCTACAAATTCGGATGATTTTCTTCAAGAATGTTTCCTGATTAATCGTTCAATTGCATTAAAAATCTGAAATATTTACCCAATTGTCATTGTCATTTGCAATACCTGCGGAGCTTATGTAACATGTTATGTAAAAATTGTGAAAAATCTGTAAAGTCTATGTGTTGTGGAATTAATATCTCAAGAACAATAGGAGACAGCTATCAACAAGCACAATGAGTTTACTTGTAATAATAATTCTGCGAGTATCCATTGGTTGAATGCAGGTTAACTACAGGTAATACATTTATTGTTAGTTTATTGTGAGTACAGATTCTCTTCGCGAGTCATGCTGGAAAGTGTGTCGAATAAAATAAAATTTCTAATTAATTAGTGTATCGGTAGGTGATTTGCCAAGCTCACTCTCATTGAAACAAATGTGATTTCAAGGTTACTGAATATATAGGTTTCACAAGATTTCTTCTGTAGGATATCTGAGTTTTACGTGTTGAAGCGAAATAAACGACATATACATTTCGTTTATAGTACGCTGCAGATGTGACCAAATATGATATAATCAGAGCATCTATTATACTTCTTTCATACTATCCTTCGTGATTTTACAGAAGTTATATTTGCTTCCTTAATATTAGATGTATTTTATTTGATAGTAAAGAACAAGATTACTGCTTGTCTTTAACTTATAAAAATTATAGTCAAAGGAAATTTTAAATACGCATATGTTTTTTTATTGTACCACGGGTTTATCTCCAAGATAAATTTCACCGCATACAGAAAACGCAATAAACAGAATTCAATTTTATTTAGATATTACCTGAACTAATCAAATGCGCAGATTGAAAAATTCCATCGAAAACTTTCCCGCCGAATGACTCTATTCAACCGAGTGTACAGCGGAGGCTGATAATAAATAACTGTTATAACCAATTCACATTTAATTCCACTTTCAACTACGTAATATCAGTAAATAACATATACAGAGAGAAAAAGCAGGACGATCATGTCTGTGTTGAACAAACATCCATCCACCAATATTAAAGAACTTTGATTGTCAGCATTATGTCATCATTACACTTAAAGGACGTCATCTGAGAAGAAAAGTAAAAATTAAATAGGACGGGTATTAGGGGATTATTTCAATAAATAAACCGTGGAGGAAATAATTTTTAACTTTAGGATTTTGTGTGTTCCACCACGGCTTCTATTTCATGTTTTTTCTTTCAATTATTATTAGACGAGATAAATTTTTGAATTATACAAATAAGTTTGCTTTCACTTAAACAATTAACTGAAAAGCTTCGTATGTATGACTTGAAACAATAATTGTGTTTAATGCACAATCGCTGTAAGATTTAAAGTTATTTCTCTCGAACAGATTGCAAAACATCGTGAAAGTAATGCACACGCAGAAATCGGGACTTTAATTGCAACGAGGTCGGATGTAACTCTTTAAAGAATCACAAAGTTCCTTCCGCTTTTTAAAATAAAAAAAAGTAATAATAGAACGTACGAACATTGTTCCCCGACTAAACATGCAATTAATCTAATCTCGACCCCAACTTATCATAATTCATATCTGTTGCAAATGAGGTTGTCTTAGGAAACATACGTAGTTATAAAATTCTGTAGAAATTTAAATTTTTTGATTTACTAAATTTGGAAGACGTTCCTTGGGTTTCTTCCATAAAAATGTAGAGAATTAATTCTATATTCTTCGTCGGTCGACGATGATAAGACCGGTATTTACAAAGTGTGCCAATGGCCTGTGGAGACGTTCATCATAAAGTAGTAGCAAGTGCAGCATGAGAAGAGTTCTCGCTTTCACTCGAACCGCATTTTTGTTTTGAATGTCAGCGTTGTTTATGAAATTCACCCGACTATTGTCTTGCAAGAGCGGCATAATTGATGTCTATCAAAAAAGTCACTGAGAACTAGGAAGAAATGTGCATATAATACGTATAAAAGGAAATTTAATATACATTAGGTACAGTGATGGACAAAATTGCATCTTGATTCTTCATTTATGGTGCACGTATTTGTGTGCGCAACTGTACATAATATTTAAATGTCTTTAGATTTTTAAATAAGACATCATTAAATTCTCGTCTCATAATATAACCTAAAGTCTATTTATACTTTCAGTCTGGTCACGGTTAGGTCACGATCAAATCAAATAGCAAATTTGTACCGAGAAATTCACATTAGAATGCACCGTCTAGTCACGTTCCAGTCAAACGATCGTTTTTCTTTCAACTACGTACATAGAAAAAGATGTTTTTTGCACGATCTTTATATAATGAGCAATTTTACTCCGTAATTTGAGGGAGTAAAGTGGCTGTTTGACTCCCTAGGACAAAAAAGCATGGCCAATTTAATATTTCATTTGCCATCCATCAGAACCCATGTGATTTTTGTGTTCGTAAAATAAGAATGTCATGTTGACAGTTAAAAATAATTTTAAAACTTTAAGTGACAGGCAATATGCTATACATCATTGTAAGTGTCACATTCTAACTTAGACTTAAATTTAATCCTGGCTTAAATCTTTTATGCAACCCTCCCTAAGGTTTTCTCAATTAAAATCATTGGATCGTACAAAAAAATAGTATATATACCTCGGGAAGTGAATGATTTTTCCCCTCGGCGCTTTGTAGAACCCTTAGGCTACAAACTACACCTCGGGTAAAAATCATACACTTCACTTCCTTGATGTATAATCTATTATTATCTACGACCACTACTGTAAATGACGAATTACGTACAACACATAAACTAAGTAAGCCGGTGTTTACAAACGTCGTGCGTAAAGTAAGAAAAACGCACAACGAACCTACTTTACGCATGCTTGTAGTTAGATCTACGTAGCCGCATCACATTAGATTGACAGTCGTCGAAATTGCAAGTGTCATTGCTGATTACTTTGAAGGTAATTTTTGTGGTCGTAGATAAAGTATAGTACAAAACTCGAGTTGTAAAGCAATTACGCACTTGTGAAATTACTTGCATTCGCCGCGGCGCGGCTCATGCGCGACTTTTCCACCGTGCGTAATTTGCTATTTACAACTCTCGTTATGTAATATACTATTATAGGACATTGTGATTTTAGCAAATTAAATCAAACATTTTAATGTTTCAACCCACAATATTATTTTTACGTGTAAACGAATTTCCACAAATAAGCTGTAATCCTTAGTGTATAATAAACACTTCATGGAATCTTTGACTGGTATAACTGGAGAATATTTTCCTCAGCAAATCTTCAATGGAAGTGATTTTAACCTATTGGGGAAGCACTTGTGTGTATACTATGAAACGTTATGCTCCACCGGGGCTGATCAAATGGTCAAAGCTGACCTAAATGAATTCAAACAATACGGAATTAGGGATGGGACCACAATCCGAATTTATTAAAATGTTTACATATATTCTTGTGAATAAACAAACTTTTATAACAGTTATCCCTATAGTTCGACACTACCTTAACGAATTTCAGATTATTTCTAGTAATGTCCAGTATTGTAAATATGTTGGGCAACACTTGATTTTTCAAACATTTCTACGTATATGAGCTAAGTGTCTTTGAAACAAATTAGTTTATTTCATTTTATTTGCCCAAAGTATCTACCAGTACAGGGGGAGGGGAACCTTTTTTACGTAGAAGGCCACTTTTAACTTTGAAGATGGAAAAGAGGCCGCATATTACCCGGTAAAAGAAAGGCAGTAATTTACAAATGAAATGAGATATTTTCACGAAGTTATACAGGGTGTTAGGTTATTGCTTGGACAAATTAAAACTGTAGATTAAGGGTGTCAAATGGGATCAGAAAGTACCTAGACATGATGGATTGTCGGGACATTTTGGAAAAATGCAAAAAGAGCCAACTATTGAGGACCGCTGATAGTACCTACTTACGTAGCGAGCGCTATTAAAGCAGATATCTCTTGCAGTGTCTCTTGCCCGTTGCACAATTGCAATAATTGTTTGACAATTCGGTGTACGACGCTGAGGATACAACCGCCGATATCTGCGCTCTGCAGCACGTGGATTGCACCTACATTTTCCGTACGTTAGAATAATGTCAACAATTTCGTTATTTGTGTAAGCTGACCCTAACCTTTACACTCCGAAATCAGTTGAGACACTGAACGTGCGTTATTTGCTTGTCGTAAAGCAATAAACCATCTGGGAATTTATGGTAAGGGATCGCCTGCCCGGATGGCGTTCGGTACCTGGATGTAACGGTAGATAAGAAAATCAGTGGTTTCCAAACAATTTTTATCGATTTTTGTTTGAATTTTTTCCCAGAAAACGAAAGCCACAACACCCTCGAATGTAAAGGCTTTTTTACCCTACAGAGTGTTCTCAATACGTGGTTTGAAGGTGTCCAGTCAATTACCTAACACCCTGTATAAATGCAAGTTTATAATTTTTTTTACGGTAAGGCCGCATGGAAGATTACGGAAGGCTGCAGGTTCCTCACCTCTGTGCTAGTACATTGACTGCATTTTATTTCATACATTTCAAATATCTCCTCTGTCTTAATTTGATCTTTAATATTTTCCAATAATTTCTTTCTTAATTTCTTCAATAATATTAAATTTACATATGCGATTGAAGAAAACGGTGTTATTCCCCCTCTTAGACAATCTTAGAAATAACAGCAATAATAAACGGTTGAATACCCAAGTTGGTTGAGTCCGCTGGTGTAAGAAACCGATATTCTTTACAGAGATTTGTTTATTTTAAATGGAACGAAATTATGAGCAAACTTGTCGCAAGTGAGCTAATTCGCTCGACTTGACAATTATCGCAATACACTTGTATCCGTTTTTGAACATGTGTGCGCTAAGTTATATACAGTAGCGGACAAAAATTAAGCAATTCAACGGTAAAATATGTATTTTTAATAATATAAGCCACGGAACATAAAAGTTTCAAATTATTATTATGCACATTATTAGACCACATGATCACTCTTTAAAAAATGAACTTTGTTTTAGAATTTAAAAAATATATATTCTCTGATATAATAAAATTATAACACAAAGCAATTTATACATGGACAAAAGTTAAGCAACTAAAAGATGTTCAATGCATATTTGATAAATTGCTAATATTTAGTAACGTAGCCTTTGTTTTTAATTATTGCAGCACATCGTTGAGGCATTGATTCGATTAATTTCTCAATGGTATCTTGCGATATTTCCTGCCATGCCCTTAAGGCCGTTCTCACACTGAGGCAACAAGCAATAAGCAACTGGCAATAGGCAACACGCAATATTGTCGGTAGCAACTATTTTACATTGAATTAAATTAGAGGTCTCACATTAGAGCAACTCGACATCGGTCGAACGAAAAATGTTGCTGGTTGCGGCAACATTTATTTCTAGCGATACACAGTGCATGTTGAAAAGCAACAAATATTGCATCGTATTATCAATATTTGCGAGTAGTAGCAGGGAATGTGACTATACAGGTTTTTTACTTTTAGAAAAATATGTCGGACGATCTAGTTTTTAATACAAAGTTTGTAGAAATAGGGGAAAAATATCCCTGTACTTACGATTTTACTCAAAAAGACCACAGCAGAAGGAAAGTTATTGAAAAGGCATGGAAAGCAATTGAGGTTGAAGTAAAACTGCTTTCGTCTTTTTTTTCTTAAATGCCACCGCATTAAAAAAATCGTATTATCGGAGTCGTCGGATGACATACTGTAATAGCTAGAGATTTCTGGCAATACTGTTGCTTCAATGTGAGATAAGGTCAAAATAATGTTGCGTATTGCTTATCGACAGTTGCTAGTTGCTTATTGCTTGTTGCCTCAGTGTGAGAGCCGCCTAAGAGTTCGGCAAAAAATTCTTGTTTATTTTTCTGCCCTTCATTTCGATTTACCCTGTGATTGTTTATTTCCCACAGATTTTGTATGGGATTTACATCTAGGAATTGAGACGGCCATGGTAGTACCTTGATGTTCTTTTCAAAACCACTCGTTAACAAGATTTGACTTTTGCTTTCAGTCATTATCGTGCTAGTAAATCCATCGCAAAGGCATTTCTTTTTCAACAAAAGGTAGTATGACGTTTTGGAGTATGTCCCTATGAACAAATCAGTCCTTTATTCCGTTTATTAGATGTAAAAGTCCCATTCCTTTTCCTGAAAAACAACCCCACACCATCACACTACCACCACCAAATTTCACCGTCTTTTAGTAATAGCGAAAGTCCATTCTTTTTCCAGGGGGACGTCGTACATAGCAAATGCCGTCCGACTGTATTAAGTTAAACTTGGATTCGTCGCTGGAAAGCATTGTTCTTCATTTTTTGATATCCCAATGTGCACTTTCTTGATCAAATGTCAATCTATTATATAAACATTTCGTAGCATTTTGCAGACCACACAGATTTTTCGTTTGCTACTTGCTAACCTCGAGTGAGAGAGGCTAGCAGTAATCAAAAGAATGTGTTTTTCATGGCAAGTGCAAATTCCTTTAAAAATACCTCCCCATGAAAATCTGTGATGAAAATTAACAACCGCAGTTGTCGAACTTTTATCATAGTATTAATAACTATTATGTTCAAATAGTTTAAAAATCAACTAAAATTATTTATTATTGACTGTCAGTTATTTTTTATTTTATTTTCAATTTAACCATAAGGGAACAACCCTAGTAGTAAAAAACGGGCAACTTTTAATTCTGTTTTGACTTTTCTAAAATATGGTTTGCTTAATTTTAACACTTAAGGGCATGACATGACAAATTAATTGATTCACTGCCTCGATGATGTGCTGCAACAATTAAAAAGTAAATCTGCGCCACTAATTGTTAGTAATTTACTAAAAATGCATTGACTATCTTTTAGTTGCTTAACTTTTGTCCAGGTATAAATTGTTTGTGTTATAATTTTGCTATTTCAGAGAATAATTTTTTTTTTTAATTCTAAAATAAAGATTATTTTTTAAGAGCGGTTATGTGGTCTAATAATGTATAATAATTTGAAACTTTTATGTTCCGTGACTTATTATACACTGCGTTCGTAAAGTATGGAATAAATTCATTTTCTACGAAATAAACGATTTTTATGTAAAATCCTGAAACAGGTCGATTTTTAATTAAAAGATGACACTATTTTAGCGGAATTTTGCGTCTCCCCCTCCAACCCCCTCCGAGTGACAGTTGCCCCTTTAAAATTTTTAAATGGAATGGGGGGTCATGTGATACCTCATTTGAAAGGGCTTTTCATTCTCTATTCACTAGTATAAGAATTTTTTTAATTCCTATTTTTCTAAAATAATAATACATTTTAAAATCAACACACTAAATTTTAAAATGGATTATTTGAATGACGTTTTCCCCAATAGATGGATTGGTCGAAGGGGGGGGGGCAATTGAGTGGCCGGCTAGATCTCCTGATCTAACACCTCTCGATTTCTTTTTATGGGGATTTCTAAAAAGTAAAGTCTCCAGAACTAAACCAAACAGTCTTGAAGAACTAAAAGAATAATGAATGAAATACGAGGAATCAGTCCGGAAATAATCGACAATGTTTTGCATGAGTTTGAATTTCGTCTTGGTTATTGTCAAGAGGTAGGAGGAGGACATTTTGAACAGTTTCTTTGATATTGGTGTTATTACTTTTACTTCTACGTTGATTACATACATGAGTATCTACAGTTTCTACTACATTTCATAAAGAATTTTAAAAAAATTAAAAAAAATTGGAATTAATCAAATTACCCTGGAAATGAAATGTTTTAGATGAACGTCAGCAACGTTTGTACTGTTGTCATGAATCAAACGGTTCTCAGTTCGAACATTTCATTTAAATTATTTCATTTTCAACTTTTGTGTGTTGATTTTAAAATGTATTATTCTTTTTAGAAAAAATAAGAATCTAAAAAATTCTTATACTAGTGAATAGAGAATGAAAAGCTCTTTCAAATGAGGTATCACATGACCCCCCATTCGATTTAAAAATTTTAAAGGGGCAACTGTCACTCGGTAGGGGTTGGAGGGGGAGATACAAAATTCCACTAAAATAGTGTCACTTTTTAATTAAAAATCGACCTGTTTCAGGATTTTTCATTAAAATCGTTTATTTCGTAGAAAATGAATTTATTCCATACTTTACGAACGCAGTGTATGGCAAATACATAATTTACTGTCGAGTTGCTTAACTTTTGTCCGTTACTGTAAGTTATATCTCTCCACCATTCATCTTATCTTTAGGGCTTCCCGATAATTTTTTTCTTAATTTCTTCAATAATATTAAATTTACATATTAAAAGGAGGAAAATGGCGTTATTCCCCTCTTGAATACTCTTATAATCAGAAACGGCAATAATATACAATTGAGTAGTCGAATTGGTTGAGTCCGCGGGACACGTGTGCGCTGAGTTACAACTTGATCCAATCTGCAGACTTTGATAGTAATTAAACGGACCATTTCGATTTAACAGCTAAATAAAAGACGGTTGTTGTCGAGAATTGGTATGACACAGTCAGAATATATGCATATTGCTGTCAACACTTCGGTAGAATTGATGTTCGAATAATGTCATAGGTGTGATCGTGACGAGTTCCAAGAAAAATCCTGTTTCTCTTTCTGTATCCAGAATTAACATTTGGATGAGCAAAAACTAAATTTAATTGCCAAACAGTTGTTAGTAACCATCAAGTGCTTTAATTGATGTACAGAATACCGTTTCCTCTCTTTAAAAGATTATTGCAGAATTTTTTTTTGTCTTCAATTTCATTTCGTCTAAATTTGTTCTCATTATTATAAACTTAATTACTTCAATATAACAAATAAATAATATTTCATAGTGTGAAGGGCAGTAAAAACTAAAATGTCTGAGAACAGCAATCTCGCATTATACAACCTGAGATAAAATTCTCTGAAGAGTACCTACTAAATAAAAAGCCTTTCATCGAATTATACCTAATTAAATTGACAATATCAGGATGAATTATTACTGTTACGAATTCCAGGTTCGAAGAAAACTCATTTATTAACATAAAAGTAGTTGTAGTACAACAGTAGATAATAATCTACGGTCGCCTATCACCAGACTTTGGACACTTCGGAGCGTTGTCATAGCTACGCAATAAATGGGCACTTTTCGTTGGTCCTCGTCCTTGCGTAACCATGGTAACACTCCGAAATGTCCGAAATCTATTTATCGGATTAGAAACACATTGCAGTATTCAACACACGAGCTGCAGAACAGTTCGGTTAGTTCATCGTTCTCGATTCTCTATTAACTATACGCTTCGACATCCAATAAAAACAATTCCAATATAATTCCAACATCATCTAGAGTCTAGAGCATGCATCGAAACTTCTCGAATCATTAGGAAAGTAAGTTGGTGCGACAATTCATAAAAATAAGTTTGTTGGCGGCACAGAATGTAACATTCACCTGTATTCTGTAAGCAACAACTCATTTTAATTGATATCTAACAATAATTAAAGAGAAATGAATTGATAGCAATTCACCAATAGCGTTTCAAGATGCTATAACAATCAATTGAAGAGAATACGGTTTTTAGGAAATCAAAAGTTATGCTTCTCAAGTTGGACACTGACAGACGTTTTCAAAAGCAAGATGTCATGCGTTTGTTCATGGTTTGGTTAAATTCTGCCCACGACTTTAACCGAACGCATCACATCTGGCGTCCGACGAACGTCTGTCAGTGTCCTTCGTTACATACCAATTATTACAAGCATATCGATTGATATGAAATGCTTACAGAATACACCCCATTAACTATTGTAAAAATTGACATTTTTCTGCCTACTCGCTCATACATAATTAATTATCTAATATAAATCCATTTCGAAAAATGTTGTTTTACGATAAATATCTTCTGGTTTTGTGTAAAATCCACCTTTATAACAATACCTATTCGTTTTGATAATGATTAAATTGCTTACAACACTATAATCTATTGTTTGCTTCTATCAGAAAACTTTTTGATCATATCCTATATGCACAAATACAATAATTTTTAATTATATCGTATGATTATATCAAAATCTATTAGCTTCAAATTATGGTTGGAAGTCAGATTTGCATAACAATTGCTGTTATTAATGAGTACACTCCGATTTCACTAATTACTCGGAACAGAATTCATATACACATCAACAGGTTCTAAAATGCGACCACGTATTGTAATGTTTGATCGGTGTCAGCTGGAAGAAAGTTTCTCGTCACTTTCTTCGCAGATTTTTTCGTATTGTTCGACACCACAACGTAAGTACGTGTTTAAAAAAATTAAAAGCCCTGAAATGGAAAACGATGTCGATTTTCCTAGTTTTTCACTTTACTGTAACATTTTCTTTTATAAAACAAAACAAGTGTTATAAATACTATACCTAATTTTATTTATGTGACACATGTTTTTTTTCTATTATTTTTTACATCTTCATGACTTTTCAATGTCATTTCAATTTCACTTCATATTTAATACAGTACCTTCTTGTTGGTTGAAACTAAATATAATTACAAAGTTTAAATTAAATTTAATGTTTTAATAATTAACTACATTATTTCTTGTTGACCCATTAAATTGTTCTGATGATGTTCCTTTGTTTCAGACCCAAATTATCATCTTACTAATTTTCTGCGCTTTCTCCCTATGTAAAGAAGAAGACTCCAACGAATTAAGCTCAAAACCATCATCCCTGGATATGAACCTGCGCAAAGCTTTGCTAAAAGCTCTGACGGAACTTGAAAATGAAGAAAGAGAAAAGCTACGTACCAATCCAGACAAAACAGTTGAGAAAGCTTTGGCCTCCAGTTTTACGATACTTGCCACAAATCCTACATCAGAAGTTCCCACCGAAAAACCTATCGTCGTCTTTCAGAAGAGTAACGGCTTACAACACAAACCAATCATCACTTTCTTACCTGCGTTCAACCACGTGAACGAAACAGAACAATTCCTGACCAGTGCGACAAGCAGATTCACTTTCCCGCAGGATAAAGCCAAAAGCACCTCACCCATTGCCAATTTAGCAGTTAGGCCTGAGAAGATTGAATTAACCTCACCAGTACCTACGGTAGCATCTCCGACAACAGAAGAAAACGAGGCAAAAGTTGAAGACGTGCAGTTCCTCTCCGCACCTTTAGTAGCTGCGTTCACCGTCCATCAAGACGAACACGGTTTACCTAAAAGTGTTGAACCCATCTTCAAACCATCCGTTCAAGTACCGGTGGTAACTAATTTCCAGGAGGAACAAAACTTAAAACGTCAACAAATCCTCAGGCAAGAACAATTTAAACAGGAACACCTGAGGAACCAACTCGCCCTCCAGGAAAAGCAACGAATTTTAGAAGAGCAATTAGTCAGGCTGCAACAGCAACAGAAGCAGCAAGAAGAATATCTGTATAAACAGCAACAGATATTACAAGAACAGCTAAAAATACAAAGTCATAAACTGCAAGATGAGAAGTTGAGATTTCAACAGAACGAGCAGTCGCTTAGGCCAATAGCTTCGCCTCTTCAATTCAACCCCAACCCCAACCAGATTGCAAGTAATGAAGCTAACTCGAAGACCAACAACCAAAATGCGATCGTTTCTTTCCAATCCAGTATATCGCTGAACCCGTTTCAGAAGAGCGAGTTACCATTGAACGCCCAGCATTTACCCATAAAGAATCCAGTCAATTTTTTACAATCACCTTATGTTCAGCCTGTCTTCAATCGGATCAACCCCGTTTTAATTCCACCAACTTTCGCCGTTCAGCCCAGCCAAAAAATTTTCAGAAGGGAACCAGTTGGCGGAAATTTCCTCAATCAAGACGTCTCTAGTAACCAGGTCATCTTCACTAACGCACCGCTCGTTCAACTACAACCTCCCTTGCCTGTCACCAACGTAAGGCTGTTAAGGTCTAACTTAGAGAGCTACCACTCATCTCCGGGATTCCCCGTTCATCCGCCCGCTATCAACAAGCAATTGAATAATTTGCTCTACAATTCTGGAATTGCGAGAGGCAAACAATTCGAAGACTTGAACATCGTATCCAAAATCTTGTCCTACAATCATGTCGGCGGTGATAATTTCTTCGGTCCCTTTTCTCCTGTTAAAAGAAGCGATGAAAAAGTCTGACGAATCTGCTGATGGAGTTGCAGTAAGCAAAATAGTCATTTTTAAATAATCATCAGCGTAGATTTAAACTCAAGTACAATTTATAAAAAAAGAAACATCTGGTCAAGCCAAGCCAATAAGTTATAAGCAATTAGCAATCGATTTTCTTGCCGCGCAATACAAATTAAAAAAAAATCTTCGTATACCGAATCGAATTGGTACATAATTCATTGAAACAGTGTTCAGGTTATAGCTATCCAAAGAAGTTCTGTTTCTTGATGCTTTATTTTACGAAATTTTGTAAAAATTCAAGCCATTTCAGTCATAGTTTAGAAATAGGAAATTTTTTTATTCATGTTCCATCAGTAAATTATTCTCGCCTTAATTTACAAACATGCATGTTATGTTTTCCATTTATTGTATGTACCTTTTATTTATAAATATCTTAATTTATGGTAGTTCATCCTTAAGAATCAATACATTTTGTCACATTATTAATAAATTTTTATAGTTAATTTTAAATTTTTTTAATTTACATCGGTGCCTTATGATAATCAGTCCGTTCAGTACTCGAAAAAAGAAATCATCGTAAGTGCGATGGCCACAGTCTGAAGAAAGTTGAAATTTCTTTATGCTCAGCCAAACCAGTCCTTAGGATTGACAAAGCTTTTCACAATACCAGGCTTCTTCATGTGCCAATACCCTCATACCAACGGAGTGGCAACTAATAGACAGACTTACTTACGAACAAGTCTCCCGCACCCGTGAACACATCACTAATATCCACATCCGTAAATTCAATCAGTTAGCTTCCAAACAACTACCCAATCGTCATCATGAATCTTATCCTTTAACACATACTCTCGTTATTCCTTATCTGAAAACGAAATCTCTGTTTTCTCCAAAAGCCCTAATTTCACCATCACCCCAAAAACGACACCTACTGATGACATCATAGCTGGAGTTGAATCCGCCCTTATCAAACTTCCTTCTCACATTGCAGACCCTTTCCGCCACGAAACTTCCATAATTTTAAAAGCAGCCAACCCCCCTCAACCAAATTGCACAAAAACTGAATTTCAAGCCCTCAAAACCCTGAAAAATAACCCAGACATAGTCATACTCTCCGCAGACAAAGGGAATGCCACTGTAGTTTTGAACCGCGCAGAATACGACCAGAAAATCAACACCCTATTAGACGACCCTGCCTACCAACCCTTGCGACGGAATCCAACCTCACGCATAGAACGTACCGTAACAACCTTAATAAAAGCTTCTTCGATTCCAGCAGAAACACAAAAAGTCTTGATCCCCCGTGACTCCAAAATTCCCAGACTTTACAGTCTCCCTAAAATCCACAAACCTGATACACCTTTACATCCCATAGTTAGAGCAATTAACTCACCAACCTACAAAGTTTCCAAATATCTAGCACAGAGTCTCAAACCGTTTGCAGGTAAAAGTGAAACCTTTATCCTCAGCTCTCAGCACCTCGTCCAAAAAATTCACGAGATTTCCTTAGACCCTCAAGACATTCTGGCCAGCTTCGATGAAGAATCTCTTTTCACCAAAGTCCCAATTCTCGACACCATCACAATCATCCAACAACTGCTCACAGCCCATAACCAACCCGAAGACTTAATTCCCTTAATAGAATGTTGTTTAACCTCAACCTATTTCATGTTCTGTGATCAATATTACGAACAAGTCTCAGGCACAGCCATGGCTTTCCTCTCTCCCCAATAGTAGCCAACATTTCTATGGAAGCATTCGAACCTTAAGCCCTTACTTCTTTCCCACTTAAACCCAAGTGTTGGTTCAGATATGTAGATAATGTTTTTGCTATTTGGCCAGGTAAGGAATCCCTAGACAACATCTTTGAACACCTAAATTCTCAACATCCTGATATTCGCTTCACTTTGGAATATGAAACTGACGGCCACTTACCTTTCCTTGATATCTTAGTAAGCCTCCTCCCTAATGGTAGATTAGGACACTCTGTGTATCGCAAACTAACCCATACTGATCGCTATCTGAATGCACATTCACACCATCATCCTTCTCAAAAACAGTCAGTCATTAACTCACTAGTCAGCCGTGCCTTTGCCCTATTAGAGCCCTCTTCATTCCAAATTGAACTGAACCACGTAACAAAAGTCCTACTCAATAACAACTACAAAAAGCACGACATCCAAATATCCATTTCTCGTCATCTCACCCAAATTCCTCCTCGTTCTGAACCTGATACACCTCCAGGCGCTACAGCTTACCTACCTTACATTCACACCATAACAGATCGAATCGGCAAAATACTCAAACAACAGAACATCAAATCAATTTACTTACCCATGACGAAACTTTCAGACTGCCTACCCTCCACAAAAGATCACATCCTCTTACAATCCGAAGGTGTGTACCGAATTCCTTGTTCCTGTGGACGTGTATACATCGGTGAAACAAAACGGTCTGTTAGCACTCGTAGTTCTGAACATGAACGCTGTACTAGACTACGACAAACAACTAGCTCGGCCCTAGCTGAACACAAACTAGAAACAGGTCACCAAATCTTATTCTCCGCCACAAAACTTCTAGCCTGCTCATCTCGTTTTTTAAATCGTAAAATCCGTGAATCCATAGAAATTCTCAAACATCCCAATAACCCGAACTGTGATACTGGCTTTTACCTCCACAGTGCCTGGAACATCTCATTAACGATCCGTCACGCCCCAACAGACCAATCCCCGGTCACCGTTCCGACCCACTACCCCTACCGATCACTATAAATACCACGACAACAGACATACCCAGTACCCACTCAGCCTCAACGACTAACGAGAAGCAGCAGCAACACCACCACCAGCAGCAGCAGCCCCGAGGAAGTTCTTCCTCAATGGATAAGGAAACGTCGGCAGTAGAAGTCAACGTGACGCGGTTCCAACAGGAAGCCAATTCAAACACGAATTGCTTAGAGTTCGTGATTCAGGTTACGTTGAAGGGAATTGAAATTAGTCACACCCAGTATAAAATATTTTTTGAATTAAAAAATACTAAGTGTTTCGAAAATTTCTATTAGAATCTGAATCGATTAACTTGCTCCTTTCCTCGTGGTAAAGTTTTTATTCTTTATTAAATGACTAAAAAACAAATAGGTATAATAAAGTGCAAGAGAATGTCATAATTTTTTTTAGGGCAAAGGCTACAGTTAAGTTAGTTTTCCCAGTAAAATTGGCTCACAATCTCTAGGTAAGAATGTAAACAATCATTTTTGTGGTGCACCTGTTGAGTGTGAAGAAGACAATATTATATCTCTTTATAGTTTCAAAATTGACCTAATTTTAGGAAAACAACATTTAGATTTTAAGAAGAATTTGCTTTAACAATACTAAAAATCATCAAATTAATCTAGTTTTATAATTTTTTTTAACATTACTGGAAGGGAGAAGGTAACTTTGAACAGAGTGTCTATGAATGGATTTGGTGATGCTAAAAATTACACTAAAAATTTGAAGGTGCTGCCATCTCTCGGTCAAATTACGTTTTATATTTGTAACAAGGTTGGTACTACGTCAAGGCGGGACCACAGCACAGCATAACCAACATGGAAACTGTTTGTTGGCACCTTTGATCTAGCGGCACAGTATAAGAATCACACAGTAGCGTCACTCGAGTAAAACTGTCACATTTGTTCTTTTGTTTGATACCTACCCAGCTGTAAATTACAATGCATTTCCATAAGGGTATCAGATAGAATGGCCGCTTTTTTTGACACTGACGTTTAAGTGCCGCTACTGGGTAATTATTTATACTGTGCTAGCGGGGCAAGATTTTTTGACCTTGGCGCCATTTGGCAAATGGATCCACCAGTGCCGCAATAAAAATATTTTTGATAATCGAATTATTTAGGTTATTTTGATAATCGGATGACAGATTATTTTTAATTTGAATTATCCAATCACTACTTGAAAGCCTAGAGTTTAAGTTTACCCCAGCATGCATAATCGAAAGCACCTGTTATGCTGCTAATTACACGAGACACCACTGATCGTATTCGTGCAATTTAAGGGCGCATTCGACGTAATGTTCGATGCACGCAATGACCAGAAGTGTGAGGGAGAGCGACTGCTTTTCAGTGCATGTAAGAGTGAGAAAAAGGAACACTCCGTGCGTCCAGTAGGATACAGGTTAGATAGATTATTCATCCGGAATATGGCGGCTCAGTTTGCACGGGAAATTTTCCCGCCAAGGAGAGTGAACCTGCTGTATGTATTTATGTTGTGACCACAGGTTAATGAAACACATGTGCTTTATCCGGCCGGTCGCGTTTGAAAAAATCTGTTAGTGAAAATTTTCGTTAGTGTGGCTTCTTCTGCATAATTTTGAATTGAACTTCCGTCGTTGCCATAGTTACTGATTAATGTTACATTTTCATTCGAATTTTGTACATTTGATGACAATCTGAATAATAAATCATAAATATATTGCATTCTTATCACCCCAATTTGTTGCACTTTAACAAATTATGCGCTAGTTTGCCCACAATCACTTCTCTGAAGTTAGCATAATAAGATTCTTTAGTGTGGCTACTGTGGCTCCCTCTTCACAGTATATAATCGACCTGTTTTTGCGTTTTTTCAAACAAAAATTTTCTTGGAAGATGTTCAGTCTGACTGTTTTCGTTGGGCCAGTCTGTATATCTCTAACCCACATTTGTCGTTTATTGTCGTGTTTGTTGCTCCCTTGTTTATTGTTTAACAACTTTCGACGTCTGTTTTGATATATTGCACTTTGGTAATCCATTTCTATGACAATTACACAACAAAACTCTAATAACCTGTTTAATGAGAATTGTTACTGTTTGTCAGTCGAAGTTTAAATTTTAAATTTAAATAACGAGGCACGCGTCATACAGCGCGCATGTGAACCACTTCATGTAAAATACAACCACAATACGGCGTCACGAAAAACCGCTACAGTTTTACAGCTCGCATGGGAACCCGCCTTAAGAATCACACAGTAGCGTCACTCGAGTATAATTGTCACATTTATTCTTTTGTTTGATACCTACCCAGTTGTAAATTACATTGCATTTCCATAAGGGTATCAAATAGAATGGCCGCTTTTTTTTTGACACTGACGTTTAAGTGACGCTACTGGGTAATTACTTATACTGTGCCCTCTTCGGCACAGAAAAATGGCTCTGAACTAACAACGCGACCGGTGAACGCGACTAACCGGATAAGAACTTTATTCTTTATTAATCTAGGAAGCCGTGACGTTTAAAACTTAATTGCCTGTGCTTTTTCTTAAATAAAATTTTAGGCAATTGCCTGAAGATCCGGGCTTTATTGATGAATAGGAATTGATAATTTGATTTAAATCACTGCATCGTTTAGAAAATATGATATAGAAGATTCTAGATATATATTTAAATGTATAATAATGTTTTAGAAAACACTAAATAAATAGAAATTATTCAATAGTTCATTTATAATGCAATAACTTGTTATATTAAGTTTAAAATTTAGTGTCCTTCAGTTTACCACTTACCGGTTTCCGGTTTTGCTGTTAGCGGTTGGCAGCATTGAATTAAATGTCAAACTAAACGACATCAAAAGTGCGTTATCCGAAAGAACAAGAACAACGTCAATTAATTTAAATAAATAAGGCAAGCGTAGGCTTGCTACCACACCACAAATCTAATTTAATCAAATTACATCAGTGATTATTGGAATGTTGAAACTCACACTGTTACTATGAGCGTTGGATTTTATGCCCACGGTAAGTAACCGCCGATTCACACCCAAACCTATTTATTGTAAACACACGCCCTTTAATCATAGGAAGTCCAAGTCGTGAATCAGGCGTAGTGAGTGATTGCGACACCATGGCAGAACTCGCTGCATTACTGAGGTCCGAAATTCCTGAGGGGCGAAACAACCTCACGGATAACCACACAAACTTGGAGAGGGTGGCCGAGTACTGCGAGGCAAACTATTTCCAGTCAGATAACAAGCGCGTAGCGCTTGAAGAAACCAAGAATTATACAACTCAGTCTCTTGCCAGTGTGGCTTACCAAATAAACACTCTTGCGTACAACTTCTTGCAGCTGCTGGAATTACAAGCTGCACAGTTGGCAGAAATGGAAAGTCAAATGAACCACATCTCGCAGACCGTCATGATACACAAAGAAAAAGTTGCCAGACGAGAAATTGGTGTGTTAACGGCGAATAAGTCATCGTCAAGACAGTATAAGATTATTGCACCTGCAAATCCGGAAAAACCGATTAAGTACGTGCGAAAACCCATCGATTATACAGGTACAGTCTTTGTTAAATAAGTAAGCTCTGGTAGTTGAAGTTACAATCAATTGCAGTACTGGATGATATTGGGCATGGCGTGAGAAGCACTGGAACTCCGAGACAGAAACAACGAGGTTCTAGTCAAGGTAGCATTCAGTCTGTAGGTGCAGTTTCGGTTAACTCTTCCATGGTTGGTCCTGCCCCCACTACTAAACCACCTACACCACCGCAAGTTAATCGCACAGCAAGTAAAGGTTCATGTTCAGTTCATTTTACTTCAGATTAGACATACTATGAACATTCTTCCTACTTACCATCAGATAAAAGATTTGGCCCATCAGTTTAAATGCAGGATAGCAATAATAAATATTTTGTTGTAAAACAACAAATTTTCAGTGTCTGTTTCTGGTGGTACCTTAAGCAAAGGAAGCCGTGAGTACCGCACACCTCCTGCAGTGGCTCCACCGCAAGTTCCAAGTCATTATGCCCCAAATTATCCGATTGGACACCCGAGAAGAGGTGGTGAAAGAGGGCCGGGTTATAGCACACTGCCTCTAGCAGGACAACATCAAGCGATGTCACCCCCACAAGTCGGTATGGTTCATCCTCTGAACATGCAACAGCAACAACAGCAGCAAGTGCAACAATTACAGCAACATCCTCAGACTCCGCCGCCTCCACCACCACCTGGAAACACCATGTATCTTCCAGATCATCACATGAGCATGCCACGTAAGTACTCTCACAAAATTTGGGGCAAATACCAAAATATGTGGATTCATTTCAGCCCCACCATCTCCTTTGGTGAATCAAGATATGCCGTTACCAAACACTGCTATTACTCATCATCATTCCTTGTTGATATCTCAACATAATCCAGTACCACATGGTAGTTTGGGGATGCATACGTTATCTCACCATCCACATGGACAGAGATTATCAAGAGGTGGAGGTTCACAGTCACCTCCTTTACCACCTCCACCACCACCGGATGATGAACATGAAGGGTTTGGAAGACCTCATACTTCTGGAGTTATGCCTATTGTTCCTGATGAGGAAGATCTTCCAGGATGGGTTCCTAAGAACTATCTCGAAAAAGGTATTATTAATTTAAGTTCACAAGTCGTTTTTGGTATTGTTGACGAAGTCAAACTTGAATATTAAGGAATATGTAATGCAGTATAAAATTGAAAATGTTCACTTTGTGTTATCGTCATCAGTGTCTATTGAAAATTAGTTAGTTATTTTTTAGTTGTGGCTATATATGACTATTATGCTGACAAAGATGATGAGCTAAGCTTCCAAGAGAGTTCTGTTATTTATGTCTTGAAGAAGAATGATGATGGTTGGTGGGAAGGTGTGATGGATGGAATAACTGGCCTCTTCCCTGGGAATTATGTGGAACCGTGTGTCTAACAAAATATAAATTAATAATACCTGCATGGATTTGTGCGTGGCTGAATTTTTTATAGCAAACTACAATTCTTAGGAATAGATTAGTAAGTGTTAAACCGACTTTTGTGGGTTACATCTTATGTTACATTTTATTTTATCAATGTTGTAATTTTCGTGAGATGATGTGAGAGCAGATCATTATAATTGGCAGTTAAGGAGCTTCATGCAAAACATCGATATGTTATATCACAGATAATAGAGCTTTACAGATGGCCCACCTCGTAAAAGTAAAGTGACGCTCCAAATTAGGAAACGAATGAGGCCTTAGTTTGGAAACGACACACATTGGCGCTGATAAAATATTCACGTTCTAGTATGTGTCAGAACCTAAGTGCAAAAGAGACCATCAAGAATAATTTGTATAGAAAACTACTGCGGTCATTTACGAATTATCCGTAGAGGTTAGTAACACAGGTTAGGAAGAAACGAAGGGAAAGACATCATGTTATTGCAACGTACTTACGAAATTTTAAGTTTTTGCGTGTCCGTTTTTAGGGCGAAATACAGCTTGGAAACTAAGTAGCGGATAAAATCCATAATTCCCTTAATACTTGTGATAATGAAAAAGTATAAAAGGGGTATAGCGATTCAAATTACAGCGCATATGAAGAGTACAGGGGAAAAACCGGCTAAGTCACACGCATGTTTATCGTAACCTTGAATTGTGTAAACATTTGGTACTCTATGCAGCCTACGGGTTTGATGTTTTTAAACATGTATAAAACATGATAAGGACTTATGTTATCAAGCTGCGAGTTCTTAACATCAATTTAGTAAAAAATTGTAATAAATTTTAACCTAAAACTTAGACATAGCTGGTTTTTTCCCTGTACTCTTCATAATACATATGAAGAAGTCATTTGCAGATGTTATAACGTCGTTTATATTTTTTTAATGACAACCTACATTTTTTATTTAGTATTTTGGTAGGATTTCTTACTCTGGTATCAACCGTATAAAATTTTAGACTGATTACATAACAAACATTTTTAGATAATCAGCCTCAAAGTTTTAATAGTAAAGTTGTTTCTGAAGAAGCAGATTACAGATTATTTTTTTAAATGTATTTCTAAATAAAAAAAGATAGAAATTTTATACAAATACAAATTCTACAAAAACATACAGAACAATATGATACGAAAAGAAGTGGTACAAACGCAAATATAATTTATTATTGACCTGTAAAACTTCACCGACGTGAAGTTAGCAATAGATTTCCAGCAATAAAATTCTAAAACTTTATCACCAAAATGCATAAAAATAAGTTAATAAATTGACGGTATTATACAAATTTCGGCAGATATTCATCAATATGAATGCTATTAAAGAATATTTATTCCCTTTTTTTTCCGAGGATATTTATAGATAAACACGATAACTATAGAACAAGAAAATCCCATATATGGATGGTTGACGTGAAAATTTTTGAAAATAACAAGCAGAATATCAATTTATAATCATTTCTACGCAACATATAAAAAAATTGCGATGGAACCCCTCTTAGTTTTTTTGTAATTAAATTTCAAACTCCTGCGAACAGCAAGCGTGCGTTCTTTAACAAAACGTGTATGGCTGGGTAGTTGACGTGAAAATTTTTGAAAATAACCAGCAGAGCATCAATTTACAATCATTTCTACGCAACATATAAAAAAATTGCGATGGAACCCCTCTTAGTTTTTTTGTAATTAAATTTCAAACTCCTGCGAACAGCAAGCGTGCGTTCTTTTTTTATATGTTGCGTAAAAATGATTATAAATTGATAGCATTCATATTGATGAATATCTACCGAAATTTGTATAATACCGTCAATTTATTAACTTATTTTTATGCATTTATTGCTAACTTCACGTCGGTTAAAAATTCTTATTTTTGGATGGGGTTTACATTTATTTGTCAGTTTTTTTGCAGATCCCCATTTACATTCTTTGTAAATTTTGACAGTAATTAATAAGTCGCTCATATAGTTTTTATGTTCTTAACGTAAAAGCGTTTATTTCCTGATTTTTGCGTAGTCATAGCGTAAATGTAAAATTTAGCGTAAAATTAGCGTTGAGCGCGTCAAAACACTCAAAACATCAATTTTTCGTTAGTTGTTATGTCGTAAACCATAGAGAATATTCGTTAAAACGGGGAGCAGGGATTCCAAAAATAAAACATGTTAGTCTTCCATTACACAAGCCCGGGTAATCCCCGTAGTTCTTTATTCATTCACTCATATTCTCTACTGTTACAGTGTCCTTATGAACTATTCATCTTTAACGCCCTCTATCTTGACAGCTCATTAGTGACATCATTCGGATATTTTCCGAATTACTATTTAGTAGCCTTTCGCATGCGCTGATTATTATGTACGGTTCGTAAGAAATTTAATTTTGTTTTTACGTATCCGGGTGTCATCTATTGAATATAATTTGAACATATTTTGGAGCGTCCAAACACGTCTATGTCTCGGGCTATCTGTAAAGCTCTATTATCTGTGGTTATATTAAGAGCTGGTCTTTCCATCTTAATAAACTGACTAATAATTATTAGATGAATAAGTACCATGGAAACAATTCATAAAGTTATTCAACCACTAAAAAAAGAACACAAGTTATTCACCGAATAACTTTAAGGGATAGATGAAATGTAAAAAATAAAATAGAATTTTCACAGTATAAGACATAACTCACAAAAGTAGTTTTAAGTTTCTACCAAATCGTAAATGTAGTCAATATAATAACAACAGCGAATTAAATGTCTGCTTGCTCTGATTACTTGAATGTTAACAAGAATAATAATTTGTTGCATACAAATTTAATTATTTTAGTAAACAAGTTCTTATAATGTTGCAGATACTTAGCATAATTGACCATTTAAGTAATAGTTCATAAATTGCTGATGTGTAACTTCAAGAAATTGCTTGATTAGTTTCAAAATGTAATTTGAATTTCAGTGTCATCAAAGCTTGGGCAACTCATAAAGTACAGAAATTTTTATTACATGCAATAGGTAAGAGTTTCTTGAATTCTAGAAATTTACCCAGGTATCTAATTACATGAAGTATCTGTAACATGCACACAGTACACAGTTTTTGGATTAGGTTGCACAGTTTTATGAATTCTAATTTATTTTTTTTGGTATATAAGTAATTTAATCTGCAACATATGATGCTTGGTGTACAATTTTACAGTGCAGTGTGTGAATGACCTGCTTGTTACATTGCATATCTTGTGAAATAGTACATAAGCAATTCTGCACAAAGTTTTGGATGTTTATATAGTAAAACGTTTTATAAAATAAGTATTCATTTTTTCCTGTATGTGACTTTTTCTGATCCTCAGCCTCATTTATGAAAAAGAAAATCATTAATTTTTGCAGATATCTTTACAGTGCTGAAAGCTGTAATGTTACATGTGATGGAAAACAATTTTAAATTACTATTTGTAAAATCGGAAATCTTTAAAGTAAGAGAAATTTTCACCATATATTGGCTGTGACATTAATTATCACATGATAACTAAATTATGTAACATTATGTAAGCTTAAAACTTTCAAAAATTGTGCTTAAGAAAGAATTTTTCTTTATCTCTTTAGACAACTTGAAAACAAACATTCTTTAAGAAAGGAGTCCATCAGAATTTTTTTTATTTATTAAGTATTAAAGTGTCTCATCAACTTAATTGATGTCATGTCCTTTTTGTTTAGTTCTAGTATAAATAATACACAGAAATGACATATTGCTGAACAATATAACGTCACCTCAGTACTTATTTGTGCCATACAACAAGACTTAGTTTGGAGATAATCAACACATAAGCATGGAAATTACATGTCCAAAATGAATTATGGAACAAATGGACATCTAATTTCCCAGTGATAGAGTTTCTTTTGTTACACAAGGTTTGATAAATAACATGTATTTTTTTAAAAATGCCATAAGGGGTGGCTGTGGAAAAGAAAATTCATGTCTTAGCTCCATTCATTTACTTTAAATTTTCAGATTTGGCATGTGTTAGATGCCAAGTTACGACATGAGTTTTAATTTTCATGGCCAACCTTTATGGCATTTTTTAAAAAACACATAGTACAATAAACATGCACTGAATTTATTAAAAGTGGATTTAACTTGAAATATCAGCAAATGTGGTATGGAACAAAAAAGCACTGAGGCGACGATAAATGTAAAAAAGCATATTTCCGACAATCATTATTACATAAAAAGGTTGCCCACCGATTAGGGCATTTAACCTATTTCCATTACAGAAACATAACAAAACTATATCGTTTCATATAATCAGCTTAAACTTTTCAGTGATACACGGAATAGTTTTCTATAGCTCAAAATAACATAAAGAGTATGAATAGAAAAGTATAAAATGGCTCCCATAAGAAAATAAAAAGCTAAACGACATTTGCGAGTATTTTTTGACGTCATGACCAGACTTCGGACATTTGGGATTGGGAGCATTACCATGGTTATGCAATACGAGGACCAATGAAAAGTGCCCAAATATCCGATGTCTTGTCATGACAAAGCCAGTGGGAGGTAGTACACTTAAAGTTCTTGTTTTTGCTCAAAAAATATAGAATAAAAAAAGATATTGTAATTTTTGGCTTTTCTCAAAAATTGTGATTATTGACCGACAGAAAAATATGCATCTCTGCTTCAATATAAACATCTAAGATACCAGGCAGGGTTTTGTGATCACTGAGAGGATTCGAAAAATATATATTACCTATGCAAGTATTCTTAAGTGGAACATTCTGTACTTAAATTGATAACTGAACTGATACAGACCATTGTCTGTTCAATTGAATAAAATGCAGACCATTGTCCATAGATTGACAATGTTTCTATCACGGTGGAATTATATCGGGCGGGGAAAAAGCAAAGCTTGCATGGGGCTGTTAACGAGTGCATTCCGATTTTCTAGATTTTTAGAATAGAGATGGATATAAAATAAAACCGGCGTTGTTGAAACTCGATGCATGTATAGATGCTCTGCATGCATGCCTTGGAAGGGGAAAACCAGCGTAAAAACTGCGACATCACTTATATTTAGCTTTGTTCTACATCTAGAAAGTCGCAGTGCATTTCACTCGCTCCCGTTAAGAGCCGCTTGCAAGCTTAGCTTTTTCCTGTCTTGTATAGGTGAAATGTTGCGCACGTAATACATCTAAGGTTACTGTATTTAGAAGGTGCCGCCATTCATTTCCTCGGCTACCGTCCGCCAAATTAAAAAGGACGCGATGAACCGCTAAGAAGAAAAAGGATAGCTACATAACAAGTTACTATTGCTACGGAGTTTATGAATGAATTTGATGAACCCCAAATTAAATGAGATAGAAAGTTGGCGCTACCTTCTCAATACAGTAACCTTTTTAAGGAAACTTAAAACTTTTACTTAGGAAAATTCAATCTCTGAAAACAGACGTAGTAAGACACGTAAAACTTATCCTCACGTAATCAAGAGATTATAGGGAAATTTCCGTATAGGTGATTTCTAAAGTAATTGGAATAAGTTGAATTTTGGCTCGACCAATCAGAAGAAGTCCTGTCGGTTTTTGTTTCTACGCGTATTCTCAATCTGTGAAGCTGATTGTAAGTTATAGTAGGTTATACCTAGAACATGAACATTAGAGCCATGTTCTCTCGCTAAAAACTTCAGATCTTGATCCATCGATCACGATCAAGTAATTAAGATAAATAAATAAAATAAATTCGAAAGAACACTTATACCGGAGCGGCCTGACTAAGACTAGGTATATGCTTAATTGAGAATAAATGAAGGAGAGGCTCATTGAAACTTGTGTGGAAATGAAATGGAGATATTACAATGTTGCGTGCGAAGGCAGGAATGCTGAGGCCGGAGCACGCCGGAGCCTGGCCCGCGTTATCAATCGGCAACGTCGATTGATGTAGCTATTTCGTTTACTCATGCGCTTTCTACTACTACTACTTCTACTACTACTCACGGTAAATGCATAGCCAGTGGTGACTAGGCCGACCCAGTATAGCCAAATATAAAATCTCCATACAAATCACGTTTCGTTAATCGAATCACAAAATTCAATGATCTAGAGGGGCGAGGGGATCACGGATCATGATCTGTTTAAACAGAATAACCTCAGCCGTGTTCTTTTGCTAACAACTTTAGATCTTGATCCATCGATCACGATCAAGTAATCAAGATAAATAAATAAAATAAATTCGAAAGAACACTTATATAGCCAAATATAAAATCTCCATACAAATCACGTTTCGTTAATCGAATCACAAAAATTCAATGATCCAGAGGGGCAAGGGGATCACGGATCATGATCTGTTTAAACAGAATAACCTCAACCATGTTTTTTCGCTAACAACTTTAGATAGTGATCAATCCATCACGATCAAATAATCAAGATAAATAAATAAAATAAATTCGAAAGAACACTTATATAGCCAAATATAAAATCTCCATACAAATCACGTTTCGTTAATCGAATCACAAAATTCAATGATCTAGAGGGGCGAGGGGATCACGGATCATGATCTGTTTAAACAGAATAACCTCAGCCGTATTCTTTCGCTAACAACTTTAGATCGTGATCAATCGATCAAGATCCAAAATAAATTCGAAAGAAAATTCACATAACCAAATATAAAATGTACATACAAATAACGTTTCGTTAATCGAATCACAAAAATTCAATGATTCAGAGGGGCAAGGGGATTACGAATCATGATCTGTTTAAACAGAATAACGAAAGAACACTACCTAGAGGTACTGATCCGATCAAACACCTTCAGATCCAAATTTAATGTGCGAAAGAACACACCTTAGATGTCGAAAACGGAAGACGAAGGTTATTTTGCAGAATATTTAAATGAAACTATCAGAGCCACCGAGAATAAGGCCTGTGTGACACCATGCAAGATTTGATATAAAATCTTGCACAAGTTTTACATATTTAGAAATTGTACTGACCATCAAACACAATAACAAAACTTGTTGCAAGATTTGAGAAATTTAGAAAAAGTTCTAAATATTTTTATACAATTCCAAGAACCGACAACAAATCTGCGCACAATCAAAAATTTTATTGACCATCAATGCCATGCAAGATATCTTCCGCAAATACCAAATCTTTGCTTCGCTATTGAAGTTATGCGTATGTCAGTATTTGTTGAGTTACTGTGACTGATTAGGTTTAGACTTAGTTGCTGATTAGATTTGTAAATTAGGTAGTTATGCGCATGTTTAACATAAACATTTATTGAGGTACTAGCAAACACAGTAAAGATTTAATATTGTTTCTTACGCAAGAAATAAGTAAAGTTATGATTTTATGTCAAATCTTGCATGGGGTCATACGGGCCTAAAATGTAATTGTGATATTATATTCGGCAGTATGTGTGATTACTAAAGATTCCAAAAGAAAGTTCCGTTTGTCCGTCCAGTTGTATATTATTCGCTGCTCGCGCCTCAATCGGTCGACTGGCTGTGTATTCGGTGCTGTTTACGGCTGCGTGATGCATAGATATAACGAGTTTTATTTAAACGAATGTTTTCGTCTTTTTTTCAAATTATATCGTATGGTCAAAGGTACAGCAAATAACCAAATAAAATGTGATAAAGTTGATCAAAATATTCTCGCTATATCAAAGAAATAATGTTTGCAGTAATTCGATCGGTGCCATACGCGGCATCGAAGCGCCTATGCATTCGGGCTTGAGAGTTGGAGTCTTTAGTAATTACTGATTACCACCGATTGCATTCAATAATTTTTAGGTTAATGATTGGTAGATGTCATTCGATTCAGTTTCATTGGTCAATTTTAAATTTGCTTAAACTTCATCTTTAAGCATTATGGGCCAATTTCATAATCAAATTTAAAGGATACTTTAAAACTAAAGTCGCATTCAGATGTGTAAACAAATGTGTTTTCATATTTGTTTTGACATCTGAAAATGACTTTAAATTGAAAGTCTCCTTTAAATTCGATTATGAAACTGGCCCTATGTCTTATTATAAGTAAAGTATACAAGATTTCTGTTTTATTTCGTTTCCTTAAAACTTTTACTTAAGCATCGTGTTCTAGGCTTAAATCTATCTGGTGGTGGACACTAGCCAATAATAAATGTCAGACAAAAAGCTCGAGAACCACGCCTCAAATTGGTTAATTTCTCATTGGTTAAATCCGCATCCATTTTAATGTTTCACCTTATACAGGTCATATAATTTTTACTCCAGTCAGTCAAAACTAAATTTAACGTGCCGCTCTATACTATAATGTATGTAACTAACGGGTAATTTTTAAAATTCTTAATTGGAGTCAGTGGCCTACCCAGAATTGGTGAATGGGAGGGGTTTACAAATGAAATAATGTTATTTTCTGTAATTCGATTTACCAACAAGATTATCTGTAACAAACAGTCGTAACGTAATTGCCTGAATAACTTATTTATTCACTTGTGCTTAGGCTCGGTCTTTTCATTTCCAAATAACTTTATCTGGCGATTAATTTCCTTAGCAACGTTTGTGATCACAATTGTTACTATGAGAATAAACCGTCAGATAAAGTTAACGGGCGATGAAGAGACCGGGCCTTAGCAATATAAATAAAGTTTTAACCACTATTTAAACTGATTAAAGTTACTTATCAGTTAAAATGGCCGTATTTACCATTTCTCAGTTACATGTTTAAAGGTCAGTTAAGCTGCTAACAGACTGTTAAATACAGAAACTGTATTCACCAACCACTGAGTGGTCTGTCAAACTCGCCCCTTTATGTTAAATATGCATTATTTGACAGTTAGCAGAATTTAACGCTGTGTTATAAGTAATTACACTTGTGTAGCACAACAAATATAGTTAAATTATATTAAATTAAATTTACTTTTGACTTAACAGAGATTTAAGTTTTAACGGTAGCTTAGTAAACTAACTGTTAATTAGTGAATGGTGAATACCGCCGAAAATGTGATACAGTGCAGTACTATAGCGTTAGTTGTCATAGTCTACCTAATTCTAATATGTGGTTGAGGTTGAGACTTGAGACATTTATGTTAGCAGTCATTATTATGTAGGATACAAAACTTAGAACACAAAACAAAATTAAAGTAAAAATAAACTCACATATATCATTTGGTCTAGTTCTAATCTACCGTATAAAATATACATAATGAGCAATTTAATACGGAAATGTTGCGATTTTTCATATGAATAAACTGGTAATACTCGGTTGATTGGGGGGGGGGGGGTTAACCCCTATCCTATAACCCCTTACTGCGTACGCCACTGATTGGAGTAAGCCATGATTTTACAAAAGTTGTTGACAATTCTGAAAAGACAACTAAAATTTTGATTTAAGTCAGATAATTTACATAATTAAGGCCCAGTTCATTCATCGTAGTTTTAATTTAATTGCAATAAACTGGCATTTGCCAACTAAAATGAAGTCATGACGTACTCCAATTAATAATTTTAAAAATGACCCATTATATGCTGCGTAGAGTGGGACAGCCGCTGCTTTTATTGGAGCGGTTGGTTTTTACTGACTGAACTTCCAATTACACTTCCGGTATATTTCCACCATGGTTTCTATGGTATTTTATGCAAGGTGATGGATATCATAAATGTTCTTTTTTTATTTTTCTTTTTGATGAAACGGAAGTCGAAATTTGTAACTATTTTACACAGTTCTTGAGGTCTCAACAACAGGTATTTTACTTTTGGCACCATAAATCTCAACTCAGAGCGAAATCTCAGTTCAATCTTACTTGTTCGTGTTAACAGGAATCACGTTTTTGTGATCTGAGATGAGATTTGTGACAAAAAGAACGTAGCTAATGTTTTAAGCTAGGTTGCCTTAATTTATTTAATTCATTTGTGATGTATTTTACAAACACGCAAATGCAAATGTATATTAATGTAGAGAGCGCAACTTTTAAAATATTTTCAATACCTTCTAGAAAGAACAACATCACATTGAAGTGTTTAAGACGGACTTGTAAATTTGAATTCTTATTATTGTTTATTTTGATTTAACATTTTAAGGCCCGGTATTTCAGCCACCGTTTAACTTTTACCTTTAGTTTATTCCCATAGTAACAATTATAAAAACAATTGTTCCTATGGAAATAAACTGAAGATTAAAGTTAAACTGTGATTGAAATATAGGCCCTATAAGTTAGCTTACATTTTTTAAAATTTATATTGTTTTGACTCGACTTGACTCTTATAGGGAGCAGACTAAGTAGAACTCGGTATTTTCTCATAAAAACACAGCACTAATTCACAAACTTTATTTACAAAATTATATACAATTTACAAAATTTTAATTATTAAATTACTGCGGCGATAACAATTCGTTTAATGAAAAATAAAGATTAATTTCGGTGACCGAATAAAATGCAATTATAAGACGCGAATCTGAATTGACTGAACCATTCTCGGCTGGTGATATTTTTCGACTGTTTTCCTTCCGTAGGATTAATGATAATAATGCCTGAACACTAAGTCAGGGTAAGGGTAGTGATTTCTTTTTTCTGTAAATTTTAACTATACTTAGAATTAATATAAATTTATTATACTGTTTACGAAAATGAAAAGGACTGTTGTTTGCGTTTAACAGATGGCAAATTCCTATTTCGTGAGTAGACATTAGGTAGTTTCAACGAAAACACTAAATTCGGCTGTAAACGAACACCGAGGAGTTCTTGTAAATGTTGGCGTCGCAAGTGTTAAGAAACGCAAGTCTGCAGCTGCGGATCGTAGGCATGCCGAACTCTAGGATTTTAAATTTGACGGAAATTCTAAAATGCGGAGAGATTGCTTGTGGCAAAAGAAACTAATGCCCGGTTGCACCAACTTTTTAAGCAGAGCTTAAATTTAAGTTCTGTTTAGAATGTGGCATTTACGTGTGGTCAGTATAATGTCAAATACATTCTGATTGACATTTAAACTTCAACTTAAGCATCAATTAGAATGTGACTAATATTTTGTTAAATCTATAAATAATGTCATAGTCTAAACACCACTTAAATTTAAGCTCTGCTTAAAAAGTTGGTACAACCGGGCATAAATAATTGAAACTTAATCTAAAATAAATCTAAGTTACAATTAAATAAAAAAATGAAAGTGATTTTTTCACCAGATGATTTCTTTCAAGTGGTTACGACTTTCTGACGTGATTTGCGACTTATCTCAAAACTGGTAAATTTTAAGAGACGTGTGACTTTTATAAAAAATCAAAATTGACTTCATAAATAAGTAGAAAGAAAGAAAAAGATCCAGGTATATATGTAGTAATTTTTCTAATATTAAGGTTGGTAGTCCAAATGATCAAACTTCCCTCTTCTCCTTCTCACTTTTTTTTTGGCCGCGACTGTATTTATTTTGTTGATTTGTTATACCTAGTGTACTTTGTACTTATGTTTCAGGTCCATATTCATAAACAAAACTTACGCTATGCGTTCAATAAAACGTTGTGAATTTCTGTTTATATACTGCAAAGATTTCTTTTACGGAAAGTAATTCTTAAACTGTACTTAAATCCAAGATAATAGATAAAGCAGCACTTTAATCGTAAGGGTACATAAAGTATTTTTTCGAGTACCATATTCGAAAGTTACAATTTTATCATACCCATTCAAGGAGAGAAAGCGGTACTTTATCTGCCTTGGTTAAAAATTATTTGTAAGAAAAATCGCAACGTCTATATTGAGTTTTATATAATTGGTTTTTCTTATTACCTGCTATAAAAAATAATTTTATATTTATAAAGTTTAATTACTTCAATCATTTAGGGCCAGTTTTATAATGGAATTTAAAGGAGACTTTAAATTCAAGTCACTTTCAGATGTCAAAACAAACATAAAAACGCATTTGTTTACATATCAGAATGTGACTTTCATTTTAAAGTCTCCTTTAAATAATGTCATTATAAAACTGGCCCTTAATTATTTAAATTATTTAAATATAATTGATTTCATCGGTCGTGAATTAATATTTCCGCTTGTATGAAAAATAACTTTGGTTGATACGCATAAAACTTCAAAACACTTATTTATTTATGAATAGAATAATCTTATGGTTTCTCCCCTATAACAAATTTTAAAGTTTCGCGGTAAAACTGCACACATTTTTTGTCTTCAGCATCCAGAAATGTATAATTTACACTGGTGACTGAAGTACTGAACGCTGAAGATATCCTAAAGAGTTACTAAATCGTACGATTTTCAACGACAGTACCCAATAAGTCATTATTTGGCTCCACCTTTTCTCCCGCCTTCAGCATACTTCGTCCCTTACCGCTGCCCCGCCAGAGATGTTAACGTGAACATCTTGCGGCCCCTTAAATCTAAGCTCACGATTTTCACAACTTTCAACCAATGTTTTTGTTTGTCCACGAAAAAAAAATTAAAAGAGATACAGATAAGTTTCATAAAAATCGGTAATAAAAAAAGTTTCATTTGTTGTATATTTTTTTAAAGACACTGTATATTAGAAATCATTATATCTGGTGCACTAGCATACTATCTGTATACTATTAATTTTAAATTGAGTTTTTTTATTTCTTTGTAGTTGATCAAAATTTCTTGTACGCATTATCAACCGTAAAATGAACGAGCTGATACGTAATTTAACACCGTATTAGTGCCTTTTGTGAGTTTATAAGTACAGTTAAATTACTACCAGCTCGTAATCAAGTTCGAAGTAGTCACAGTCAATTGTAAAACACTTCTTTTTTTAAATCTTTTTGAGGGATATCCTGACGCTCCTTCACGTTCGTGAGCATGTAATTACGTTCCTTCAAAAATAAAACTATTCGCTTGCTTTTACAAGCAACAGGTCAAAGATGAAGTGCGATAGGTGCCTGAAATTGTTTATGGTGTAAAGTCGGTGACCAGGAGAGGAGACACGAACGCCCGAATGAAAACGACAAAGTTGCATAAATAGTTATAAACAGTCTTTGCGCAGGATTTTAGCCGCCCTTGAAATATGGGCGAAAATAATAAATACACCCGTAAACATTATTGCAGCAGTGCCCCGAGCTCCGAGTGTACGGAAGTTCAGAATGATTAACAGAAGAAATTCGAATTGTATTCGAAAATTATAAATTTATTAACAACATTGCTTCGAATCACCTCATAAAATATTATTTGCCGTCTCTCTCAGTAAATTTGCTTAGACTTCACACCTAGATTGCTTCGCATGCATGTGGGCGTCATGACTGTATGTCTGGTTATGATTAAGCCGTTCGCGAACGTGTTCGTGCGTCTGGATGCCCCTTTAAATAAACACTTACATTTATTTTTAAAATAATATTTAAAATTTTTAGTTGTATTTATATTAGAAAAAAAATCTCAACTTTTTTTTTAATATTGCATACTGAATAATTGACTGAATATTTAACCCGATAAATAAATAAATAAATTTGCAGAGATTTTCGTTTGAAAAAGAAATAGTTTTCTATAGAGGGTTACTCAAATTATTATCACGCTTAATATCAAACACCCTTGTCATGAAATCTGACAAAAAAACATTCAAACTTAAAATGGTCCCTCGGGGCGGTTTGGAACTGTTTTGAAAGGTAATATTCAAATCATTTGAACGCAACCCCGCGATTACCAGAATGGTAATGGAATAAGCGTCCTTGATGATCCGGAACGTTCATCGAAAGCGTCGAAAGGTTTAAAAAAGAGAAAAATTAGTGATTTATTCAGCACTATCAATGAGTCTCGTATTATTGTATTGAAAATGCAATATCAACTGGGGTCTTAAGGTATTTGCAGAAATAAAGAAACAAAGCCATTTTGCATTGAGTAATCACTTGCAAAAATAGAAATAAGGATAATTTGAGGTGACGTAATTTAGAGAATTAAAAAATCATATGTGCGAATCAAATATCTCAAATGCTGAGAAAATAAGTAAGTTTGATTTTTCTCTTCACAAAATGTTTTAAATTAGTTGCTAGTAAATGCGGTAATTCAGTCGGTGATTATTGGTTTTGGTGGTCTAAATATTTCAAAAAATTTCTTGAATACATCATTTGCTTCACTGTTGTTAGTGGTTTAGTAGGCTGCAAAAATTAAATTTAGAAAATTATCGATAATGCAAAATTTCAGAACACTTAAGTGATCCACGTGCAAGTATCACAAGGCACACGATACCTTTGTCGAGAGAATGCATCAGGGTCATTGGTTGGGAAATTATGATTATACTCGATTCCTTTCAAATAGTTTGATAAGCATTTTCAAATAAATTTCTTCATATTCTTGAAATAAAACTCCAGCTTCAGTTCACTTAAAGTTTTTTCCGGTTCCAAGTTGAGAGATTCTCTCATGAACTCTCATAACAATATCTTTTTTCATAGCTTTAGGAATCACTAAGAGGTTTTTTCCATCCTGGTCTTTTATATGTATTATTCCACTCTTTGGTAAATAACCATTTACGTTTTCTTCTTGTTTCCATTTGTTCTTCTCCAATTCTACATCTTTCATCTGTATCGCAGATATTTCATGTTTTTCCATGTATTGGCAACAAGATATTCAATAAAGTTTAGTTTCTCTGCATTTTATTGATGAATTATTAGCTGCTTTTATGATTTCTAAACTAAATTTTAAACGGTCGAAAAATGTTAAACCCTAAGGGCCAGTTTCATAACGGAATTTAAAGGCGACTTTAAATTTAAAGTCAATTTCAGATGTCAAAACAAATATGAAAACACATTTGTTTACACATCTCAATGTGAGTTTAATTTTAAAGCCTCCTTTAAATTCCGTTATGAAATTGGCCCTAAATTATTATATTAAAATCGGTATTGCCTTTAACCCTTTAACCAACAAAGAAATTTCAAATTTGATTTTAATGTAAATAGTTACCAAGTCGAGGGACAAAAGTTAACTCAAACACTCTCCTTAATGGAGATAAGGGCCACTTAGATACCACTAAAATAAATACATTCATGATAGCAAATCCCTGACGCGTGTGAATAAAGTGGCACCCACGCGCGGCGAGAAGTGTTCGGTTAAAAACTGGTTAACAATAGCCTTGAAGTTAGGCAATTTAAGTCATTCCAGAGAACTAAATCAGGCATGGGCATGGAAAGGTGAAGTATCTTCCACTACGCTAAGCAATAGGTCAAACGAGTGTTGATTGCAGCTAGCTTGGTCCCACAAAATATAAAATTGTAGACAGCGGCGGCGCGGTGTATTCGTTTTGATGCTGTTCATATTGAATTAAACCGAAAATTATTATAAATATTGTTTGAAAAAGGTTTGTTTTTCAATTTAAAATGGTCTCGAACTTGTACGACACTGTTAAACGCTAATAAACCAACATGAACTAACTCGCTCGGCGCTCTCTGTTTTTGATTTCGTTGATACGACTGAGTCAGTTATGTGCCGACGTTTGTTTGTCTGAAATATCGGGATCGTCGCAAATAATTCAGGGTGGGTGTCGAGCTTTCGACGAGCTCGTGCCCATCCCTGACCTAAATGAACGAAACTGATAGAAGGGGCAGCAACTCGCGGGAAGAATTGTTTAGGAGGGAGAAATTTTGAGAAGATGAACAATGCAGCTCTTCCGCAGGGAGACAAAATTCAAAACTAATTAATGTTCGCCATGTTCGCCTAACCCTCGCTTGAAACGAAGGTTCCTGATCTCTAAATTTAGTATTGAATTTTCCCTTTGTTTTCCCTCTATTATTTTTAACTGAATATTCGCAACCGTTTCTCGCGGGTGCTAAAGTTAAATCCTGGTGTGCGTGCAAGTGAGTGTGTCAGAAGTGAACCCTACACCTAGACCCCCTTCCCGTGAGGAATTCAACTAGCCAACTAGCTTCCGCAAAAGGAGATTAAAAGGATCCTCTGCTGCTGATCTCCATTAAAGGTAGGAACCCATATGTGTTTTTAAAATAAGCCAAAGATAACTCTAATATACCTTGCTTTGAGCTCACAACTGACTTTTATTCCTAGTAGAGTATATTGTGGTATTAGTTTGCCCTTGCACTGTTCCAATCCGAAAGGTCCTTCCTGCGAACTTTTTAGTGAAATGGATATGTAATTATAATGTACAGTCTTTTTCTGTTGCTTTTCCCCTTTTGTCAAATGTGTTTCCAAATTTGTCAAATGACTTTCCAATCCGATCAAAGTATAATTAGTAGGCCTGCGGATTGGAAAGTCATTTGAAAAATTTGGAAACATAATTGACAAAAGAGGAAAACCAAAAGAAAAAGACTGTAAATTCCTTCCCCTGAGGAATTCAACTAGCTTCCGAAAAGGGAAATTAAAACGACCCTCTGCTGCTGATCTCCAGTAAACTAGTCTTCGAAACGGGAGACTAAAAGGACCCTCTGCTGCTGATCCCCAGTAAAGGTAGGAACCGAGGTAAGAACACTAGGAACCCACATGTGTTTTTAAAATATGCCAAAAACAGCTCTAATATACCCCGTTTTGAGCTCACAACTAACTTTTATTCCTAGTGGAGTATATTGTGGCATTAGTTTGCCCTTGCACTGTTCCAACCCGAAAGAACCTTCGAACTTTTTTAGTGAATGGGATATGTAATTGTAATATAAATTCCTTCCCCTGAAGAATTCAACTAGCTTCCGAAAAGGGAGATTAAAAGGACCCTCTATTGCCGATCTCCAGTAAAGGTAGAAACTCATACGTGTTTTTAAAATATGCCAAAAACTGCTTACTTATACCCTACTTTGAGCTTTATTTCTAGTAGAGTATATTGTGGCATTAGTATGCCCTTGTACAGTTCCAACCCGAAAGAACCCTCCTCCAAATTTCTTAGTAAGGCCACACGACATCAACATAACATGCATGCGATATGTCGCCTCTGTGTTGCGGCCGTGCATTTAAATGCAGTCATTTCCACGGCGAAGTACGACATGCAAGGGATACGATATGCGGGACACATGTTGCGAGTCAACATTCTGACATCCTTATCCTAAGTGTCGAATATCTTTACGATAACTATCACACAAATGTTGCGGCGTGTAGATACATATTTTTTTGTTATGTTGCAAGCATGTTGTGTTGATGTCGTGCAGCGCCGACAGGATAGGGCCTAAATGGGATATGTAATAAAATATAAATTTAAAAAGAAACCGGAACCCGCTACCTAATTCCGGTGGCGGCAGCGACAAATAAAATTTCTCTATTATTTCACGTATTAATCAGTCCATTTATTTTTTACTTTACACATTTCGCGACCACAGTAAGAAGGGTTAATTACGGGGAAAGACTTCATTTCATCTTACGACCCTTCCTATAAAGTGCTCAAACTTTTTGTTAAAAACTATTGGCAACATTGATTGTGAGTGGACGACGGATCCAGTATAATTTAGGAAAATTCGAATATCGGTGTTTTCCCGATTTGTGCAAACATGAAGATTTTATCTGTTAATTCTGCTTAAACCTGTTCACTTCTTGCTACGCCACTAGCAATGAGTGTAATAAGGCTATACTTAAAAGACTTTAAAATAGTGCAAATATTAGATTGTGTTCTGGCTCAAAATAATGTTATTTATTAGTGATTTTAAAGTAAAGTTTTAAAATTACTAATGAAAATAGAAAGAAAGGTATAGCTGCTTTAGTTTAAAATGTTTCAGTTACACAGGGTAAATGTCAATACAATGTACCGACAAAAAAAAACGCATAAGAGAATCGATGTCGCAGATTACGGGAACAATGTTTAAAAAATTCTTGTGAACAGTTTATAATTAATTAAAAAATTACTGTATTTACGCAAGTTTTTTTTTACGCGACGAAATTATTATTAATTTCTAATATAACTGGAATTGCGTATGAAAATGAAATACGAATAATAAATTCGCAAATAATTGTGTAAATAATTTTTTGTTAATTCGTGCGGATTATTTACTAAAGCGGAATGTACCTCCACAAAAAAATCGCAAGGATTTAAATCTGGTGATCGCAGGGGTCAAATGCACGGCCCAACAGGCAGCTGATAATAAAATGTAATGTTCGTCTCGTTATGCTTCGGGCACATCTGCGTTAACGTCTAACGGCATTTTAACGGACAAGAACCCGACAATTAACGCGAGAAAATTAATGCGCTAAATTTTACATTGGTGGTTAAGGTCATTATTTGTCCCACATTTCGCTCCGAAGCGGCTGCAGCAGTGGTATTTTATTTGAATATTGGCAACTTTATCTTAAATGTCAAATATCACAGGAGTTCTATTCAAATATTTTAGCATTTTCCATATCCTAACATTCAAAAATTATATTTTAAATTAGTACTTGAAATAATGAAAGAAACCTGCAATCAAAACTAAGATAGTACGTGACTAAAAACACGAGATGTCGCTGTTTTCGTGCAAAAAATGTATGTTCTGTCTTCCTCACATATATCTTTCTTTATCTATGGCAACAACTATGCGATACGTTCGCCGGCAATTCGTTTGATGTGTATCAAAAACCGCCAGCCGAGCTATCGTCTAGCGCGCAATGCCATTCTCAATGCCGTTACAAAATTAGTGCCATATATGCCAATAATCCGTCGCTACGCTATCGTTGTCGGAGACACGCTGCGTCTAATGTGCTGCCTAACGTGATTTTTCACGTCTAAATTGACAATAATTGTATGTGTAGCGACTGATTAATGGCAAATTAGACGTTAAAAATGACGTTAGGCAGCACATTTGCCGTTAGTGTGGCTGAACCATTACCGCACGGAGACACAATAGCCGTCCTCCATTTACAGCCTATTTGAAAGCGAAGCGATACAAATTCACTTAAAAATCACTGATTGCATTCCATTTACAGTTATTCAATTGGTGATCAGTGATAACGAAGTGATTGAGTTTCCCCTCCCGCACCCCGTACTGATCAAGCTGGTTTTCTAAATCAGTTATCAGTTTCATGTGATTTCATACGCACTTTGAGGTTATGTTAATTTTACTTCCAAAACGTCTTTCCTTTAAGAGTCTCGCTGTTCACTTTAAAATCAATTCAGTTCAAATCGATTTGATTTTGAGTGAAGTGAATGTAAATGGAGGACGGCTAATAAAACTACTAGGATACAATCTGTTGTTTTAAACGTCGTTAATATTATGCGTAATACTAATTGGTTATAAATAAATATCGCCATAAAGGAATAATTACTTGATTATATTTGCAAGGAATCGGTTTAAACGAATCGGTTTTCTCTAAAATATGAAACGATTTATTAGACCTGAAGTTTACCGCCGACAGACTATAAAAACTTTATTATGTACAGCTGTTTTAAACGTCGTTGGTGATATGCGTAAAGTTTCGAATTAAATCGCGTACGTGAATGAGTGTAATAGATTACGGGATTATGTTTAAAACATTCTAAGGAACAGTTTATAATTAATTAAGAATTTAATTAAAAGTGAAATGAATGCTGCGTACGGCAGAACGAGGAACGATTTACAACCAGTGCGCCAAAAACACAGGATGTAGAGTTGTAAACGGGTCTTGAATTTGTTAAACTTTTAATAGATTTAATGTTAATAATTCCTCACACACAAAATGAAATTATAATAATTAACATTCGAAACAGATTACGAATGAGTTTACTGATTAATTTTGTTTACCTGTTAGAGCCGGTGTTCAAAGTGTGGCCGTCGTTATCCTTTGCGTGGAATAATATGCTTCAGATAATTTGCTGCAATTTGTCAAGTAAATACTTCCGAGTACGTATTTCACGTCGGGCGTTGACCTAAAAATGGAGTTGTGAAATTCCACTTAAAGGTCAAGTTCACGAAGTTAGGCCGCCGCCGTATTATAAAACTAAAAAAAAATTATGACAGCATTTATTTCGTTCATCTGCTCCTCGACTTTTTAACCAGGGGCGCATCTTCATTTTGGGGCTAATTTTTCTTGAATTATTTCTCAAAAACTAAAGTAGAAAGAACTTTTTAAACATTTTTCCCCTACTCTCGGATATCGCTTCTTATTGTGATTTCATTTTGTCAGGTTGATTAAGAGTCATCCTGTATTTGAAGTATTGGTATGGATTTCAACTCAACCCAATTTTGTAATTTAGTATTCGCTGTTCAAAACGAAATTTTCAGTTATTCTCGAAATTGAAAAAAAGTAAATACAAATATGTAGTTTAAAAAAGAAATAGAGTACGTAAATAAAATTTCGAAACTGTTTGCATTGCGTTGTTATATAAAATAAAATTAAATATGAAAATTTAAAGCTCCACTTTCAAATAAATTTAATCATTTAAAAAGTCCATATTAAAACTCCAAAATAGAGCAAATACAGGCATTGTGTTGTTGTTAACAATAAACTGAATTATGAATTTTAAAGCAGGGCTTTTGTAAAAAATTAAATCTGTTAATTCAGCAATAGCAATATAAGCCTTTGGCCATTTTATACGAACAGGTTGTCCGGTATATTGTTGGGGCGGTTAAATTAACCGTGAACCAATTAACGAAAGCGCGAATCGCGTTTGTTTCCTCTGCGTACAAAAAAAAAGACAAAAAGACCCTGGCAACATTTTTGCACGGGCGGCGTTTCAAATCTACGTCCTATACAGTCACAATTAAGAGGAAACAATGCTATTCATAAATATCACGAAACAAAAACTAATTACGATTCAGGGTCAACGCGCGCAGGTACAGGACGAATGATCCTGTCGGTGGAAATCGCCGAAGTTCGTTTTAGGCACGCTATTGCACGAAGCGAATGCTGTTCAGTTGTTTGTGGATGTTTGGGTCGTTTGTGTGCGGGTACAAACAACTGTAAACAAATGTGCGGCGATCGGAATGCACGGGTGTTTGTCCGGCCTTAATTACCGTTCGTACCGGTGATTAAACTGTAAGATGCCAGCAATAACTGCCAAAGAGTTTAGCTGTGATGTAAGATCGTGTCGATTAAAATGTTGATACCCGGAGTCTGGACTAGTGCTGTGCTTGTGATTACCTTCGCTGTTTACCTGGCCGCTTCACCGTTAGATCCAACACAACACTTAAAAGGTGACTAATGCAACCATTACTATTCGTCATGTTCACAGAAATAAAGCTCCAATTTAAGAAAACACGTTTTTTCAGAGGAGCGTTTGCGATTTAGAAACGCGTACTCGATGACCGCCGCCAGCAAACGCAATAAATGAAAATAAAAGTTTCGCCTACTGTCGTAATAATTTTCAATTAAAATTATGTCACTGTTGTTTGTTTAACGTGTTGGACGCAGCACGTTTTGTGAACTTAATTAAAACGGTAAAATATTAAATTGTTTCGGTTTTGTAGTTTTTACACACAATACCAGTATTTTTGTCTATTTTGTTTTATTTGTAAAAAAATTAAGTCCTAAAAGTATAAAAATATATCATGGCAATAATAATACTAATATATGCAATATAATAAAGAGTTGCCTAAACATACATATCAATAAACATTAAAAGTACAAACCCATTTGCATGTCACTGTTTGGTGAGTGAGTAGTAATATAATGATTAAACTCCTAATACATCTTAACAATATCGTATCTGTTGTATTAGTGGAATACTCGCGCTTGTGTACGTTTTCGTGTTTACAATCAAGTATGAAATAGGCTAGGGCTTTGAGCCATAGAATTACTCCTTTTTTGTTACCCAGCTTAGTTTTCCGACTCACCATCACGGTCTTTGTGGGCTCGTTTGCGCTTACAGATAAAACGCAAATGATCTTGCTGACCACAGTTGCAACATTGTTCGCTTGGCATTACTTAAATGACATTTTTTTCTTCTGTTTTAGACTATTTAGAATTCACTGAGTTCTTCGTCGTCAATTGTTTTCACTTTTTGCATTGGTCCTAGACTTTTGGAGATCTTGTTTAATTGCTTCGATTGCAGTGCACGGACCAAGCACATTCGTGTCCTCCGAGAAGTTACCCAGTCCCAACATTGCTGCATTTCTTGCTCTTTAATGGAAGTCACTGAAACTCAGGCTCAAGTAAGAAGTCACTGTTTGCCATATAAATTAGTCTCTGGATATCGATTTTACATCCTTGCAGTGACTCATTTCGAGTTTTTAATTGGATAATACGGAGTTGCTTCCCAAAACGCATGTCTATCAATTTGTTAATGTCATTCTGAAACTCTTCAAAATTGGTAGAAGCTTTCAGGAAGAGTAGTAGCTGAAAATGACGAGAAGTATATAATTTTTCTGGAAAACTTAAAAAAAAGAAACTATAATAGTCGTTTGAAGAGAAACTAGTAAAAAGAAAAATGAAATCAAGGAAGGAATAAGACAACTCGACGTAGTTTTGTTGGAAAGAAGTAGGAAGAGGCATGTACTTAGAATAAAAAGGACGAGAGACCTGCAGGATAGTTTAAAAATGTATCTAGAAAAAAATGATTAAAAACACAAAAATACTAGTTATTTCAATTACACGAAAATGTAAACTGTGGATTAACAAAAACAAATACAATAAAAGTATAACATAAGCCTTGTGCCTTCGAGACAATTAAGAAAAGAAAACTCTATCAATGCCTGAATGCCTGAAAGAGGTCATGGATCATAAAACGACGGAAAAACTAGGAATAGAATCACAAAATCATTAAGCCTCATGTTATGTAAATGGTTTGGACATAAGCAGAATAGGCGAAAGAAAGAGTACAAGGAGGTACAATCAGAAGATGTAAAAAATACGAAGTTGTGAAATATTATTTTTCTTTCGTTTCAAGTTAATTGCTTTTATTTGAAATATTAGAGAAAAGAAATTACTTTTTGGGGCAATTACTGCAGTGCAAGAGTTTATTTTTTAGAAAGGTCTTAATAATCTTAAATATATTTTAAATCAAGAGCGGATTGGATTTCACCGAATTGAATTTTGTCGTCTTCAATTTGATAATAAATTTTATACTCAAACTTTTTACATTTTGTCAACAATTTGAATTTTCATAGTCTTAATTATATTTATTGGTTATGTCCAAATCTTCTGCCTGTATCCTAAAGTATTTCATTTGCTCCTTGATTTATCCTTCATGTCTTGCTTCACATTTACGTTGACTTTCTCCAATTGTCTTGTCATTTCCATCTTCATATTTTCGTTGACTCTCCGTTTGTTTTTTCGTTTCTTTCCAAAAAACAAAAAGAGACGTCTTCAATTTCGACATTGAACGATTGTGGTTCTTTTCTTTTATCTGTAAGGGCTTGTTTAGTTTGTTCTAGTAAAACAATTTTCTGTCTAGAAGTTTCTACACCTTACACTTTCGTATGAGCAGGCTAATTTTCGATTTTTAAAGATACCTGATTGTTACATCAATTTCTTACGAATTAGCGTTAAAATTTATTGTCAATTAAACTAAAATGCAATTAACAAAGAAGCTACAGTAAGTATTTCGGTATTTCGCTATACATCAACAAATATATCACCGTTCTCTAATTGCTGTATTATCCCGCATATTCACGTTTCCGAATAAAATTATTCAAACTTCGCGCGCTTGTTATTTGTAATTGGATTCCATATCGTGTACAATATTCAAGAGCTAACGATGATTCTCAGATATTTGCCCATGAAGCTATTTACAATGTAGCAGAAGTTACAAATAGGCTTGTTGTCGTTGTTAACTGCGTTGTCAAGATGTATCAATGAAGAGTTGCATTATATTTATCATATGTACTGTTCGGTGAATGAATAGTATGATATCTAAACTTCCAAACCACGTAACAAGATGGCATCTGTTGCAATGGTGTTTATAATAAAGTATCAAAATGGCTAAGTGATTGGGTCATAGAATTAGCCATCCTCGTCACGATAGGCAACTATACAAGCAAATTTGATACGTCCATCTAAAAACTCCATAAGAAAGTGTCTTCGAATATATCTACCTTATTTATTTCCCGGTATTTCAGTAAAATATATACAGCCATCTCGTTCTGAGGTGCGCGTTTGTGATAAATTCAGATTTCTATTTCTCACTTGAGTGCTAAAATGATTATCGAATTATCTTAACAAATAAAACTGGTGCTTCAGATTGTGTATTTATCTATGGCATCTTCGAGTGGCCTTCAAATCAGCTCAACGGCCATGTCAGATTGGCAAATCGAGGAATGCCTCGACCATATGTGACGATCATTTTCCTGGTTTTAGAGCTTATGTTTCCGAAATTAATTTAATTATTCAATCAAAGTAATACAAAATGTACAATAGTAATTATATAACATAAGCCAAAGTCCCCTGATTTAAGTGCCCCAGATTATTTCTGTGTTCTGATCGAACTACGAGGGAGTACTGAAATATTCTTAGGCTGAAACACAGGCGTTACTGGTAGCACTTGATTAAGTGCTTTGCCACTTGATGAGATTTCATCGACTCATGTGGGATTAAATCTGCTTTGATTTGTCCTGATTCACAAAGTCCATTAATGTCACTTAAATCCAATAGCTTCTCGGCAGTCAGATCTTTTGATGTTAAAACTGAAGGATTGTTATTTCGAATTGATCGATTCTGGAGTTAAAATTATGTTCCTGTGGATCCCCGCATACAGAGGCATTCTTTGCAACGAGATGGCAGACCAATCAGCTAGAGAGACATGTCTTATGGACTCTGAGGTTACATATAACTCCACTCTACCCAACGACTTTTTGTCAAAAATCAAGAGTAGCTTAACAAAAGAATGGCAGTACAAATGGACCGAATATTCCAGAAATAAGGCAAAATTTTACTCCAAATATATCATAATTAAAGCTGGTTCTTGTTCGATGAAAATTAATCCAAATATGTCCTAATATATCCAATTCTGCATGGGTTGCTAGTATATGAGTCCCTAAGAAAACTGATTACGACGTTGATTAGAATTAGATTTGACCAATGTCTAACATTCTCACATTTATTTAGGTAGAATAGACTCCCATTTGCACCTGCGGAGAATTTGGTGACGCCAATCACATATCTTTTAACCGCAGAAATAATAGAATAAACTGCAACATACTACATTCAAAACTTATAGGATTAGGCTTGCAAAACCCCCTTGCTTCTGTAGTTGCTAACCCAGACAAAAAAAAATCTTTGAAGTTTTGGGACAGTTTTTGGTAGCTTCCAATATCAAATTGTAGATAGGTATATAAATTGCATGAAGTTAGTTATAGAAATGCGTTGCGTTAAGGTTTTAAACATTGACATAATCCTCAGTTACACTTATTTCAGCACTGTGTAAACCTTTCCATGGGCCATTTCTGTGTAGTTGTAAAAGGCTCTACAGTAACAACTTTATATTATCTGATTCTACTTCAGTTCTTTAAGTAGTAAGACAGCAAGCGAACATTTCCAATCTGCATAATTTGAGAGTTCAAATCAGTTCGGGTGCAAGGTTGTAGTTAACTTACCTATCGTTACGACGACACCAGCAAAATAGAAACACTCCAAGAAAATATTGTGGTACGTCCTTGCGGATATTTAAGTACGTATTTGCGAAATGCCAAAAGAAGAAGATATATTCTTAGCCTACTGAAGCAAATTGCAACTCAAAATATTTTACTATTCAAAGTAGTCTCCTTTTAAACGAATGTAGTTACTTACTATAGCGAGTCTGCAACACCTCTAGTCCTTTCAAAAAAATTTTGCTCCGCAAGCCAGCCTTCCACAATCTCTATTACCTCTTCGTAGCACAAAAATATATGTCCCTTTAGGATTTTGTTTCAATCGAGGAATGAGATAATACTCCGAGGTCGCTAGACTTAAGGAATAGGATTCGTGTGCAGGTCCATTGTCCACCAAAAACAACACGCCTCTCGCTAGCATGCCTTTTTCCTTGATTTTTCTCCTAGGGTGGTTAGTAATTTAGAATAATAGTCTCTAGTTATTGTTTGGCCCTTTCCTAGATAATCGATCATAATTACTCCGCGGATATCCCAAAAAATGGAAGCAAGAACTTTTCCAGCGGATTTTTGAATTCGAAACTTCTTAGGCATTGCAGTACCATGATGCTTCTACTCTATCGACTGCTGTTTCGTTTCTGGATCGTAAAAATGAACCCATGGTCACAACACGGATCAAAAAGTCTGGATCTTCGTCAAAACGGGCACAGATTAAGCGCGATGCTTCTACTCTTGCTTCCGTTCAAGGGGATCCATTTTGCATAAATCGTCGTGAACTCTATGATGAACACGTTCATACAAGATCTTTGGTGTCTTATTTATATGTTTCAGTTCAATTCGATAGGCTGATGATAATATCATCGCGTCAATTGTATTTTCGGGGGTAGTCACCGAAATCGGTCCTCCTTTTCTCTTCTCATCTTCAACTGATAGTTTTGTCTTTTGAATGATGCAATCCAACTTTTCACAGTGGTCGCGTATGAAGGACACTGTTCACCAAGTGTATTATTAAGCATATCTTCGTAAATCTGCTTACCTCTTAACCCCTTCAAATATAGGCTTGATAGTCGATAGTTGATTTAGCGATTTTGGTCGACAGGCTTCTTTTTAAATTTGATTGCGCAGCAATGCTTCAATTCTTGAAGTAAAATTTCACAGTGACGTTTCTAATAAGTCATTGTTTGTTGACGATTTTGTTTTGTTCAAAGAAAACGGCCTAAACTAACTAGATATACGCCCTCGTAAACAATGCAATAAAAGTTAAAAGTCTGAATAAGAATAAAAGACAAAATATATTATCTTCCGTGTATATTATCTTTTCGTGTCAAACTCAGGATTATTCCGTGGGTTAAACACCTTTTCAATTTTGAATGCTGTTTTAAACTCATATGGATTGGACGAACGAATAGAAGAAAGATAATAGAACGAATACAGAATTTTATGGTTTTTTGTTTGTTACTGACTTAAAATAAAAGTTGCTATACCTACCTGGCTGGAAAATTGTTGAGCGAGCAAATTAAGTTACGTTCCCAACTGCCGGCTAATCACTGGGATGGGTCGAGGCCATAACATAACCCCAGAACACAGGTCTGAATTTGAAATAAAATCAAATTCACCAATATTTACACACTTTTCTTTCTTAAAGCAATTTCTTTTCTTTATTAGAGACATTTTAAAGAAAATCAAAATGCTCAAAACTTAACTTATTAGACGCCAGTACACTTATAAATAATCAAACGTTCGACAGAGCTTTAAAACTTAATTGACAAGAAACGTCAAATCACGAAATACGGATCCGTTTGTTCGTTCACAAGAAACATGAAATTAATGGAGCAATTCTGTTCATATCTGTAGCAACCGTAAGATCTGTAAGCCTGTAAGTCAATTATTAATAGGTGGAATTTTGAAGTTCTTCGTATGATAACGATTTCTTGTACGTCTATAAGATAATACCATAGAGACTTGCGAGTAATCCTAGGGCCCTAGGAGAAATCATACCTTCCACAGAACTTCAAAATTCCATATTTTAATGACTGAGTTACAGGTTTACAGATCTTACGGTTGCTACAGATACGAGCAGAATCGACACATAAATAGCAAAACTGTACTAAATTAACTTCGCATGTCAACACATTCTGTAATATAATGCGTTCAAAATATTAAAAATATAGTAAAATAAATCCGACCTTCAACTTCCAATTGTGAATGCACAACATCTGATCAGAGTCTGAAGAGTCGTGAAGTCGTCCGAGTAACGAACGCACAGGTGGGACGTGTCAAGAGCATCAACTTGCGTTGCCCTCTAACGGCGGGAACAGTAAGCAGTCGTGTTAACGGATACTAAAATGGACGGCCGATATCGGTGCACAATGACGCCTTCAAAATTCCAACCACGACTCAACGAAGAAACCCCAAGTAGCGCCCGGTTAAACGCTCCAATGAAACGTCTGGAACAAAAAGTCTAGATAAATGATCGGAAAACACATGTTACGACCTGAACTGCGTACAGCGGTTGCTTATATTAATCATGCCTGACTTGTATCAAAAGATCAGGCTTTGTAAGGCCTGGAAGGAAGTCTTTTGTCGCTTGAGGTGCACCTTTCAAAACCGGAGTACAATCCTCCGATCAATCTTCACTTTAAACACAGTTTAGTGAATTTCACAAAAAAGGCGGAAAAGCCTAAAGGCCCAAGCAGAATGCAACGCCGTTATGCGCCGTTATGTGTCAAATGAATGTCAAAATATAAAGGTTCAAATGTCATTGCACAGAAAGAATGACGTTAAGCGGCGTTGCACGCAAAAAGTTGGTCAACTTCCAACTTTAATGGCGTCAAACGTCATAATGCATAACCAAATATAACTCCCATTATCGCATTTCCATTCGGTAATTTTTTGTATGTGAATAATACAACATTCAATACATCAGGTATAACAGATACATATATAATAATATATATACTTGAAATTTATCCATTTTTGGCACAAGTTATTTCTACTTTTCGGTTAGATTGACGACGTTCCACGCCGCTTTATCTGTGCATGTCTTTTGAAGTGACAGTTGGCGTCGTTGCAACTGCGTTGTATTCTGTTTGACCCTTAAAGCATGAGTTGTACGCTAAGCGAGCACAGACAAGACTGCCGGAATTGGCACGGTCGTACACGAGTGGGGGTTTGACAAAAATACACTGTAGGGAGTCGTTAAGAGAGACAGCAGAATTTCGCAGGGCAATGAGTTAAATAGAACACTTCCGTGTGACGAAAATTATTGCATTTGCCTACTTGTGCAATATTTTGCAATCTTTCGAAATTAACGGTAAACTAGTAACGTATTTTTGATTCCCACAATATGCAGGGTGATCCGGAAAACTAATAATAATTTTAATGAATTTTGAAACCGTAACAAAGTGACTAAATAATTTCACTACTTGTACCAAAAAGAATCAAACTCATAGGCTGGGTTTCTCAGTCCTAGTTTAACTTTATAATTGCTACCATGGGAATAAACAGGAGTTTAGAGTTAAACTAGGACTGAGAAACCCAACCATAGTATATTTGTTCACATAACATCAAAGAGTGTGATACCTACTAAAAACTGTAAAACATGATCTAGTAATAACACAAATCTTCCTTGCTCATCCATTTAACGACATGCAAAATCTAAAGCAATTCTGGAACTTCTGGGAGTAACATTTTTGTGAGAATAATAGAAGAATCTAAAATTTGGATTATACGTGCGCAGTTTTTTCCCATACTGAGTTTCGCAAAGAGATTACGATTACACATTAATTAAAGGAATTGTCCGCATAGTACCCACGGAGTTCACTTCTAATTTTGAATTTACCTCGACGTTTCGTCATATTACCTTGGAACAAGTTTTTACGTGCAGCTGCTCTCGCAGAACTCCGGCGTTTTTGCTTTCTCTTTACGTTGTGTTCGAGATTTTAAAATTGAGATACTTACAAGCGCCGACGTTATTTTCGGCTTTTATTCGACGCGTCGCTTTTTTCCTTTGATGACTTTTCATCAGAGTTTCTTCGGAAAACGAGGTAATTAGAACGACTGTGCTGAGGGGTGAAATTATGGAATTATGTAAACGGAAAATTTAATATTGTAGCCTAATTATTTATCGTACACAAAGCTTTTTTTGAATCTGCTAAGTATCACGAAAATTCCATGTTTTGAGTTTACTTCTTGTTACTTTTTTGTTAAAAGGGATAATGTTGATTTTATTATTTTATCCAATTTGGATCAAAGCTTTCGCAGCTCAATAATAATAATTCTCCTTATTTGATTTTGTAAAACAAGATAAATCATTCTATAAAATAATGTGCTCCAGCAAGAATTGAACAAAGCACTGACGTCGGATTCTTTACGATGGCCGGAAGATACAAATGGCCGAGCGAACTTAGCGCAAAACACTAATTTATTTCCGGACGTAGTAAGCAGAATACGAGATGAATTTTATTTGAAAGCACAATAAATTTTTGTCGTATGGCATCCAGTTATTTCATCTATTTAAGTGTTCCGTCGTTCACAATGGGCTTCAGTCAACTTTTAGCGGCGTTTTTCGGGCCCCGAACATAGTCGTGTGGAGCCCTTTTTAGGAGGGAACGTCAAACCCCACTTGCTCGACCGCGTGAAAAACATTCTGACGGCCGTCGTAAATGTTTAATATATGACATCGGTGGTGGTGCGGACTCGCCTAAAATATTTATAGAAAAATTCTAGAAAAACCGCCCGCTTTTAATTACATGCGCCGGACAAAACCGGCAGGACAATGAAAAAGCCACAGTTTCCTGTGAAACAATGTCGTTTTTGAAATTATCGCCTGGAAAAATAATTAACGTTCGGAGGGGTCATGGTGATTCAAACGAGGGAACGAACGTTCGATGACTGACAAAAACTTCATGGAATGAAGGTCGTGGAACGTATGATATTCTCTGAAGTAAATATTTATTAATGTTTCTACCCTTGCTCTTTTAAATGTTAAATCGAATTGAGCTTGGAAATGTGAAACTTCGCCATATTTAAACCACACATTTAAGTTTACATACCGCGTGTCCCAGAAATACATATAAAGCTTCAGGTAAACCTATTCCTCTATATTTCCTCATTCTAAACCCGCAAAAAACGGTTCCCAGGGTACTGTACTTTTCTTGTACGAACCCTCCAAATAGAGAACTTTTAACAGAAAACTGCGAAGTAAATGGCTGAAAACGGAACGGAAAATGTTATTAAATCGGTAAGGAAGTCTTTATCATTAACAGAACATAATTAAAACGTACTTCACCCACCTACGACTGCTTTTTGGGTTACTGTTAAAAATAGCAGCGCAGAGAACAGTAAAATAAATATTTAATTAAGGCGTTGCATTTGCAACTACATACTTGAAATTTATTTAGTCTGAAGCCCTTCTTTAAATCGAATTAACTGTATACATAAGCAACGTTGTTAAGTTACCGTTTTTTTTAAATCTCTTATTTTGTTGGGTGTGCTGAAACTAACAAACCCTGAGAATTGATTTTTGCATTTTTGGGACGCTTAGGGAATGTAGAAAAGAAATACTGAAGCTTTATATGCATTTCTGGGACACTATGTATATTACAGAACAAAATATATATTATGAAAATCACGGAACTTGAGTGCTGCGTAATCAATCGCCGAAGCAAGAATCGACAATTATTATTTCAGTATTATTTCTTTGTTAACGGTGAATGAGAAAAAAGGACGGAGTTATAATTTATAAGTCTGTTGATGCAACACCAGACAATGACGCAACGGTCTTCTCTTGTGAATAATACTTTAACTTAGTATTAAGCCGCATCCAGACTTTTAAGGCAGTATAGGTAAAGCTGTTATGAAATAGCTGAGTTCTATGTTGAGGTAAGTAAATGAGATTTCTCTTATGCCGCATCCAGTTGACATGGCCAACGTCAGCCAACGTTGGTAAATGCATTGGCAACAAAATTTTTAACCGACGTTTATCATTTGCACATTGCCTGTCCACATGATTGGATTTGCTTGTCAAACTTCAAAGATAAAAAAGTCCGGCCAATGTATAGCGAATAGCTACCAACATTTGTTAATTTAAAAAGATATGGAGGACAAAGAATATGATACAGTTATTGCAAGTGCTTATTTAGTTCTTTCGGATTCCAAATAACTGGGTATTTGTCATAAAGACTGAGGAATTCCAAAATTAACTGGTTATTCCATTCAGTCTCTGATGACGACGTTTTTCTGGTCAAATTTAAGAAAAAAACAGTAAACCGAAAGTTGAAGATCCATTTTGCCACCAAGTTAGTACAACTCAACGTGCACAATACGCAAAAATAAATAATATCCTAGAAATATCGTGTGCAAACTGTTCAAATCGTTTGGACGTAAAAACAAACGTGATGGCATGTGAAGGCCTCTTTGAAGTGTCGAAAAAACCGTCCTCATAGCGAATGCATTCCAATGCCAACATTGGCGATTGGTTGGCATTCATTGGCTATGTGTATTTCGTCCACACGGCATGGCAAACCACCCAATAGCCAACACTGGCTAACGTTGGCCATGTCGTTTGGTTGCGGCTTTACACAAATACACAGGATATCGCGAGCGCGACCTAAACTATTGATTAATGAAAATAAAGTTTAGTATTATATTTATTAATACGAAATCACAAGGCAGTAACTGACAAAGAAGGAGAGACTGACTAACACTAATACTTCGAATAAGATTTCGTATGTCTTCTTCCGACACTCTTCCTGTGTCGCATTTCGGAGCTCAACTAGAGTGTTTGGGGCCGGATTTCTTATTCGTATTCTTTTTTTTTTAGCAAATCCCATAAATGATCTATAGGGTTTAAATCAATATTAGCCGTATGTTCACGATCATTATCATGCATATTACCTGTCATATCCTACGAAACCCATATATGGTAGTACATGTTCGTCTAATATGGTGTTAATGTAATATTCACCATGTATCAATTTCTACAAGTTCCGCGCGACCCTCCCAACTAATTCCGCCTCAAAGCACTAATAAACGTTTTAGATCTAACACAACTGTCGAAACTGATCATGTCTTCGAAGGGCAACTAATTCTGACGGTTCCAAGTAGTTACAAACTGCTCTACGAACAAACCTAATTTCTGGACCCAAAACTCAAATGTCATCGACTCTGATACCCAAAATATCCCTTCTTCATAGCACAGGAACCTTCATTCTCAATTTTCTAATCGACGACCATTTCTAAAATATTTTTCAAGAAGTAATCTCTTTTGCTTCAACGTCAACAAAGCGGCAATTTATTGGACACATGTAAACACCTAATGTGACGCAAACAAATTATAAACGTCATTCTTGTGCTCTAAGAAAAGACAGGCTCTTACATCTCCAAGGCCTATTAGTTTGACGAAACTTTAAGCTGAGTACACAATGGAGGAACACATAGGAACTTTTTGTTGATGGTTGTTGCTAAATGTTTCAAAAAGTTTTTAACTTTCGTCAATTTATGGAAACATTTTGTCCACACTAAAGGTAGCAAAATAGGGAAACATCTGAATTTTGTTTCTGTTCCATTGTTGTAAATTGTTGTACGTAACAATCTGTACACACACAAGAAACAAGTTAATATTGTTGAGAGTCGTGGCTGAAGAAGACGTAGAGGTAAATTAAATAGAGAAGACCCTCACACGTAATACGTTCGTACAAGTCTTTGCGATAAGAAAGAGGTATTTTGGTGTTTCTTGCTGCAATCATTATGTAGTTTCATTGTTTACTATAAAGTTTGTCCCATCAGCAGTTTCTGACGTGAAAACTAACAAATTTGGATGACATATCGGTTCTTCTCTATTTGATTTCACTCTACTTCTCGCTTCTGCAGCTTATATTGTTATTAGCGAGTTCATTGTGGCGGCTTACCACTTATAAATGTTTTACAACGGATGATTTATTAACAGATGGTCATCTTAAAAATTTTATGTTTCAACATAAAATATTCCCTAAGTAGTATCGATCCTTACTTTGCTAGACATTTTAAAGCAAATGATTCTTTAAAAGTTCAAGCACAATATGGTGTTGATTGTTACTAGCCGTTACCAAAACTGGTGACAAGGTGTGCACACTGAAGGAACTTCCTTTTTTTGTTCCTGCATGTTGCTGCTTGTTTCCCATTTTCCTTAAGCTATGTCCACACCAAAGAAACACAGAGGAACATTGTGTTTATGTTGCTCGTTCCTGGAACTTCGTTTTTGAATGTTTCTGAAAGTTTCTTGATGTTCCTATTGTTTATGGTTGCAGAAACAGATGTTTCTACAAGTTGCTTGTTTCCATATTTAGCGGTAAACATCAAAGGAAATTTAGAAACATTGGTAAACATTATTGTTTCTCAGACGTAGTTTGGACACGTTGTAACTTGTTTCCGAAACTTTTGTCGCGTGTGTTTTTATGAAGAAGTACGAGTGCAGTGCATAAACTTTTGATTGATAAAGAAACGGTAAAACACGCCGTTCATTATCATTCTGATATTAAATCATCTTTCTTCAATGAACTCATGAGATATACGACACCAAAAAGAGTCGGCCTAGTCCAACATTTACGGACTCTTTTTTCTGTTTTTTCAAAATAATAACAATTGCTGCGTGTAAATCTTCGTCGCACCACTTTGTTTATGACTATTGAAACACACACTGCCCTGATGTAGACGGAAAGTTTCTTGTTGCAGCAACACAATGATACTGAATGTGACTGAAATGAGTTTCCTTGGTGTAGACAGACTGTTTACTGTGATTTTGTTTTTGTTTCTGTTTCCATAGGCAGGTTGCGGAAACAAGAAATAAAATGTTCCTCTGTGTTTCCTTGGTGTGGACATAGCTTTAGATATTTACCGCTTCGAATGGAAACACGCACAAACTGTAACTTTTGTTACTAGAAACAGAAACATGAAGAAACTTGGAGAAACTTTCGGAAACTACCGGTAACTTTTTCAAGGAACATGGAACAGGAACTAAATGTTCCCGATTGTTCCTCCAGTGTGTACTTAGCTTTATGATCACAAGAATTGAACAACGAGCGTTAATCAAGACCTGTGGAAAAGTTGCAAGGGAATATCGTTGTTACCTGTTGTTACCTTTAGGCAAGATACTATCGAATAGCAAAAAGATGTGTGAGTACGTATCTAATGGAGCGAAGTTCGTTAGAAGATAATCTCCATGTAGATCTTCTTTTCATTTCAGATGGACTCACCTCCAAAGCTGACATTCATCTCGTTTCTACAATTGAATCCGGGTCTCATCAGGACAGATAACGTTGCGGCGTTCTATCCACTTGACATGACCTCTTGCGAAATGGAAACGTTGAATTTTATGACGTAGGAGAAGTCTGGGAACAATAGGGGTTAAATTACGTTCTTCGAGTCTTCTTCTTACAATTTTATTAATTACATTGACATGCCTTGTTTGTTGAAGCATATTTTTCAGCTCAGGAGCAGTTATTCCATGGTTTTCTGGCGCTTGAAGTTGCAGGTATCGGTTGTTAAGTTCTGTGGTCTACCTTCCATGTCCTTGCACTGGTCTTCTTTTGTATTTTCTAGTTTTTCTGTATCTTCTTCGTATACGTCCTGACACTCTTTAATGTCTTTTTGTCTACGATTTTCATTAAATATGTAACGTAATCACTCTGACGGCATCTAATTCATTTAAATGGATATCTTGAGGCATTCTGTTGCTCGGAATTAACAAAACGTCGATATATATTTTTTTGAAGCTGATAAAATGTCAATGATAATTTACAAATTTTCACGAAACTTCAGATATAAATACTGCGAATGTAATAGCACCGTAAATGTCATATAAATGGATAACAAAAGCAAATCATAACAAACCAATTATGATAAGACTACTTGATCCCTTATAGTCAATTTCCACATTCCCTGCTTTTTGTACCAAGTGGTCAACGGAATTTATAATTAGAGGAGGCTGTGATTGGTGCTATTTTATGCTGTGTGGTTGGACACTATGAGAAATGAATAGTAAATTGACAGTTGTTATATTTCAGGTTATGCTCGTGCTTTGTACAATCTTTGATGGTACAGTAAACATTATTTTGCTAAAACGGAGAAATAAAATAAGCTGGTTCAAACCCATTTTTAGAATATTATGGCAGGTTCCGTAAGATAAATCCGTTTCTTGAGCAAGCCTACGAAATTTTATGTCGAATGTCGAACGTTTTTAAAAATAAATGTCACAATTCTGACAATTAAATTATTTAATTTCAAGCTGTAAGCCTGCGTTGCCAATTTTATGGTAAATGTCACAGCCTGCTCTAATTATAAATTCCGTTGATCACATGGTATTTTAGGGTTTATTTACCAGTTTAAAAAAAGTGCAATATTTTTGTCCCTGAGAGCAATAAAGGAAACATATTCGAAATAAGTTAAATTAGAGTCAATAACAGTAAAGAAATCAATTGGATTTTCTTTCGAAATTTATTTATAATATTTAAACAAAAACAAAACCAGTGAAAATTTGAATTATAAATATTTACAACTTTTGCGACTAATTTTAATTTATGTGGATATTTTTCGCTTACAAGTCTCCTTTTTCTGATGAAGGCGTGACTCAACGGTAAGTCCACTTAAGTAATCTGTAACATATTTGTGATTCAACACTTAATTATTCATTAAGATTAATATTAGTTTGAAAACAAAATAACTTATTAAGAAATTTTGAAACGTAATGGAATTAAGTAAATCCTTTGATAGACGAACGTTATAAAAATTGTTACATTAACTCTTACACAATTTAGAACAATTAAGTTATAATTCCAAACACATAGTTTTACGCAGATTCGCACGGTATAATTTTTTTAATCGCAAAGAACAAAATTTATTGCTAGGAACGCGGCATAGTGCATGTATAATTTATCAGGTAAGAATTAATTAATGCAATATGCACAAGAAGAACTTGTGGATAATTAGTTCAGCAAGGATTTACTCAGCGTGACATTAATCATCGAAATTAAAACTTAACGTGAGAATTATCTCACATACTTAATGATTCGTTCAATTACATAATTGTTAAAAGCCAACGTCGAGTAAAAAGGTGCTAAAACAATTTTAAACCGAGATGATGTCAGCAGTGCCAGTGACATCTGTTGACTTAAACTATTAATAAAAAAACTTAACATTTTAAGAGCATTTTACTCATTATTTTCATGAAATTCAAATATTGAATATCCTTTCAACATTATAGAAATAAATTGCTAAATACTACCTGGTTAGTGGGTGGTAGCTATCAAATTGATCAAGTAACATTTTGATCGCCAGATATTTTTTGATTTCCCTGACATACAAAAAAAATCTAATTCAAATCGCCGAGTCATTTCATTAAAATAGCTTCGTGAGTGGGTGTCAGAACCGGAACGTTAAGGTTCCTACGATTTTCGGGCAATCGAATTCCGGCAACCAGATTGTCCGAAAATCGCTACGGGAAAGGGTCCTTTAAGTATCCATATTTTGAGAACCACTGTTCTAGTTATGTTGAGCTATAAAATCCTAATTTGCAAGTGCAAATTTTTTTTCCTAAATGTGAATCAATTCAAACTCCTTTCTAATCACTTCAACTTTGCCATTTTTCAAACAGCAGAGATTTTATTACATCATCAAGAATAAAATAGTGTTGTAACGACGATAAGTTAACGGATTCAGTCACAAACAGAGGACGTACGTACGTACAAACTCGCGTAATATTGTGAAGGCAGTTTGCGGAACGTAGAAGGTCAGCGAGTACCTCAAAGGTTTCCCGGCAATTAAATGTCTACACAAACACGCCCACGGCGAAAATCACGTCATTTTGTCTTGTCTCTAATTCCCGTTTGCACACCACGACGAATACAGAAAGTTAGTTTTGAAAACCACGTTAAACTCACTCTGAAATTTACAGATTTGAGATAACAAGTACATACGTGCATATATGCAACTGGTAAGTAAGCACAAGGAAGAGAAATGAGAAAATTATTCACGAGGTAACATTAGAAAGAAGATCAGTATGATTAAATGAGCTAAAGTGATGTTCACAATGTAGTTTTGAAAGTATGAGAGGATTTGACCTTGACTTTTTAAATTTCTGCTTGAAAGCGATGAACAATCTCCAAATTTACTTCATAATAAACAACACTTTTATACTGTTCAGAAAAATGAAGTGTTTAACTTGTCTCTTCTTTATTTTTTCCGTTTTTCAATTTTTGAAGAAAATTTCTCATTCTAAGCAGAATTATGTCTGGGCAACTTTAATAATAAAAATTTCTGTATTAACATAATGTGCTCTTTGGTATTTTATTGTGAACTCCTGAATTCGTATCTGTATCTGGGTTGTTAATAAAATACTCGCAATTTAAATAGTATATAAACAGATTTATTAACTACTTTTGCAGTCTTCAATATAACGTCGGTGACAAATTCTGTGCAGTCTATCGTTCATAGATTAAAAAAAGTATGCATGTTCATCGAAAGAAGCACACAAGCTTCCATCTAAAATGGAAAGAAGACCTGCATGGGGATTATCTCCTAACGGACTTCGCTCCATTAGATACGTACTCGCCCATCTTTTTGCTGTTGATATTCCCTTGCAGCTTTTCCATAGGCAACCCCGGTCTTGATTGATTATTTTTGCAAATATAACGTGATCATAAAGTTTCGTGACCCTAGTAGACCTTGGAGGTGTAAGAGCCCGTCTTTTCTTAGAGCACATGAATGATGTCTATAATTTCTTTGCATCACAAAGGTGATTAGGTGTTTACATGTGTCCAGTAAATTGCCGCCTTGTTGACGTTGAAACAAGAGATTCGTTCTTGAAAAGCATTTTAGACAGGGTCATCGATCAGAAAATAGAGAATGAAGGTTCCTGTGCTATGAAGAAGGGATATTTTGATTATCAGAAATTACGTTTGTTCGTAGTGCAATAATTTGTAACTACTTTGGAACCGTCAGAACCAGTCGCCCATCGAAGTAATGATCAGTTTCGACAATTGTGTTAGATATAAAACGTTCACTGGTTCATATTTCCAACGGTTCCAAACTAATCAAAACTGCTCTACGAACAGACCCATTAATATTTATCCTTCATGAATATTACTAACACTGAACTTAAATGACCTCATCAATCACAGATCAAACAATTGACAGCAGCAAATGACGGCTGACAGAACAGAGTTTGCTGTGTACAGGTAATTTTGTTACTATATGCCGATCAATAGATCGATAAGTTGAAGAAATTTCTCCTTTTAAACGTGAAACGGCCTTGCGGCTTTTGTCATGTCATGACATTTCGTCGCATATATTCTTAACTCAGATCTATACGATCGGCATATAAATAAAAAGTGAACCTTAGGTTAGATAGGGGACTTTTAATTTTAGTCAACAGGTTATTCCGCTTACAGAATCGTTACACCGACTGAACGCACAGTGTACACATAGAATGGGGAGCAGATGGCGGTGTACCTAAAAAGTGGTACCAAATTGTTTTGGAGAGTACCAGAATTCAAATGACCAACTAAGGTACCAAATCTGGTACCGAAGCACCAAAAAGGACAACACTGAATGTAATTCTGACTAATCAAATGCTTGAAGACACACGTTTAACCTCTAAGGCTTACTGAGATGACAAGACTTTATGATCACATGTTACTTCAATTCGACTAGTATCTGTATTAATTATACCCGCGTAATAATATTTTTAAAACATGAAGCATTTCAAAATCTTTTCAGAAAAGGACATTTCTAATTTTGATTTTTTTATTTCATGTTTTATCTGTGCAGGTATAATCAAACAGTGGACCAATCAAACAACGAAATAAATGGTTGCGTGCTAGACACCCACGGTGCTTGAATTTTGCATTAATAAAGCTCTGTGTACAAAATACTTTCTTGACCAACTGTATATATGTTTTCTTCAGCTTTTGAACCATCCATTCCATATGTTTTGGTCCTTTACTAATCCTATCATCTCTTTTACAGTCTGAGTCTAAATCTGTCAATTTCAACTTTTCTTTTTATCCAATTTTTCTCGGTCTCGTACTATCCTGCATCCATGTATAACTTTCTTAAATATTTTGGTCTGTTTTGTTCTTATTAAATGGAAATAATTTAATTCATTGTGAATGAGTAAATATAAAATTATTTTAGTACAGGATTTTAGTATTAATTTTAAGCCGTCTTCTTATCAGAATCACTTATCAATGAGGCGTTTCATTTCTACTTAGAAAACCAATACCTTTCAAACAATTTAGACGCAGAAAAAGATTTCATTTGAAACAACATGATATTCCAAAATATACAGTCCGTCTCAGAAAACACGGTAATATACATTATTTTTTTTTCAATATTTTTCATATTTTTATATTTTTAAACTTTCTTGTTATTATTACATAGGTATTGTACATTGTCGAAGTATGAAGAGAAAAATCCGAAAAACAGAAAATGTACAGTAACCTTGTATGATTTATGAAAACAGTTTTTCCAGATTAGTTTTGTCTTGAAATAAATGACCTCGGTCTGTTTCTCTTACTGAAACTCTGTTCTCTTGATTCTTGTGAGATTGTAAAAATATTGAGAATTCAGAAACGCACAGCTTCATTAATTTTTGTTTTTTGAATTCGAATAGAGTTGAACCAGAATTGTGTCCAGTCCATTTTGTTGAAAAAAATATGATTTCTGTGTTTCTTGTTGCCTCTATGAAATTAAAAGTTATTTTCTGGATGTACTTCCATCAACTTTGTGTACTCATCTGTATGTAATACTTTTTTACGTTACGGTTATGTTAGTAAGACGTGAACAATTTAATTAAGCCGAGTTCTCACGTTCTTATTTATGTCAGCGAGCAACGGATAACGCTCAATTCATACCGTGACCGCAAATAATCATCGCGCGGATGTGTTGTTGTTGTTATTGTTGTTATTTGCTGCCTTTAATGACATATTTCGGTTGCGGATTGCTTTAATTGGCTTGTTTGTGTTCTGACGCGACACAAAGGCAAGGTAAAGACCGTAACATTTCAAATTCGGTTTGTCCAATTTGACAGACCTTGGATATGTACCGATTCATGCTTTTTATTGTTACTTGGTTAAAACAATGAAAACTGCTGATCTAAAATATGAAAATATATTTCAATATCTTTCCTACCTAACAAAATCATTAACACATCTAAAAAATGGTAAAAAATTATTGAAGCAATGAAATAACAACATGGCTTTTTCATATAAGTACATCAAAGTAATAGAAAAATCATATAAAAGCAAATATCCATTAAAGCACAAATCCGTTTAAAAATAAACGTTGTCGGAACCCAGTGACAGCATCATCAATGAATTGGCACAAGTTGTGCGAGAACACAGGGACCGTTTCACAGATCGCTTTGAAGTCGGCGCATTTTTAATGCATTTTAATTTCTCGATTCGCCCGGTAATGCCCCTGTCATCGCGTTTAATTAAAAACGTTCCCGTACTAATCCGTGCGCGCTCGCGTCTCCCTAAAATAAAAAAAAAAATGGTGGACGAAACTGATACGTCCGTCCCATAGGAAATGCTGCCAAAATGTTATTGAGGTAAATACATAATTTTAAAGATGATATCCAAAATAAAAAGTATTAAATCATTCGTGTCCGTTTTCAAAATTGGAATTTCACACCGCCTTTTCCTTAAAAGGAAATTTTCATTCTACCTTTCTAATAACTCTCTTTTCTTATTTTATGGATTAATTACTTAGGCCCGATCTTTTCATCTGCAATTAACTTTATCTGGCGATTAATTCCCATAGTAACTATTGTGATAACAATTGTTACTATGGGAATAAACCGTCAGATAAAGTTAACTGGAGATTAGAAGACAGGGCCTTCATGAATTAAATTTTGTTTGGGTAGTTGTATTTAAATGTATGTAGTAGTTGCATAGCCGAGTTGGTTGAGTCCGCTGGCAACGGGCTTGACGCTTGGTGGAGCAACTGTAAGGTGTGGGTTCGAATCTCCTCTTAGTACATTCGGATTCATACCGGTTCCTTTGAACTTGGTTTTCTGCGTTTCTCCAGTTTGTAAGGCGAATGACGAAGGAGATATAAACATCTGTAAGTTAATCGCTACGGGTAATACTTGGATAACCAAATGTAGTGCAAAAAAATGTTTAACGTCAAATGTTTTACAATGGCCCATTTTAAGGTACGAACGTTCCGAATATCTTTTACATTTGTAGGTAAAACCTCACATACCTATTTCTTTTGCCTGGGAGTACTAGTAAAATGAATAAAAATTGTTTATGAAATGAATGTAGAACCTTTGGAATATCCAAGTAGCGCCAAAAGAAAAATTGTAAAACAGGGAAAAGAGGAACGTAAATTGGGTAGATGGATAAGACATAAAAAATAGATTGCAGAATTGGGTTTCAGAAGATGAGAAGGATAGTATAAGTGAAATATTTGTAACTGTCGAAAGGAGGAAAATGAGAGAAGATGCCTGGTAGGATAAATGCAATGACGTTCAAGATGTAAGAAACTGTTCGCAGTTGCATGTCCACATTTTCTAGCATTTTATTACACTTATTTTGCATCAGGAAAAAAATCAAAATTAGGAAAATCGGCCAAGATGTTTTTAAGTGAGTCTCTGCCATTTACTTTAAAGATAAGGTTACACAATTTTATGCTGTCATCTTTGACTGACCTATTTGTTATAAAAATTGTAAATCGAGGAAAATATACATAATCTGACAAATCCACTGATAAATATAGCTATGTGCTCAAAAAGTAATTAAATAGAGCTTAACCGTGGAAAGAAAAAGTAATGTCTACTGTAAGCTTTAGAATTCATTGCTGATGTCATAAGTTTATTTTCAAAGTTCATTAAGTTACTATTACAATGGTTTTTACAATAGAACACAGCTTGTCCCAGACATACGTACACGTTTTTCATGCCCAAGCGTTATGTAATTATTTTTTGAACTCATGGTACATACCATGTGTAAACAGATTTATGTGACAACCGTTTGCACAATGGTCAATATAAATACAGTTCCTTCAATGGATCTTTTTACGTACAGAAGCACGTCATTTGTACAGAATATATAACGTTTACCACATATACAAAGTGTCACTAGTAATTGTGACGTAGATTTTCCAATGAACAATTCGTCTTTATTTTTTCTTTATTTTATATTTTGACAAAATACCTCAAAGAGTAAAAGATTGGACAGAAGGCAGAGTTGCTGCGAGAATTCAGTTTATTAAGTTTGATATTGATTTCTTTTTTACATTTTGACAAATATAATCTCAATATGTCAAGTCAAATCCTTGTCCGGATTTTATTCTTCGCTACTGTACCTTAATGTCTACAAATGCTGTGCACGAAATGTGTATCAGAAAAAGGTTGCTTTTATACTAAAAAATAAATAAAAAAATTCACAGGGAATAGCTGACGCCCTTCCAATTTCTTGCCAGATAATCAAGGTTGTAAAACTCAAAATTCGATCCGGGAAAAAAGTAGACCTCGTCGTTAATAAAAACGCATGATTTAGGAGAGTTCATCACATTATGTGAAAACAGAATTTGCTGATTAAGCACTTTTGTATATAGTTACTATTTAAACAGTATTTGATTGAACTGGAAAGTACTGATTTGTATCGTAGGGATAAAACTCGTGCTTAAAAAGTTTTAGTGAACGAACCGTATTGAAGTAAACGCAGTAAAGACAAAGATTGTAAGAGTCTGCTGTGGGGGTACATAACGCGCGAGCCGAACATATTGCAGTCTTTGTTATCAGCAACACAATAATGGGAGCCCATCGTCAGTGAAGTTCGTACCCCTTCGAATGAATTTTTAATTTATGTATAAAACGATTACTGAAATTTGCGAAGGTCGATAGCAAAGATCATGATTAGAAGACGACCGCAAGATAGCTCAAGGAGACTTCTCACAAGCAGATTATCTTTGGTTAGGTTCAGGTTGAAGGAGGGTTTGTCAAAACAATGAAAAATGTTGTATTGTAATTTTCCCTAAACGCAAGCGGTTTGCCAGTAATATGCAAGATTGCCTGAGCCAATGGTACCATTGAGTTCTTGCATATTTCTGGCAAATCCTATTTGCTATTTGCTTGTAGGGAAAACTACAATATAACATTTTTCACTGCTTTGACAAAGACTCCTTCAACCTGAGCCTGACCAAAGATAATCTGCTTCTCCTTGAGCTATCTGGTGGTAAATCTTTTGATTATGATCTTTCCTACTGACCTTCGCAAGTTTCCGAAATTATAAAAGTATAAATTAAAAATTCATTTGGGGTACAAACTTTACTAACGATGGGCTCGTATACCTATACAATTATAATGTAATAAAATCATTATCAAACTACTATGTTATAAAAATCATGCGACAGATTACATGTGTACAGAAGCTCATAAAAAAAGCATACAAATGGTGATGCGTATATCACGGGATTATGGTAAAGAAGGTCGTCTAAAACAATTCCAGTATTACGTTGAACTCGCGACAGAAGGGAAAAAGAATTTCGATCCGACCCTGCGTCTTTAACTCCACCTATAAATTTTGAACGAAATTGACGTGACGTCGCGCAGGATCTTCGCTCTCTTCGGGCCTAATTTACGACGTCAGAGTTTTTACGTGGTTTGCATGAGATTTGGGGCTCGTGAAATTCTGATTAAGAAAGTGAAAGTTGAGGGGAATAATTAATGGGAAGGTGTCCATTCTTTTTAGACGTCTTCGTGTTATCGGTTTTTTTTCTGATAAAGACGTCTTCGGCAGGTGATTTCATGTCACCATGAATTAATTAATATCTCATTTGACTGATTGGTTCTTAGCCAACGTAAAGAATACACTATTAAGATTCTTAATTTCGAGCTGTTGTTTTCTGTTGGCATTAGTAATTTTATTATTAAACACAAAACCGTATGATTCCTTCAAATAAAAAATTGATATTTCTTCTAGTTTGAGTTACGGTCCTATCTGCCTTCGCGCCTTTTTTTATTGAACGAGCATAACTTAAATCGTATCAGGCGGTCGGCACGGATGGTTTCGGGTGTAGAAAAAAGATGCTCGAGCATTATTTTCCGGGCACGTATTATTATTTATGGAATCTCTTCCTCCCAATAGCCAGAGCGCTATTTTATCGAATTTCAAACTTGACTTCTCGGTTACGTTCATCGTGTTTCTTTTCAGACGCACTTCATCTTCCGGTTGAAACGCGAACTGTAGAACCGCGTCCATTATCCTGAAGCGCCTTCTCAACGAACACGACGCTCGATCAATGCATATTTTACGTTGACAGTTTAACACTTTGAGGCTTTCGAAAATTTGCTGCGAATCATTCATTTGAAAGGAGTTTGTTTAAATTATATTTGAAGTTTTTTCTTATATATACAGGGTGACTGTTAATGAATCCGACAAAATGAAACCACGATAAGAAGCAATGTCAGAGAGTATGGAAAAAATGTTAGAAAAATTGTATAAAGAAAAAGGCACTTCCTAATTTCTTAATCTTATTTATTCTAGCGACCGGTTTCGGTGAAAATCACCTTCATCAGGCTGCTAACGTCGAAATAAATTAATTAAAATATAATAAATTACAAACATTGGAGAAGAAAATAACGTATGTCATCATACATTTCTTCATACATTGAATTAACTTCATTTCAATTCATTTCAATTATGGACTTCATTCAATAGTTAAAAAAATTCTTTCTACTTTAGTTTTCGAGAAATAATTCATCAAAAATTAGCCCCAAAACGATAATGTGCCTCTGGTTAAAAAGTCGAGAAGCAGATGAACGAAATAAATTCCGTCATAAAAGTTTTTCATAATTTTATAATACGGCGGCGTGGCTTCGTGAATTTGACCTTTAAGTGGAATCTCACAATTCCGTTCTTAGGTCAACCCCTGACGTGAAATACGAACTCGAAAGTAACTACTTGACAAATACATGCAGCAAATTACCTGAAGTATATTATACCACGCAAAGGATAACAATGGCCACACTTTAAACACCGGCTCTGACAGGTAAACAAATAAATCAGTAAACTCATTCGTAATCTGTTTCGAATGTTAATTATTATAATTTCGTTTTGTGTGTGAGATATTATTGGCACAAATCTATTAACTATTTTAACAAATTCAAGACGCGTTTACAACTCCTGTGTTTTTGACGCACTGGTTGTAAATCGTTCCTTGTTGTACCGTACGCAGCATTCATTTCACGTACGCGATGTAATTGGAAACTGTAGGCATATCACCAAAGAACGGACATTTGTATGGCTGTTCACGGTCACTTCGCCTCGAGGACTCAACGCGCACGTAAAGTAGCAAGTCCATGAGCGCCGGGCAGGAGCCAGGTCAATATATTACTTTCAAAAAAGTGATTAATATGCTATAATAAACCTAAAGTTATAATCCGTAAATTATAATTTCTTATTTTGAAAGGATTACTATATTTATTTGGAATTTGAACTGTAGCGATGCGAACACCAAATTTTACGCTCGGGATATTAAAACGACTAGCTACAATTCTATTGCAGGGCGTGACGCTCATGCGAACGATATTGAATTCCATCTTTCCGTCCGTTATCTGCATATCACCATATACGAGTATTTATCAATTAAAAACTTTATGGTCCTATTATACTGCCGTATTTATAGAATGTGATCGCCATATTTCGTACGCAGTGCCGAAGCTTGATTTTGGGGTAATTTTTTAATTAAGTATGAACTGTTCACAAGAGTTTTTTAAACATTTTTCCGTAATCTGTGACATCGAGTCTCTTATGCGTTTTTTTTTCGTCGTACAATTGTCATTCACCCTGTATATTTTTACCTCATGCAGCATCAGTTCCATTTTTAGAATTCCATTATAATGCTGCAATTGTAAAAAAAATCGACAGCTCTTATTGTTAGTTACGAACGAATTTTCACAGAGTGTCAATCACTCGTGTCGTTCAGGAATTAATTACAGAAGGGACGACAAGCAAGTCGGTTCTTCTTGGCACGTGGAATCCTGCGGGCGAATTTTGCCAGGCGTGGAGGCGGTGGGGTGGTATGCGGCGGATTTAAATTAGGTAAAGGAAAAGGGTTTACGTACATTAATTTCACATGAATAACACTATTATTGAAGTGTTTTGGCGGAGTTGGCGCGCATGTTCCTCCGAGATTGGGACGGATTTAATTCCGGCAGTAATCCTACTATACGTACTCGCTCCAGCTATTTGATCCACGTATTGCAGAAAATCGTATTGATTTAATTATCTAAGCGTACTGCGTGTGTTATAATTACAAGCTGCCTTAAAATCTTAGTATCTTAGCAAATTATATTTCCTTCTTCAAAAGTACAGGGTGATACTTGACTATACCTACAAAGAAAAAATGTTGAAGGAATAGACACATCCATGGGAAAAATTTCATAATTCATTTAGTTTTCCAGAAATAATTAGGTGATGAAATATTGTACCTCCAACGACGATACTTCCATGGCGAACGAAAATAATAGTCGATGAACGAAATAAATAAATTTTTCAAGTGTATTACAAAGTTTTATAAAACGAGTCATTCACAAACGTCCTTGTTGATGTTTGCATGACATTAAGCGTTTATAAATTTTATGATATACCGGGCAAAATCTCCACCATTCAGATTGCTTGCAGGATTCAATAATTAGTTTCAAAATTTACGTAGTGAATTGCGCTACTGTTCAAGACGTTGCAAGCAAAGAGAAAGAATTAAAATTGCTAAAGAAATTATAGAAATTGAACTAAAAAAGACACTTTGATTTTGTTTGGTGCTCGTAGACACAGCTACTCGATAGATGCAATAAATTTATTTTATCTTTCAGAGAATTACACTCCTGGCAGAACTGATAGATTACAGAGGCAATCCAGAACTGCAGTGCGACCATTACGCCCAGGATTTACTGTTTGATAGCTGGAGCGTCTGCAATAACAAATACCTACAAAGACAATAATTTTATCGCGTCGGAAAAACAATTTCCCCCTCATTAATATTTTTCTCTCCGGCGAGCGCTCATGAATAAACAAAGAGCCTAAGCACACACACGAGCACGATTTTATCTGGTAAAATTTCGAAGAAATCCGTCCGCTTTGTCGAGGGGCGTGCAATTTAATTAAACAATACACTTCATTATTTTACATCCCGTCAAAGTACGTAATTGGATGATACGGTTACGCGGAAACGCGGATTATCATGGGATACGTGCTAAATATATTTCAAACAATTTACATTGTTGTCGCCTATTGTTCCGTAAATAATGGAAACGAACGACGTTTCAGTTGACGCATCTGTGTTTGACTAAAACCCCCCTGTCATTTCTGAATGTACTCGTGAAAAAGTAAGATATTGTAAATCCCAATTAATTTATCAAACACCATGGACGTTGACAAAAAAATACATACATTCAAACAAAAATAAAAGAGGTAACCGATTGTTTCAAAATCAATTGTAAAAAGTTTTAAAAAAATCTTTTACTTCCTAGGCCATTATTTGTGTGATTGTGTATCATCGTCATTGTTGCAAGATGATGATTCAAAAGGAATTCTATCATCGTTCATAGAAATTTTCGTAATGAATTTGAATACCATTTAAACTTAACTAGAGGGGCAAGGTAACTATAATATTCAAAGTAAAATGTTTATATGAAATTAATTTGTAGTAATTATTATTCAACAGCTTTCAAGAGAACGTTTGGAGTGCCGATGTTTTGTAATAATACCGTCTCGAAAGAGTGAAATTTTATTATTGAAAGAATGTTATCACAAGAGGGACATTTTATGCAAAACGCAAAGATTACTTGTGTAGGTATATTTTTATTTTGGAATATCTCATCACATTGGATTTAAAAAGTTTTCGAAGTGATTGTTTATTTTTGGCTAGACGCCGTTGTTAAAATCAGTAGTTAAAATCAGTAATGTCGTATGATAAATTTCTTAAAAAATATAAATGGACAGGAGTATTTCGTGTGAAACAAATGGAAACCGTATTTGGAAACACTACATTAAAAATGTCGTGTATGCAGTCGGGCATACACATAAGCAAACATTAATTATTCATGCATATCTAAATATAACTTTCTGCATATTTATGAAGCCCAGCTTAATAAAAGCTTCTCTTCCCACTTTGAGAATAATTAATCTGAGGCGTGTATGTACGAGCGATCGCTTGCATTAAACCTGTAGGTATCAAGGACCCCTCTGGATTTTGCATTCGATTTAAATGAACAGCACAAAATTTCACTTAACTTTATTCGAATCAAGTCATTAAAAGCGGGATGATGCTGCAGAAAACGATCGGCGCTCGGCGTTATATTTTCGTTAAGCTCGTTCGAAATGACGGAAATGAGGTCGAATAACCAGCGGCAACTTCCACGTTTCCGATAAGGGCTCAATAAAGAGAGCGCGGAGTCGCGAAGATGCCGCTTGCATTCGAAAGGACCTCATTTACTTTCGTGCCGGATCCGGGGAAAAGGAAACGAAGCCGGGCATCAAACGCGGAAAATAAATAAAGCGGAGCTTCGTCCGTTATTTGGGGTGGCTCAGGACAATGTAGCCGCCCTGCAAAAAATATGGACTGATTCGATTTTGCTTCGGAAAATTAAATCACCGATAAAACGCGGAACGCGGAACGTTTTCGCCGACCACTTTACGGAGAGCAACTAATAAAATGTCATTTCATTATGTGCCCTTGCGAGCTGGTCGGGGTTGAAACGCGTTTAAAGCGTTAATAACTCTAAGCGATGTCGTAAATAAAAGCGAATTCAAAATTTAAGTAGGCATTAGCAGGCTTACAGGATTGGACTAACCACATTTGTAAGCTGGCAACCGCAACAACTACACGACAAACCCTCGTTCTGGGATGCTTTCCAGTTGATGTAGATCTGCATAAAACAACAACGCCGTGCCGTCAGGGACGGATTTACATATGAGCAGGATAAGTTGAAATTTAAGGTCGCATATTACCTAGAAGAAAAGAGGAACCTCACATTTCATTAACGAAATTTAAATTCAGAAACACGACTTAATTCGATATGGTATATACTTACTGCCGAATAAAAACGAAGAAACAAGAATGTCAATAATTCATCAACCAATGAATAAAGGGAAACAAAAGATGTTCGATCACATAACGTCGATGAAACACAAGAGACTACCGTTTTTCAGCAAAAAAGAAAAGATATGAATGAAATTCATTCGATTGATCATCGAAAAGCAAAGGACAATGAATAAAAAACAACAAAAACGTAAAATAAGGGATAATAGTATGGCCTATGGTCCTAAAAAAGAAAACTAAAAGACTTTGCTTGAGGACATGCACAAGAAAAACCCTAAAACAACGATCTGTTGATTAATTATATCGAAGGAAGGGGCTTTTCACCTTTTAAATAAAATGATAAGAAAAAATTTTGCGAAACAAAAGGAATTGACGCGCCTGATCGAATACTATCGAAGTAACTGATGAAAAATAAAAGATGATTTTTTTAATTGAGAAACGAAGACGCTCGATAGATCGTCGAAGAAAAATAGAAGAATTAAGAAAAAGAAGCAAGCAAATTCGGCACGAAGCAAAAGCCGTTTGATTTTAAACTTGCCAAATTAAGAGAAATAAAATATTTCTACCGTTCACCAAAAATGGATAGCGAGACACCTGTAACAAAGAAGTACCTAACAAATTAATTAAAAAAAAAGGTAATCCAGTGAACTGAAAAACGAGGAAAAATAAAAGACATTCAATAGATGATTCAAGAAACGCACTTGTAAAATTTTGAAAAATTTTTGAAGATTACGCACCGGATTAATAGAACTTATTTTAAATTTAAGAAATGAATTGCTTTCAGAATGATGTTTTTTGCCATGACAGCTTATACCGAGTGAGCATTTTCAATCTGGAACATAGGAAGTTAACATGACTTCGAACATTCGACTTTAAAAAATCGCTGCTCCTTCGTATGAAGAATGAGTTGGACAGGACGACATAGAAAGGAATTTTTTTCCGTCAGCTACCTACCTACTCGGCGCCAACGTCGAGGCCCTCCCGAGCAGGTCCTATGTTCCGGATTGAGAATGCTCACTCGGTATATCTATCAAGAAAGAAATCAATTTTTTAAATCTTTGATCAAATAAAGCTTAAATGTAAAATACCTACACATTTTATAGCTTTGGAAATCGTATACGCATATAATACATATACAGAGTGTCTCAAAAATAGTGTGTATCCTTTATAAGCTTAATCCTTATAAAGTAGGAAATCGATTGCAGAAAACATATTTATTTAAGTTTGAAAGAAATTTGGCAACAATGTGCCTATTAAAAATGGTGGTTTTATTAATTAACAAAAACACGAAACAAATCTATGAGACAGTTATAAAAATTGTTCAAAATTTCGACTCTGTGCATTTAAGCAGACTTGAGCCCTTCTTCGAATGCTGTTATGTACATCTTCTATTAGCGTTTTCGATTGACTGCTCTAGAGCATTCTCGGAGGATTCTTATCTTATTTTAACTTCATGTAATAATAAGGAATGGAGATATAGGAATGGAGTGTATTCTTGCTCTAGAGCAGTCAATCGAAAACGCTTTTAGATTAATCTCTGAATACTTGTCATATCCTCTCTCTTAAAACATCTTTGTTTTCTATGGGTGTTCTTGTTGAGAATATCCAATATTAGACATTCCCTGTCATCTAGTACATCTTTTTTGTGCTAGTATCTGTGCATTCATTCTTAAAATATAATAGTTGATAAATGTAAATGTAGAAAAACAATAGTATATTATTTTACAAGTTTCACAAGAAGGCTTATTGTAACACGAGTGGGGTTAGGGTACGACGAGCGAAGCGAAGTAAGCCCGGAGTGCCCTAACAGAACGAGTGGTACAATGCCTCTTGTGAAACGTGTAAAATATACTATTTTTTCTACTTTGCGTCACTTATTGAACAAAAATATGAAAAATATTGTTAAAAATCGGATCTCGTTAGTATATGGGGAATTATAGTTGTAATGCGTGGCAACACTGACAACCTTTCGTTTTAAACAAAAATCACGTTGACAAGTTATTAATTTTTCTTATCCAGCTTCATTGTGAGTACTCTGTTACATAACAAATAAATAATGAATTATTTTGTAAAATCTATTAAATATTTTCAATTAAAAATTGACTAAAATTTCCCCAAAAACAATTTCACAATGAGCTTCATTGTGAAACTGTTTTTGGTGTCACAATGAGTTCATTGTGAACGCAAAGTAGAAAAAATATTATTCAATTTCAATAGTTTATGTCAAGATATTATGTACCGTTCAATAAATAGTAACCAATTACAAGTTTGTGAGTAAATACGCATAGATCTGCGCAACAGTTCTGTATATATTGAATTTTACATGTCACCAGGGGGGTTATTCTCGAACTGGAGAGAAGTGATCGCTCCCGAAAATGACGTCAAAATGACGTGTTTCTCGAAAGGTTTGTATTATCCGTTCACGTTGTTTTTGCATTCTAGTAGGCCATGGTTTTTTTTTTCGTTAGGTTAGGTGCATGTATTTTGATAGAACTCAAAATGTGACAAATGTAAACTTCTGACACTTTAACGTCAGTCCCATCGACTATAATGCTTCTTATACTCTACGATGACATGAAGAAAGTAAAATAATAATAGCATTAAAACAAATAATTACTTGTGACTTTGCAATACTAAGTCAAAATGCTTAATATCATCATGTTTCTTGGCGTCAGTTTTCAAAAATGTAACCGTCATATTAAAATGGAACATATTCACTTGAAGGTACCAACAAAAATGTCACCCTAACACTCCTACTAACACCCTACTCTGAATGCAAAAAGAATGTGAATGAATAATATAGGTTTATACGAGAGTCTATGTCATTTTGACGTCACTCCCGCAAAACGAACCCTCTCCCTCGTTTCGAGAATAACCCCCTAGAAGAGAAAATCCAGGAGAGGTCATGAGAGAGGCCAATTCACAACATCAACTCGACCAATCCATTTATTTGGAAAGTGTTCATTTATCCGGCTGTAGAACACCAGCATGAAAATGTAATAATTGTAACCTCATATCCCTTATTTGAGCCAAAGGAAGATCATCTAACATATCTTCTAAAGTGTTTGAAAAGAAATCTAGGAAATGCTCCCCATTAAATCTATTCCGTAAAAATACTGGGCCCAAAACTCGATTTCCTGTAAAGCCTGCCCACACATTTACCGAAAAACAAGGTTAGTGTGGAGTTACATAGTTGATATGAGGATATCAATTATAATATCAATTATAATATCAATTATAATATCAACTATGTACATAGTTGATATGAGGATTTTTTGCAGAATAAATGCAAATTATGTTACTAAAACGTCCTCTGTTAAAAAGCCTGGGTTTTAGTAAAATGAAAAGAATGAAAATGTTGTTCCAGCAGATTTCGATTAACCGAAGATGAACTGGCGTTAGCCAGTTATGCCTTCAATTTCTCTTGTTGAAATTCTGCAATTTTCAAACTAAGCTATGTACCCATGACGACAATAAGGCCCGTTTGGATAGACAGATCTCAAGGTGGAGTTAAGGAAAAGTGATACTTAAAGCTAACTTCATATTAAATTGTGCATTGCCCAGACATTTTTCAAAGGAAAGGTTTCTGCCTTAATTACTAAGGGTACACCTACCTTATGACAATCAAAATTTGACATAAATTGAAAAATTAAGATGAATTATTTGGAAGACTTTTTTGAATTTGGTGATTATTTTGAAAATGTAGAAAATAATAGAATACCTCGACCTCGACGATATATCCGTGATGGCCAAAATCCTTTTAAGATTTCGGTTTTATAAGGAACAAATTAGAGATATTTTCTTACCTCTCGTTAGAGATAGATTAATTAAAATAAATCAAGAGGACTCCCATTCCCATTGAAATCAATTTTTAGTTTGTTTATAATTTTTCAATTTATGTAAAATTTTGATTTATGTCATAAGGTATTTAGGTATAACCTTAGGAATTAAGGCAAAAGTAAACCTTTTCTGTGAAAAATGTCTGTGCAACGCACAATTTGATATGAAATTAGCTTTAAGTTTCACTTTTTCCTTAAGCCCACATTGAGATTTGTCTGTGCATACGCCATACAGGCATTAGACACTTGTGCCTAGAACAGTGTATTGTCTACGCTGTGGTCTACACGTACTGCAATTTTTGAAGAGTAATGTCGGACACTAGTTTCGGGTTCAGGTGTAGGCAAAATGTATCACGTTTGCCTACACCTCTCTACAATTTCGCTAGATTAGGAATTTCGCGGGTAGCATTGTACTGTGTAGTTTTCCCGAATCAAACAATGGATGAACAGTTATTTGCTGCTGTGATAGGTGCTTGTATCGCAATAAAAAAAATCGTAGTAGACGAATACGGAAGTTTATGAAAAATAGACAAATTTTCGATTGCTATAACACGTTAATTCGTGAATTAAGACTTGGCGAAGAAAAATTGTTCAAGAATCGGCCTGCGTAACGTCCTACAGGTGGCGGAGCTCTTCCAAAAGGAATATCGAATTCTTTGTTTTTTCCTTGTTTTACTCGAACTTCGACATCGTTGTAACATTTATAAAAAATTTCCGAAAGATTTGAAAGACGCTGGACCTCTTTTCGACACTCGTTTTAACTTGTCTACACGTGAACTGCAGCGACATTCCCAACATTGCAATTCGATCTAGACACAAAAGTGTCGTCGTGTGTACAATAGCTTAAGCCTAAAACTTTTTCTACAGCATCCACTCTTACACCTCTTGGCCGGTCTCTGTCAGGTGCTAGCCTTTTGAACTGACCCGTAGCTAATAACCTACTTCCAATCTTCTAATGGTCCTTCCACATGGGTGTCTCCTTGGGTAACGTACAGTGTGCGGCCCTGGGTGTAACTTCAGCATTTCTTACATGGTCACTCAACAAAAATAAGGGTGCGGGGCCAAAAAATTGGCACAAATGTTAAGAAGAAACAAGTTTATTACCAAAGAACTATTATATGAACTTATAATATGGAAGTAAAAGAACACACTTTTAGTTACAGAATCGGCACCATACCGACGGGCTTTGCGAACTTTTGTTTTTATACAGCTCGTTAAATTAATTGCCGCAATTTTTGGCAAATTCTTTGTTTCAGCTCATTCAAATTTGAAGCCCCCTAGTCGTTACTGTATGTATCTCTTTTTAAATTCTTCCAAAAACGTTCAATTGGACCCAGTTGAAATCATTTCTTGACTTCGTAACAAATGGAATTTGTAACTCGTCGAAAGCGGCAATAATACGAGCAGTGTAGGTGATGCGGAGTTGCTATGTCTGGCCAAAATATGTATTTTCCGACAGAAGGATTCTTATTTATGAATTCTTTTAATCTCGATCTTATACAGCATTTTCATACGTTTTGGCATTCACAGAATGGCCAGATGAACAAATCTAAGCTTGAGAATAGCCTTTACAAAAAATTGCAATCCATACCAACAACTTGTGCTGAAATTTTTTATGTCTCTTGTAAACCACTTTACAATCCTCTTCTTTGCCTTTTTTACAGTAGTAATGTTTGTTATTAGCGGTATCACTTCCATCGTGTGTGAAAAATGATTCATCATCCATCACAACATCGAGGCTATTTGATGGCAAAATTCATTTTTAGAAAGGCGTCTCAGTTTACGTCTCTACAAGCGACACATTATGCTTTTTTAAAATATTACTTACGTATTAATTATTTATCGATCGTATACTTGCAACCAAGTTTCCTAAGCGAATCCCAATTTTACCATAAGCATACTCGCTTAACGCTTTTTTCTTCTTGGAAGTCATTTTCTTACTGGCCTTCCAGTACCTGTATATCCACCATTGCCGTGTTCGAGTCTACACGTTTTCAGATGTTAATGTCGTCTTTTCAGGAACACTCATTGCATAAAAGTGATTTACAGTATAGGATTTTTTAAAGTTACTGTGTTGTTTGTAGAATTTGGCAATCAATTGTCGATGTTGAATTCCTTTCAAGTTTTCCATCACCTCTATGTTAGCAACCAAAAAACATTAACAATGGAATAATCAAATGTTGTCATTTGATCAACAAAACAAAAGCATAGCTAGGCGCAAATTGTCACCACCCACGTATTTTCTAACACACCCTTATCATGTCGAAGTATTCTCTGTTAGCTTACAGAATTTTTCACTACTTACTTTCTATTAGTATGAAAAATAAGTTAGTTGTCAACAGTTGTCCAAATGAGAAAATGAGTAATCACTTTCATGGCCTGGATTATAAAAACATGGGCAATTGTAAGAACTTCAATATTTGATATTTTTCTGCCTTAATCGAAGTTTTCCAAAATTTGTCTTAAAAAATTAACTTTAACAAATGTTTTGTTTAACTTTGGACCATTTTAAATACATAATTGCCACCGAAATTTTTGGAAAAATATTATAAATGAAGAACCCCCACTATTTTTGAGACACCCTGTAAATGCAGGGTGTATTATACTGCGTTCAAAAAGCCCCTCCGCAGTACCTGCGTAGAGTATGGGCGAAGCTATCGACAACATGACTAGACGAATTCAATAATGCATTCAATAATGTAATGTAAAGTGTGATTTTAATAAAGATATAAATATGTGAGTGAGAATAATAATGAGTTTCATTAAACGAATATTTTCCCATAACCAACTTGGCCACTGCTCAAGGACTTTTTGAACGCACCGTACAACTTTCATACCACTTAAAAACTGCGCACAAAATTAAAGTATAATTTTACCCTTAACTCTTTAGTTATGATGTTATTGAATGTTGAAAATTGCTGCTTATTTAATAAGGTGTGACGAATATTACCCCTTATCGGTAGAATTATATAAAAAATCATCTTCATTTTTCTCGTTTACTTTTAATTTATTTTTTATTAGAGCAAATTCCTGGCATTTTATAATTTGAGAGGAAATTGCGAAAGGTAACTTAGGGAACCGCGTGGTGTTAATATTTACCGGAGATTATAATACATGCTGTATATCAAAGAATATTCGTTTCATATGCACATTATTAAAGGCAAAGTTCCACTGGAATTTGTGGTAGAATACGAAAATGCACTGATGTATAGTGTTTCATTTCAAAAACCTAATAGTTTTAAGTTAATTTTTGTTAAGTTTTAGCTAAATATTCGTTTCTAAACTCAAAAAACGAAAAGGTTTAATTAATACCGATTTAAGGATTATTTTATCTTACTTTGATTATTATTATCATATAATCTTTATTAATTTTGTCATATATTTATTACAATAATTGTCTGCTGCGGTTTTACTACAGGGAGATTGAAATTGATTGTTCTGATCCTACACTACTTTCCGTGAGCTTGATATCAATATTTACATCTATCCCATGAAGGTTAGAACGAAAAGTGGCGGTATGCATAGAACATTCAGGAAACTTACATCCAAACGTAATCTAATTAATAAAGAACATAATTATTGTTTAATCAGATTGCTATTAGAATGAAATAAACCGTTTTTCATGATTGAACGGCAATGAACTGTCAACAAAATCTTGGGATATCTAGTCAGTTCCCCAGATCTCCCTATGTTGCTAACTTCATTTTAATATAATTGGATGTAAATATCGACATCAAGCTCGTGGAAAGCAGTGTAGGATCAGGACAATCAATTTCAATCTCCCTGTATTTCGATTATTGAAATAATTTCTGATGTTAAAAGTACTTATTCTATGCATTTAAAAAATATAATATGTGTATATTAAAATCGAATTTAACGAAAAAGTATAATTTTTTGCTTATTTCTTTCTTCATAATTTTTGCGGTTTTAAAATGGATGTTCCCTGAAAAATACAGTAAATTACTTTGTCTTTTTTGCTTTTGACATTGCTTTATTTGGAAATACACGTATATTTTCTGCATTTTATTATTTTCTTTATACTTCTGCTACTGTTATCAGCTGCCAGCAATAAAAGCTCCTCTTCTTTTTCTTCTTGCAACAGAGGTAAAAGTTTTTGTTTTAATTGAATTAGTAATGTGGTAGGAAGAAAGACTCACTCAATAAACAAAATTATTATTGTTAATTAACAGAAATGTAGAACGCCAGTTGTTATTGTTCGATCACATTTACACCAACAAAAAGACGTAAAAAATAGGTCTCTCGCCCGAGCGCTTTCTAGTTGTGTCAACGTTATCGATTGTGCTCTGCAGAGCTGGCTTTTTCATTCCATTCTGGTACAGGAAGGAAATGATGATGTGCCCATCCACAACTCGGACAGACTTATTACTCTAGCTGCGCCCTGGCACACTTTCATACATCACGAGATACCTCGTCCCAGCACGTGCTAAGTAATATGCTAATACCATTAGCATCGCTGATGGTAATTCATTTTTACCGCACCGGAGGATTTAGTATTAAAATAAAAAAAAAGAGATTATTAGGCAAAAAGCTTTCCATCGCATCATCGGTGAGATAACGGCCGTTATCGTCGGAATAACGCATGATCGGACTAATGCTTTTGTGTTTCATGTCACTGACACATCGTTTAAAACAAAGACCCAGTTTTACGTATAACATGTTATTACGTGTTTCTGTGAAGCGCACCCGTGCGAACGTTGTTAATCACGAAAAGTGTTACTGACCTGGCATACTGACTAGTGATGGGAAAAACGGTTATACCGTTGGAACGTTACTTTCGTTACAGCGACGCAAAAATACCGCGACAGAGTAACGTTACTTTGTCGCGTATTTTTGCATCTTGGTACTTGATATAGGCAATTCCTGCTGCGTTGGAGCGAAATAACTATAGCGACAGTAGCGAGCGAAACGGGGTGAAAGACTGTATTTATGCGCGCGTCACCCGCAAACGCATTTTGCCTCTGATTGTAAACAATAACCTCTCACAAATTCAAAAATACCTATCTTGAGACGTTAGGTAGTTTATAATGATATATTTAAAGTTGGTTCTTGTCCGATGATATATGTTAACAACTAATCTCTGGCTGCTAAATGATAAAAGTGGTGTTTAAAACGGTGGTATTTAAAAACTTTATGTACGTTCTCTTGACAATTTAAGTAACGAACATTCGTCTGTCGACCTTTAGTTAAATTTTCGATTGTTCAGTACTGGCTTTTAAAGTAACTAGTTCCAATAAACGCGACGCGACGTCGCGACTGAGTACCAGCAAAGCGTTAAACGTTATACGTTACTCAAAAACACGAACGCTTTGTAATTTCTCAATTCGCGACATTGGAACTGGTTATTTTAGAAACCAGTAACGCGAAGTAACGTTACAAATTTATACCGCGACAAAATAACCGTTACAGAAATACCGTCTCACCACTAATACTGACCGATCATAAGCAAATCTAATTTACTGAAATCGTATATGTACAAATAAAAGTTAACGAGTTAAGAAGATTACAAATCAATTTAAAAAAAGCAACCAAGTACAATTTTATGGTAACTTTAACAAAATTATCATAAAGAGTTTTCTTATTTGCGTATTTATCTCTTTGTCTGTTTGTGCTTGTGTGTTGTCTATGTGTTTTTTACTTCCCCCATTAATTTCTTTGAGGTCCTGTAGTAGTAGTAGTTTCAGTGTTTTTACAACTTTGTAAAGTGCTCATGATCAAGGAGCTTACTAAGCTCATTAGCCAACTCTGGTAATCACCTTGCATACGTGGCATCTCAAACTACCCCCTAATATATCTATTCATGTTATAAATGGCCGCGATATGTGGCTGTTAATGGCAGTAAACATCTGTCACGATTAATTTCGTTTGCGTTCAATTGATCACGAATTGACAATTATTACTCGCAGCGCGCATTAAACGTGATTAAAGGAGCCCTTTTGCGCTAATCTGGTTTGCGCGGGGCCTAATAATATGGAAACCGAGCGCAGATCGGCTTCCGATTGATTTTTAAAGATTAACGAAGTCGGTTTCGCTTGCTTTCAGGGGTCGATTTGAATTCGTGGATACGTTATTTCGAACCAGCCCATTACCAGCAAGATTCACACAGGCGGGTCCTACGTAGTGTTGGGGACGAAAAGGTCATACGCTTAATCATTAAGGGACACGGAAGGTATGTATGAAAACATTTTTTCAGTTTTGTTAAGCAGTTAAAATAAGAAAGACCTTGAATATTGGCTTATTGGTTAACAATGAATTAAAGGTTGCGATACAAAAATATTTTTTTAAAATTTTAGCTTCGAGATTTTTCACACTTGTCACTTTTTTCTGTCTTGGCTTCTTCTCTCCAGTTCCTAACTCCTACCTTCTTTACTTCTTCCAGCTATCTCTTCTTAGGGCATCCTCTTCTTTTCGTTCCTCCTTCTCCTCTCACCTGTCGTCAGGCATTCTGGCTATATGTCCCAGCCATCTGGCTCTTTGTGCCAAATTCACTCTTTAGGTAATGCTAGAGCTCCTCCAATTCGTCATTTGTCCTCCTTTTATACTCTCATTCCCTCTTTTCCTTAAATGTGTTTGTTAGTTCTTTTTTTGATCTAGCCATCAGCAAAGACCAGGTATTGATATTTGTTTCCAAAAATTAAATCTTTTGTTCCTATGTCGCTTTCTCTTATGATCTCCTTTTGCACTAGATTGAAAAGCACTGTGGACAATGGATCTCCTTGTCTTAATCCCTTTTTTACTATAAATTGTTCTGACAGCACACCTCCTTTTGATATACCTAATTAAACACTTTTAAATACTTACAAGAATGTAACTATGTGTTAGTAAGCACGTGCTGCTCGCGGTGTGGGTTTGAATATAGAAAACTCCTTGAGGAAGTGGTCTAAATGGAATCAAATAATAAGTTGGAAGACCACGTGCTCGAAGACGATAGGCGAAAATTAAAATTATAGCAACATGAATACTAACTTAAAAAAAATGGAAAAAAATGGTACTAGCAATGTTAAACACCGTCAAAGAACACGAAGATCTCATACTGTTAGAACTCTACAAGCAATTAAAGCGGTAGAAGCAGGAATTGCGCGCAATCTGTTAAGAAAACCAAAAGTTATGTGCCGTGAAATGAACATTTCAAGCAATTCAATGTCGCGCATTATAAAAAAATTATCTTGGATTGGGGGCATAGAAAACATTCACCAGATTCAAAAAAATTCAAAACAATTTTTGGCTGATATTCTAGAATTTGCGCTAGACCATTCAATGAAGCAAAACAACCGATGCCAAGGGTACATCCCTCATCTGTAATAGAAGAGATTTGGTGAGAAGAATATTCTTCGCTAGATTCCATGAGGTGTTATTTGTGTATATTGGCATATTGAGGATGATAGCTTTGCTGTTGAAATACGTATCTACGTAAAAATAATAAGTATGTATTGTGGGTTGAAATGTTTTAATTCTTAATTCAGATATTATTTAACAATGAATCGTGGACATTTCAGCAAGATTAGGCACCGGCCCACAAAACCAAAGCAACTCAACAGCGGCTTCAGAGCAATGGCCCAAATTTTTTTCTTAGGATATTTGGCCTTTCCCTAATCCCTATCTTAACCCCTTAGTTTCTAAGTTGTGGTCGAATTTAGAACGTACAGTATGCTCTAAAAGCAATCTAATTTGGCATTTCCAAAGCAACCTTAAGACGAGTATTAGTAAATTTTTCATTGGAGAAGGTGTGTGCTGCAACAGATGCATGACCAGGATTCTGAAGTCTCGTGTTTAAGCAAATGGAGGTCATTTTGAGTAGTTCATTAATAAATTTATTATTTGTTAATTGGTTAATAAGTGTTACAGCTTTGTGATAGTAGGTACTAGGTAGTGACTATAATATTTTAGAATTTAAAGAATGACAAACAAATTTTATAATAAGCATATCAATAGGTGTTGGTGAATCCATAGGGTATGTACCGACAATAACCAAAAAATTATCAAACAACATCAGAAGTGTCTTCTAAAAAAATCCCAGGGGTTCTACTTTCTCTATTTAGTTTTTTTTTCTTATATTTAATTTTCTTTCCTTTTAGGAGAGACCTTAGGGTTGGGTTAGGTTATTGTCGGTAAATACCCTATGGATTCAACAACACCTATTGATATGCTTGTTATAAAATTTGTTTGTCATTCTTTAAATTCTAAAATATTATAGGAGAGACATTAGGGTTTTCGGGCTTAAAAGTTTAAAGAAAAATCGACTCAAATCTCAAACGTGCAGTTGAGGGATCATGTACAGGGTCTTTATTTATTTCTGTGGACTATCGTGACTTATGACGTACGCAACCAACTACCTAATGTCCGTATTCATAGTGCTTCCTCGAGGCTTCCTTGAATGAGGAATCCCTTGGGATTGTAGTACGGCAGTTGCATTACAACAACTCACATTCTAACGAGTTCCTTACTGAAGGAAGCCTCGAGGAAGCACTATGAATACGGACATAAGAGTTCGCCAAAGACGATTAATATTTTCCTAAGCACAGTGCACACCGACGCAGTTTCAATTACTTTCTGAAAGTACGATATATTTTGGAAAAAGCACTGATTTAGATGTGAATAATACGAAGCCAATATACGAGGCTGCCTGTTGCTCTAAAATTTCCTTAAATGAAGAAGTAACTACAAGTCCATCGTCAGTGAAGTTCGTACCCCTTCGAATGAACTTTTTAATTTATGTATAAAACGATAACGGAAATTTGCGAAAGTCAATAGCAAAGATCATAGTCAGAAGACGACCGCAAGATAGCTCAAGGAGACTTGTCAGAAGCAGTTTACCTTTGGTCAGGCTCAGGTTGAAGGAGTGTTGGTCAAAGCACACTGAGAAAAATAAATTTTTGTGGTTAATGAATATGCTTTAATCTAAAGAAACTGTTTCATTCAATAGTAGCAAAGATATATTTCTTTCGGGATAAAATATTATTTTCATGCGAATAAGTAACAAGAGTCTAAATAAAAACCTGGTCAAGTAGGCTACATTTAGTAATTCTGTTATGTAAATGCAATGGAAAATTCTCGATTATAACCTACTTGACTAGGTTTTTATTTAGACGCTCGTTAGCTTTTTCAACACAAATAAAACATATTTTAATGAAGCAATATTTACTTTATTGAAATGCAAAATGTCAAAGATATAAATTTCTTAACTACGAAGATTCTCTTTTCTCAGTACAGTGAAGAATGTTGTATTGTAGTTTTCCCTAAAAGCTAGCGGTTTGCCAGAAATATAATAAGACTGCCTGAGTAAGAGTACGAGCGTACCATTCAGTCTTGCATATAATTTGCTTTTGGCAAATCTCCTGGAGCTACCTTGCGGTCGTCTTTTGATTATGATCTTTGCTATTGACCTTCGCAAATTTTCGTAAATTCAATTAATATAAAAAATTAAAAATTCATTCGAAGGGGTACGAACTTCACTGACGATGGGCTCGTAAAAGAAAACTTGTACGACATTTAGTCAAACCTTAAGCTACAAAACGCTATTTTTTTCTGGATCATATGCTGATACCCATGTTTCATCTCCAATCACTACATTGTCGAAAGAAGATGTTCCATGTTCCTCGGGAGAGTTTTTGAGATCGGCGCAAATCTCCGTTCTTTTTTCCTTGAGTTCATTAGTTAACTGACGTGGAACCCATCCGGCACATAACACCTGTTACATAAGTTTTGGGAAAAATATAGAAGGGTATTATTTAAATTTAAGAGAACTTTATTAAGTAAACATAAGATAACAATCACCAATAAATCTTAGACTTTAACACCTGGTTGCTATATTATTGCTAGGGGGCCTCTATCTTCAATAAGACGTAATTTTTGTCTTTACATGTTGCATCAGGGTTTGGGCGCTTTCTAAGTCTACTTCTCTAATTTTTTGAAGAATTCTTTGCCGCAATTGTTGGTCATTTTGGGCTTCCCAACCATTATCATACACCTTTCTTGCCAATAGGGCCCAAAAATTTTCAATTGGCCTTGCCTGAGGGACATTTGGTGGGTTATCATTTTTGGGGACATAAGGCACATGGTGGGCTTCTAACCAGTTTAGCGTATCTCTGGCATAATGCGATGTTGCAAGGTCAGGCCAAAATATGTAATCATCATTAGCATGATGATGATTAATAAAAATAATCAATTCTGATAGGCAATGTCGGATGTATACTTCAGCATTCACTGCCTGGCCTCTTACATGGCCTACATAAGGCCTGGATATGCCCGCCTCAGAAATGGCGCACCACACCAAAATTTTGTCAGAAAATTTTGCTTTCTTTTTGTATCTTACGTTAATGGGAGTGTCTTCAATATTATCCGTATAGAAGCCTGCATTTCCAGGAAGTTCTGCATGGTCAAAGGTAAAATATTTCTCGTCGTCCATGATTATGATCCGGTTGTCGGCGAAATGACGACGTCTCAAAGTTCGGCAACAACCAGGGATTCTGGCCAATTGTGCGAGAGTATACTTGGGGCATTTCTTGCGTTTTCTGTATTAAGCCTGTTCTTGCAATGTAACGAGAAATCGTAGCATTTGAAACACGGAAACGACGGGAAAGCTTGCGGGTAGACACTCCAATGGTGTTTCTGGAACGGTTGACTAGTCTGTTGACTTGAACTTCAGTTAACGCATGTGGACGGCTTGTTTTTGGTAGGTTTATACATGGAATTCCCTCTTCGCATTCTCGAATTGTCCGATATGTGGTACTTTTTGAAATATTTTGTCCGCGAAACAAGTTTACTATATTTCGTCTAGGCAGCTGACCAACCAAGTTGTAGATGGACTTTCGTAAATCTAGCTTATACGCCACTTCGCGAATGACAAACGAAAATGTGAAATGTTAAACAAATTGACAGAACCCCTAGCAACATGTTTCGCCATAGTTGATTAGATGTATTGGTTTTTACTATGTTAAAACTCGAACTCGTTTTTATTTTATAGACTTAGAAATTTTGTATCATCGGAGGTGCTACGAATTATGTATTTTGGGCTCATTCACTCAGCATTATCTTATGGCATTATATTATGGGGTAATTCTTCTGACATTCTTGACGCATTTCGCATTCAGAAAAAAATAATTAGAATTATGGCCTTTGTACCTTTACGTCATAGTTGTAGGAATTTGTTCATCCGTTTTCGTATAATGACTGTCATATCCGTTTATATTTATGAGTTAATTATGTATGCTAAATCTTTTGAATATGAAAAAAACAACGATTATCATGATTATAATACTAGACAGGGTGCAGATTTGAGATTACCTTTTAACCGTTTAATTGTCGGGCAGAAAGGTTGTGTGTTTATGGGCGCTCAATGTCTTAGAAGGATTACAGCTCTTTGGAATGGTGATTTACCTCTAACTTCCAAGCTTTTTAAATCTAAACTTAGAGAGTATTTAATATCTAAGGCTTTCTATAGTGTAGGCGAATTTTTGGGACACTAAAACTTAATTTTAATTTATTTTATATATTACTTGTCTGTTGGTTATGCCTATTGAGTTTTATTTTATTTCTGTATTTTCTCTGACTTGTCATGAACCTACGATGAAGTTTTTTTTTTGTACTGCTTTGTAAGGTCTGGCTAATAAATTTATTATTATTATTTATTATTAAAGAGAGCATTTAAAATTTTTCCCAAAACTTACGTAACAGGCGTTACCTTAGAATATCCGAGATCATGTATAGTCTTCTCCACAACATTGTGTCCACATCCCAAAGCATTAACGATATTCCGAACCGTCACACGTCGATCTTCACTAATCATTGCATCGACCGTTTCTTCTGTTCCAAAAGTAATCGGCCTTCTTGATCGTGGTTTATCCAGAATACCTTTATTTACCATCTAAGCACATTGCTGACAACAATAATTAATTGTCTAATCACCATACAATTTTAAAAGCCATGAATTTCTGAAGCTGAACAAGTTTCTTTTTCCAAAATCTCTATCATAGTTCTCCGTTTTAATTTTCTGTGTCCATAGTTTTAAAAACCTAACAACGTGACAGTTTAGTTCACAAATGACTAAGGAAACATGAATTGAGCATCGCCTCCCTAGATTATTTGATTTGGGTTTTGCAGATCAGGCAACAATTATACTATGTGATTTTTTAAAAATGCCATAAAGGTTGGCCACGAAAATTAAAACTCATGTCGTAGCTTGGCATCTAACACATGCCAAATCTGAAAATTTCAAGTAAATGAATGGAGCTAAGACATGAATTTTCTTTTCCACAGCCACCCCTTATGGCATTTTTAAAAAAACACATAGTACAAATCATTCAGATAATACCGCCCATGTTAGTAACTCGTGTCTAAATAAAAACCTGGTCAAGTAGGCTACATTTAATAATTCTGCTATGTAAATGCAATGGATAAATTCTCGGTCACAACCCACTTGACGAGGTTTTTATTTAGACGTTTGTTACAAGCCTCGTAGATTCAGAGGGAATTTTTTTAACGCTAAATCCCCAATATATCATTTTGCAAATGCAATTAAAGATGATATCCTACTTACAAAAATTACCTTAGATATACATACATACATTGAAGATTGTGTATAGAAAGCAGCAAAATGCCATTCATTTTCTGCAGAGACTTTTATGGATAATAATCAAAACTGTTAAAGGTACATTAAACCTCATTCATTTATGAATTAAGTTAGCTGTAATTGAAGCTAGATACTTTAATAAATCAAGACAAAACACGGCGGTATCGATTTCTGCCGGGAACTCCGGCGAAGACAAAGGAAACCACCATGCATTCGGTGGATCTGCGGAATTATTCACGCCATCATCGAAATTGCTCCCAAATCTTGGCTAATAAACTGGCAAGCATTTTGTTATGCAAACCGTTAAAATTTCGCATTCGGAGCGCGCATCGGAGCGATCGATGGAAATGACCGTGGCATACATTCCTAACGAAATTCTGTTGCTCAACGTTATTGGTAGAAAACAGGAAGTATCTAAATAATCGTTCAGCTTAAAATATTGTGCAGTTACAAAACACAGGATTATAATAACTTCGAATATACAATACCACGTGCTGTAGAAATGAGATTGCTTTCTAAATGTTACGTTGCTTGCAGACATGTTTGTAGACATGCTTGTATCTTCCTCATACACTTTTCAGACATTAGGTAGGCATACACCAGCAATCAATCATGTGATTCTTTCCTTCGACGATCTTTCCCTTCAAGAAATTGAAACGAAACAAATCCTGTTCTAACCCACTAATACAAACTGAATCTTCGAAATAGTGGAGGTATAAACAAGTCTACACGAAATTACGTATTTATCGTGTCGGTTAAGAACATTGGAACATCCCTAAATTATGATTCCCGAAGGAAGTAAGAATGTTGGCTAGTCATCTCGTACTTCACTAATACACGTTCTTTCCTTCACGATTGCACTTTCCTGCGGGATTGAACGCTCGTGTATGCTTAGCTATTCATCGGTTTTATTCAAAAAACTTAATGTAGAACAATGATTCATTTAATTCAAAGACCATAGTCATACTTATTCTTTTGCAGTCAGAATTTGCCGTCATTTCAACATACTCGTCTGCGAATGACAGGTTCACTAGTTCAAAGTAGCTTAAAGGTAATTGCTTCGAACGTATACTGTTTTAAAGACGAAAAGAAACCAACAGAAAATTGTATCGTTCGTCTAAGTTTAAAGATAATGTTTATGTGTATGTAGAAGTGATTAATAATTTCATTAATTATACAGGGTAATTCAAATCTAATTGTTTGTACTTCACTTTATGTGACTGTAGGAGGAATATTTATTTATTAGTATTTCTTAACTATTTCTGTACACAAAAGAAAAAGAAAACAAGGAATATTATTAACGACAGAAGCAAAATAGAATCTTTCCAAGGCGAATTTCTCGGAATCGTATTCAGCACGGTCGTGTGTATAAGTTTTGAATAAATGAATAAATACATTGTGTTTCGCATCACGCGCGAATTTATTATCAAAATTCCGTCCGCCGTAAGAGCAAATAAACGGGAGTTTACTCTTGCCGGGCGAGAGCGATAAGGGAACGGGGAAAGTTTTAAGATGGAATCAAAATCAGAACAGTCTCACAAAGTTAAATTCGATAACTTCCCCTTTCGAAACTCGGGCGGACAAATTGTGAGATGCGGGGAATAAAACGTTGCGAGGACGATTGCACGTGCTAGCTTTTTAGTGCTCGCAAACAAATATTTTTGTTTCTCGAAAACAATATAAAAGGTAAGCTTTTGTGTAAAGGAAAATACACTTTATTTATATGTATTTCGAGCATATTAACAGTTTAAGTAGAATTGGTGGAAAGTTTTCGGGTATTTTTTTTCCAAAAATTGTATATTTTGAAATACAGCTAAAACAAATGTCAAAAATTAATTTACTGTATATGAAGAAGTGAAATGAAGTGTTCCTGCTAAGGACCACTTAGGTCAACTAAGTAAAGCATAGAAGAATGTGAATCAGAATATTTAAGCATACGTAAGAAAGTAAAAATAAAAAGTCTAAAAACCTCGATTCATTCTTAACCTTTATTTGCAAATAATTTATTAAGTTTCCTAGAGTTGACTGAAGGCTTGGCTGTTTTAATATCGAAAGTATAGAAATATTTAAATTAATCAAATCCGTTCAGATTTATAACTGGCATAAGCCCGCCTTTGTGTCATTAAAATGAAAATAAAATTGTGTGTATTACAAATTTATTCTTAACTAGAAGACAGTTTATTTCTAGTGTTCTTCGATTTTTCTAACTTATATTCTTTCATGGAAATTTTAATTTCTCTCTCTATTGTAAATCTCTTTAATTTAAAATTTATGGTTTCCTTGTTTCGAAAAGCAATTTAAATTCATTTCCCAGTCGCGCTGCAAATTTTTATCGTATGAGCTCAAATCTAATCTCGAAGTGACGGGATTGAAACGACGAGTTACATTTGCCTTCTGCCATTAAATCATTGAATAACTGATATTAGTTTCCGTCGTGATGAGCAAATGCGGTTGGTTTGCGATGACAATCTTGCAAATTTTGCAATTCTGAATATGTCATTTCTTCAATTAATTACCTCCACGTGCAGTTGTCTGCATCTATATGTATGGTACGTACAAGTACCCGCTGCTGTGAGGACCTGAATACCCTTCTGATTGGAAATTAGGGAAGACGAAATCAATTAAATAACAAAAAATTGCACTTAGCAATTGGTAATGTTTGTGAATATAGTAGAATGCTTATGGGACATGGTGATATTATCAGAAAGAGGGCCCAAAATATCATTTTCACCAATCGTAGTAAATGCACGGATATGTATAGGAAGAAAACATGCCTCGTTCTAAATTTAAACCAACACTGATGAAGTAGGACCTCAGGAGATTCTTCAACAATCAAAACACCATTACTCTACCAAGACGCAATTCCATGGGATGCCAGAGCATTACCAACATACATTTGGGGCCACAAACCACTACAAATTAAATACAACATCAACACCGTTACCAAAACAATCAAATAATACGTCTTATAGTCACCATAATTATAAATTGTATTCTTCTTCAACAAGAAAAAAAAAAGAAAAAGACCAGCCAATGACCTAATGGAAGAACAACGAATAACGATCGAGTTCTTGGGTGTTCTTTAACTCACAAATTAATGTACTGACTGGCGAATTCATCGCCTTGAGGAAAACGAATTCAAGTGCTAAGTATTTATTCCATACTTAGCACTTAGTGGAACTACTGGACATCTGCATAAGCACCACCTACTTCCAAGTAGAACAAAAATTCTACAAACAAGAATTTGGTATGGCAATGGGTTCACCATTATCCCCGATCCTAAGCAACATATTCATGGAAGTATTTGAACGAAACGCAATAGACCTATTTGACTGCAAACCGACACTGTGGCTAAGGTATGTTGATGATACTTTCGTAATATGGCCACATGGAAGAGAAAATCTAGATAGATTCCTTGCACACTTGAACAACCAAGAAGAATCCATCAAGTTCACAATGGAAGTTGAAGAAGAAGGAAAAATCCCCTTCCTGGACGTATTGGTTCAGAGAAACGGAGAGACACTCCAAACCAAAGTGTATCGAAAACCTACACATACGGGACGATATCTCCACTTCGACTCAAACCATAATTACCGAGTCAAATTAGGTGTAGCGAAGTGTCTTTACAGCAGGGCACATACCATATGTTCAAATCCTAATGATAAAAAAAAGAGTTAAAGATCATCACAGAAACTCTAAAGATAAATGGCTAACCTAACAACATACTACAAAAAGCCAGAAATAAACTAACAAGCAACCTAGGACGTGGTGCAAATGAAAACCACCCCAACCCAACCAACACAGAAGTCTTATATACAACGGTAATCCCATATGTAAAAGGCGTTTCTGAAAGGATCAGACGAATAGGAAACAGATTCAACATAAGAACTGCATTCAAGTCCTCGGACACAATAATATCCGTGTTAACTAGAACAAAACCAGACAATGAGGACCAAGGAACCAAGAACTGCATATACGCATTACCCTGTGAATGTGGTAGGGAGTACATTGGAGAAACAAAAAGACTTCTAAGAGTCAGGGTAAAAGAACATCAAACCCTCACACACAGTGGAGAAACAACGAAGTCCAGAATTGCTGAACATGTTTGGGAAGAAGATCACAACATAAAATGGGAGGAAGCTATGGTGATATCAAAAGAAGAAAAAACCATACGCAGAAAATTGAAAGAAGCAGCGTACATCGGAACTGCAATCTATCCTATTAGCCAAGCAAGCCTTGAAATTAAGGACATGTGGGTACCAATCATAAGGAAAAACTTGAAGAGAAGAAAAACCATGGACACTCGAACCAACACGACAGAGAGGGAGGAGTCAACGATACAAGGTATCGGGGACCCAAGTACCTCTGCGTAACACTACCTGCGCAACTACGCTTCTGCGCAGCATGTACTGCGCAACAAACGGTAGCTTATATAGAAGTTATAAACTATAATAAGTTGCCGCCTCTGTAGCCGAATGAGTTAAGTGCCGAGTCTGATAAAATCAACCATCAGAAGAACTCAGGTTCAAACCTCACATAAGGTGAAAAAATTAGAGACGTGCACATAAAGTTCAACGATTCCCTATGAAGTAATTGGCAAACAACTGCCTTTCTCAAGGCAAAACCCCCCTGAAGACGATAACCGACAAGTCGTTACTGAAATGTCGGATGAGAACAATCCACCAAATGGTGGTAATAGCCCAATAAACAACATTAACACCGTTTATTCCATTTTCATTCCTTTCTTTTTTTTTGATTTGTTTATCTTCGTTCCACTTGTTGAGGCTCCTTATTTGTGATTGTCCTGTGTATATGTTCTGCAGATGTTAGAATTGTATGCTATAATCTTTACTATTATACATTGTTTTGATAATTGATGACATAGTAGTTAGAACTTACAGATTTTTAGTTTTAATGACAAAAGCGCAGGTGCACGTTTTTAATATAAAACCCAGTAGCAAAACGCCTTTCAGAATTTAACTTTGATCCGGTCCTCGTCAAACTTTTTTCCAAACCTCAAACATTCCTTTGTTATGTCGTGTCTTAAAAAAAAAAAACTCCTGTCGCGTCGTCAACGGTATCGAAAAAATCCGCTCCGCCGTCAGACGAAGAGATCTGACAATAAAGTTGTGAAATATTGGCAGGCTCTCTTCCAATATGTTGGGGCCTCTCGAATCGGTTGTTATTTATTCACGAAAATTGCGTGCGGAAAACACGTTTGTGCGAACGCGAGGTTTCGCTGCCTCGTCTGACCTGTTCGTGAAGAATTTCGTTAATTTCGTTCCTGTTATCGACTGCGATCGAGTGAGTCACTGGCGTCCTTCAGGTAGGTGACTCGAACGAGGAGTTCATGTTTTATGGACGATGTCTTCCTACACTACACAGAACCGTTCACTTCTTGGAATTTCCTTTACCAGACCATTGGTTTGAGTAGGCAACTTCTTGAACAGTCAAGTGTTTCTATATATTATCAAAGATATTTCAGTTCAAACTCGTATGTATGCACAATCGCAATAATTAATCAGGACGCTTAAACAGAAAGCTTACAGGACACCGTATTCATCTCCTTAAAAACTATGTCGAATGGATCCAAATCTTATTACTTAAAAGTGAACCCTGGATGTCGTCAATTATTTTTTGCTTAGAAACCACAAATAAAGTGTCTATTATGATGAGTTTTTCTGTATATTTATGTCATGACTAATTATTGTGACTGTACAGTCGTGGGCATCAAATTTGTTACGCCTGCATGTTAACTTCGCTCTTATTGACCTGCAATGTCATCCAGTTTTTGATGGGCAGGAATCTTGTCGAACAGTACAATATTATCCTCTGCGATGGTTCAGGTACTTTGCTTATAACCCTGCAAGAAAAAATCATTAGCTCTCCAAATGTGACAGAAAAATTACAATAAGTGGTTTGCAGTTACCTCGAACATAACGTCGTGATGAACTCTTCTCTTCCTCTTCGAGTCTTCCTCGATAGAACTATTTACTATTTAACTTCACGAATTAAACCATACATTTAAATAAGAATTAGTTTACCTGGGTGATATTTCAGTTAAAATTCATCATAGCGAGTTATCTGTTATCATGTCTTTGTTTGTATCAGTGTAATGCCGACGTATACAGTTTCAACAATGTACAGTCGCGAGAATTAAATGTTGGTCGTCACTGTCAATCAAGACGTCAGTTTTAACTGCAGAATTTAGAACATTTCGGATAAGTATCCTATCTTTTACAGCTAGATGCAACGGACCATCACTCACAATAAGTGTTCGAAGTTCCCCCCTGCGCGAGACGTAAACATACAGATTAAAGTACCGTTTAATATACCTGCCCACACATGCATGTTGTGAAAATTAAACATACCATCTCTTGTAAACATTGATTCGTCGGTGAAGAGAAAGTTATTAACAAAGTTCGGATTGTCCTTCTGTTCCCGGAGTAACCACTGACAAAATCGCATATGTTGGAGGTAATCTGCGGGCATCAGAGCTTGCACTCTTTGTTCCTCACGAGTAATTTGCCAAACAACAAACTGCACAACTGACACAAAGGATTTGCTATTTGGCAAGGGGCAATCTGGATAACGCTGTGCATACAAACGTCTTGCAGCCAACGAATTTTGACCACATTCGCCGTAAATTAAAATCATGTCCACAATAACACTATTGGAAAATTCGCTGTAAAAAATGAATTTACCCACATCAGTACTAAATATTAAAAATGAAATTACCTCAAAAATTGGTGACTGTCTTTCGAAAATGTCTTCATTAGTAAGGTCCGGTAGGTCTTTCTTGTATTCATCAAAATGTCTTTTGAAAAATGCTTTCTTGTCGACAGAAATTACTTTCGGCATTTTGAGTTAACAAGAAGTTGAAGGAGGAAATGCCAGTAGTAAATTAACTAAATTAATGATTGATCTGAGAAGAAGAACATTTTTTTAACAATAGGGCGGAGAAGATCAAGTTCACAAATTTAATACTTATTATACAGTGTACACTTCAAGGAAAAATGTTCAATATTGTGTCATACAATACAAAGAAAAGTTTGTCGTATAAAATGAAAGTGTCGTTAAACTAACGAAAAGAAATCGACTCCAGACTTCTCGTTACAAAAGTCACCCTGAGAACATTTGTCTGGGAAATTATCATACCCGAAACGCGCCCCGCGAACTTTCGCGAGATTTTAAAACTTCTCGCCGGATTTACTTACCTTTTAAAAATATGCCTGCCGTCGTAATTTCCGAAAACTTGGGGCGATGCCTCCCTCGTTTCGCCCTCGACCTAATCATTTGCGAACGAGAAAAGAATGAAAGTTTTTGTTGTGTAATCGCGCAAGTTTTTTGTTTTAAGGAAACAAAAGGTGAATCTCTTTTTTTCAGTAAAAGCAAAAAGAAATTTTTCGACAGAAAAATGTATTCCTTATTATTACACTCGACGTAAGTAAGTATATAAAATAGTTATTTTTGTTTAGTACTGTGATTTATATTTCAACTTGAGCTTAATTTATGTATGTAGTACTTATCTACGTAGTACTCGTATGTTCTGTTCTCTTTCGTTTTTCCTGTATTACAAATTTTGTTTCTTTTAAACAAGATTTGGGGAGAAAACTTCACAAATCCCGCTGCGACGTAGTATCCCATTAACTTCACGGAAAGCCGATGCAGGCATAAATTATTTCTGCAAGCGCCAACGATGCCACGACGCACAATAAAAGCGTCGGCGGAGATTATAGTGATGGACGCGCATCCGAAAACTGCGAATCCTGTACGTCGCGAACTCTCCCCTGAGGGAATCTCCGGTGGGAAGCACGGAAAAAATTATTATAACGAAAGTAGAAATATGCCGTCCTCCTCCGTAAAAACGGCCGTAAAAGACGTGGGCGCTTTGCCTGGGAAAAGCCGGGAACTTTGCGTTTGATTGAAATTTTATTCAAACAACGTCGTCGTCGTTAGTTTTTTTATTATTGCATTTTATGAGATAATTTCGGTCTTAAATTGCCTGTTTTTGCTTTAAATGTGACTTTAAAAGGATTTACTCTTGAAACATTGGCCAATATATGGTACGGTTGTAAATTAACTAAGGCTGCATTTTTTTTACAAGTTACTTTGATGTGTATTTGGTGTATAAATGAAACTCAATGACGCGAATGACAGTAGTTAGGACTTGACATTTGAGAAAACTAAAAGTATATTAATTTTTAATGTAACAATTATTATAAATGTTTCCCGATTCTCCTATAACACTATCCTCTTTTGACATATCCACGTTGTCAATTGTATCTTTTGTTATTCCTAATATTTTATTTATTATCTATAAATAGTAATTTATTTTTGAAAAGTTTCAGTACATTTTGAAAAGTTACACGAAATTTCACTTTGGTTGCTTTTCATGAAAACTTACATCCCTAATGACTCTTGAAAATGAACGTGGTAGAGAGAGCCAAAATTTAAGGTAAATGGAGGTAATGAATATGAAACTCCATGGATTAAAAAAAAATTAAAGTTAGAATCAGAAATGATATTTTCGACTACTTAGAAGAAGACTTACAAAACAGAAGAAATTGATAGATGACAAATTAGTCTGGTGACATAAAGAGGATGTAGGAAGAAACAGGATCGCACGTTACAATTAGATCGAAGAAAAAGAAGCCTTGCTTTTGCCTGTATTAAAAAAAAAAATTCTGTGAAGTTGCTAAATTTCTTCAGCTGTTAGTCAATTTACCAGAGGCATTCGTTTGCGTCTAACTGTTTATTTTTCTGAATAGTTTGAAAGTTGTTTTGAAAACGTAATTTTCCTATAGCGAAAACAATTTCGGTAAGTGAGAAATCAATCAGTTGATGCATTTTAACAGAAAGCAATATCTTTTGGTGTAAAGTCAATGGTAAGTTTTCTTAAAAGATATTTTTTAAGATTGAGAAAATTTTATTCATTTCCCCATAAATAAATGTAACTTTTTGAATAAGTTACAACTATTATTTTTCTAAAAAAAGAAATATGTTTTATTTTATGTGCGTGCTCTACCATTTTCGTTCTCACCTTGATATACTTTAACGTGTCGGTCCTCGATAAAATTCGTCGCAGGCGTAATATACTGACATAATAAAAAAGTTTAGAGCTTTTTCATTTCACCGGCGGAAAATCGGCCATCGGTCGCAAAACAGCGCCAGCGTGCCGTTTTACTGCCGGCGTCTTATTTGTCTTTCGAAAATTGATCCCGAGCCTGAATTTATTATTGGAAGCGTCCGAAGACGAGTTACAATCGCATTATGTCAATATTTCGGTGGCGGAGGCGAACGTCGGCGTCGCGACACTCGCAATCAGGAATGTTGTGGGGTGCTCGAGCTCGCTATTATTGATCCGGCGTCGTTTTATTTATTGTGTTTTTTTCTCTCTCACATACACAAACATTTTTTTTCTAGTAGTAATGCGATGCCTGGGGGTACAAATACAATAAAAAATTACTGAGTACGTAAACATTTTTTACATTTGTTCGTGTCGTTTTTCGTTTGCTAAACTTTTTCTTTTTTAAATTGAAACGACGCGACGTTATGTTAGTTTTATTAAAATTTGATGCCATAATGGCTTCTGTCAAGAAGAATTAAAAGTATTAAAGAAACAAGAAAAGGAAGTAGGTACAGATAGCGGACTAAGGTATCACAAAATACAATTGAAAATGATTAACAAAAAATTGAACACAAATGGAGAAAAAAGAAAAATTAGATAATTTTTAACGGTAGAAACTGTGGAAAGGGAATGAAATGAATGGAGCGGCTTGAATTTAAATATGCATAAAAAAGCAAGAAACTAACAATAGAACAAAGAAAATCAAAGGACAAAGACGCAAGAGAAAAAGACAAATACAGAAAAGTGAGAAGAGAAGACAAAAGAGGAAAATCAAGGAAGAACGGTACAAAAGAAGCAAAGAGCAATAACTGAGAGTAAGAAAGACAAAGAAAATTGCAAATAGAAGAATAATATTGTTACGGTATTTTTTTAATAAGAGACTATACTAGCTTTCCGTCTGATAAAACGAACACTTGAACCAAATCAAATCAAATCAAATATTTTTATTCACTTGCTAATTGTAGGTACAATTAGGTACAATTAAGTGTGTGTATATATAAGTAGAAATAGTATAAAACAAGAACAATCTACGTTACATACATAAAAAGTGAGCAAATAAAAATCAGATTAGAGTAGGCGGTGCAAAGAAAATGTATGTCTGTGATTAACTGAATTAATTAATGTAATACATTCATGGACTGTCAAATTCATTGACTTTTTATTTAATCACACACATACATTTTCTTTGCACCGCCTGCTCTAATCTGATTTTTATTTGCTCACAGGTTATAAGTGTAAAAAACAAACGCATACATATACAAGTCAAACAAAATATACGCATACAAATACAAGTCAAACAAGTATAAAAGATGGCGCGTATTCATTCTATTCAAACAACAAAGTTTAGTAGAACATGCACACATTTTACATACATATGCATTATTGTAAAAATTCCTTTATTGTATAAAAGGCCTTTTCTAATAGAAATTGTTTCGTTTCTCTTTTAAAACGTGCATAATTGTTAACATTACGGATGTGTAACGGCAATTTATTATACAATTTCTTCCCAATATACACCGGCGATTTTTCGAATAAGGCACTGTGGTGTTTCGTTACTCTAAAAGAATTAGCATTACGCGGCCTTATAATTTCGCACGATTTAATTTTCCACTGTAAATATCGCTTTCTTTGAAGGTTTGTCAAAAATAATCATTTTAGACGTCAGATTTGAAACGTAATGCTAAAGTTGTAGCAACACAATTCTAAATCACGTGCTTTCTGAAGGAGAGAGGGGTTTTGCAATCGCAAAATTAGAAGAAGGTTGGTCACTACTTTTATTCTGTTATTTCAATTCTAATACTTTATTATCTTGCTGTTCATAAAAAATAACCAAACAATCTGACTTTTGGTTACATGTCTTTAGTGTCAAAATTGAGGCAAGAGCCTGTTCTACAAAACTAAATTTTAGAGAAATTCTGGCTACTTGATAAAAAATCGTGCGAAATTTTAAGGCCCGGATAGTACATCATAGTTTGTATCAATATCATTTTTATTAGTAAAAACATGTAGTAGGCAGCGATGAATATAAGTACCTATTTATAGATATGACTTCGGAATGTGCAGATGTTCTTCTTGGCATCCCTTGATGCAACTTTCTTGCAAGGTTAATTTCAGCACCATGATGGCGAAGCCGTCTTTGAAGATGCATTTGTTTGTATTAACTCTAAGCAGATGTAATATCTGAGGTCGTTTGTTGGCGACGTTCTACCACGTATTTGTTTAAGTTATAATTTCCTTGTTACAATATTAAAGGAGTCTGTAGTTTTTCTCTTCGATAATACAAAAAGATGACAGCAATCTTGAGAGATTTATTAGTTAAAGAACAAGGAGCAGAAATCAACAAGGTCCAAACTATGTTTGAATTGGCTTCCGGTTAGAACCGCATCACGTTGACTTCTTCTACTGCCGACGTTCCGTACTCCAGAAGAACTTCCTCAGGGCAATGGAGAAGAAGTCAACGTGATGCGGTTCCAACTGGAAGCCAATTCAAACATGGACGACGGCCGCGGAAGCCTTCAAGTTAAATTAAGGTCCAAACTATCTTAAACATAACGCATGGCATCATATAAGAACGTAGAGAAGGAGGAAATTAATGATTGAGGCATAATGGAGGGAGCAATATAATTACACAAACGAAAAACAATCATACAAGTGTAGGCAATTGTGAGGGACAGTTAAAGAACGAAATTAAAAGAGAAATCTTTCGAAGGGGAAGAATATTAGAAAAAGTGAAGACAAGTGAGTCATAATCCTAACGTTTGCACCAGGTGAGAACAGACAGTAAGTGGGGAACAGTAACACAAGAAAAATGAAGAATACGCAGAAAAAAATGAGAAAACGCGAGAAGAAAAAATTGAGTTTGTTGTGATTTTCTTGGATCTCGACATCTCATGAATTTGTGTATAGGCAACGATTTTATAATAACTAATGGTACTGTTCGATACCGAAGTCTCGAAAGGAATACAGAAGGATATAAATATAAGTAAAAGCTTGCTCTTTGTTAAATAGAGAAAAAAGGAAGTGATAAAAATATAGTTAATGTATAAATGTAGAGAAATAAGCGCTAACAAATTTTTGGGGGAAAAATTTTTCCGCCGTAATCGAGAATCGAACTCGAGTCTTCTGCTTTCAAGCTGCTTTTAATTTGTATATAGTTAATGATTAGAAGAGAAAAGAAAATAATAGAAGTTACAAATTAGGTGTAAGAAACCGGTATTGTGTACAGAAATTTGTTTAATTGAAATAAAAAGCAATTATTATAAATAAAATTTTAGGTGATATGATGAAACACGCTTAAATTTGAGGTGCGCCGGAGCTTTTTCGTCTGATAAATAAATAAGCGACGAGTGCTGTCATGAATTGGGATCATACATTCAGAAGACCTATGGTCGTAAATGCAATGACAGAATTGACTATAACCAGTGCCATGGCTTGGTGAGCAAAAATTAATTTAATTACCAATTAGTTCTTAGTAACTAACAATTGCTTTAATTGATATGCAGAATGCCGTTTCTTCTCCATGTAAATTTATTTTGAATTTGTTTTAAAATGTAATAAAAATTCTTATTTGTTTTTTTTTCTTTTCTGTTGGGTTTTTATTTTGTCACTTGACTCTAGCCTTAATAAAATTGACGTTGATAATACTGCTAATTTTAGTAATCATACAACAAACAATGTGAATGACATTATTAACTCTAGCTTGTTGTCCAATAATTTTGAGCCTAACCCCCAAAAATTTAACGATGGTATTTTGTGACCTAACCTTAGTTTTAATCACACCAACAGTCCTATAATTTTTTCTTTTTTTTTATCTGTGGTGGTTGCCCAACGGGGTCCTAAGTCAAAGACTTGTCAGGACCTCAGGAGTGGGAGTGTATTTGAGTGTGTGTAAAGTGTTCCATGGCTTTGTTACTTCCAACCTTCTCGCCGTTTAAGGGGAAGTAGTGTCGAATTTTATCCCCAACACTGAAGGGTGCCTAAAGTCGATACCAACCACCTCCGAGAAAAATCCCGAGTGCGGTTCGAACCGACGACCATGCGATTGCAAGGCCGGTCCTCTTACCACTGGATCGTTCAGACGTTGAACTAACAATTCTTCTCAGTTTGACAAATTTTCTTCTAAGGAAGATAATGCTTTTAACTGTGATTATGTAAATAGTCATAATAGTTTTAATTTTAATTCTGTTTTATCTACAGAGAAGTCAACTTCAGGGCCCTCAAGTCACTCGTCCCAGTCACTCTCTTCTAACACGAAGCCTTCTAATCCCAAATATCATAATTTGAATTACAAAGTTGATGATCTTTTTCATTATCCTCCGGTTTTCACGCATACTTTTCATCCGGTTGTTGTCAATTTATCCAATACCAATTTTTCTGATGATGAGTTAAAAATTCTTAATTTATTAGGGCTCAAATTTTCTACATCTCATTTGTTGAAAAATTTAATTTTTAGCGTTGAAAATATGCTTTCTTCTTCTAAATTAGATAACCTTCCATTTGTTCACTACAAATTGACCCACATTATCAATTCTTTTCTTTCTAACTCCAGAAATATAAAACATTATTCCCCTCAACTAACTTTAAATAATAATGTTAAATTATTACAGAATAAAATTAAACAGTCCAATTTAGTTATTTCTAAAGCTGATAAGGAACAGTTTACTGTTATTTTAGATCGCCAAGACTATATCAACAAAGTTGAATCGTTTTTGAACGACAGTGGTTTTATTCTTTTAAATTCTAATCCTCTTTCTTCATATTGCTCTGAATTGAATAATTTTCTTAAAGATAATTCTGATAATTCTTTAATTAATACTCTGAAATTAAAAAATATGAACCCTAGATTACCTAGACTTTATGGTCTTCCTAAAACGCACAAAATTAATTGCCCCGTTCGTCCAGTTGTCTCTTTTGTGGATTCTCCTGCTCACAACTCTGCCAAATTTCTTGTCTCTTTTTTCAAAAATAATCTTAATTTCGATTTGAAATACAGCATCACCAATACAGTGATCTCATTAATCGTGTTTATCCTTTAAACATTAATGATAATAGTATTCTTGTTTCACTTGATGTTTGCAATTTATTTACATCCATCCCAGCTTCTGATTGCCTTGACATTGTCAATGATCTTCTCTCTTCTTCTAATCTTTCTGATAACAATGTTATTTTCTTGTCGTCTTTAGTCAAATTAACATTAAAACAGTCCTTTTTTTATCTTCAATAACAAATATTATTTTCAAGTTGATGGACTTGCTATGGGTTGTAATCTTTCACCCTTATTAGCTGATCCTTTCATGAACCATCTTGAATTAAAATTTTTTTCCAACAATACATCAAATTCTATGGAAGATATGTTGATGACATTCTCATCATTTTCGAAGGACCACCCGCATCTTTGGACACCCTTTTAGTTGAATTTAATTCACTTCATCCTAAAATTAATTTCACTATTGAAAAAGAAATCAACAACAGTATTAATTTTCTTGATCTTACAATCACTAAATCAAATTAATTCTCTTCAATTTAAAGTTTTTAGGAAAGCTACTCAAACCCATAATTGCATTAACTTTAACTCATTTCACCCCTTCGAGCATAAGTTTGCCGCTTTCAGATCATTATTCCATAGAGCTTTGTCGGTTCCTATGTGTTTGCCAGATTTCAGAAATGAAATCAACACCATTATTCAGATTTTTTAAATGACATTCCTGTAGAATCTATTCTCAAAGTTTTTAATCGTGTTAGAAACAATTTTGTCAATAACATTATTTTTCTCAGCGTAATTAATTTGTCTTCTGCACCTATTCTTTTTTTCTCTTTACCTTACATAGGCAATGTTTCAGTTAAAATCAAACAGTACCTAAAATCCTTGGGCTTTCAAGTTTCTTTTAAAACTTTACAAAATTTCAAAATGCGTTTTTCTCACATGAAAGACCCTATTAATAGAATGACTCGTAGTGGTATCTATTCACTTACTTGTGGTACTTGTTCTGCTATTTATATTGGTCAGATTGGAAGAAGTCTTAAGTCTCTTCGTGTTAATGAACCTCCGACGACTAATCTAGGTAGACTGGGCAAGCGAGCTTTAAAATGTAGCTAACAAGTTCACAGGAGTGAAAGGGTATCTGTTTACTAAGACTAATTTAGTGATTGGTTACTTTCAAATTGCAGTCGATAATCTTCGGCGGATGTCGTGTAACGCAACAGAAAGCATAGGCGTAGATACTATGTATTTCTATTGTGTGTATCTGTATTTAATGAATTAATTCAATATAATTAACTGATTGAATCAATTTAAAAATTCTGTTTCGTAGTGAGTAATCTATTATTATTTCAATTAACAAATATATTTTTTGTAATATTCGATTTTTATCTCCATTTAATGAACACCGCCTATGTGCACTAGAGACGAGTAAACAGTACCCCACCTTTCCTTCTCACCGCAAGATCTGTTGATGTTGCTTTCAAACAAACCGTCCTATTTTGCCAGTCTATCTTGATTAGCTGTCGACGTAATGATCACAAAATCTTTAAACCGGACACGTTTCGCCGTCGTTCGACAGCTTCGTCAGAAGTGAAAAATATATTTATATTTTCACTTCCGACGAAGCTGTCGGCGAAACGTTAAGTGTTTTGTGCGCTATTTAGTGTCCGGTTTAAAGATTTTGTGATACAATTTTTATCGGACAAGAACCAACTTTAAGTAAGTTTTTTAGTTTTTACTTCCGTTACACTTAATTAATTAGGTTTTTCTTTATAGATGATGTTTTGAACACTTGAAAATGTCTTAATTAAGACGAAACCGCCCATTAAAACATTTGTAGATAGGCTCCGCCTGTTTTTTACTATTTTAGATTGATCTTATTTGATTAGATAAGTAGAATGGGGATGTTGAAGAAATGGTAGGGATGTTGAAGAAAAGAGTAAATAGATTTCGTTGATTTTCTCTCTCTTTTACATTTATAACAGTGTTTAATTACGTCGTTAAAAGTTTTCGTTTTTCGATCCGCTAACCGATTCATCTTTTCCCGGAAATTAGCCCTTAAGCAGACGACGTCCCTAACAGATATCGATTTCATTCCCGAAGCAACCGGCTATCGATCGGTCTTTGCCCATAAATTACTCTCGAACTTATCACGAATTAAAAACGCCGCTTTTAAAACGGGGCCGTAATCCGGCCAGTTCCAGCAGACGGGTTAATATTAAATAACGAATGATGTCTATTACTCGGGCATTATCCGAGTGCGCCCCGGATTTCGTAGATAAGGCCGAAGATCTGCTCCTGCGATCAAGTGGGATAAGGGATGGAGCGAGAGGAGTCCTTTTTTCTGTATTTTACGTTTAGGCTTACGAGTTTCTTTTGTATCCGCCGATGATATTCGGGGAACTGACGAAGTGCTAAGTCATTGATTTTCGCCCGCGCGGGGGCTCTCCCCCGTTAATTGTTTCTTTGATTTTGATGGATCGTTCGTCCGCAGATATCGCACCTAATTTCGGTGTGTAAGGTGCGGAGTAATGTTGATAAATTGTTCGAATCGGAAATTTTGATTTTAGATATTTCTTTTTGTTACTTTGATGGAAACGACTTGTTTCAGAATTTTAAATTAAAAATTCAGCTTAGTAATTTTTATACATAATCATTAATAATAAAAATTGTCGATATTTCTTTGATTAATCAACAAAAGTCGTTATAATACGATAAATTACGTTAAAGTACAATAAACTGATGTGTACTCGTGCAGTTAAACTAATTAATATATGTAGAATTTTTCATTTTGTTATTTAACTGTATGTAAGTTGTGCATTTCAATGCAAGGGATGTTGGGAAGGTAATAGAGCCGACGTGGCGCAGAACTATTTGCTGATAAGCTGTTGTGGTTGGGATCTAGCCATCTCGATTGGCAAGAGTTTCCTAGTTTTGTACGCTTTTGTTTTGCCCAAATGCAAAATTCTAAAGTTTATTTGTTGTTCTAGATAACACGTTTTAGTTGCACGTAAATGCTGGGGAACAAAGGAGTATCTTCTGCGAGTTTTATTTTTGGCATTAAACGACTCAGTTTTGTTTTATGCAGATGATGTGTTAAAAGAGAAAAACAGATTTAATTTATTAAAGCAACGTGATCGTTTTCTTATAAATAAAACGAAAGAAATAACAAAATTACTTTAAATAACAAGAATAACCCACAGCAAATAGGTTAAGGGTTAAGAAATTTTAAAGTCTTCGATTTCTACAAATTCTTTAATTAAGTTCGGTTTTATAAAAACTCTCTTCAAAGCCAAAAAATTTCTCGACCTTCAGAACAGAAAAAGAACCAAAAAGGAGTGTTTAGGTTATCATGAAAATGATGATTTCTTTCAATAATGAAAAAGTATTACACTTACAAAATTGAGCCAGTCTTTACAATATGTATATGAAAGTGATAGTATTTTCCTATATTATAAAAATAATACTATCACTATCTTGCAGGTAGTGACACCGAAACCAGTCGCCAAAATTAGATAAAAAATTTGTGGTGATTGAAGACTCTGAAATTTCTTAACCCTTGGCCTCGCCAAATTATAAAAAAAATGTTTCCATCAATTAATTACTAATTTGATGACATACAATGTGTTATGTTCCTGGAAAGAGACCGACGGCGACGACCGTCAGGTAGTTGACCCGAGATGCAGCCACCTGCAGTCATAGTTTAGCATGCGTAACCGGAAACCGTGGCTTGAAAACAAATATGTTTAAACAAGCTTAAATTGTTCCTAAAAATCTTTCGAACCTTCTAGATTTTAGGACTGCTATAAAAGCACATCATTTCTAAACATTTGATACGAGAAGTATTATGGTCATGTATCAATTACTTTCCACTTAACCTACTATTAAATTTGACAGTTCGAAGTTCGAATTACTAGTTCCGACAAAAATGTTTGAATCGTTCGAACTAGTTCCGAATAGTTCTACAACTATTTTGTCTCAGTGGAACGCATACAGCAGCTTAGAACTTTCTAGAACAGTTCGAACTGATGAGTGGAACAAAACTTTAACTGTTTGACAATAATTGTCATCTCTTATACGTCAATCGGTTTAGGAAGTCATCCTTTTTTTGCCCTTTCTTCTTTCACCAAAAAATCAAAGCCAACTTGTTGAACTTCTCAATTGAACAGTCGTTATCATATGCATTGTAGCATAAGAATGTACAAAGTGTCATAGAAGAAGTAATGGGTGGGTCAAATATTTGGCAATAACAATAATCGAAAGATGTCAGAATCGAAAGATAGATCAGTACCTACTGACGTCCGCTGATGAGGTACGATGAGAAGAAAAATCAGTGACTAAAATAAATGCCAACAGTAAGTAATGAAGATTATCAAAGTGCTACTAATATAATTTTACAACACTCGCAACATACCAAAAACAATCAGAGAAAACTACAGTATCCAGGGTCAGGCTAAAAGTGTTGGAAAAAAGAAAAAGGAGAAAAGGTAAAGGAGAACACTTAGACAATTCCAATACACAATGATGAATGCCAGTGTTCACTGAATAAAAGAATAAACAATGAAGATATTTTTTACATCATGTTTACTTATTGATGCAGGAATTTCTACTTTTTGTATGTTTTCTTTGTGGTTTGTATTTTCTTGCTTTAATTGACAATATTCTTTCTTTTGTTCCCTTTTAGTAACTTTTCTGCCTTTCCGTATTCTTTACTTGTTGATGCTTCTTTACCAATGAACAGTTTTCTTTTCTGCTAACCAGTTGTCCAGTTCACATATCATGGGGAACAATATTTTGATACATCCGTTGGAGTAGAGTTCACATCGATGACAAATTGACCATGGTTGCACTTGGAAGCGGCAGATTTGTGATGAACCTCATTAAGGACTGCAAGTTCCCAACCCTGCGGCAGGATTACCTTGTCCAGCTGTGCAACAAACATCTAACCCCTAGAACGTCAAACTCGCGTCTGCTACTGGTGGACGGATGAAATTGCGGACAAACGCATGGAACGCACCAAAAATAGGCGGACCTTAATACGTGCTAACAGCAGTAGGCACACAGATCGTAGGCTTCTCATCCACATCACAAGAAGATATAAGAACGCCAAAAACGACCTTAAGCGGGCCATTAAGAAACAAAAGACCATCACATGGACGGAGCTATGCAGGGACCTGGATAATGATCCCTGGGGCAAGGGATTCCTATTGGTCACCAAGAAACTGAGGCTGACACCACCTATACAGCTCAATAACACCGAACTTGCGGACCAAGTGGAGCGGCTGTTTCCGACGAGGGCTGCCATCACCTGGCCTGCGATAGAGTTAAATAAAGAAGACATCACACCATTCACAACTGCAGAATTAGAACGGGCAATCGGCAAAATCAAGAGCAACAAGTCCCCGGGACCGGACAACATCCCTCCGGAAGTAGTAAAAGCCGCCGCAACGGCAAATAAGCGCGTATTTATACAAGTGATGAACGACTGTTTGGGGGTATTTTCCCTGATAACTGAAAGAAGGCTAGGCTGGTGCTGGTAGAGAAGCCTAAGAAGGCGCCAACAGACATGCCGTCATAATACATGCCCATATGCCTCCTGGATGTAGTATCCAAACTTTTGGAATCGCTCATCAAACAGCGACTAGTGGAGGAGTTAGACAACGGAGAGATCCTGCACGACCACCAATATGGGTTCAGAGCGGGCAGATCTACTACGGACGCCCTGTTTAAGATCTCGAACATCGTAAAAGATACCAAAAAGGCGGCATGCCAGCACAGACACTTCTGCCTAATGTTAGCGCTAGATATTGAAAATGCCTTTAATTCGGCCTCCTGGTCGGAGATAGTGGATGCCCTCAACAGAGCAGGAATCTCAAAATACTTAATAAGGATTCTGCAATCTTATTTGGAACGCAGAGCAATCATCACGCCAACGGGCGACGAAAAGCCGTTGACCTGCGGTGTTCCTGTGGAACATCCCGTATGATGGTCTACTGCGAGTGCAGATGGGATAGGACGTGACGCTAATCGCATACGCGGACGACCTGGCCATAATAATTACGGCGAAAACCCCGACACTACTCGAGGAAACAGCACAATACGCGATGTTACGAACGAAGCGCTGGTTGGAGGAAAATAATCTGAAACTAGCCACAAGCAAAACGGAAATGCTGATCCTGGCAGGACCCAGAAAGCTGAAAGAAATAGCAATCAACTTCGAAGAGACAACGGCCAGACCTTAAGTACCTGGGAGTCTACTTGGACAGGGACCTAAAAATGACCGTTCACGTAAATAGAACAAGGGAGAAAGCAAACAAGTCCCTAATGGCACTTGCAAGACTCTTGCCAAACATTGGCGGCCCCCGTGCAAAGAAAAGGAAGGTGCTGGCTGGAGTCGTACTATCGACGATCTTTTACGCAACACCTATCTGGTCACCGGTCTTAAAATATAAGCAATAGGAGGGTCTCCTCGAGTCTGTAAACAGGAAAATGGCTATTCGTATTACCTCTGCTTACAGAACCGTCGCCACTCAGGCCATCCTGGCGATAGCAGCTCTACTACCTGTGAAGCTGAAAGCAGAGGAAAGAACACAACAGTACCTAGGGACAGCAACCGCTGCAGAGACTCGAGAGACGCTCGTGGAAGCATGGCAAGGATCCTGGGACGCATACCGTGGATGGACTAAGACATTCATTAGTGATCCGCGTAAATGGTGCAGTAGGAAATTCGGTGATGTCGACCATCACATCACGCAAGCACTGACAAGTCATGGAGTATTCGCGACATACCTCCACAAAATCGGGAAAATACAAAGCGATGCCTGCCGGTATGTCACGACGTAGACTCGCCGGAACATACAGTCTTTGTCTGTGAGAGATGGCAAGAAATGAGGAATGAGGCTAACAGGAAATGCGGGACAATTATTATTATCTCTACCGAGAACGTAGCCGACATAATGCTTGCGAGCAAGAATGACTGGAATCATGTGATGGACATTTTAAGAACCATCATGTTAACTAAGGGAAAGGACGAGAACCAAAGGCAGGACAACAGACAAAACCAATTTAACAGCGACAAGTTGTTGGAACCCAGTAACTAGCAGCGAATATTACCTTCTGACAGTACGAAATTCCTGACGCAATGCCTAACGGCGGATTCCAGGAATTAGCAGCTGCAAGAGAGGAGTAGGAGTTTCTAGTTGGTAGGTACCTGCGTCTGGAAAGACCTTTAGAAAGGCTACGTCCGGATGAATCCAACACGTCTGTTACTTGGATTTCCGTTGATGATGTCTTATGAAGATTACTCCAAACCTCTCAACAAAAAAAGATTTGTGCTTTCTTGCTTTAATTGGTAATATTCTTTCCTTTGTTTCTTTCTAGCAACTCGTCTGTTTTCCCATATTCTTTACTCGTTGATGCTTCTGCTTCTTCGCTATCGTTTGACAGCTTCGTGTCAGGACTCCTGACGAAACTGTCAGACGATAAGGAAACATTGAATTTTATGCTACTTTTAAGTTGTCTATTGACGAATTATAAAGAAATTATTAGTTTTTGTTTCACTGGCGTTTAAGATTACATCAACAATATGAAAAAGTGTTATTGTCAAAATTTACGCCATTTTATCTTGTTCTTCTTTTCGCATATTGCTTTAAGTAGATAAACACAGTGTGGGCTCACCCTTGCCGCCAAATCCCTTTATTAGTTAATATTTATTCTGATACGGTCAAATATTTTACGCCGCCTTTATATAAGCTTCTTATCGTTTCTGCTAGGAGCTTGTGGTGCCTGACGTCTGTCTGATATCCGGGGTTGATTTCTACTTTCACTAATCAATAGTTTAATGAAGTCTGTGAAAGCAAGGTGCACTTCATACTGCTACTTATACGATCAACTCTTTACTGGGTGATTTATTTTATGCTGAGTATGGAATCCATTATTGAACTTCCCAAGGGTTTTCTTATCTATGTCCTTTTTGACACCTTCTTTAGTTTTCGCTTTTACACTCTTTTATCCAGTCGGTATAACTTATCAATTTCTTGGTTCTTCTGGTTTTCTCTTATTTTAGGAAGTTTTTATGTCTTCCATTTTTTTTGATTTGTTAAAATGGAATTTGGTAATTGGTGAACCTTCATTCTTGACTTCTGTCTTTTAGTTTTATTGACTGATAAAGATTATTTGATTAACAGTGTCCTGCGGTGTAATGGTTAGGATTATTACGTTTACTACTTATGTAACATTTTCTTTTCTAGCGCAAGCTAAATATCTCGTATTATACGGAGAATAGATGCGAACTAGTTTTTTCCTTTTTTATTTTATTTTATTCTTTTTTTCGTAATGCGGACCGAGGACTATTTGCATATCTCTGTCGGAATTATTAAGCTTTGTGCAGGTACCCTCAGCTTTTTCTGGTCGAATAATCTGCATGCATTAAATCGTGAAAATTATACAAAGGCCGCGAGCCTGCCGTCATGAATAAAACATGATTGAATATCATACGGTAAAGATTTAGCGGGTGGAAAGACGTTAACGCTGCAGTTCTCTCCGGTTCAAGTGCAGTGTTTACTGGAAATTGTTCAGCCACTTATGCTGCTGCTACTGCTGGGGGTCAAGTTAATTCATGAACGTTGCTTTGAAATTTTGATTTAGTTGGAAAAGGTTCAAGAAAACAATAATTCATTTTAGTTTTTACAATCAGAACCAATAGAAAAAAATAATGGTGTATTGGGCTTAATAATTTTAATGTTTAATGCGAGACCTTGAAGATGTTTCCATAAACATGTTTGTCGGTGATGTACTTAGTTCTGTTGCACCGCGAATTATCATTTTAAATTTTTATGTGCTGAGGTTGAGATACCTGGAACGAATTACTACCGTTGATAAATCTTGGGTGCATAATTAAATCCCAGAAAGGAAACACGGTGGTATGAAACAAAGCCACACAAATTCATCGCCACCAAAGAAATTCAAAGCTGTACCGTCAGCAAGCAACGTGATGGTTAGGATATTTTGGGATATTGACGGTTCAATTTTAACAGATTTCTCAATGCACCGAAGACTATAAATTCAGAGTTTAGGCTTCTTAGCAGGTACTTGGGACGAAGAAATTTATGTCGAATGAGTAAGTAATAGAAGCGGTGCAAAATTGGTTTTGCAGACAATCAAAAGCATTTTTCTCTGTCGGTATTTGCAAGTTGCCTGACCGTTGGGATTAGAGAAAGGACATTATTTTGAAAAATAAAATTTGTTTCATTAACTTTGTTTTCGCTGTATAAAAAAAGTCCAGGTCAAATCTATTATTCTTCTCGTAAATACATTTTTATTTTTAGTAGAGTTACATCTTGCGTACCTACTCATAATTTATTACAGCTTTAAAGACGATTATGAAAATCATCCAATTCACATCGGGGTTAATTCATTTCGAGTCTAGGATTTACATGTTCCCTTCCTTAATCCTGCGGCCATTGATAAAACTTATCATCGCAAAATCCCTGCGCAAATTAGACACGTCTTGATCGCGGAATTTGCGCTCGTAACAACCCCCGGATTAGTTTTCCGGAATGTGAGAAAATTGAAGTGACGTAGTAAGCGCACTGTTTTGCTTGTTGTGAGCGCACGCAAACATCTCTCCTCCGCTTTTCGCCCAGCTTTGTAATTTCAGCTCTTGAATATATTTACGCCTACATTGTTGTTTGCGTGCAAATTAATTCCTGTGCTCTTGACTGGAGTTTTTCCGAAACTGTCGCGTCGTCTCGCCGGTATTTCTTTCTGGGCTATACGAGTACATATAGATTTTTAAGAGGATTCGAAGATGACGGGCTGGTGTTTTTTGAGTTCTTGTCGAAAGCCGTGACGGAAAGCACAAGAGCTGATAAAACATTTACGGTTTCAACTCGAGAGCACTTTACGTCTTCATTAATTCAATATATTGACGTGTAGGTTATTTGCTGTAGTTTTTGACAAATGTCTTCAGCAGTATAAGGATTCTCATTTAAGTGTAACACTAAAGGTGACCAGATTTTAATTTTTGTAAGGCGGGATAAGCTCGACCGGGGAGGGGGGGGTTAATAAACCATATTAAAAGTGTAAGAAAAATTAAGGAAATGATTGAAGGTCGTTTGATTTTAGCGCGCAATCATGTTAGTAATTTTTCACCTTACAACCAGTATTTAGATACAAGTATCTAGATAGAGTATCTAGACACATCTTGAGTGTCTCAGATACTGCTGAAAAATTATATCTGTATCTCCATCTAGATACAACTATGAATGGTAAAGGAGACAGTGGTTTTAGAAATACATAATTAAAAAATGATCTCTTCCCACAATTATTTTGTATCTGTAGATAGGCTGCCTTCTTCAGTACACACACACGCACACACTCAGGAATTAAAAGCACTTACATTGACATTACGTTGACCATCCAGTTTTGGTGTTATACATACTTCGACGTAGGTGTAGATCTTGAACTTGATTATTACAAAATTATATTCAAATCAAAAGTTCTTGTTGATTTGAAACGCCTACCTCTTCACTGTAAGCCTGTTTTTGAAAGAATAATAAAAATTGTTTTACATATTAATTATCTACGAAATAAAATATGAACTTTATTCTTGAATAACTGAATGAATAACAAATGAAGTACATGGTTTTCTTGTACCTTATCTAGGGAGAAAGTTGAAGTACAAAAGTTTCAGGTTCTTATTTACGTATTTTTTTTTAGAGTTATCATAAAAAATTAATGCACATCATAAAGTGGAGAAAAAAATTCGATTTGTCATTTTTAAACAACAATACCCTGTATATTATTCGCTAAAATGATTTCAAAACATACAGGACGCCTTATACTTTTATTTTTCATTTTGGTTAATTATAATTTTACTTTCATTGTTTTCTTCTTCTTAGAAACTTTGGTAACTTTTGGTGAACTTGATGCATAAGAAGACTGATTGCCTTTTGTATTTTTTGTTATGGATTGAGTATTATTAATTCAATTGTTTTCAGTTGTTATGTTGTACAGTCGAATCTCCATAACTAGAATCTCAAAGCACCGGAAAATTACTTCGAGTTATAGAAATTTCGAGTAAAGAAAGAGATTTCAGTGGACATCGGCAAATTTCGACTTACAGAAAATTTCAAGTTGTGGAGATTCGATTTAATTAACTAGAATTTTTAATTAACTAGGATTTTATTCTGATTTCCAGCAGTTCAGGACAGTTCTTTGCTTTTCTTACAATTGAATACTAGACAGTCTTTTATAATGGTTATTACTTTCCTTCAATTCTTTTCAACTGATCTATGCTATCTCGTATTTCAGTTTTTCACATTATTTTATTCAGCCTATTTTAAAGTTCAAGACTTTGTTTTGTAGTCGATCGTCTTAATTTTTTTATTTTTAGATGCTATGATTTTTGGACAGATATTTTGTTACTCCAAAAATTTTGAATTCTAACACTCCTGAACAAAAGTAAAATACCTGGTAACAAGTAAGCGTTGCTTTCCCACAACTTTCCCAAAACTAGCTCAATGGGATGGGTACTAAATACAATAAACCGGGGCGCCAGGGAGTAAACCCAGCCGAGGGATTCACTTCGAAACCGTTCCCAAGGTCTCGTCGTGTTCGCTCGAGGTAAACTAACCTTCAGGAGATTTGTCTCACTTGGTATGTACGTTCAGCGTAGGGCTAAACATTAATAAAACACACACTGTATATATCAATTATATTTGTTGAAAATAAAACAAAATATTCACCGCGGTTTCAACTCGAGAATGAATATGACCACTCTTTTGATTTTAAATAAACACAAAATTACTAATTAGTGAACACTCGGTACGCGTTTAATCAGATCTGATTGCACGTAAATGCCTTAATGGCAATTTCAATTAAAAGGATATTTAAATGTTAATTCAAAATGAAGTGTTGGCACCGAAACGGGTCGAGATGGTCAATGTTGAAGAAATATAAGCAAAAGTATACGTCACAATTGTTATTTGACATCCAGCTGTTGTCTGGTTCGCGCTAGCTGGCGCTAGCTCGTATAGGTGGCAGCATTTCTTCAGCGCAAGCGAATCTTCGTGGCGTCACGTACCATTGCGAGATAAATATTTGGTACGGGATATTTTCCCTATTGAAATAGGACTTTTTGGCTCATGCGATTTCGTACTAAAAATATAAAATTATTCCTAACATTTGAAATTGTTACTGTCAATAGTCAGTGTAAGTTATTATAGTTATTAAGATGCCTTACAAGATTCTGTCGGAGGCTGAAAAACCAAGCGCCACTGCTAATTCTAGCATTTAAGAGAATTTCAATATGCAAAAATTTTAAAAATTCAGCCTACTTTACAATGCAACCCTACCAATCATTTATCTCGCAATTGTACAGCGATATACGGAACTAAAGCGTGGTTCTTCGATAAATTCCCAAGCAAGGTACTAGCCAGCAAACAATCGGCAAAAGCCTTCGCCACAAAAGAAAAAGTAAGTTAAAAACACCACAAAAGGACGATCCTAAATAAGACAGAGAAGAACGATAATTTAACTTTTGCGTCGCAATAATGAGGGCTAAAACACACCTGCCAAATCAGCAAGATCGTTGGACTAAAACGCGACTTGTGTTTCACACAGCACTATGAGATACTTGAAACTTCCAGTAAAACTGTATTTAAGTTGAATTTTGCACTACCTAATTCAGCAAAAATACGATACTGTATCCTACAAGACGGTAGACACAAAAGTGGCGGAACTTGAACACTTCCGGCAACCTCAAATAACTTTTAACGGGTTAAAATGGCGTTACCAATGTGTTTTCATTTCAGTTTCAGATTCTTTATTTTATTTCCGCCACTGTACACACTTGTATCTCGATAAACTGCAGATACTATTTTGTATCTGTATCTAGATATTTTCAAAGAAAGTATCTACAGGGTCGTCCAAAAAAATTAATGGCGTATTTGGTAACAGATATTTTCACGAATGCACCAAAATTAAAATGAAAAAAAAAAAAAATCAAAAATATTCATACCGACATCCGGCAATTCCATACCATCCCTTGTAAACATTGATTCGTCGGTGAAGAGAATGTTATTAACAAAGTTCGGATTGTCCGTCTGTTCCCGGAGTAACCACCGACAAAATCGTATGCATTTGAGGTAATCTGCGGGCATCAGAGCTTGCACTCTATGAAAATGGAACGGGTAATTGTTCCTCACGAATAATTTGCCAAACAACAAACTGCACAACTGACACAAAGATTTGGCAAAGGGCGACTTGGGTAACGCCGTGCATACAAACGTCTTGCAGCCAACGCATTTTGACCACATTCACCATAAATGGCATAAATTAAAATCATGTCCACAATAACACTATTGGAAAATTCGGCCATGTCTCAACACAATTTCGGTAGTCAAAAAAAACTCTACATAAGGAGAAAAGAAATCTTAGAAAATATTCTCCTAAACAACTAGGGTACTTACAATCTTCTGTTAGTTCTTTTCCTGAGCGAGAATTTTACGTAACACGTGCTCGGATACGTGCTTGAACGGAAACGGTAGTGTGGTGGCAAAAAACAGACGACAAAATTGACACAGTAGGGCGTACGATACTAGAGACGTAAATATTTGCCAAACTGGAATATCTCAAAGCCGTTCAGCTTCACAAAACCACAAAAATTTGAAGACGCAAACCACGCGTCTCAATGGCGTACGAGCACACACCCAAGTCGCACGATCATCAAGGAGGAGGAAAATTTTTACACGCAATATCCGCATACGTCACATCGATCAATAAAATCGACCCAGAACCATGTACGACATCTACAGATTAATTTCCGAAACAAAACAAATAGCTTTAAGAAGAAAGAAGTCCGCATTACAAACTGAAATTAAAACACAAATCCTGAGAGATAGAGGCGTGAAAGTCATAAATACGAAATTAATTAAACGAACGAAACGGTGTTTACTTGAATTTCAACAGCAAAATAACGAGAAAATACGTAAAAAAAATAATGTAACGGACAGCGAAAAATGTGAACGTTACACGTCGACGACACAGTCGATGCACCAACTGAAAGAAAGTCGTAATTAAAAACCTAATCTGTGTATTCAAATAATTTGGCGAGCCGCGGCGTCTTTAAGAGGGGAAAAAAGACATCGCCCAAAATATTCAATTTAATTATTTTTTTTTATCCCGGATGCCATAGCTTCCGAACGAAATGTAGTGACCATTAGAGGGTGTGCATTTGTCCATTCCGTATGTTTTATTGATACACCTACGCAAGACAAGCGCAGTTGCATCTTTCAGTTGCTGTGTCAGCGTTTCTCTTGTATAGAGTTGCAGCTGACCGAACATTTTCTGCGAATTGTTTACGAAGACAACAAGGTTTCGAATGTTCAGGTTACAATTTCAATCTAATGCGCATTTTAATTTTGTTATTGCAACGTCTTGCAATTTTTTTCTTATTTTGAAATAATACATTTTTGTACAGAATTCCCGTTTCTTACAATGACATTCTCCAGCAAATAGAAAAAATAAATAACAAAAGTTTCGACGTCCACGTAATAGTGAAAACAAAAATTTATTGCTTTTTGTTTTCGAATAATAAAACAAAAGTTGTTATAGTGTATGTATCGCTTCTTTTTTGGTTCCAGAATTTTTAAACTAAGGCTGACTCCGGATCACAATATTTTCGCGGAGGGCGCAATTTTCGAAAGCACCGACGGTCCGTTGGCGTACAACCCGAAAACGTACAAGGGAACTTTAGAAGGTAAGTGCCCGTAGGTGTTTAATTAACTGGGCGTTCGAGCAAAAATAAAACAACAAAATCACGTTCACGCGATCCAACTTCCTGGAGCCATTTTCTGTTTGTGTCCCGGCTTAAATTCGGGATGTTTACGTTTCTTGCCCGAATCGAGAGAGAGTGATATGACAAGTCAATATTTCAGCGTCTCGCTCTGTAATACAGCGGCATTACTCTTCGTTATTTTCTGGAAGAACCTAATTCCGAACGTCCCGACCTCGTTATGTTGCAGCCGGATCGTAACAGGTATTTTATGGAAGCGTTAGGTATAATCCGGTTATACTCCGGTGTATTTTCTTCCCGTCTGCGATTCTTTTTTTTTCTGTGGACAGAAAATTATGGTTCATAATTTAGTGAGGGATCAGGATAAAGATATTGAATGAGACACGTTTGTTGTACTCAAACAGATGTTTTAAGTTTTTGGTTTTATTTATAAATTCAGTTTTATCAGAAATTATTTCTAATATGTATCCAAAATGAATTATATTATCCTTATTTACACATAATGAAAAGAAGTTTGAAATCTCCAATTAGATGATACAATGTTCGAGAAACGTTATCCTAGGTAAACTAATTTCCAACATGTATTTTATTATAGGGTAATTCCGGGGGAGATGGCCATACGGGAGAGATGACCAGCAAAATTTTTTGTTACCTAAATTTGATAAGTGGCACACTTTAAAATCTTATTTTTCCCAAATTTCACACGTCCACCTATTCCTATCTTTGGTGCGAAAGGAATTAGTCCATCGGCTGTGCCACCTATTAAATTTGAGTAAAAAAAAATTCGTTGGTCATCTCTCCCGTATGGCCATCTCCCCCGGAATTACCCTACATATTTTAATTATTTAAAAATGCTAATTTTCAAATTATAGTAATGTATTTTTTCTTAAGTGGGCATATCAAATTATGCAAACGTTAATTAACATTTACAAATCAAATTTATTCGGCGAACTTCCGGAACACATCCAACGGCAAAAACGTTTCTGTGCGAACTTAATTTTAATGTATGCTGAGGCACAGTAGCAAAGCGCGCCATAAATTCCTCTTATCAATAAGCAGCGCAAGGAACTCGCCCTGAAATATCCTTTTGTTTCACTTTAAGCGGGTCCCTAATTAACAGTAACAAGTCTTATTGTACGACAGTGTTTCAGCAATTTTATTATCGCCCCTATAAATAGCACGGATGTACAACAATGCTTCCAAATTATGAAACTATCCACATTTATTTTCTATTAATTATTATCTATTATTTATTCCAAAATTGTAAATACGTAAAATTCTGGCAATAATAAATATGGGATGATTAGCATTTTCATAAATCACATTCTTTTAATCGCTAACAGGCGACGTTATCCTTGAATCTTGTCTGATCCTGTTTCATTAACATGCAGAACGATAACCGAAAAACGAATAAATTTTAAGCTTTTCCACTAATTCTAAATTGGGAGTAAGTGAGTTACTTTTTCTTTAGACTTCAATTCGTAACGCGGTCGGATCACGACTCCTGTAATTAGAAGAAACGCCAAGTTTGCGGAAGTTGTTGCGACTTTAATTTAAAGCCGACTGGAAGAGAACATTTATTAGCGCGCAAATTTGAATTAAAATTTCTGTCGCAGCTTACAAAGACAATAATACAAGTAGAAAGTTTTCGCAGGATCACATTTCACTGTCGGTGAGGTAATACAACAGCAAACTCGCCTTGACAATTTCTTACTACTTTATCAACTCGTTACGTGCAGATACAGACAGGATACCGAATGGTCTGAAATGATGGAGTATAGTTCATCGAAAGGATTCGAACGATAGATATTTCAAATTTTTCTGATTCTTACCGTTTTACGTTTTCTCTTGTCTTAGAAATGATAAACACATACTCATAGTCGTAGACTGTACAAAAATCCCTGCTTTAGTTATTATAATTAAGGTGTCTCTTCACTTTACCTTGAAAATTTAAACCTAATTAAAATATTTATGAGTTTCTTTAATAAATTTAATTCTAATAAAGTATGTAATCTTGGCAGCGCAGCGCTATGTAATTAAAAAGGTAGAAGTTCTTGTCTTAAATTGGCGACATCAAAACGATTTAATTTACTTCGGAGTTTCATTGAGATCTCGGAACTTCGGAAGTAATTACTCAGTAATGCTCCTGTCTTATGGAGCTCATTGAATCTCATCATAAAATAATTAAGAATTCCATGTCAATAATCCGTTGTATTCTGAGATAATTATTATTACTACCAGTTTAACGATAAATCTCATCTATTTTTTTTAAATTAAACTGCAATGAACAATATTTTTCTAGGAAAAGTATGAATTGTTAACTCGCTGTGTATTATGTTATTCTTTTCGATTTAATAATATCTAAAATGTAACGCTATTTGTAAAACTTTAACACTAATTTATACACATCCTGTATATTACTTAAGTTAATTAAGAGGTAATATTTTAGAACGCCATCAAATTTCTACACAATAAATTAATTCTAACAAATACTTTTCGAGGCAAATATCTCATCAGGATAAGTAGATCGTACAAAAACTTAATAGCTTTTTACCTTTAAATTGCAATTTTGTTTCCGCAATAAATAATCCTCATTTCATAAAAAAACCAACCCGAGGAACAAAGTCCATGAGTACTCCGGAGTTAAAGAGATAAACCAAATTAGACTTCAGAGTAAAATACGATCTGCCAAGATAGATGATAACAGATGGGCGAGCCGGAAACATTTTAAAGCCGCCCCGGCAATTTTAATAACAAACGTTCAATTTAAGTTGGAGAAAGCAGATTTAATTATCTTGGAATTCATATTTCCCGTTTAACGGGCGCGGGAGGCGGCCGAAGTTCTTTTGAATTCCCTTTCGGTGCTCACCTACATAAACGCCTTGCTTATCCTCGGAAGGATCGCGCGCCGAATTCTGTATGTTTTACGACAAACTCGCCGTGAATTCTCGATTTATGAATGAAGTGATTTATAATCCTTTACACTTTGATCTAAAATTCAATTGATAACAGATGGTCATGAAAAATAAACTTCACTCTTCTTAGGCCAAGTTTTACAATCGTGGAATAACTGTTCGTCGAATATCCTTTAATGTTCCTCCATATCTACGTCACACCTACGTCACGTTATTCTAAGAATAATGCTTATCCGACGATTGTAAAATCAGGCCTTAGAAACAGAGAATAAATTAACTGTCTTCATACTAATGCTTTGAAGTAATTTACATTTTACTCTAATCGAGTTTTTATATATTTTTCTTATTTATTCATACTTTTGTACTCGATTACTTGTCTTCGAGAATATTAATTGAATGTTAGGCTAAGATAAGTTTTCATTTGAACAAATTTCCACTTTAACAAATGATATTCGCACCAATTCCTGTTTGAACAAATATCCATTCGAATAACTGACTTCGAACGAATTACCTGGAAGCATGAGTTAAGGACAACGTAATTAGTTTAATTTGCCATAAAGCCGGAGTAGATGTCGCCGCTATCAATTTAAGAATTCTGCTCAACCGGAGCAGTAAAGCACGCTTCCGGGTAACGAAGATGGAGTAATTCGAGTCTCCTCTTGACTTCGTAATTGGTTCGAGTTGGTGCTCTCCGGGTTAAAACTGCATCCTCTTATATCGATTTACGTGATCAAATACTTCGCTTCGATAGAATGTAATAACGTTATCCGGTGAACGATCGTGTCTTCACTTGCTCCTTTTTTTTTAGAATCGATTTGTCCGTGTCCTTATTGTTTCTACTAGAAAGTCTATCCATCCAAAAATGGAAAGAAAAAAGAAGCGTTCATCAAGACATATTACGCATAATACTAGCGACATTTAAAACTTGTATCCTAACAGTTCAATAACTGTTAGGAAAACAATTTTCCGTGCGATAACGAGTCGAATATTTTACTATCAGTTGCCTGTCGGGCCCTGCATCCCCAGATTTAAATCATTGCGATTTTTTTATGGACGAAATGACTCGTACATTCCGCTCTAGTAAATAATCTGCACGAATTAACAAACAATTATTTACACAATTATTTGCGAATTTATACGCGATTCCAGTAATTTTAGAAATTACTTCGAGTAAAAGATACTTCCGTTCCCTTTCTGTTAAACGTGTAATAAAATCAATAGAGATGTGTGTCAAGGTGGTATTGTGTGCAAGCGAGTAGTCAATAAAAAACTGTATAGTCCTATTATACTGCCGTATTTATAGAACGTGGCGCCACATTTCGTACGCAGTGCCGGAGCTTGATTTTGCGGTAATTTTTTAATTAATCATAAACTGTTCACAAGAACTTTTTAAACATTTTTCCCGTAATCTGTGACATCAATTGTCTTACTCGTTTTTTGTTGGTACAATTATCATTCGCCTTGTATATAGTACCAATTAATTAAGTTCTCGTTTTAATAATCTCTGTGACTATTCGTTCTATTCTTTAATCGATTCTTAGTCCCTCTCGTTAAAGATTATTATTTTTCTGGAATACAATCCAAGAAAGTGCTGGATCAGAATGTATTCTACAATATACAATACAATAGTTCTGTTTATGTATAAATTTTATGTTTATCATATTCGTGCGAAGACATCAAAACACTATCATTTATTTCCCGCATGATTTACTGCAACTACGTTTAGCCGGAAAACAGGAGCACAAATCATTCGGGTGGCCCACGCAATGGGTGACGTAAATCCTGCGCGTCAAATATTTACGATTGAAATCGAGAGCACTTTTGTCTCTGTCGATGGGGGGGTGTGAGTAACGTCGGCGGAAAATCGTCGGGGAATTTTCTACCCGCCTTCCACCTATTGTTCGACGCGCTCCATTGTGTCGATAATTACAAGCGGTTGCACGGGAACAATCCGCTGTGTTCCGGGTGTAAAGCGCACTTTTTCGTTTTTTTTTTTTGCCAAATTAGGCAGAGAACTTACATGGATTAATCTCAAAAGAAAATTGAAGGAAGCATAACCACATAATTACTTTGCATTTGTCGCCTAAGTACCTAGAACGAGTCGGTTACGTTGCAGCTTTTCTGGAAACAAAAACTTTTCATGTGCATTAAATGTCCTGCAATTAAGACAAAGAAAAGCAGACGCAAAAGCATAAAAATCTCCTCCAGCTCGGGGCAAAAGGAAAATCCAGGAAATTTCTGGCGTAACTATTCATCAAAGAAAATAGATAAACAAGAACGTTTGAACAAGACGGTTGAATTAAACTGATATCTATTACACGTACAAGTTGAGACGTGCCCGGAGAAATTTCCCGGGCTGGATTGCGGGATACGGCGGGCGCGGGCCCCCCGAGCCGAAATAAACCGAAACAAAACGCCGCGACGTAATTTACATGTGCTTAACGTCTCGGCAAGTTTTAGCAGCAGACGGGTGATTACGATAGAAAATGAAGATAACTGCGACGCTGCCGCCGCCTCCGCCGCCGTCGCCGTCTCGGCAAATAATTTGTGACACGTGGGGGTGCAAGAAACTTGAATGGAACTGAAGGATGAACGTGGCATTCAAGTTTTATTCTGAAAAAATTACTCACTAATTTGTCTGTTGCAACTGCAACATTTACGTCTTATTTTTAAAACTTTGCTAGTGCCTAATTGGCAGTTTAATTTGTTTTTATTTTTTAATAAAATTTCAAGAAATAGATTTTCAATTCGTCGAAAATTTTAGTTTGTAAATAGGATGTGTAAAATTTGGATAAGAAATCGAATAATTTCTTTTTTTAAGAATAATTACTCAAAACGATATTAAAGCGCTTCCTTCAATTTAACAATAAAGACAAAGACGACGAACGTTTTTGCGATTGTTAGCAGATGATTTTATTGATAACCAGTGATCAATATAGAAACGAATCAGAGTAGGCGTTGGAATTTAAGTGCATGTCTTGGATAACGTCATATCAATGCAAATTATCAATCAATTGTGACATAAATAACACGCCGGAAATATTGTTTAATGTTTGTCACGCAGTTGTGCGTAGAGTTCAAAAATATCTTGGTGCAGACAGTGTCCATTTTATCTGTTTTATTATTTCTGTAATAAAACGTTTTTCTTGCTTTGGATGTTTTAATTTCAAATTAAGGTTAAGTTCGAATAGAAACGTCAAAAGTGACCGAAGGAACGTTCGATGAACACGATGCGTGTTTGGTTGCATCGCCAACTCAAATTCGTTTTTCATTTGATCACTTCTTATAATTGTTTATTCAATGTTATACAATCACTTATCGCAAAGTTTGCTTGAAGAAAAGTTGTGATTACTTTGTAACCAGTAAAATCTTCATCCAAAAGAAAAATTAATTTAAATTTTCAGGACGCACAAGATCTTATACAGAGAAAGCAGGTATTAATGATGTAAGAATCCAGCATCTCATAAATCATTAAGCTCAATATGCAAATTAAATTCGACACAACGTCGTCTACGTGACCGCGGAAAATATGTTCACTTAAAAATTATGTAAACAAATGCTTGCTTTGTCAAAAGCTTCGCCAATATGAGTCAGGACTGACCTTTGAAATGAGGCTGCGTTCGCAGAAATTCAGCTGCATCCAAGCAGTCGCCAAGATGACTCAACAAAAAAGCGGGCACAAGTAAGAGTGGACAGACCAGGAAAACACGATGATTTATAATTGGAATTTCCGGAACAAACGATATTAGAACGTGATCGGTGTTCACGGGGATATCAGACAGCTAGAAGCCGTTTTGGTCGTGAACACCTTCCCGAGTCCGAAGGTGTAATTAGCATTCAAAGAATGTCATAGTGAGTAAACAAACTCCGAATATGCGTCCGTCTCTCTGTATCTAGTACTATGGTTTGGGTGAGAAAAACATTAGTTTGTTTGTCAGTTATTAGTTACGTTATTAAAAACTAACAACTGCTTTATTTGATTTATGAAATACTGTTTTTCTCGTTATAAAATAATTTTGAATTTGTTTTGCATTGTCTCGTATCATATTATTTTGACTTTATATGATATAATTCTGAAGTAATCTGCAATTACATTTAAATTTTGCTTTTGTCTAAATTGTTTCCTTTAATTTGACCAAATAATTATATGCAGTCGATTTCGCTTCTTTCTTAAATTGTCTCAATTGTTATTTGATAATACATGACTTTGAGTTATTGTCTACTGTTTAGAATTTCGCTTTATGCCAGATTCCTTAATTCGATTTGTAATAGTTTTTACTTATTCTGAAATTATACATTTGTACAGATTTTCTCTTTATTTTTAATTAAATGGAATAACGTAATTTCGTCAATCCCGAAAAATATATGTAGTGGCGGCAAAGGGCTAAAATCTCATTGCGTATAAAGAGGGCAGGCATTAATAGCAATCTCTGGCTAAAAAGCTCAAACCAGACACCTACAAACAAAGAAATTGCTACTTGGGTCCTTTATGGGTTCGATTAAAATTTTGGTATAAGAGTGAGAAGAAGAGGAAATTGTTGATTATTGTGGTGTAATTATTTTTGTGAATTAAAGTATAGTGTTTGGACGTAATAATAGAACTTCCCTCTCACTCTCATCGTGATTTTTGGAGGAGCCGTAGTGTCTCGACGATGCCTTGTAAAATTGATAAGTTTGAAAGTTAAGGATAATTCATCTCCTTTTTGTTATCATTTTTAACCACCCGTCCCTCAGAATTACATGAACTTGTTACAACCAAACAATAAAAGGGGGTTTGGAAAATAAAATGACTCGGAAATATGTTCAAAATCTTCTGAAGTAACAGCTTTTTGGGATTTCTATGTGAGAGTGAATCCTGAGCACTGAGCACAATCCTGAGAAACTGCGTAAATTCAAATTTAGTTCATTCGTCCCATTTGCATAATTTATAAATTAACATCAGAATTTTCATTAAATTACATAATGATATAAGAGATTAACAAAAATAAGTATGTATCCCGAGAACAGATGAATACAGAGAGTAAGAAGATAAAAAGGAGCAGTTCTGAGTGTAATTGTAAATTGAATATTATACGTAATTACAATATGCTCTTTGCAACTCCACTCTAGGTAGATTGCTTTTTTTTTAAATTTGAATGTGCTGATTTTATTAACTTCTTGCGTCATCTGAAAATAGTATTTCGAACCACTCTCATCTTAAATGTTCTTAATCTGACTGTCTTTATATATTGGAAACACTTCATTTACATATAGGAGGTGCTTCTTTGTGAGACGAGATTAAAGCTTCTTACAATTAGCTCTGTGTTATACATTACATGAATTATAAATGAAATGAGAAAGAAAGATATAGCAAAGAGACAAGAGGGGACGGTGAAGTAAAGATCTGTTACGTTAAGTGGAGAGGATGAGCAGTGACTAGAGAGCAATTAAAAACAAAGAAGTATAACAGGAAATCAGTTCAGGTTTTAATTCGACATTATCAATTCCACAGTTTTCTTAACTTGCAAATTTCTAATAGTCAATGCTCACTAAAAAAATTTTATCACTTTACAATTACGTTTGTTGTGTCAAATAACACGAACGATTTTTTAGCGAGAATACTAGTCCCGGTTGCCATGCTAAGTCTATTCATTTTTTTAAAAAATCGAATCTAATTTAGGTGTTACGAATGCTATGGGATGCGGAATACATTTTGTCCACGTTTGTTTGTCAATATTGTCAATTTTTGACTTCTCTCCACTGAACTCCAAAGTGTTACCAAAAGTCTCATTAAATTCAATGGTTACAATTGGTTTCACACTTTTTTGATGTATCCCGGTTCAACTGCTACACCTCAAGGACCAGTTTATGAAATTTGTAAACGGTAATAGATTTAAATATGACAACTCAAGAGGAGTGCATCGGTTACCGCTAAAAACCGGTCTCTCAGAAATGTCCAAATTGTTACCGACTGTAACCTGGTCGTGGTCATTCGTGGTAATATCCCCGACAAAGAAAAGATTCTTTAATCTCTGTGGTTGTGGAATGAAATATACAGGCTGTCCACCGAGTGCCGCGGTCTTCTCTACCATTGCCATCTTGACATTTAGTCCAGGCCTATAGGCAGAAATTGTGACGTCACGATAAAGGGGTTTTGACGTTTCTCAAAATGCGTTATTTTATCATTTTTATTAGTGTTTGTAAAGAAAAAGTAAATAAAATTGTCTCGTAAAGAATGGGGTAAGTCTATTTAATAATTTTTGCCACAGAACGAAGTCGTAGAAGATTAATAAATAACACAGCCCCACAAAAAAAATTTTTTTTCAGATCTGGGGATCAGACTATGTTTACTACATATTTTCGAGGTCGCTGAATCCGAATCCGTGATTCATTTAACTCCATCACGTCAGGTTTTACCAATAACCCCATATAACCCTATAACCCAAGCTGTCAAGTCCTATTACACACAAGGATGCTGTAAAGGGAGCTGTGCACTCGCAATAACCCTATAACCCTATACATTTAACCCCGAACCCCCTAACCCCATAACCCTATAACCCCATAACCGATAACTCCAATAACCACGTTACTCACTAATTTGACTTGATCTCTTATCGCGGGATATATCAGGCCTCTATAAATAGAATATATTAAACCCTATAATCCCCTAACCCCATAACCCTATAACCCCATATTCTTTAACTCCAATAACCACGTTACGCAGTAGTTCGATTGTTTGTTGTACCAAAAGAAGAAAAGTAAAACGTAAAAGAAATCCTTTACACAGATCATTCGAAGAAAAAGGAACCCGTTATAGCTGTAAAAAGAAAATGAGTGAAAAATTTTTATCCCCATATTTACTCTATATTACAAACAGCCTTTTTAAGGGCTGAATGATGTACAAAATCAGTTCGCGCAACCTCCTCGTGGTGTACATCGGTTAACTCTAATGACGGCGCACGGTCCTACTTTTTTTTATCGAAAACAAACGATCAACATTTACGCTGGGTTTCTCAGTCCTAGTTTAACTTTAAACTCCTGTTTATTCCCATGGTAGCAATTATAAAAACAATTATTCCTATGAAAATAAATAGGAGTTTAAAGTTAAACTAGGACTGAGAAACCCAGCCTTAAAGAATAGGTACCTATGGGGTTATTGGTTACGTGGTCATAAGATTATAAGGTTACTGTTTACGAGCTTACAGGGTTATGGTATTATGGAGTTAGAGGGTTATGGGGTTAGGAGGATTATAGAGTTTAATATTTTTATTGTTTATAGAGGCTTGATTAATACCGCGATAAGAGATCAAGTCAAACTACTGAGTAACGTGGTTATTGGAGTTATCGGTTATGGTGTTATAGAATTATGGGGTTAGGTGGCTCGGGGTTAAATGTATAGGGTTATAGGGTTAGTGTGGTTGCACAGCTCCCTTTAGAGGATCGTTGTGTGTAATAGGATTTGACAGCTTGGGTTATAGGGTTATATGGGGTTATTGGTAAAACCTGACGTGATGGAGTTAAATGAATCACGGATTCGGATTCAGCGACCTCGAAAACATGTAGTAGACATAGTCTGACCTCCAGATCTGAACAAAAATTTTTTTTTGTGGAGCTGTGTAATTAACCGAATTCAAAATCACTACCAGAATTGACAGGTATTTGAATTTTAAAGTCTTATACGGTCTCATATTGTTCAAATTATATCATAAAACATCACTAAACTTATTGTTAAAGCGTTTTAAAGCGAAACTCAGCAAAACAACGTAAAGCTCGTTGGTTTAAGTAGTTGGAGCCAAGCATTAAGACGACGGAATGGTTCCGTGAAAATAATGAGAAGAGTTTATATTTGGACAAATTAATACCAATACAAAGCAGAATCGTTGCTTCAATAAAGCGTTTTTTGCTCGATGGAAAGTATCACACAGATCTGTAATGATTTTCCTCGGAAATTTTTAACGCTTAACCTTATTTTTAAAACTCATATAAACACATTTTCTTAACATTAACGCAAGGATATGTGTAAACTACAAACGTGTAGTGTTAAGAAAAGTGATATAAATTAAAGAAAACTCTCATTTTTATTAAATAAGTTTGAAATTTTTAAGTGAAATAAATTTATGTGCTTGACAGTTACCCCTTTACCGTGACGTCACAGCTGAAAACATTTGCTGCCTAAAGGCCTGGACTAAGTATTTAGATGGCAATGTCTCTACCGTCTGTAATATACAGGGTGATTTGTTAGCCTCTTTACAAGATTTGCCAAATTAAAGTAGATGTAATTTTATGAAAAAAGAAACATATTATCAACTTAGGTTCGAATTGCTTTTGTTTAGAAGTTATAGTAATTTTATTTTTTCATTTACTAAAAATGCACTATATTTAATAAGAAAAATTATGTATTGTAATTGTATAGACATGTAAATAAACATTACAAAACTCAAATTATGAAATTTTAACAGATGCTCAAAAATGAACCCTCTCAACTGAATACATAATTCGCAACGACGAAGGAAACTTTCTTGAATTTGTAGTAAAGTAATATTTCTAATATCACTTGCCGCATCTTGAAATCTTTGCACCAATTGATTGCGATCATCTATTTCCACTTGATAAACGAGCTGCTTCAAATGACCCCACAAATAAAAATCACAAGGATTTAAAGGAATTAGTTTAATGGGAACATATTCAATTACTTTGAATAAAAAAATAAAACATATTCATTGATTTATCAGCAAATCAAAACAGAAGAATTGGTCGGAAAGGCTAAATAACGTCAATATTGAAAAAAAAAAAAATTTGTCTGGCGATTTCTTCAGTTTAGACAAATACATTTGGCGTTTTATGAAAGCTTATTAAAACAGTGTTTCACGAGAATTTAGATATACTGGGTGTTCCATTTGAAAATTTTGAGCTGACTGAGTTACATCTTAGCTCGTTTGAACTTTTCTTCTACCTTATATACTATAGACGGTAGAGAAGACCGAGGCACTCGGTGGAGACATACTTGTTCTCTCATGTTTACTTTTCAAAAAATAAGTTCGATGGTGGATCTGAAATATGTAAGTGGGGGAAGGTATAAATGACATGCAAAAATAATTCCAAACGAATAACCAAGATGGTAAGAGACGACCAACTTTGTTTCAGAAAGTTAACCCCGAAGCAATTATTATCTGTTGAAATAACTTCCAATAGGTAAACAGAAAGACTCGACAAAGTAGATCTCATGCCAAGTTTGGTTAATAAAATCTGCCGAATTTCAGTTACCATGAAAATAAGAAGAACAGATACAGATAAATTTTGATAACAAATATTTTTTCAAAAGTTAGTTTATCAATGACATTTAGGATGAAGGTGTCAAAACAAAATGATTTGAACAAAAGAATTAATTTTTTAGTTAATTAATTTAGTTAGCCGTAGAACTATTTATAGTAATATTTCGCGTTTCAATAATAATAAATAATAAATCTTAAGAGAATATGAAGAAACCGGGTCGGCCAAGGAAGTTTAATGCTAATAATTTGAGAAAATTAAAAGTTTTTAGAAAAACGCCAATAGAAAAAAAACTAGCAACTAAATTTATGGTTTGTCAACAATTTAAAACGCTTCGGAATAAAGTAATACAAAAGAACTGTTGCGCCACTGTACAGTGTGAATAAAAAGTAAGCAACATCGAAGGTAGGTTTGTTTGTCACAGACTGGCGTTCTTCTTTTTTTTTCTGTGACGTTACAATCTCGGCCGGTGACGTCAACGATAATTTTTTTTTAAATTGCAACCTGTATTTTTTTTTGACGGAACTAATAAAGTATTTTTTCTCTTTACGGTCGGTCGTTTAAAAATATCATAGGATCGTATAAGAAAAGGTTCGAGAAAATCAACTTTATTATTATCTTATTATGGCTGTGAATATAAAGTAAGGATCATCGAAGGTAGCGTCGTTATTATAAGTTTTACAAAAAAAGTTACAAACAAAAATTAAATGGGTAATTATTTGCTATAAACTTGCGTTTTTCATTTTTTCCTATGATGTCATAACTTCGAACTGTGACTTTCTCTTTTCGGCTATCTAAAAACATTATGGAATTTCATTAGAAAATTTTCAAAACAATCACCTTTATATTCTGTGCATCTGTGGTTACTATTTGGAGATTTGAACGCTCACGCATTTATAATAAAAAATTAACAAATTGAACAAATTATTTGAAACATAGCAGGTTCAGACAATAAATTATTTTTGTCGTAATTTTTCTTATACAACGCTATGATATTTTTATACGACCGTAGAGAAAAAAATTCCATATCAGTTCCGTCAAAGAAAAATACAGGTTGCAATTAAAAAAATATATGTCTTTGACGTCACAGTCCTAGATTGTGATATCACAGAAATAAAAAGAACGCCAGTTGGTGGTAATCAGTCATTTAACTTTTATTTAAAACTTTTAATAACGGCTCTACCTTCGACGTTCCTTACTTTTTATTCACGCTGTAGAAAAACAACGAAGGAATATCTAAAAGGCGTGAATCTTGTGGAGGAAATATCTTTTTTAAAGCATGAAAATAAGGAAAACGTATGAAATGATGTTAAATTTATATAAAAAAAGTAAATTTGAAAAGAACATTTTGGTCTAGTTTGCTGTTTCGAGCAAGGGAGCTATAAAGTCCTCTTGACCAATCATCGAAAGAACGAGCAATCAATGCTGACGTTTACATGAATTGATAAATGCTTCCTTATTAAAAAAAATTCTCATTCCGAGAACAAGCCAATGGGAATTTAATTCACATCTCTTAAGCTTTCACACATGTTGAATCACCCTTCAGCATCTTTCACCCAGCCTTCCTCAATTCTTGCTTGTTCTTCTTTCAGTTGCTTCTGGTTTATCGTGATGACAGTAATCACATTACAACATAGGCGAAAGAGATGTTGACTTTAAACAACTTTTAACTTATCCTGCAAAACTTAAATCTGCTGCAATCCTGTTCCACACAGAACATATCTACCCTCTGTTTCGGTGATCTTTGTCATCATATTGTAACAGAAGATAAAAACATGTAAAATCTAGTTCATCCGCTCTGCATGGATTGCATCATCGTGCAGCAGAGAAAAATGAGTCGTCAGAATTTCTAAGAACAACGAACACCTGCACAAACTACGTCGGTGGAAAATAGGCCAAGTCAATTCATATAAATAGATCGATTTTCCAATTAGAAGTTAGTTCGACGAGATCCTGGTCAAGATGAGCGAACTCATGCATCTAAGTAAAGTGCCGCTACAGTTGGTCATGTAAGAATATTTGTAACCCCAATAAATGTACCTTATGTGTTTTGTAATTAATTAATTCTGACTACGCCCTGCAACCCCTTAAGTATACGTTACTTCTTGGTACAAACTTGATTATCAAAAAGGCAAAGTTACAATATATCGACTGTGCTCTTTCACTTTTAAAATAAGTTGCTCTACATCCTTCTTGACTGACTAAAATTATTGTGTAACCGAATCATTTATGGGACTGAATTGAGCAGGACTGATTCAGATTCTAACGGTGTGAAAAGATGAGAATCATCTTCCTACTTTTTCTACTTCTCTCGTTCTACCAGATTCGAATTAATTTGCCTTGATTTTGATTGATTCGAGTTCTCTTGGTGTGAAAGTAGTCTTACTTTGGCTCGATTTAACCCCTTGACATTATCCTTAAAGGACAGATGAATCGTTGAATGCAAAGAACATATCGTATGTTCGAAACGCTGTAAAGTAGTCTAACTGCAAGACCAATAGAAAAATTTTTGGGGTTTTTATAACGGATATGGATTGTTACAGTTCATTTTTTTTCATTCCTGTTCTGAATACCCCCTGTATATGCATTGCCACCGTCCAGCCTTCATTTCTGTTCCGAACACGCCCTGTATATGCGAAATTCGACGTGTCGGATTATTCCTTAGACCGCGTCGTTGTACACATTGCAGTCAGTGTAGGAATACCCGTATTTCGCCGGCGTAATTTTTCTTAAACTTTCGTTTTAGCATATTTCTATTAACAGGACCTTCATTTATTTAAACAAATTCATTTTATATACGTAATCCCTCCTTATTTGAGTTCAAAATCGCGTGTATGTGTATGAGGAATTGAACGAATTATAGCGAAGTTCTACTTCTGGACGCGTATTATGCGTGATCTTTGGCCTTTCAGCCGATTGGTTCCCACTGTTACTAAGAAAGTTCCCCGGAGGTAGGATTAGAAGGTGTCTCGCTTGTTTATAATCGTTCCTTGTTTGTCAAACGAGAAATGTTGCGCCATTGTCAGAACGAAACTTGCCGTCTCTTGTGTCACACTCTCTTTTCGTAAATATTTTTATTTGTGCGTGCCATTACATCGAAGGGATGTTAGTGCATTTCTACGGCTAATTGCCGACTCTGATTAGACCCAGTTGTGAGACAGGAAAAACCGCGTGTCCCGTGGTTTGTCCCAGCTTCGGTAACAGACCGAGGTAAGTTCTATACGCAGCAACTCTCGGTTTGACTTATGTGTTCGTTTTATTTCGTTGCTTATAGGCTTTTATCGTGAGCTTCTAGCAAGAGCTATCGTTAATCCTAGACTTTAATCTTGGATCTATATCAAGAGTTATTTCTCGTTGGGTGCATCGCGAATTACGGCGTTGGAAGTTCCCTCCCTCGCCCCTCTACGCGGAAGCCGGCACACTACAAAGCGTCGCTGCGACATTGCCGCAAAGACACCGACAAACGAATCGGACATCAAAGGAATAAAGGTCGGAGCGTTACAATTTCTTTTCTTAGTTTTGAGCGATATTTCGCGGATTTAGTTTTTGATCCATTACTTTGATTTTGCCGCAATTAAACTTGCAACTTATTGCGTAACCGCCGGTGTAATTTAAATATGATATAAGTAGACGAGCGTTGACGCGTGCAAATAACCGGAGATTGCCTTCTTTTGTATTCTGTTGCATTAGTTACGATTTGACTTATTTTAATATAGTTTAATGCGAAGTTCGGATCCGACCAAGTTGAATATGTTGTAAACGTTTGTGTTCCCCATATTTTATTTATTTGTGTATATTCTTTTATGATTGTTGTTTGTGACTAAGTAAATTGACGTGTTCTGGATGTAACGGGTTTTCTTAATTTTCACCTTGTCCCCCTTTCAAAAAAAAATTAAGTGGCGCCTATTTTCTTATGGGTTTTGGCCTTCGCGGTTTGGATTTGAACCCTCCCGTCCCACTGTAGCTGGCTGGCAACATTGGAGTAAAGTTTCGCTCCAATGTAAAACTTCTGCCTATCTACGCAGGTAGGTAGCAGTATGCTAACGGATGGGAAGCCACATCTGAGTACAATCTAATTACTAAGAATAAGGTGTGTTAAAAAAATCTGAAAATTAACTAAAGTTTGGGTACGAATATTGATTCGAGCAGGATACTTATGTAATTGACAAATGTCAAAATAAATTCAAACCAATTCTTCACACACGTTGCAAGATGCATTGATGTCGAGGTGGATATTCTCTGTTTCCGAAGTGGATGGCCACTAAACAATAAAACGATTCCGAGTTGACAGATTCCAATACGCTTAGAACTTGGGATGATAGGACTGGGACGTCGACGACGTGTCGGTTTGAAACGGTTGCTTCATGCCGCGTACTTGTTTTGTTAGTTTAAAAGTTACGTTTCTCTTACTTTTTCTCTAGCAAACTTGTTTCAAGACAAGAATGGCCACATTGTTAACGTAAGCCTAACGTCAATACTATAAGCCCAATAAAAGGAAGCGACGGGAATCTGTGATAATGAATGATTTACGAGCATCCACCAAGCAACTGAGAAGCGAAATGTAGCAACCCGTACGTGAAATAAAAGTAAACAAAACTTTAGATCTACGAATGGATTCCATTGCATAAGAAATAAAGAAAGCATTGCATCTTCGTATCGGAAGGAAGAAATACAGCGACAATGTATTATCAAAAGCAGACGGAAAATATAAACGACGTACTTATAATAATAATAATAAAAATAATAAAAATAACAACGACTCGTTGTTTGTGTGTTCCATTGTATCCTCCCCGGAAATGCATAGGGATTTACGGACATATCTATAATTGGAAAAGTTTTATATCCGAAGCACTTCCTTCTAAAATAAAAAAGTACTTACTATCGGAACTTTACGATTAATAACAGATGTTCTACGTCCGCCTCCCTCCGCGTCGTAAATGACTGAAAGTAATTTCAGACAGCGACCGCAGAATATGAACACAAACTTGTATCATAAAGTGGCGGACTTCTTTTCATTCTTTTCGAATACATTCCCGAGAGTTAATTAACGTAACTCGATTGAATCCGGAGATTGCATAATAAAGGACACGTGTAACGTTGGAAGTGGAAGCTTTGCGTTTCTACGTGTGCTTTTAATAAAAATAACACATCTGCACGGTTGCCCGTTTTATTGCTCGTAACGTTTCACGTTAAAATTTTATATACACGCCTGGCCTTAACAAAGACGGAATTTATCTCGCACAGTTTTGTAACAATGTATCTGCACCCCGAAAGTAGGTATCATATTTTACGTCTGCGAATGTAGAAAGTTTTATTAATATTTTTTTCGCTGTAAACTCGGCGTTATTATTATATAAACGTCAGGGGGTGTGATATTATAATTTTAAGCAGGACATACTGAGGACGACAGAGTTTTATTTTATTTTTATTTTTTTGTTTGTTTACGATCACCTATAACAGGGACGGGCACAAGCTCGCCAAAAGCTCGACCCCCACCCCCCAATTATTTGCGACGACCTCGATGTTTCAGACAAACAAGCGCCGGCAATAACTGACTCAGTCGTATCAACGACATCAAAAACAGAGATCGCCGAGCGAGTTAGTTCATGTTGGTTTATTAGCGTTTAACAGTGTCGTACAAGTTCGAGACCATTTTAAATTGAAAAACAAACCTTTTTTAAACAATATTTATAATAATTTTCGGTTTAATTCAATGCGAACAGCATCAAAACGAATACACCGCGCCGCCGCTGTCTACAATTTTATATTTCGTGGGACCAAGCTAGCTGCAATCGACACTCGTTTGACCTATTACTTAGCGAAGTGGGAGATACTTCCCCTTTCCATGCCCATGCCTGACCTATAAGATTGCGCCAGTGGTTTAGAATATTTTATAAACCATATAAAAATACAACGTTTATTGTTTTCCATATTTCTCCTTGCAATGGTTTGAGTTATTAATCAGGCGACTTCTATTAGTTTTCGAATCACGCTTTTTGAGTTGAGCTTTTATTATTTATTTTGTTTTTCTTTTAGGTTTTCCTAGCAAAATTGTAGTTTCGATTTAAAAATATGTAAATGTAGATAAAATTTGAGAATATTTCACATCGACTCGAGTATAAGAGAAACTGCAACTTAAGACGTGCCGCTTTAACTTCCAGACATTTCTGCTGAATAGGTTTCGAGTTTCTGGCCTGCAAACTCGTGTCACCGGAGTGTATTTATCTTTTGAATTTTTCCGCCCGCTCATCGAGAATAGTTTGAGATGCATGTTCTATAGGGTTCTGCAAATGCAGCATTTTTTTTTCTCGTTGCGGTGCGATGGCAAAGAAAGCAGCAGTCGGACGATTTTTATTTTTCATACGGAATATCTTGCTTTATTTTACTTTTTCGACGTGTTTCGATCGAATCTCAAGAATTAAAATGGTTTACAACTGAAAGACAATTATAATTTTTATAACAAACGAAAACAAGAACAAGAATTAATTAGCTATAAAAAAAGTGCCTTATCATTTACGGTTGTGTACATGCATAGAGATGCTCGTATACTTGCTCGAAGAATTATTAAAACTTCAAAAACTTTATTTAAAAAGTCGACGATTAAGTTTGCAAACGATTATGTGGTGGCGCGCTTTTCTCAAACGTTATAATACCTACCGGAAATAATTTCCGGAAACATTCTCGCTCCTCGTTGAAATAAAAGGCATTAAAAGGAGAAGTATCCGCAGCTACAAAAATAAGCTTTTACGGCGGCAATCGCTGAAGGCGTCGATGACTGTTTTGGGACCGCCGGGGGCGGCGAGAGTTGAATACTGCGCTTCGGAACGGCGGAAACGAGGTGCGCCATAATTTACAAGAATCGGCGCTTCCGGCGAGCTTTGGCATGTCCTGACGTTCCTTCGTTCCGGAGGTTTTACTGGAATAAATGAATTAAGTCTGGTTAGCTCACTCAAAATATGTAAGAATAGAAAAGTTGATGGTTGCAAATGCTTTGAGCTGACAAGGGAAAGGATTTCACTTAAAAGAGTCCGAGACTATTCAAGAAAAAGAAGACTGTTAAATTTGTTAATTTAGAAAAACAAATACATTCATGCTGTATAAAATTAGTGCAATTAAAGTTCCGCTTTCCAACTAGTCCCAAGGCATATTATACTTATATCCAGACAGTCATCAACAAACGGGTGAGTTTTGTGTGCCGTCGTTCGATGAAAACGCCGCCTGTTCGATCCCCTAATATTTATAAGAGAGGGGCATCCCGTAATCGAAAAACTTCGACCCGGAGTTGTGCATAAATGAAAATTTCAAATTTCCCAGAGGCTCGCGAGCGACGGCGAATTTCGGAATGCGCTTTGTGAAAAACACGCCGCTGCGAATCACGTACGCGGCGTAAATTCGTATTTATGCCCTTGTGGGATGAGTTTTCCGGAATTATTGAGACGAGCGCAAACTTCCGCCCGCTTTACGTACACGGAATGAACACATTTAGCATAATAAAAACGGAAAGCGAGCGGATTTCTTTCAAATTTTCAGCCGCAATCTCCGGAACTTTCTCCCTCCGTGTCTGCGCCCCTTTCAGAATATACGATAACGAGAAATTAATTTATTAAGAAAATTCTACTGAGAGGTTCTATAACGTCTGCAAACGAACGCGAGAAACTGAATATCAATAAATTCCAGAAACTCTCTCGTGCCGATTTTTTTATATTTAACCGTGACAATTACCAACAAATACTATTTTGAAAGTGACTTTCGAACAAATTATAAGTAACCCTATTATACACAATAATGAAGGTAGTATTGATCCAATGGATCTTTACCATCACGTCATCAATGCATGTTAGAATAAAATGCATATGTTCTTCAACCCATCTCTGTTTAATAGAACAGGATAAAAGCAAATGAGAATGAAAACATTTGTCGATTCGGACGTATAAAATTGATGACGTAATGGTAAAGATCCATTGGATCAATAGTAGAAACGCAATTTAATTGATTTGGAGATTGAGTTGCAAGTAGTACCTAACAAATTTTGGCTAATCTAAAGAAAACTTAGAAATATAAGATGCTTGACATTTATTGAACCAGGTTATCAAGATTCGATTTACCATTGTTTATTGAAAATCTTTGAGGACGTAAGCTGGTCTGAAAAAGATAGGTATAATAAAAGGAAGAAGAAAGCAAAAATAGTAAGCAGAAGTACCAAATAAGAAACTTTTGGCTAACCTAAAGAAAACTTGGAAATGTAAGAAACTAGGCATTTGTTTAACCAGGTTATCAAGATTCGATTTACCTTCGTTCTTTGAAAATCTTTTAAAGAATAAACTAGTAGAAGGAAATGAGAAAGTAAGCTGGTCTGAAAAAGATATGTGCAAATCAAGAGCATGGATAATAAGGTTAAGTACAAGAAAAGAAAGATTGAAGCAAAAATAGTAAGCAGAAATACCAAACAAATAGCTTGAAGGGATTTTGGAAAAGATCCAGACGGAAGATGCAATAAGAATAGGAAAATTATTCAACAAAACACTAAGGTAACTGCTGGAAAAATAAGAAAGGCGCAATGAAATAAGAGACAAAAAATATGAATCTTGAAAATATGGAAGAAGTGAAATTAAAGAATGGATGTGGATGAAGTATTAGAGAAAGCTCTAAGTCCAAACATTGTAGTGAGATTGGCTGTAGCAAGGACCAGATCAAAAATTGAAATAGGAAAGTTATGTGGATTCACATAGTTGGAAGAAGAAATAATGAGAGTATTTAATGGAACCAGGTATGTACCTAAATAAAATATTGAAGAATGAGGAAAGAACCTACAACTTTCTATTTACGGAATGAATAATAACAATACTATTAAGTGATATGCTGCCACCTACCTGTAGGTCTGCAAATTTGTGCGAGTGACTAATGTTTCTCCGCACCGGTTCGGCGTAGCAAAGTGATTAAAATAAAACGCACCAGCTGAGCACACTTGTTTATATTTAACTTGCTCGTAAATTGAATAACGACAACACAAAAACGAAAAGTAATTAAATAAATAACACGTTAAATTTAACCCGTACCACAGATCTGTGCTTCGGTCACACATATAGCTTCAAACGGGCACAAAAATTATCGATATCAACAGCGACGGGTAAATGTGAACAAACTCCGCAATAATATAAATTGTGTGTAAACAACACCGCGAATACAAGAGAAAATGGGGTTAGCCCGACCTTGGTAAACTCAAAAGATCCAGCGTCAATGTCAATCAGCTGTCAGCAGCCAACAGGTCGGAGCGTCCTCCCGGGGTGGTTAGCGGAGTGAGTCAGTGAATCCACTCTTCAAAGGTGGGAGGAGGTAGGCCGGTTTGCGAAACTTCGTTCGATACAAAAGCCTGGAACTCGAGCTAGAAGTCTGGAACTCGAGCTACCACAGGAACTAGAAGCCTATGTAGAAGAGAGACAGACGCGTTACTCACAGGGATCAATTGCACAACAAGGCCAACCAAACATACCTGTTCCCTTTCTCAGAAGCAGGCCTTTGATAAGTCGTTTAAACGGCTTGTAGGTCACTCGGCGTGCTTTCTCAAATCTCGGAAAACCATCCGTTTCAAGTTGCAACCACAAAATTCGTGGAGAAGCACAAAGTTTGAAACCACACAAAAATAAACGGACCGCACGCGTCAAGTACTATTGAAAGAATGACCGCCAAGCGAACGCGCCGTGCCCTTCCACATGCGCTGAAGAGGGAAGTCGTTACTGATGAAATGAATTTTAAACGGGCGAACAAGTGAAATGGAGCTATGAAGTAGGTTTAAATAACAGCGTATAATTTAACTAAACGCAATATGGTGAAATGCGACGATCGGCACGTAGGCCATTAGATTCCCACGTTAATACAGGGTGTACGGAAAAATATTATGAATAACTTAAATGAATTTTTCAACCGTAACAATGCCTAACCTATAACTTCTTACACTGAGAAAAAGAGAGAAAATTAAGAACATTTAAGCAATTTTCGTTATGTATTTGATATTAAATAAGAGCGAATGAGAAAATTGCTTAGAACAATACCTTGTATTGCATCATAATTCTTTTTTCTACAAAAAAGTTTCTACTACTGCTGAATGGAAACTGATTGTGATTGAACTTGATTCGCTCCATTTATAGGTATAGGAGAGTGTAATACGTTATGTTTGGTATAAATGGAGCAAGTTAAGCTAATTACAATCTATGGAGCAGAAGCAGCAAAAACGCAGTAGTAGCAATATGAAGAACATCAGCAGTAGAAGATCGATAAAACATCTGCAGAAAGAAGAATTGTAGTGTAGTATAACTGAAAACCAGAGGAAAATGGACAACGGCCGCTGAAGCTTTCGAGTCGATCCTCTTAAAACAATATAGAAACACTCGAAGATCAAATGATTAAAATTAAAGAAAGATGGAATAATTTTTGATTCCAAACTTACCTTGGACAAAATAGTCAGGCGATTGGTGACTATAAATTCTTGTTGTGGCCAGACGAGCTTACATGACAGAACATTGTACACCAGATAGCTCAGACCCACATTAACTTATGTGGTTTCGGTTTAGTGACCCAAGGTCGAGTAGGAAATCTCCAAACTTAGACTGGGCAAGGTACAAAGACTTGCCTGTTTAGGCATAATGGGGATGATGTGTACAACCTCACTGCTGCAATTAAAACCCTTCTAAACTTTCATCCCTTACACATCGTGATAATGGCAAGATGAGGACTTTACAAACTGCAGAATTTACGTCACACAGCATTATATAGCATAAGGGGCCCTTAACTCGATATGAGGAGGGACTATATGGTTCCCAAAGGCAACGTAAACTTGCTCTCCAAGGTAAAAATTAATGTTGAGCTTCGTGAACCTGACCGAAACTGGAGCTAGACCTGGAATATCTAGGTGTAGACCAAAGCAGAAGTTGTGTTTCTAGTTGGGCCAATTTGCCTCTGTTTTTTAAACAGAAATATACGCTACATTACAATGTGTGCGGGAAAACAGTCGGATTTTCATTATAGCCGACAGCCAGACGGTTTTGAAGGTTTTATTAAGCTCAAAGATTTCTTTCAAACTGGTGTGAGAATCTTTAAGTGAACTTAATGACCTGGTGGAGCACAACTGCGTCACGTTGGTGTGGCTTCCAGGCCATCAGGGCATTATCGGCAACGATCAGGCTGATGAACTAGCCAGGCAGAGTGCGTGGATGGCTTACCTTGGCCCTAAATCTCTCCTAGGTGTAGCTAAGAGCGCTATTCGAGGCTTTTTCAGTGACATGATAAGGACATCGTCATAGCAAAACCTTCTTTAGAGCTACGTGCAAAAAAGGAGTTGCGGAAGTTTTGCTTCTGCGCAGGGTGCAACTCAAGATCACCACAGGGTTACTAACAGGACACCTCACTGTTAAGGAGCACCCGTGGAGGACTGGTAAATTCAATGGAGATTTAAACTAGAGACTCTGCAATGGAGAAACCAGAGAGAGCAATGCACATTTTGTGCATGTGTAATGCGCTCGCAAATCGCAGACTGCGCATATTCGATTGCTTCCGAGGACCTCAATATACAGTCCGTGAAAGACTTGCATCTACTAGTATGTACAGAGACCTGCCTCATTGAATGCTTGCGTTAACAGAACCAAGGCGAGCACAATATCTCTAAATGGCTGCGGTGCCTCAGGTACAATTAACAGGGAAAAAACTGTTCAGCAAGGGGCAATTTAAGTTAATTTTAGTTTAAAATTGTTATGGAGAGAATCCTAAAAAACAAAAAAAGTACAAGAGAACTGCAAACTGGTAAGGGAATATGATCCACAAATCAAATCTCAGTTGCAATGGGTGCTTTATCGTGCCCATATTGACGACTTTAATTAACTGCCACTTTTTTACAATAAAATTCAGAAATTAATAAACGCCCGATGAAAGGAAATATAAAATATTAAGGAAAAGTGATAAGTATCAAAGATAAAATGGATACTTGAATAGGGAAGTCACGTACAATGACCAAAGCTTTCGGTGGAGTCCACACTTTCGAATAATTGGTCGGCATCCTCAGCAATGTAGGAAAGTTGGATTTGAAAGCACAAAGAAGAAAGTTAGACAATGCATGTTACGTTTCTGGTAAAAAGTGAAATCAATTTGAAAACACAGAGATGGAAGCACCGCAGAAAATTGCGATGAAGACAAAAAAGGAGAGGTCGATTAAAATTCATAATTTAAAAATTAAAAGAAAGCCATTTGGAATGGTATGGTATAGGAAAATGATGTGAACGGGGCGGATGAAATTGCAAAAATTGGTGGAGCCAAATAGAAAACAACCATAGAGTTGAAGTGATGAAGAGATGAAAAAAAAAAAAAAACAAAAAACAAAAACAGAGGAACCAATCACTCATTAAGGAAAATGAAAAGAAGAAGAAGAGAGGAAATAAATTCTTTGAAGAATTTCCAAAAATTCAATTCACAGTCACTATTGTTTTCCATCTAACGGTTTAATTACAACCACTCGTTTCACAGCAAGGTTATTCCTAAACAAATCCAAAACAAATTACGTCCCGTTGCAATAGCATAAACCGTAATTAATCGGTAAACGAGTGCGATGCGCAAGAATTCAACAAAAAAAAAAATAGAGCTTTTTGACGTCCTCGATTGAAATTACGCTCAAACGAACCGGCGCGGTTGGCGTATAACACAAACAAATTCGTTTCGATTCGATATAATTTAATTGCTGGCACAAATTCCTGCTCTCCCCGCCGAAATATTTGCGCAAAATGTTCATTGTCGCGACTGGGATTAATGAACAAATTGTTCGGCGTCGGACAAAGCAGAAGAAACCGATTCGCTGAATTTGCATTCAAATTAAATATGACAGAAATTGGGGCAATCACGACGGCGATAAGGATGTTTTTTTTCGCGTTCGCTTTCCGTTAAAGGGGTCGGGGCTTTACAATTAATTAGCAAATGGAGAAATAATTCGAGTACGCCGTGAAGGAGGACGAAAACAAGCGGATAAATTAATGAAGCGAGCTTAGAAACGAGAGCTAATTAATTTCCGTCGATTTTAATGAACATGAAAACTGAAAATTTTTATTAATAGTTAGCTCAATAGAAAGAGAAGAAAACGGACAATAATTAATTAGCGGAACTGATACTGGCAATATTGAAACTAATGAAGCAAGGTAATGTAGCATTTAAAATGTTCAGAAGACCAAATTTACAAAGGCTGAATCAAACTAGTTATTAATATTGTCCAATTCTTTTCCAACAACCGTAATGAGCACACGTGCAGCAGCAAGAAAAAACATCCCTTGTTGACAATTTCATTCCGCACCTATGATATAGGAACTCCAGAGTTTCTTCAACGCCAAACACTGTTACTCTATACAAAAGCACAATCTTCTAGAAAGGCTTCATCACACATTTGAGGTCACAGATCATCATGGAGTACATCGCGTACAACAAACGACACCACCAATAAAACGATCAAAATCAAATTTTTTGCTCACCAAAACAAAACAAATCTTTATCGATCATTAAGGAACGAAGCAGCAATACAAATTCACATCCCAGAAGAAATCACTTGGATAACTAAAGACGCATAATCTGGTATGAATACTGCGATTATCATAAGCATACGAGATTATTTATACAAACTAAAACCTAAACTTATAAATATAAACCTAAGATTATAAATTGAATATAATAACCAAAAACTTTAGCACGAAACGCCCTACACCCCATTTCAATATTTGGAAGCATTGCATTATTTTCACCAATTTTGTTTTATATTAAAAATTTAAATATGATTGAACATATTCTACTACATCTATGTAAATAAAAAAGGTTTAGATTAACAGAAAGTGGCAGTTAGTTTTACATTTTATCAATTTTTCAAAGAAATTGAAATTTCAGTAGGTGGGCCAAGTAAGGTGGGACTGGGTTCGTATGTTCAGTTGCTGGAAAAGAACCTAAAAAAGTGTTAAGTAGGTGACACTATGAAAGAGTATTTAAGTGTGTTACGGTTGGAAAATTTGTTATAATTATTTCTAGCATTTCGGGTTTCCCTGTCAGTCATCCGCCGGCTCATTGAGCCGCCGGTCGTGGCTCCAAGGGAGTCATCCGCCGCGCTATCAAGCCACCGGACGTGGCTTGAAGACAGTGACTCGCCGGGCATTCGAGCCGCCGGTCGTGGCTCGAATGCAGTTTTTCGCGGAGTCATTCATCCATCGATGATTTGACTCAAACGCGTTTAACAACCTGTGCTACGTTTGCGTTACCTGCAACCGCTCCTCCTGTTCTTATCCCGATCCTGAGTGGGCATCTCACTCTTACTTACCTGGTGCGGGCGTTTCGCACATCCTGATCCTAGAGTAGGAGTTTCACGCTTTCTTACCTGGTGCGGGCGTTTCGCACATCCTGATCGTAGAGTGGGAGTTTCACTCTTTCTTATCTGGTGCGGGCGTTTCGCATATCCTGATCCTAGAGTGGAAGTTTCACTCTTTCTTACCTAGTGCGGGTGTTGCGCACATCCTGATCCTAGAGTGGGAGTTTCACTCTTTCTTATCTTGTGCGGGCGTTTCGCACATCCTGATCCTACAGTGGGAGTTTCACTCTTTCTTACCTGGTGCGGGCGTTTCGCACATCCTGATACTAGAGTGGGCGTTTCACTCCTTCTTAGCTGGTGCGGGCGTTTCTCATATCCTGATCCTGAGTGGGAGTTTCACTTACAACCATACCACCGATCCGATCCCCGGAGCTTGTACCGGAACGTATGCACAGTGCGTTGTCATTTGTTTGACATTGATGTCCGTGAGACACACCGTATATCACCGTTTCCGAAATTACCGTCCTGTGATTAGTGTCCGTGAGACACACCGCATATTTACCGTTTCCGAAACTACCGTCCGTAAGTTTAACATTCGTTTACCAACCCGTGAGTTTTGTTACCGGAATAAAAACATTCCAATCTGTAAACACGTGTGAATATGAACTATTTTCTAAATAAAAACTGTATTTACTAAGTGATCGACGCTTTTATTTCTGGACCTGGACACCGACGAGCAAACCGGAACCGCCGAACCGACGTCAAGCAGAGCAACGATCAGCAACTACAGACCACCCCGAAAGTTGACGGACCCGTTACACTTCTTTTTCTTTCATTTCAGAAGATTGCAAAAAATGCACAGCTAGACAAAAGCCATAACTTACGCTCTATTTCACTCACTCCTCTGCCTAATTCGACTGTCATCTCTTAACAACCCCCCTTGCAGTGTTTGTTTGTCAACGCCTAATCGTGTACGACCGCGCCACTTTTGTTGCAACACGCTTTTGCATTTTGTTGGTTTGATCAATCTGGTTTGTTTTGATCGAAGTTTAAACGGAAGATAGTGTTCCAAGATTTGATAAGTGCATGCTAAGCATCTAAAGGCATTCTTCTATGCCTATTGAAGCCTGATTTCTGCTTACAAGTCAAGTAGAATTTATAAGCAAACTTTGTGCGCACGTGAGGTCGTTATTTTGATTAAGATTTTATCGAAAGTTTTATTCCGGACGTTTTACTGGAGCTCTTATTTGGGGCTTTCCCTACTGGAATATTTCGGTGACATATCCGAACCTGATATCATCGAACCGGACTTAGCGCAGCCAACCAACTCCAAAGCGTGACGTATAACTTAAGGCGAGTTCACACGGGAACGTTGGATGAAACTTAGTCACGCATTCCCCTTTCTGGCCGTTACAACCACACTGCTGTTATCGGACTCGACGAAATACTGCTGAACAATTTTAGGTTGGATCTGTTACTTTATTTTCCGGAGTTTATAAACTTTGACGTTCAGTTAATATTTTCTTTTGATATCATGGCGTAACCGAACACCTGTTGAGGTGTGCATGAAGATTAATACATTTTATAATTATTTTAATTTTCGTTTGTGAGCGAAAAGCGGATCCGTGATTCAATAGTACTAAACTTGTTGATAGTTACGTTTACTTATTTAAACATTTAAACCTATTTGGTTAACTTATTTTTCTTTTACAAGTTTAAACACTACACCAATATAGACAGGTGTGCCAGAACTAATGACTTTTATTTATTTTTTTTATTATGACCTCGACCTGTCCCACTGAGTTAATTTGCACTCTCAATATTTTGTAGCCAGGTGTTAAGAATAAATATTTAATTTCCTCCTGGGAATAACACTGAAATCCTGCCTATCCTATCCTGCTTCTTGAATCAGGTTCCTCTTTGCCCCCAGGAATGTCGATTCTGCTCATATCTGTAGCAACCGTAAGATCTGTAAACCTGTTACTCAGTTATTAAAATATGGAATTTTGAAGTTCTGTGGAAGGTATAACTTCTCTTAGGTCCCTAGGATTACTCATAAGTCTCTGTGGTAGTATCTTATAGACATACAAGAAATCGTATCATACTGAGAACTTCAAAATTCCACCTTTTAATAATTGGATTACGTATGATCCAGCCCATCTCAACGAGTTAACCGGTCGTGAGACGAACTTAATTTGCACATTTCAACATTTTTGTAACTAGGTAGGTCACAAAACACACAAAATTAATAAACAAGATTGCGTTCCTGCAGGATTTGTGAGGATCGACACGAATGAAATAGAAAAATATTAATAAGAAACATATTTCACACCCACACACATACGTTACATACATAACTCATCGACATTACAATAATTGGTTTCCAACGTAAGAAGCTCTAGAAATTATTTACGTAATATTTCATAAATTGGCACCCAACGAGAGGGTCAATATGGGTAATATCATTGCATAATTTGCTTGCCCAACGCGGGGCAAGAACAATAAACTACATTACATAAAATTGACGCCTAACATGGGGCAACAACCCATCAACATTACATAATTTGGTAGTCCGACGTAAAGGGCAATAACAACATCTAATATTACTAATGTTTCATACACTGTTCCAAACAGTACAATAATAAAATGTCTTTATTTGGTTGGCGGAGTTCAGCTTAAGTTGTTCCATCACACACTTTGACGTTTTGACTTTGATGTTTAAATTGTACACCTCTCATACCTACGGTGAATTCTATGTTATTTACGGAATAAAAAATATTTCGAGATGAAAGAACTGTATTTGTCAGAGTTAACGACATACATAAGTGGTACTGAACGAGCTCATTTTACATGGAACATATTAACCAATAATGTCGTGCATTTTAAACTGCTAATATCGGAACTAGTACTCAAGTATGTACAAAACACGATCCATTATTAACGTGTTGCACGTTATGGTATTGATTCGTCTGAATATTCTATTCAGCACTCAAATGTATGCGTGTATAATCCATAAAAGTTACATTAATTTGCCTTTTAATTTATTGTTATTTGTTCATTTTAGCCAACAGAGAATTTACAAACAAGTTAAAAAAACGGCCCTTACACTAATACATCGATTTAAATAAATTATTGTCTTAAACAAATATATACAAAAGTTGTAATAATAATAATAACAACGGTTGTAATAATAAACATGCAACAGACAATTTCTTGACGTTATACATTTTCTGTTTCTCTTGAAAGAAGTCTGAAAATAAATTTCCATCTTTTTTAGTTGCTGCTTTCATCAAATACACCCTCGGAATATAATAACACAAAGTCCTGAAGTGTTCCACTCGAGGACTCTTTTCCTTTAACAGTAGAATGAATTTCAGTTTCTGACTTTACCCCAAAAGCAGAACATGAGTTTAGATTTGAAGCTAACAATCGTCGAAAATTAGTAGGACTTATCCGGACAGTAAATCTACTCCGGAGAGCTCTTAACAAAGAACAATGCCAACACAACTTGAGGATAGTCTTACCAACTATAATAAATGAAGTACAAAATTGTTTTTGTTTCTGAATAGTAAGGACAATAATAGGCAATATCAAATAATTTTTTAAGTAAATTTAGAAAATTGATAAATTGCTTTTTCTTCTGCTATCACGAGTAACGCGTCGAATTCTTGTCGATGTTTGCTTGACCACCTGCTTGTTATGGTAAACAAAATGAATAAGACCACGCATTTATATTTTATTGGGGGACTTTTAATACGGACTGTATATACATATACAGTGAAGTCCGCTTATAGTGACATTCAAGGGAAAGGATAATTAAGTCATACCTACTAAACGAACGGCATTATAAGCGGAATGAAAGTACTCTACATGAAAACCAAACCACTGGGCACAAGTACGTCATAATAAGTGGTTTGTCACTATATGCAGAGTCATACTAAGCGAACTCCACTGTATAGAGTTGGTAGCGACATTTTCGGATTTCTGCAATAAATGAAACAGTGCTTGAGCACGAGCCCTAGAAAGTTTTAATTGTGTCCGGGATTTACACGCGATCAGACAATTGCGCTCCCGAGGAAAATTATAATAATGACTTAAATATGCTAAAGCGGTTGTTCGGCTCCGGCGTGAAATTGTTTTCAAATTAACGAAATGCGGACTCCGAAATGTTATTTAGCTTGGGCCGGTCGTTGTCTCGCTGCGTCTTTTGCTTTTGCTTTTGCTTCAATTAATATGCAGGATGGTACCATAAATATAAATTAACGGGGGTTAAATACGAAGACAGGAATGTTTTGAAGGGGGAAAAAATAAAAGGGTTTGTGCTTAAAAATTTCAAGTTTGTTTTGTTTTTTAATTACTTCGTAATATGAAAAGAATTTAGAAGACAAATTTTAAGATAATTAAAGGTTTATGCTTCGCAATATGTTATTGCTGTTGTCACCTCTTCTTGTGCGCTTCTTCTCTTCATTGGTTTATATCATGTACTCATTGAATATTAAACAATAGATTCAGCGCTCTGTCTGAACCAAATGAGGAAACCACACAAGAAACACAAACCCAAAATAAATCAAAACCTCCACCAATTTATGTCCATGGGGTAACAAATTATGAACAAATGGTTAAGAAATTGGGCGAAATAGTATAATACCAAATGCCTAGCAGACAATACCATCAAAATAAATTGTAATATTTCTGATACTTACAGAAAATTAATAATATTCCTAAAAGAAAACAATATTATCCATCACACTTATCAACTAAAGGAAGAGCGAGCCTATAGAATAGTGATAAAACATTTATATCATTCTACGGAAACACAAGAAATCCAAAAGGAACTGACAAAAGAAGGCCACAAAGTCCGAAATATAATTAACGGGAGGTATAGAATGACGAAAGAACTTTTAAATCTTTTCTTTGCTGACCTAGAGCCCTCAGAAAACAACAAAGATATTTATAAAAGAGGATATCTTCAAAATAAAGTAGCTACCATAGAACCACCACGAAAAATGAATGGAATTATCCAGTGTACTAGATGTCAGCAGTATGGACATTCAAGAACACATTGCAATAGGCCACATGTTTGCGTGAAATGTGGCGGAGCACACAACACTACCACTTGTAAAAAAACTAGAGACACCCCGGCCAGGTGCTCGTTATGTAATGGTGCACACCCAGCCAACTATAAAGGCTGCGAATTCTACCACAGTCTCCTTAACCCTCACAATGCAAATGATAGGCAGCAACCAAACAACACAAAAGAAGCTTGACGACACCAATACGGCCACTCCATCAACATTACCAGCAAAACTTCAGTTATGCAGATGCAACAAAAAATAACACAAACCAAACAATTGAAGACAACCACATTTTATGCAAATTCTTGTAAGAATTCAAGTCCATGTTTAACCAACTAATCCAACAAAACAGCATGGTCTTAAACATGCTAACGACCCTTATTAGTAAAATTCACTACATTTATCAGGATTGCTGAGTGGAATGCCAATGGCCTTCTGCAACGTAAAAACAAAGTAGAAGTATTTCTTTGCCATAATTCAATAAGATATCATGTTGATAAGTGAAACTCACTTTACAAACAGATCTTACTTCAATATACCCCAATACACTACGTATTATACAATGTATTTTTTTAAAAATGCCAAAAAGGTTGGCCGTGAAAATTAAAACTCATGTCGTAGCTTGGCATCTAAAACATGCCAAATCTGAAAATTTCAAGTAAATGAATGGAGTTAAGACATGAATTTTCTTTTCCACAGCCACCCCTTATGGCATTTTTAAAAAGCACATAGTACAAATCATTCAGATAATACCGCCCATGCTGGTACTGCTATAATAAAAAAAAAATACGATTCGTCATACAGAACTACCCAAATATGAAGCAAATCACTTGCAAGCTACAGTATTACAAGTCAAGATGATGCCATATGACTTAACAATTGCTGCAGTATACTGCCATCCTAGGCATAATATTAAGAAAGAACACTTCAACGACTTCTTCCAGACATTAGGACCAAAATTCATCACAAGAGGTGACTACAACAGTAAACACACTCTCTGGGATTCATGCCTTATTACAACGAAAGGCAGAGAACTATCAAACTCTATCCAAGAGAAAAATTATTCCTTCCTGTCAACGAGTATTCCAACTTACTGGCCAACTGACCAGAACAAAATTCCTGACCTCCTGGACTTTTTCATCACAAGCGGCATCTCCTCATCATACATGAAAGTAGAAGCCAGTAATGACCTCTCCTCTGATCACTCGCCAATAATAGCAATGATCAGCAGCCTTATCATCCACAAAAAAAGACCGTTCAGACTACATAACAATCTAATAATATTCCAATCGAGATAAAAAAACTCATAGCAATCGAAAGACGGACAAGAGCGAAATGGCATCGAACACGCGCCCCACAAGACAAAACAGAATTAAATAGAGCAACAAATCAGTTAAAGGCAAAAATCAAAGAAGAGCGCGACAGACCATTCCATGACTACATCACCAATTTAAACAAATTTGATAACTCAATTTGGAAGCCAATTAAACACCGAAGAAAACCCAATTAGCAAGTTCTTCCCATACGTGACGAAACGACACCCATTCCACATTGGGCCAGAAGTAACGAAGAGAAGTCAAGATGTTTGCTGAACACCTTGCTACGGTATTTACACCATTCACCAATCAACGATCTAGTAGATAATGAAATCGAAGAACAGCTGTCAAACATCCCTCTAATAATACCCGAAATTAAAGCATTCATCCCAAAAGAAGTAAAAAAAGAAATTAACTATCTAAACCTTAGGAAAGCTTCAGGTGTAGATGGAGCCACACCAAAATGATGAAGGAATTACCGGAAAAAGATGTAATGTTAATGACTTACATATTTAATGCAATCCTTAGAGAATAATATTGGCCGAAACAGTTAAAAATTGCTGAAATTATCTTAATACTCAAACCAGGTAAAGATCCAAATAAAGTAGAATCATACCGCCCAATAAGCTTACTTTCTGTCATCGCCAAGCTCCTCGAAAAACTTCTAGTTCAAAGAACAAAAACCGACCCCAACACCGAAGAATGGATACCCCTTCACTAGTTCGGTTTTCGTGAAAATCATTCAACAGTGCAAAAAACTCAGAGAGTATATCACGTCATAAACGATGCATTCGAACGCAAAAACTACTGTACCTCAGTATTCTTGGACGTTAGCCAAGCCTTTGATAAGGTTTGGCATAGAGGATTACTGTTCAGAATCAAGCAGTACCTCCCCATCACTTATTTTAATTTGATGAAGTCTTATCTCAGTGACAGAGAATTCCGAGTTAGGATCAACGAAGCGGTAACAAATAACTTTCCAATAAAATCTGGTGTGCCTCAAGGTAGCGTCATCGGACCCACCAATCTCTACCAATTGACACAAATACCACCACTGGAAGTTTCGCAGACGACACCGTCATCCTTGTATCTCACCAAAATCCAGAAATGGCCACGAGTACACTGCAAAACCACCTACACAAAATACAACCATGGCTTCATAAATGGAACTAAATCAGTTGAAGTGAATTTTACGCTTAGAAGAGAACAGTGTCCACAAGTAAAGTTAAATAAAGTAAACTTACTTCAGTCTTCGAGCACAAAATATCTTGGCATTCATTTGGATGATCGACTAACTTGGAAAGATCACATAGTCAAAAAACGCAAGCAAATTGTCCTGAAAATAAAGGATTTATATTGGTTGTTTGGAAGAAAATCCAAGCTCTCCCTGGAAAACAAAATCTTTCTCTACAAGTCCATAATTAAACCTATTTGGGTCTATGGAATCGAGCTTTGGGGATGTACAAGTAAATCAAATATATTGATAGTCCAGCGAACAATAGCAAACGCACCTTGGTATGTAAGCAATCACACAATACATACAAACTTGAATATGCCATTTGTCAAAGATGTTATCAAAGAAAAGAGTCTCCAGCATCACAATAAGCTAGAATACCACCCAAATACCACTCTTCATCCATTGGTAGAACCTCAACTCAATAGAAGACTCAGAAGACACTGGCCAGCCGACCTAAAAGAGGACTAAAGGGAACCTCTCATTGGAGAAGTGCCTCATTACGACAACAAAGAGCATCATACCTCTTAAAGCAGCACATTGCCTCATGGAATTGTAAATTCTGATTGTCAATAAAAATTATATCACAAAATCTTTTAAACGGACGCTAAATAGCGCACAAACACTTAACGTTTCGCCGTCGTTCGACAGCTTCGTCAGAAACGACGGCGAAACGTTAAGTGTTTGTGCGCCCTTTAGTGTCCCTTTAAAAGATTTTGTGATACATTTTTCATCGGACAAGAACCAGCTTTAATTGTCAATAAAAATGTTTATAATAAAAAAAAATTGTGAGTGAATAGTGACTGTTACTTTATGATGCTGACATTTAAAAGTCAGATTATGTTCAATTTGCGACATACGTTTTTTAAGGCAAAGTATTTCCATAGGTAATACATAACACGTGGTACTATCTTATTATTATTTTTGGTAGTTTTTATTATTACTTATCATTAGTCTGTTATTCTCTCTTTCAGGCCATAAATTAGTAACTTACGTGCAACTGAATTGTAAACACATTCTCAGTATACTTATTTCTAAAATGTAGCGAACGCAATAAAACCGCGTGTCGCACAGAAAAACAAAAGAACCTCTTGGAGTGAATTGTTCCTCGAAGCAAACTTCGAACTAAAACTTCATGCTCGCCGTTTCCATTTAGGCGAACAAAAAAACAGCCGAGGTAAAAGGTTTTAGATGTCAATTACGGCGGAAGTAAAAACTATTTCGACAGTCAAAACAGTTAATGGTCCTCGAAAGAGCTCGAGCTCTCGCTCACAAAGCGGTTCCGCTTCGAGAGGTAAGTTTTCATTAGGCGAACTTATGTTTTAGTTGAGTGAGGAATTCGCGAGATAAATTAGGCCTTCCGCGTTTCTGAATAATACAAAAGAAAGTGGTCGCAAGAAACGCTGCGGTTAAGTAAGTAATCTGCATGGAGTGCGATAAAACACTTGGAGGAAGCCCCGTTTGCGAACAGGTGAAAGATAAATGCGTCTGCCGACACAATGGTTGCTGCAGTGAAGGAGAATTTCAGAAGCTTTTTGATAAGCGAGATCTAATTCATCACTGCTATTTTTATCTACTCGGAGATAGTTTTTAAATTGTTGTGACACGACGAAAAGCTCACTGGAAAATGCAGGACGCTCTTGTGTACGTAACAAATTCAGTGACGCTGCAGCAGCCGTGAGGAAAAACTGAGAATGAAAATGTCATTTCCCATTAAGAAATAAAATTGGACACAAAGATTTATTACCAAGTAAAATAATAAATAAATGGTTGATCAACTGATGCAATTTTTCAATTTTATTAATGAATTGATTATTGCAAAAAAAATAACATCGATTTACAAGTATGTATGAGTATGAATCATATCATAGGGCACGACAAAGTGGAAACAGATAAATTCGAATGATATAATATAAAAAATGAAGTTCTCATTATTTTTACACGGTGCAATCTTGGAAGCCTCCTGAAAAATGTAAAGCTTCCTCGACGTCGAAGAAGGGGGGAAAACATGTTTGTATAAAATAATGATATCGGCACGTCTTCAATTATTTAGTCTAGACTGTACGTGCGTGCATTATTAACGCCGGAGACGAGCGCAGTTTTCGTGAGTTCCCCGGCATTAGCATAAAATATATTAAATTTTATCGCGTAATAAAAGGAGGCGTTTTATAACTCAAAAACTATCCCGCGACCGCAATTAACCTGGCGGACGTAAAAAACTTTCGCTCGTAAAAAGGAATCGCGGAATCGTACTCCGCACCACGTAAATATTTATAGCTTCTTAGCGGGGAAGTTCGCGCGGATTCTCTTACCCCCATAAAAGGAAGTAACCAACTTATCGAGCGTGCGACGGAAATAATGAGTTGGGTCTCCAGAAAATTATGTAATTTCCTATGTAAATTTTATCGACACTAAAATTGTATGTACTTGAATACTTACAAAAGGTCTGTTCCATTTGACAGAATTTTAAGTTGTGAACCGTTCAAATTATGCGCAGTATAAAAGTTACATCCAATTCAGTGCACTGCTCATGCTCAGTACGATTTTGAACAGTGCAAAACATAACGAATGGAACGGGCCTAAATTTAACCTCTCAAATGTACGTGCTCGTAAAGTGACAATTAAAATATCCGTATCTATTAAATTAAAATGTCAATTTACCAGATAAAAGCGAAATACTATAAAAATAGTGGGACTTAACTATAATAAATTCTAATTATAGAGGAGTATTAGAAGAATAGTAGTAGAACATATTTTCTATCACTCGTTAACTTTAACCCTTGGTTAATTCCTTTAGAAACAATTGTCTTTATGATTGTAGCTACGGTAGTAAACCACGGGTTAACCAGTGATAGAAAATAGTGGCCCTTAAGGCCGATCCAGACGCAACGACTTGTCGCATCAGACTAAACGTATCAAGCAAAATGGACCGTGTGAACCGCAAAACGTTAGACAAGACGTACGTTTTGCGGTCCGCACGTTCCATTTTGCCTGGTACGTTTTGTCTGATGCGACAAGTTGTTGGATAAGTCGTTGTGTCTGGACTGCCCTTAAGGCTGAGTTGCACCAACGTGGTCCTAAATTAGAATTCCAGAATGACTTTAATCGATTTCAATGCAACTAGACATTAGTTTAATTTTTTAAAGTATTTTTTGTAATCTTTGATTATTGTCGCTGTCCATGTCGGTGTTTTTCTTGAACAAGTTGCTATAATATTATCTTCTACATGCGGATAATTTCTAATAGTTACTACTTCTTAGTTTTTCTCTTATCAATTTGATGAAGACATATCAAATGGTGACAATTAAGAACCATTTTGAAAACGACGGTAAAGAAAGAAAAAGTAACAGATCTTGAGCCAGCTGGCTTTGTTCTTGCAAACGAAAGAGCAGAAGCTTCGATTGGAAGTAAAGTCCTCTACGAACATTTTTTAAAGACAACAAGTAACACCATCAGATAAATTTCTGCAAATGGATGGCAGATTAGATCCTGACGTCGCCTTAGTTTCGCTTCAATATTCCTTCGTTTCATACTCTAAATCCCCAAAGAGGAAATTGCACAGTAGAATTTACATGCTTCAAAGCTTATAATAACTTTAAGAATGACACTCAAATTCAATTATGTATTAACTTTCAATTTAAATTGTGAATCACGTTCTTCAATAAAATACTACTAGATTCATCGTCATATCCACCATTTTTCTTTCTTTGTTTTTCAGTGATAATTGTGTGCTGTTTTCCGCAATTTTTATTTATTACGCTTTTTCCATAATTTGTCATTTTTCCTTCGTTCTTCTTTTATCTTCTTTCTTGCTGTTAATGCATTTCTCTCTGTTCATAATAATTGTGATTTTCTTCACCTTCTTCATAGAACTATTTTTGTTACTTTTTTAAAATTATAATGGTTCGATTCTATTTTAGTTCTTTTATATTATTGTAACGTTCTTCTTTTTCAAGGAGTAGGCTTGCAGTGTCTTCTGCCTTTACTTTATCTAGCTTCCTCTTTGATACCTTGACACCTTGATTAATATTTCATTGTTCTTATTAGCGCAAATTTCTTTATTGTACTTACCCTTCATATTGCGGTGCCAGACCTAAAAAAATACACACACAAAACAAAAACAAACAAATATACACAATATACTTACCTAAAAACGAGACAACCAGCACAACGAGTTATCTTCCAACACAAAACCATGCTCTAAAAATCATTGTGCTAAGGAAAATCATGGAGGCGTTGGATAATAATATCCAAAAGCCAAAGGACAGTCGGGACGAATTCGTTCGATACCTGACCCAACACATGAAAAGACAAATCCACGCATTGCACGTTTCTGGCCTATATCGAATGCAGCCACGAGCAGGAAGAAGAGGAGGCTTGTGTGCCTCGAAGATGGCAGGGGAGTGAGAGTGAAGGCAGCCGTAGCCTAGGATGTAGGTGTAAATTATCAATACCTAAAAATAGTGACAAGTAAAAAAGTGAGGTTATGGTGCACCGAACGTATTTTTGTAAATTGATTTAGAGTAAGTTAATTTCGAATAAACTACTCGTTGTAAATGAATTATTTAGATTATTTAGGCTGTAAATACATAGAAATTAGTGTTAGAATTATAATAGGAAAATTTAAAATATTAATGCCCGGTTGCACCAACTTTTTAAGCAGACCTTAAATTTAAGTTATGTTTAGAATGTGACATTTACGTATGGTCAGTATAATGACAAATACATTCTGACTGACATTTAAACTTCAACTTAAGTATCAATTAGAATGTGACTAACATTTTGTTAAATCTATAAATAATGTCATAGTATAAACACCACTTAAATTTAAGTTCTGCTTACAAAGTTGGTGCAACCGGGCATAAATGAAACTGTGGGTTACAGTAGTAAGAAGTCGACAAAATAACCAAGTGAGGGTGCTTTTTTTGCTACTCTATGAACTTGCAGGCCATTATTCAGTAAATAACCTACGCGCGTAATTCGATTTTATCAGTAAACCATTGAACTAGTGATCCAGTAAGTTATGCGAAAGAATAAATGATTAACATTATTTTAAAATAGGCGGTTTTGCGAAAAACCGACCTAATTAAATTCTTCTCAAACTGATTTTGCGAAAAATTAGTTTGTAAAATTAATTGTTATGTTATACGTTTTCGGCGGCATTGTTTTATTTATATAAGAATACACACACACTTAAGTACGACACAAGATACTTTGAATGCAAAGGCTCGCGAGTGCCCGAACATTCAAAATTATCGCATTTTAACACTCCACAACGAAGAAATTGTCTACAAGATCTACGACTGAATTCACCAAGAGAAGAACCCCGAACTACAATAAGTTGGGAAATAAAAGGAAGAGTTATAAACAAATTTTGTAAACAAAGAAACAAATAAATAAAGAAGAAAAATTATCAACAGAACGGGAAAAACAAAGGAATATTAAAAACCCTGAGATCACAGCAATAGGCACCTGAAAAGAAGAAGAAAAGGTTTAAGAGCAAGTATATTAACAGAGTAAAAACTACCTGTACCGAGACCAGTAGAGCTGTTTCACAAACTACACACAATCGGTGCCGTGGAATTTTAGTTGACAGGGTACCAACCGGAGGGGCCAGAACGGGGCCCGAAGGAAGTGAAATAAGTGCTCAGTGAAGTATTTTGTACGATTTAAATTCAAAGTTCATTTAAAGTTAGAGATATTCAATTGTTTTTCAGTATAAATACTGGTGCCAAGTGCGTCCACGACGTTCCTTCTTTGACCTTAAACACGAAAATTTTTAGTTCAACTTAAGCGCGATAACGCTAATAATGCCGCTCAATTTATGTTGAAGTTACCTACAATGTTGTACATTCTTATACGAATTCTTACGCCTGTAGCGACAAAGTTTATACGTGATTTTGCGTTTTGGTTTTTCTAACAATTGTCAGCAAATATAAATAAAATTTATAACTTACTGCAGACTTTAGCTTATCCGCTAGCGCCAGCGATCGCTACGCCACTCTGTGTGATACATTTGAACTACTCAAAGTAGAGATTTGAAAGTCAAAAGACTTGACAGGACTTGACATATGAACTTGTAATGTTACGTCACGTCACTGTCCCTAACTTCACTATCCTGTTCCATACTTTAAACGAGCATAATAACAGCGATGATAGCGAATTACTACACAGTACATTATTATGTATATTAGATTTTATATTTAATATCTATCGACTTGAAAATATAATTTTTATTTATGTACAGTAGCGGACAATAAAATCCGGGCACGTCATTTGCACAATGTAAACCTCACTTTAATATTTTTGACGTTTAATGCATGTCACTAGTAATTCTGACGTTTAAGTTAAACTTTTATTCATTTATTTTGACAGAAATATAATCTCAATAAAAGCCTGATTTACCAAATTTGTCAAAATACGCACGACATGTCAAATTCTTGCTCGGATTTTATTGTCCGCTACTGTACTTACGTAGTAAAGATGATCTTCTGGAAAATTAGTTTTACTTTTCACCGTCACCTCTTCTAGGAACTTTTGATACAGAATTTCATGTTTTTCAATGAAAAATATAATTTTACGGCATTGTTCTTAGCGTCACCTATCAGCAGATAAAATAATTTTTCGTTACATTTTAATGAAATTTAAAATATAAAAATATAAACGACGCTCTTTAGAGAAGAAATTATTTACACTCTAGATGTCGTTCTTTTAGACTTTATGTTTGTATGCAAAAAGAATGAAGCCATATGTCTCTTTAAAAAACTAACCACTCATAATAAAAATATTATCTTAACTGCCTGTTGCACTAGTAACTTGTCGACTGCAATTAGCAGCGTGCACACGAACATGCAAGTCCATTTTGCAAGAACGTGCCCCGAATTCTGTGCAATTACCGACGCCAACCGTAAAAATATTTAACAACTACATTTTCGGAGGATTCACGTATCGCGTGTATTTTCTACCGTCCAGAAGTTCCAAAAATTCCGTTACGTGACAATTCAATTAAACTTTATATTAAGAAGGCCGTAAAATACAAGCGCCAAGAATAATTAGTAATTACTCATGTGAGTAATACAACAACCCTCTAGTCTAGGTGGTTCGAACACGAGATGAAACGATACACTTTATGGGTAGGTTGCGGCACGTCTGGAATCCGAGATTGAATGTTGGATTTTATGTCCTATTAAAACTGCCGCAATGACGTTTACGTCGGAGTATTTTATTACTAATATTGCTGTTAAAATGTTTGCCCTAGAGGGACTCGCACAATGTTAACATGGAAATCCAGTAGACGATGTATAACAGAAAAGATTTAACTTGTAGTTAAACCATCCGTACAGTTTTGGGGACTTCTGGAATCAGTTTTGGCGGAATATTCTATTTCTGTTTGAGTGCTTCAAGTTGACGAATCTGAAATTTAGGGGTAAACTCAGAAACACCACTCACACTCAAACTTCACCTTTGTCGTTATTTGAAATTGAAATTTGCTCTTATATTTACTCGTATAATCAACTTTATGGTCAATATAGGTACTTTGATCATCAGTGATTTACGTTAGAAAGTTAAAAAATCATTAAAATGAATATTAAAGCTTTTCTGAATTTCTAAAATTGTGACTCCACTCAAGTGAGGTTTCTGAATTTTGGGCCTTAGTCTCCGTATGATATAAATCAGGGACGGGCACGAGCTCGCCGAAAGCTCTACCTCCACCCCTAATTATTTGCGACGATCTCGATGTTTCAGACAAACAAGCGCCGGGATATAACTGACTCAGTCGTATCAACGAAATCAAAAACAGAGAGCGCTGAGCGAGTTAGTTCATGTTGGTTTATTAGCGTTTAACAGTGTCGTACAAGTTCGAGACCATTTTAAATTGAAAAACAAACCTTTTTTAAATAATATTTATAATAATTTTCGGTTTAATTCAATATGAACAGCATCAAAACGAATACACCGCGCCGCCGCCGTCTACAATTTTATATTTCGTGGGACCAAGCTAGCTGCAATCGACACTCGTTTGACCTATTGCTTAGCGTAGTGGGAGATACTTCCCCTTTCCATGCCCATGCCTGATATAAATGATTAAATTAAATAACAATTTTGTATGTCTGTATGTGGATATGAAGAGAGAGAGAGAGAGAGAAGTAACTTTCAATAAGATACTGCTGACAAAAGACATCCTGCATTTCCAAACTTTCCTGCTGTGTTTCGAGTTCTAGACGTTTACCAGGCATAATACTCACGAAAAAATACCTACCCTACGTCTTCAAAATTGGCTTCCTAGCATAATGAAAAGTGGCTGCGATACATTTTCAAGAACAATTCAGCAAACGGCGGCGGAGTCGATACACTCCCGAGAACTTCTTTTCAATATTCCATTGTCGTAGAGTGCGCCCTTACGCCGATGAAATATTAATATTCCTCGCCATACCTTTACATAACGTGTTTTTGCATTAAGATCAACAAAACACGCCGAAATGAAAATATACGGTATCCATAAAAGCTCGTACGTGTCCTTTCAGTGGCGCCCGATATTTTCGAGTTTATGCCCGATAATATAACCACGGAGCTTTTATCGGCTGTACGTACACCGCTTTATTTTCATTTGACCTGACCAAGGCTCGCAGATGATGACACTGAAACGTCGCTAACTAACGTAATGCATATTAATGATTTTTTTCCCGAGTTTACAATCTATTTTAGGAATCATAGTCCTCGAAACTTTTTGAATGTACAATATTGGCCAATAGTTTTGGTATTCTTTAAACTTTTACATATAAGTAGAACAATATAACCAGAGATTCAAAAAAACTCATCAAAGTGTATTGTGAAAAAATTACGTTTGTCTGAATATAAAGTTTGAATGTTGGAACCACAGTAAACCTTCAAATGCGTTACATATTGAATAAATCCACAAACCATCAATTTTTTCACTGTTTCCGAAATATATTTCTAACAAACAGCTTTCTTGGTGATCACTGAAACCCATAACATTGAAATGTATGAAAATAATCAAAACTTAAATCTAACAGAACTGACAGATGTAATTTTTAAGGAAGAAACGTCATCGACATTTGGTATCTCAAACATACCCGTTAGTGCCCGTTATATCTATCTTTATTTATCATACCACACCTTGATGAAACTTTTTTTGAATTACAGGTTATTTAGTTTCTTCTTTATAATACACTCGTGGACAAAAAATTCCAGACACACAACTTAATTTGTGTGATCATGAGGGGAAATATTTGTTGTCGTTTATTTTTACAATAAGGAATAAAAAAAGGAACTAAACATTTATTTTGATAAGAAAAACTTGAAAAACAGAAAAGTGTACAAAATAACTAAGATTCATTTGGCTTATTGGCTAGCTTTCAGAACTGTGTCAACAAAAATAATGGTTGACTAATAATGTGTGCTACCTCCACGAGCTGTAATGACTGCTGCCATACGGCGTGGTAAACTTTGAAAACAGTTAGAGACCTCTTCTTGTGTAATGTTTTCCCATTCTTCAAGAAGAGCTACTCTGAGTTCTTGAATGGTTACCGGTGTGGGCTATCGGTGCCGAACTCGTCGCCCCAATGAATCCCAGAGGTTTTCTATGGGGTTCAAGTCCGGGCTTCGAGCTGGCCATTGTAATCGATGAATATTGACTTCATTCAAATAGCGCGTAACTACCTGTGCGATGTATGGTCGCGCGTTATCGTGCATTAACGTAAAATTTTCACCCACGAATGGAGCAAATGGTACGACGTGATCAGCTAAACATTCGTTGATATACCTATCAGCCGTCATCGCACCATTATCAATGAGAACAAGCTCAGTTTTCGCGTTTATTGAAATACTAGCCCACACCATTATACTGCCACCACCAAGTGGTGTTCTTGGAATTATGCAACAATCTGAAAACCGTTCACCTGATCTTCTCTACACACGTTCTCGTCCATCTGGTGAACGTAGACGAAAACGAGACTCATCCCTGAACAATACGGAGCTCCATTGTCCAATGTCTATGTTCAGGTGCAAAACGTAGTCGCTCAACACGATGGGCCGGAAGCAAAAGGGGACAAGCAGCAGGTCTTCTTGATGTCAATCCGTATTCCTGCAATCTTCGGCGAACAGTTCGAGCTGAAACTGCAGTACCATGTACATCTTCCACTTGACGAGATTAAACCGTTGATGGTAAACCACCAAAAAGCGGTCTTGTCGTCGGTTTGTGATGCGTGGTTTTCCCGATCCTGGTCTTCTCGTGTACTCCGCTGTTTGGCGATATCGCTGGATTACGTCTTGGATGGTACTTCGAGGAACATCCAACACATTGGCGATGTATCTTATACTGCGTCCATCTTCATTTAAAGTTACTGCTCGCTCCAGCTACATTTTCAGGTCGCATTTTTTCCAAACAATAATGTCACTCCAGACAGTTAAAATAAGCATTCAACAAAAGTAGTTCAACTTAAGGCGTTTTCGGAAATTCGGTTAGAGCAGTCAGGTTCTTGGAAAAGCATTCGTTTATTAAACCTGGTTACTTGTTCTGCATTCGAAAATTAGTACAGGTACGTGACCCAAGTGACTCTGGTTATTGAGTAGAGTTACATAGGTTCTGTCATGAGGTTATGTTCATCTGTTACCTTTTTTTTGAAGTTTGCGTAATTTGAAATGTATGACATGTAATAATATACCGGGTGTCCGGTAAAGAATGGGCCATACTTCAAGCGTGGTTTCTTTGGGTCAAAACAAATCGATATAGACCAATTTATCTTAGTACAATTTTGCTTCATTAAAAAGTTATGGCCTTTCAAAGATAACTTTTTTATTTCAATATTTTAGCAAAACTCGTTTATTTTTGGAGATATTTAATTGTAATTTGGTATTTAAAGGTTTCTTGTACTGCTGAATCTGAATATCTTCCTATTGTTAACGTAACATATAGGGGGCGCTCTCGAGATCCTGATATTCTTTTGTTTATTGCTGTACTTTTTTTTAACGTGAATGTTTTTAAAATTATATTCATTTTCTTGAAAGAACTTTTAATTTACTTTAAAAAAGGTATACTTGTTACATGTCGCTAAAGTATACCAGTTTTGAGAAAAATGGCTTTGAATATGATAATGCTGAATATTACTGTTTTAGGTCTACATGGAATCAGGCAAATAGACCCGTATTTCAGTTACAGTTTAACTTTAATCTTCACTTTATTTCCATGGGAACAACTGTTTTTATAATTGTTACTATGGGAGTAATCTAGAGTTGAAAGTTAAACTATGAGTGAAATACGCGGCAATAGCAAACATAATAAGAATTTTTTACGTAATGTATCGTTGATTTAAATGTGGAATTGTAAATTTTTTTCAATTTTAAGTAAATTACGAAGTAGTGCAACTTAGGTAATTGTGTTTTCATCCTGCAGTAGCGTTACTGGTGTAGAAAGTATTCAACATTTTCACATTCAAAGCCATTTTTCTCAAAACTGGTATACTTTAGCGAAATGTGACAAGTATACCTTTTTTAAAGTAAATTAAATGTCGTTTCAAAAAAACGAAACATATTTTTAAAATATTCACGTAAAAAAGAGTACGACAATAAACAAGAGGATGTCAGGGTCTCTAGAGCGCCCTCTATACGTTAGGTTAAAAATAAGCAGATATTCAGATTCAGCAGTACAAGAAACCTCTAAATACCAAATTACAATTAAATGTTTCCAAAAATGAGCGAGTTTTGCTAAAATATTGATATAAAAAAATTATCTTTGAAAGGCCATAACTTTTTAATGAAGCAAAATTGTACTAAGATAAATTGATCTAAATCGATTTATTTTGATCCAAAGAAGCCACCCTTGAAGTATGGCCCATTCTTTACCGGACACCCAGTATAATTTGATTTGTTTTAATTAAAGTGTTTAATTATTTGTAAATGATTTTGCACAAAATGATGGATTTGCCAAATTTGGACAGATGTGGTTATTGTGATACTGACCTGACAACCACATTCGCGTTCGAAAATTCACCAACCTGACTACTAACCCGCTAGGGTTAATCTTTCCAATCAGAGTTATTTTCCGAAAACGCCTTTATGAAAACTGAATAAACAGCACACTAAGATTTTTTGAGTCAAGATAATTTTGAACAGTTTTGGTTTGTCTTAGGTTTTGCAGATAAATTAAGTGTATACTACCCCTTTTTCTATATCTCAATCTTACTTTGTAGATGTTTCACATGTTGTAAAAAAAACAAATACAACAATCAATTTTTTCCTATGATAACAGAAATTAAATTGGGTGTCCGGAATTTTTTGTCCACAAGTGTAGTTTATTACATTCCTCAAAAATAAATCTTAAGGTTCCACGTCATGATTCTTCTTATTTTTTTGCTGGCGTTTCGTCTTTTCTTGCAAAAAAACTTCCTCACGGCTGCTGCTGCTGATGTTATTCTTGATCTCTGCTGCTTCTTGGCAGAAGGGCAGAAGAAGTGATGCGGAAATCAGGAAACCAGAAGAAGATGGACAACAGCCATGGAAGCCTTCAAGTTCCCCTATTTGTTACAGTTTAATTGCGTAAATTGTATCCTGGATGGATTTTGTAAAATATAACCTGGAAATCTTCCATTATATTGCTTCATGCATCAATTTTTATGTGGCCAGATGTGGCGTTGATTTTTTGTTACGATTTTGAGCAGCAATTACCATCAAAGGGCGAATGTCACCGTCTACCCTGACCATGGCCAGCTCCATTAACATTCACTGACGTGTATGTATGGCCGTTTCAATTCGCTTAAAATTCGGTTCCGAGAAAGCATGCCGTGGAGTACTCCCCTCAGTGCTCCCTATTAAAGATACTACAAAACTATTGACAGTAACGTAATGACAACTGCAATTACTTAAAAACTCACAAGAGGCGCTGAGAGGAGTACTCGTCGAAATTTTTAAAAGTCGAATTGAAACCCCTGACGCGTATCTTATCCCGCTTGTGTCACGGTCACGGATTATTTTGTTTTAGTTCGATGTGAAGTGTACTATCGTTATAAAGTGATACCGCTAGATATACGAAAATTCCTGTTCATGATAGACCAAGAAATAGTTCTCAGGTAATTTTGTGATTCTTTGTTTGTGGCTAGCGCAATTTATGTTTCGCCTTTTCTCGCTCTTAGGTCTTTTTTTATATTGGAACTTTTATCTGGATTTCTTTCTTATTTGCAATCTTGTACGTTCCATTATTGGAACTTCCTGAGATGCACCCGCCGAAGAAGTGAGTTTTTGCTGCGCATACCTCCATATTGGATCGATACTGATCGATAATCATCTGGAATCTACCCCTTTCTTCACTGAGCTTGGCCGGCACAGAAGTATTTCCCTGGCACTTTACTGTTATCGACTCTATTGACCATTTGCACCAAGCACTTAAGTTCAACTTAACTTTAATGATGAATTTCACCAACGCGGATTGACACTAGCACTCGGATTAAGTGTTTATAATGTGACATTTGAGGTTAGACAACGTAGTGGTAAGTCATATTCTAAGTGTTAACACTACATTTAATCCGCAATCCGCGTTGGTGAAATCGGGCATAAGTGTCACTTAGAATATGACTTACACAATGCTGAGTATCGAAGCTGTCAAACTATAGCGAACGTTAAGCGGTAGTGCGCATATTCAGTGTCCGTTTTAATGAATTTGTGGTAAAAATGTTACATTATAAACACCACTTACATTTAAGCTCAGCTTAAGTGTTTGGTAAAAATGGCCATGACAGGTGGCCATTTTAAGCATATTAAGCAGTAGCAGGTTGCCACCGAGTAGCAGCAGTAACAGCCATAAAGGAGAACATCAGCAGTAACAGGGACAAAGGCGTACATCAGCAGCAACAGCAACAAAGTAGAACATCAGCAGCAACAGTGACAAAGGAGAGTATTAGCAGCAACAGCGACAAAGGAGAACATCTGCAGCAACAGCGACAAAGGAGAACATCAGCAGCAACAGCGATAAAGGAAAACATGGACAGTAGTAGCCCTTAGGAAGTCTTCTTCTCGAAAAAATGAAATGTCGGCAGAAGAACAAGAATTGTGACAGAATACTCCGGAAGTTAGAAGAACACGGAAGCCTTCAAGTTGACTTTATTTCTTTTATATCTTCTTTACAAACATTTTACGTGCAATAAGCAATCTATTTTCTTTCCTGCTTCTCACCCTTTTGCCAAATTCTGTTCAAATCATATAAGATCCAAGTCGCAATTCCTTTGGTTTGAATTTTAGGTAGCCAGGAATCAAGGTTACTAAAGAGAGAAGGTTGCCTGGTAACTCGTGGAGTGACGCGTCATCCAGTAGGCCATCTATTTGTGTAAACGCATTAAAGGGCCTACTGAGTGACGTTGAGAGTTACCAGGCAACCTTGTCTCTTTAGTAACCTTGGCCAGGAATCACTCTCAGCACCCTTTTTGTATGGATGAATTTGACCTTTGGCCGCCGTTACTTATTTTTTCGGGGTTATCAAAATTACTTTTTGTGATTTCTTCTTTTATAAAAATTTAGTTGGAAATTAAGATAGTCATATGCTTTTCTAAAAGTGTGTACTCCAAATTAAAAAAAGAAAATTAGAAATTAAGCAAAAGATAAAATTCAAAACAAAGTTAAAAGTATCAACTCAAAATCGTATGTACTCGTATTCACATTACCATGTAATAATAAATCAAAAGGTTTAGGACATATTCCAAAGGTAAAATTCAGAAGAAAAAATGGCATTAGGTATAACAATTAAAGCAGATGTTAGTTTCTGGAAACTAAGTGGAACTTATTTTTGCTAAACACGTGATACTGAGAAGAGAAAGAAACGGGAACTTGGAACTCTTGACACAATTACACTATGACATTATTCGAATGTCAATGTGATGTGTAATACTCGTGCTGACTGTATTGTCACAGTATAAGTAATTACTCAGTAGTGTCACTTAAACGTCAGTGTCAAAAAAAGCGGCCATACTCTTTGATGCCCTTATGGAAATGTAATGTAATTTGCAAATCAGAAGGTATCAAACAAAATGGCAAATGTGACAGTTATACTCGAGTGTGACAGTTATACTCTACTGTGTAGATTCTTATATTGTATTGTCGGCAGAGATGCCAGGAGGTTGTAAAAATTTTCACCAGATCTCCCTCCAATCTAAGCTGCGTTCAAAACCAGTAGATTTAATAAAGTACCGACATGAAGCGACAAAGGCACCACGCACGATTTTTTTATCCATTAGAGGGCGCACATGTTTTGCTTTAAAAATTTTGTGAACGACGTTAGAGATAAGTGTTTACTTATTATATTTTCATTAGAAAATCTTTGAAAACCAAAATGGTAATGAATTTATCCATAAAAATAATGCATCATTAAACCAACACCGACAGCATCTCTTGCCAGTCTTTTGATCGTTGTGGTGCCCTTGCATTGTGACTCATTCGTTGTACTTTATCAATCTATTGGCTTTGAGCTGCGTTGACTCTGGCGCATTGCGTGAACCGTCAATTGCCGCTATTCCAATTTCAGTCGCACGGACGCGGACGTCTGATGAAAATTTTTACAATCTCCTGGCAACTCTGATTATCGGCTTCTGCGATCTTTTATTCAGTTTTGTTACCGAGAAGCTCCCTTTAATTACGACGGAAAACGTATCGCACACATGTTCCAAAACGGATGCTAGTGTTTTCCGATCGCCGTTGGTTTTTGCTTTACAGTCTTTCTCTATTGCTTTCCCTCTTTTGTCAAATGTGTTTGCTAATTTGTCAAATGACTTTCCAGCCCGTTCTGTATCGCAAGTACAGTAGGCCTCCAGATTGGAAAGTCATTTGACATATTCGGAAATATAATTGACAAAAGGAGAAAAGCAAAAGAAAAAGACTGTACCTCTTATATTCAATTAACTTTTATTTAAAATATTTCCTCCGTAAACGCTTGCTTCGTGAGTATTTCGCAATGTCAACTTATTTAAATGGTTCACACTGTACGTACATAAATGAAAACTGAATAAAAATAATTACCTGAAGTACATGGCATGGCATCCTTAGGTAAAGGAAAAAATAATAATTTGGTTTATGTTGTCGTGTACTTGACGGAAATTCTCTCTACGAGTATGCACTACCTACACGTAGCATACGGCCATAATCGAGTTAAATTGAACCTGCGTTTGATGTAAATTGTTTTAAATGGCTTTTCATTATTGCAGCGCCAGCCGAACGTTAAATTAGTTAATTAGATTTCGCGCTAAGTTTGTCGAAACTGTTCGATAGTTCCGCGGCATCGCAAATATGTTTCATTTGATGCGAAAATAATGCCGGTCATTTGAAAGCAAAAAATAAAATCTTGAATAAAACATATTTGGGGGGTAACTACTCGATTAGAATTATTTATTTTCTATCACAAACTCTTTTAAACGGACACTAATGCCCGGTTACACCAACTTTTTAAGCAGAGCTTAAATTTAAGTTATGTTTAGAATGTGACATTCACATACGGTCAGTATAATGACAAATTACATTCTGATTGACATTTAAACTTCAACTTAATTATCAATTAGAATGTGACTAACATTTTGTTAAATCTATAAATAATGTCATAGTCTAAACACCACTTATATTTAAGCGCTGCTTAAAAAGTTGGTGCAAGCTGTCGAACGACTGCGAAACGTTAACTGTTTGTGCGCCATTTAATGTCCGTTTAAAAGAGTTTGTGATACAATTTTCATCGGACAAGACCCAGCTTTAATTATTTATTTTCTGTTCGAATTAATTAAATCATCCACATACCCTGAGTATCCGCATTTGATTTAATGTGGGGGTGTCTGATTCATTCGAAATTCGTGTTCGCTTTGAATTCAAACTAAAAAGCGCTGCGCTTTTGAAAATTTAAAAACGGCCGTTCCATATGCTCGAGTTTCATCAGTCATCTACTTACTGCGAGATTGCAAGTTATGTTAGTATTAGTTGCTAAACTATTTACAAAGTGAAACTAAATTTAGGTCGTGGCTTGCGGCTTGATTAAACTGCAAGATTGCCCGAGCAAGTTTGTCATCATTAATCATTTAAACTCGGTTATCCCGTTATTTCGCTGCCATATATTGGCAGCAGTCGAACTGAATTTTGATCAAAGACGTTTGCGTTGACTAGCCCTTTCTGGACGTTTTAATCAAATTACTTTATCAACATTCTCGCCTGAAACTTCTAAAAAAAAAAGGTCAAGATCAAGTTCTGAAGTTGCTGGGTTGGGTAAATCCCCGATATAGTACAACATCTAACGTAAACAAGCGATTCTCCATTGCGAATGATAATTTTCCATTAGAGGTGACGTGATCTCGTATACGTGGTCTGGTACCTGAAAAATTCAGTGTTTTATTAGCACTGGAAATTGAAGGTCGTCGATCGAAACTGAAATTGCAGCGACGCCCGAAATATATTGCCGCAGATAGTGTACGTGCTCGGCAATCTTTATTGCTGAGGCCCGCCGGATTCCATTAAATCTTAATTAATTCATCTCTGTAATAAGATACACGTACCGAATAAATCACACACCATCACTTTGGGTATCTTGTTATTAATTCCAAAATTGCTTACATCAAGCGCGGACCAATTTTTAGAAACTTAATTGCATCAAATGAGAATTAGAAAAAAAATTACTAATTAGGAGTTATATTTTATTTGCTTTGTGGGGACTCACACGTTGCTTAGCGACCAGCAGAAATATGTCACGATGACAGACGACAAACACGTCATGATGACAGTTACGGGCGAAACGTTGACATCTACGTAATACGATCACGATGACGACTATCAAAATAAACAAAATGAAGCAACTGCATTCGTTTTTGATTGACCAACAAGTAGGATCGCAAATTTCATTTTGGTCGATAAGACAAACACCAAACCAAACACAAAAAGATTACTCTTTGACAAATAGGATGCAGCTTTACTCGTCCCTGATTCGAGCAAGCGAATGGATCAATGATGTACTATTGCTATTGTCACGGCTGCCTCCACCATGTCACGCTAAGGTCCTTCACCACGTCGCGCTAAGTCTCCACTATGTCGCGACGGTGCGTCCTTAGCCTTTGGGTTGATTGGGGTGCGTAGGTTTATCAGAGGATGGAGCTTTAAAGACAATGATTTACAAAATTGATACCTCTTTATTTACGTAAATGATTAATTTGGTTGAGGGTGGTTTGTCCGTGAAACTTGGGGTGCGGTCCTGGGGCGTTCGCGGCGACTGGGGTTGTGGATTCGACTAAGACGGAGCAGCGGCGCCAGTGCAGAACTACGGTGATGTCTTCTCTCGGCAGCTGGCGGGGGAGATGGTCCTCGTACTCCTTTAGGACGAACGGCAATGTTGTCGGCGGCAATGACAGATGATGGGGGCTGCAGTAATGTTGATGCTGGGGTGGCGACGACGATGAAGCGGGCGACGGCGTCGGCGTTGTTGAGCGTTGGCGGCGGCAATGTTGGCGTCCCCTCGTTGGTTGGCACTAGTGCCCCCTGAGTCGGTCCGGTGGAAAACGACTGACTTCCTAATTTTGGCCCGCACTTTAAATACACGTTTTTTGCTTAGTCGCGCGTTGCATTTTTTCATCACCTGCTTTGTGTCCGTTTGCGTCATTTGTATACGCGCGTATAAGCACGTGGCCCCGTTTGAAATGAATTTCGCTGATGTGTTATTATGAAATATGAACATTTATATATCAGTTACCTCCTTATTGTGTTTACATTTCAACACGGTCGTAAGCTGCCCTCAATTACACAGTCCGCGTTCAAATAATTTTTATGATTTTTATCCGCGGAACATAGAAAAAAAACCCTTGTGGTTTTTAGAAAATTCCCCCTCGTGACACTATCATAAAAAAGTATGACAAGATTTTTTAAGCTGTGTAAAACTGCTACCGACCATAAATTTAAAACAAATTGTAGTGTCAGTCATGCCTAAAGTAAATATTATTTTAAAAGCTAGTATAATATTGTTTGCATAGAAGAGGGTGTCACAGTTAGACAAATTGCTCAGAATTTCGGCATTAACAAAAATACACTTACCATACACTTACTGACTTGACAGTAAAATCAGATTTAATATAATAAAATAATGGAAACGCATGGCTACTGGATTTGAAAGTTGTCCTAGTTTTTTATGATATCGATAGTACAGTTAAAGAATCCCTCCACAAAATAAGGGTACAAAAAGGAGAACGCGTAACAGTGCAAGTCAGTAGTCGCTTGTTACAGTTTAATTTCATCGCAGCGAGCTTGCAACGACCAGAACAAGGTCGTCTGACAACACTGTAACTTTCACCGCAAAACGATTGCTTACAAATTCTGTCTTGGTATTGGTTCTTTAATTTGAATATTTTTACGTCATAATTTTCCATTGGTCACGCCATTTTGTCCCGTTAGAATTTCCGGAAGTGTTCAAGCTTCAGACCATGTTTGATTCCGACACTTTTGTGCTAGCAGTGTGGTGAGATACACGTTTCGTATCGCTCTCGTGAAGTGTTGCTAAATTAGTGCAAAATTCAATGTAAATACAGTTTTATTGGAAGACTCAAGTATCTCATACTGCCTTGTGAAACGCAAATCGCGTTTTAGTCCAACGACCTCGTTAATTCACAGGTATGTTCTAATATTTCCTTTAATGGCGTCGCAGTAATTAATGGCCGTTCTTCTTGTCCCATTAGGATCGTTTATTTCTTTTGGGGCTTTAACAACCCTTTCTGGTATGACGTAATCGTTTTGCCACCTATTTACCGTTTTTCCTCTTGTTTGGGGAAATCTACCGAAGAAATTCGCATTAGCCCTTTGTATCACCAAACGTGAGTCCACGAGGCGTCGTTTGCAGTTGCAGTGAACAAGTACGTCATCTGTACGAAACGAGGGGGACCAGGCAACATACGAACGTCAAGTGACAGAGTGACGTATAATACATTTATTTTATTTATTTACCGTTCTCAGACTTTGTGTATCGCGGCCCATTACGGTGCCAATACTTTAATTACATTCATATTTAAATAACCGTATAATCGACATTGCCATGATTAAGTGCAATCAGATCTGATTAACCGCGTACCGTGTGAATCAATTAATTTAGGTACTTTTAACTGAGTGCATTTAAAGTTAATCGAGTTGAGACAACAGGAATTATTTCTTTTGTTGTGCACAAATATATTTGTTATGCACTGTGTGTGTTTTGTTTATGACCCTACGCTGAACGTATCTAGTGACAAATCTCCTGAAGATTTTTACCTAGAGCGAACACTACGAGACCTTGGGAGCGGTTTCGAAGTGAATCCTTCAACTGGGATTAATTCCCTGGCGCCCTGGTTTATTTTATTTAGTACCCCTCACTTCTTCACTGACCTAGCTTGGGAAAAGTTGTGGGAAAGCAACGCTTACTTGTCACCAGGTATTTCAAATTATTCAGGAGTATTAGAGGTTACAATTTTTGAGGTAACACGCTAGTGCTGAATAGTTTGACGGTACTCACCCGCTGGTGCTGTTATAGTCCGAAAAATCGCGCATATTACTCGCTGGTGCTGTTACTGTTTGGCAAAGTATACATCTCATCCGCTGGTGCTGTTATGTTATAGTCCGGTATACACTGTGAGGGACGGGTGGTTAAAAATGATAAAAGAAAGGGGATGGTTAAGCTTTACTTTCAAATTTATCAATTTTGCCAAGGCTTCGTCGAGACACTTTGCTCTTCTAGATGTCATGACGAGAGCGAGAGGAAAATCCTAACTCTAATGTCTTAATTCACAAAATCATTACACCACAATAATCAACAATTTCCATTTCTTCTCCTCACACTTTTGCCAAAATTTTAATTAAACCATAAAGTACTCAATTAGCAATTTCTTTGTTTGTACGTATCTGTTTTTAGTTTTATTTAGCCAGATATTGCTCTCAATGTCCTCTTTATATGGAATAAGATTTCAGCCCTGGCCCGCCACTACATATAATTTTCGGGATTGACGAAAATACACTTCTTCTTCTCTTTTTGTATGTTCTTTCTTTTAAATGAAAATAACAGACAATATAAATATATAAATGTATGATATGTTCAAAAATAAATAAATCCAGTTAAGGAATTTCGCATAAAGCGGAATGCTAAACAGTAAACAATAACTCGAAGTCATGTAACAATAAATTAAGAAAATTTCAAGAAAGTACAAAAATGAATACTTATAATAATTCAGTTAAATTATTAAAGAGCATAATCTAGACAAATGTAAAATTTAAACGTATTTGAACGATATCGTACGACACAATACAAAACAAATTCAAAATAATTTTTATAACGAGAAGAATCAGCATTTTGTAAAACAATTAAAGCAGTTGTTAGCTTCTAATAACATAACTAATTGGCGTATAAATTAATGTTTTCTTACTTAAACTATGGTAACTGGATGCAGATAGACTGACAGATTTTCGGAGTTCGATCACACTATGACACTTGTTGAATACTATTTTCGGCTTCGGACTCTGGGTGATGTTCTCGACCACACTACTTGTAGTTATGTGGTACTGTTACGGTTGAAAAATTCATTTAAGTTATTCATAATATTTCTCCGAACACCCTATATTCACTAACGCCAGTCTTGGCCTACGTGCCGGTCGTCATATTTCACAATGTTGTGCAATATTGCGTCAGATAAGATTATGCGTAGTTATTTAGGCATACAGTATATCTCCATTTCACTCGGTTTCCTAGTTAAATCTGTTTTCATTCCTAACTACTCCTGTCTGAAGTTGTGGTAGGGAAAGAACGCGACGTTCGCTCGCAGTCAGTCTGTTTTCAAAGCTCCCAGCGTACGGCTCGTTTATTCGTGAACATTTTTGTGCTCCCTTTCACGAGTGTATGTGAAGGAAGACGGAACCGGAATTACTCCGAGATCTGTTGTAATCGTACGTGGAGAGAATCTTAAGCTCGTCAGACAGCTTTTCCAAGCCTGTCCTGTCGTTGAAACTAAGGAACAGGTATGTCTTGTGGCCATGTTGCGACGTGACGAAACGTAACGCGTACTTTTCTTCCATTAGGCTTTAAATTCAAGTCATGGAATATCGTCGTCCCCTTGGGTGCAAGTAAAGGCCGAATTTGGCTTCTCGCAACGTTTTGAGCCCCGCAACCCGGCTTACCCCCGTCTATGAAAGTAGGCTCGACCGGCAAGGCGACGCTACTCTTGGCGGCATTACCGCAACATCGGCTAACCACCGTGAGAGGACGATCCGACACTGTTGGCAGCTGTTCGACATTAGGTGCTTTCTTTGGCTGAAAAGTTTGAATCGTGATTTGAATAATTTTTCATTACCCGCTTTGGATCTGAATGCATTTCAATCCAAAGTGGTCGTAAAATTGGAAGATTGAAAGGGGAAATGGGATTACCGATCGGGATTGAAATTTTACGAAGATCCATTTGCAAGAGAGCATCCATCTTTGAATCTAAACGCGTTATGTTGCGTTTGGATCAAACGAAAGAAAGCAGCTATTGACGCTGAATATTGGGATTTGATTGCCAAGGTCGGAATTTCTCTAATTATTATTATTGATTCAATTGTGTTGACTCACATTACCGCGGTGTAGCTTTTATTCACAGTTCTTTTGATTATTAAGTTAAATTCGTTAATCGCCCTACGCAATATTTGTGACCTGGGACAGATCTGTTTGGTCAGATTGATTTATTTAACTTCAACCTCGTGTTCATTTTGTTGGGACCCCCTTGCAGGGCCGAACTTGTAAATGTGTAATATTTCTTTTTCAATATCTAATTTCTGAGCAATTTAAATAAAAACATGTGTGCTCAGTTGGTGCTTTTTATTTTATTCACTTTTGCTGGGGTTACGTCGAACCTTCCTTCTCCAAGAGCTTTGCCGAGCGCTGCTGGAGAAACGTCAGTCACTCGCACTAATTTGCTGGCCTACAGGTAGGTACCAGTACCTCTGCATGAAACAGAGTCGTCTTTTGTATGGTTTATACCGGAAATTCCGATTACGAAAAACTTTGCATGTGGGCCACATGTCCTATGAGTCATCACGATTTTTAGATCGTCCGCTCATAATGCCGGTTTTTTTGATGAGCCACCTCGGAGACTGTTTGGCGATGCAATATGCAGCTGATATTCTCCGAATGCAGTTTTATTACAAAGGTCAGTCGTGACTCATGATGTCAAATCCCTTTGTCTACATAATTTTTAGTTGGGCGAATTTTCCGCGGCCACGTAGGCGACGCTGTATCGAATTTAACTTATGTAACGAGCTTAATGATTTACGAAATGCTGGTTTTTACAACACTAACTATAACCTACTTCGTCGGCATCAGGTCATTTCATTGATGGGTAGAAGAGGCCATACAAGACGCGTACTTTCACAAGGACCCCACGCTCACAACTTAATTCGCTGGATATAAAAGATCCAACGAGAAAAACAAGCATCCGTATACTTTTCATTTTGTAAGATGTATAGAAATTCGTTTATTATTAACGTCTGTTACTGTCTGTTGGCAAGACATTCTTCAATTAAACTTATATGAAGTAGTCCTCAAAGTTTTTTTGACAAAGTAGTTTTTTAGTATAAATACCGACGCAAAGAGCGACCGCGACGGTCTCACTTGGACCTTAAACGTGAAAACTTTTATTTCGATTATAAACTCAAAAATTCTTAGAACAAATAAAAAATTCTTAAAATAAATAAAAAATGAATGAAATATTATTGGGGATGCAGTCAGTAAAGGTTTAATAAAACTTCTTTAATTTATGTCGATCTTTCGAGAATGGTTATTCCCTTCATCAGGACGCTGTAATTATGTTTTTTTTTAATACCAAAAGGGTCACAAAGTTTAGAGAAATACTTACAAATATGAAGTTACAAGTAAGGCACGTGCGTTTCAGGCAAATGGAAGAACAATTCCAAACAATTTTTGTTACATGTGATAAACGGGACATAACACGATTGGTTATTGTAGAACACATTAAAATAAACATTGATTTACATTGATGACATAGATTTAACTTAAAAATAAATAAAACCACAGCAAGTGGTGAGACGTAAAATTCTGTTATATGAAATCCGGCGAATACCATATGCCCTGTGAATTAGAAAAGAAAACTATACGTGACATTTATTGGCTCCCAATTAAGGCGTATACAAATAACACAGCCATTTTTAGAGCCTAAGTAGGCAGTAAAAGAAAACTAAATAACATAGCAATATGTAATAGAATACGTAGTATGTTGCGTGCGTCCAAAATTAATGAACAATTCCCTTCCAATGAAGTGCCATATCTTAAATTTATGTGGTCTGTCGTATTTATTCTTCTCTTACATCATGTTAACTGTTACTAAACAGTTTGTCATGCTCTTTATCACATCCAAATGACGTAAAATGATAAACTTAAATTGACTACCGCGTGCTTAAAAGCGATTATCTTGGCGTGCTCCGAGTTCCAGGTTTTTTGATTACAAGTTATTTTACAGGGCGAAGATAACGTTTCCGTAATTTACGAAATTGGAACAGATCGCCTATGAAATCGTCTTCAAGTCGTGCCGGAAATGAAACAAATGAATGGCTTTTACGAAATTAACGCGGCGCTTATCTCTGCTTAAATACAGTCCGGAGCGCAAAACGTCCTCCTCCACTTGAAACGGTTTCGTTTCAAAGCGAAATTAATTGCGCTCATTAATTACGGTGTCGGCGAAAGAGCAATTTTCGGTTATTATTGTTCCACGATATATTGTCTCCGTTAATTTCAGAGCAGAAAAACTCTTGAATTCGAAGGTTTACAGTTTTAGTAATTAAACTACTTAATGAGTAAATCTGAATTGACGGTAGAAAGTTCTACGTAAAGTTCTTTTTTTTTATTACCGATGGCGATGTGTATCTTGAGCTACATTTTATGGAAAACTGCGCGGGCTTATGGTAATGCAGGCCTTATCTAAGAAAACTTCGGCGTTAATATTTCAGGGCGTTTTGTTATTTCGCGGAATTAATGTTCCAGTTTTTAGTGCTCTTCGGTTCACATTATTAAATTTGAATTTTAAATGCTGCGACATAAATAACATTCTGCACGGAGTAAACTGGCCGGCATTAAATGCAATTTAGCTTCCGTTTTTATTGTAGCGGAAAACAAATTTCAAGTTATCTACTTGCTCTTCCGCTAACAGCATTTAATTTAGATATTAAGACTGTAAATTTTCAGTTTTAAAACAACGCTCTTTAATGACAATTACATTACCATTATCAAATGAATTGTTTGTGTTCCCAGAGGAAAAATCTCTTCGGAATCTGCAACAGTTTTTAGAAGTTTAATAAAAAAAATCCGACACGACCAAAAAAGTTTTAAAACTCTCGACTCGAAAGCTCTAGAAACTTTGCTGAATTCATTCGATCATCTATTAACGTTCGAACACAAATATTTTCATGAATCATGGCTTACATAGCATTGATTTTCTTTTCTTACTTACGTCGGTCTAGGGAAGTGCAGAAATTCACGTCAGATTTCATCAAACGTTTCGCAAAAAATCGATCAACCTAAACCGCCCACAAATTCAATAAAAAAAGACTCGAGGTTACGCCTATGAATAATTCATTATCGAGCCCTCTTATAAAAAAACATTTCCTCTAAAGCCACTTAAAGAGGTCTAAAAGCAAAAAGGGATCAAAGTATAACGGATTAGCTCCGGCTCCGGTGAGATAGACCAGGTCCGAGATGGTTGTCGCGCGCTCCCGCCCGGATCCGGAACTACCGGATTTATCAGGGCGATAGCGGCAACCGGTTAAATCGAAAGTTTGCAGAAAGCAATTATTTGATGATTAAACGGACGAGAGCGCGAAAAGCTAATTTGAATTGGAGCTGTTTCGTTTCAAAACTGGAAACCACCAACTATTGATTAGCAACAGGATCTGTGCATGCAACGAAATAGCAACCTATTGCGGAATTGCTATTTATTATTGTGATGAACGCCAAAAAATTCCATTTCAATGGAAGTTTTGATGTCAGTCCGGAAAGTTTGAAACTGGTGTTGTAGAACGTCCGACTAAACTGCAGCTGCAACGAAATATAAACTAATTAATTGAAAAGTTTGTTAATTCTGAATTTGGGTCATCGCTTTTTTGCAACAAAACTCCATTTCCTGAGTTAGAAAATGCTCATAAAACTTTTAAATTGTTACAGGGGTTAATGGTTAATTTAGCTGCTCACGTATTTTTCTGTTTGCAGAGTAGGTAACATATTTGTGTAAGCACGAAATGATGGCACAGGAACAAAAACTGACACTAAAGTATTTATTTACAATAAGACTGAGTTTGTATAATAATAATAATAAATGTGTTAAGTACTTAAGACATAGAATCAGTATAATGGGATTAATGAAAACCTATTTTTATTGTTATCATTTGTTCGAGAGGATGGTTTTCTTTAAATTAATTTTAAATTAAACGTAAACTAGAATTTCCAAGGACCCTCCTCTAGATTTCCTCATTGTAATTTGATTATACATTATGATTTTATCGAGACAATTTCAATAAAATTCAGTCGAACGAGTAACATCGCTAGCGTATAAACCCACCGACCCAATATTTCTCGGACGAAAGTCGGCGAGGATAATACCCGAATGTTTTAATATAAATTTTACGAGCTCGCGAGAAAGTAGGTAATATAATATTACGGGATTAAAGTGTCTATCGGGCAAGTTTTACGGTTAATTTCGGATATAAAATAACAATGCAGGCGGGCTCATTTCACTCGGTGTCGCAGGCAGGAATTGCGACCGGAATTTCCGGCATTCCTGGGCGTACGCGGTCACTTTCCATCCCTTCAGTTTCTACCCCGTTCGTCGAATTAGGTTCGGAGAAACTAAATGAGGTATACGGCGGAATATACTAAAAAGTGCGCCCTGAATTTTTTATGCGTCCGGGAATTTATTCATGAGGCATTTGTTACGTTCAGCGCTGGTTTGCTATTGGCTAAAAAAAATTGGACGTAACAAATGCACGTTTGATTGCCTTTGTTTTTTACGTGAACGTAATCGAATATTTCTTCTTTGTTTTCTTTCATAAATCCACTTTTGTATTTCACTTCATTATAATCTTTTTTTTTTCTGGAATCTGTTAGGAATTTAATTTTAAAATAATAATAGTCTCTATATGCATATTAATTTCTAAACAATTTGGAAGAATTTTACAGATTTTAATATTAAGCAAGAAATTATTTTATAAAATTTTTATTTTTAATTTACTACGAACTAGAAAAAAAAATCATGATTATAAACTCACAATTGGAATAATAAAAATTTAAGCAATTATTTGCAACAAATTTTAGTTCAATTTTTGCATACATCTACGTGACATTTAATTCCATTTATTTTTCTACAGAATAAATTTATGAATGTTATAAAAAGAAACTCCGTTTATTTCATACGTTTTAAGTTGTAATTTGTGTCAAGAGGTGCGCCAGTTTAAAGAGCGTTCAGGAAAAAGTACTGAAAACGTTAAACTTTATGGCAAAAGTTCAAGTGAAGCCAAAACTCTTTCAGAAAATTTGAAATTGAATTTCGATCATTTTTCTATGCTTTATAAAATGCTCCAGAAAAGTTGTCGATATACTCATTCATTAGTTTTTATCTTAAAGTATTTTAAGGTGTTTTCAGTTTTGGAATTCGTTTTCTTAAGCTGGGTTTCTCAGTTCTAGTTTAACTTTAAACTCCTGTTTATTCCCATGGTAGCAATTATAAAGACAATTGTTCCTATGGAAATAAACAGGAGTTTAAAGTTAAACTAGGACTGAGAAACCCAGCCTGAGTCAAATAATTGTCAATACCTAATAGCCTTTTAATTATTATATGTGTAGTGTACGTTGATTTGTGCCTTGGTAAATGTCTTATGTATGACGAGTCTAAAAAAATTAAATACTTTTTAAGGCGTTCAAAAAAGGCAAATTAAATATAATTGCATACAAAAGAAATCATCTGCCTAAATGATCAAGTCAATTTATATTTGAAACCAATTCACAAAATGGAAATTTACCTGAGACGAAACCTCAAGTTTTTTGAATAAACGTAATAAGTTATTAATAACTAGTGAGCGGATTTAATAGGCTCGCCGATTGGTAATAACACATCAACTTCTCGGATATTGAATTCCAGCACAGCCGTTCGGAGAAAAGTCTGTATTATTCAGTAACAAATTCTTGGCAAATAATAAGCGGTAACGATGCAAACATCAAAGACTAGACAAATTGCCTTAAAGACCAAACGATAATAATATTGTTCCATCGAAGCCAGCGCAGCGGTAGAATTGGCTTAGTAGATTAAACAAAGCTATACTTTCAAGATTATCAATTTCACAAAGAATCGTCGAGATACTTCCTTTACTACTACTCGTAGTTATCACGACGAAAATGAGAAAAAGATCCAAATATCGAAGCCCAAAAATCTCTGACTTCATACACAAACTTTACACGATAAACAAACTATTCCTTTCCCTCTCGCTCACTCTTTTTATACCAATTTTTTGTTCAACCATAAAAGACCCAAGCCGCAGTTCTTTTGTTTTTGTGAGTTTCTGGATTGAGTTTTAGGTAGCCAGGAATCACTCTCAGTCCCTTTTTGTATGGAATGAAATTTTGGCCCTTGGCCATACCGACACGTATAAATAATTTCGGGATTGACGAAATTTTCACCTATTCTCTCTTACCCTTTTATGCCTTATGAATTTAAGTGTTCAATAAAATACGGAATTTTATTGAATACTAAAATTCATAAATTTCAGTTGAATTAGCATAAAATTAAATATATAAATAGTATCAATTATTGAATTATTATATTATTATTGAATACTAAAATTCATAAATTTCAGTCGAATTAGCATAAAATTAAATATATAAATAGTATCAAAAAGAAAATCTATAAATTCAAAAAATTGTTACAGGTAAAGTAAGAAGAAACGGTATTCTGTACCACATTTAAGGGTTTTGTTAATTTCTGCGTTCTAAACAAATAATTGATTTTTGAGTTTACCGGACGTCGAGTCCATTTACTCTTAATCCAAAATTTTGGAGCACTTCTATTTTAAGTTGAAAATAGAATTAGGTACTTCCTGATTTGATATATTTATTAGTTAGCTACCGGTTTCGGTTTTACATAAAACCTTCATCACGCTGCTATTGTCATGTTGTGCAGCAGCCCGTTGAAGGTTTTATGAAAAACCAAAACTGCTAGCTAACATATCAAGTTAGAAAGAACTGCTACTTTCAACTTAATTACCTAATTACGGGACCAAAAATGGAACAACTTCAATTTTAGTTTGAAACGTTTCGTTTACGGCTTTAATTTGAATTTTTTAAAACAAAACTAAAAACACTCGCGGAAAGAATTTTATTTTTCCTACCCAATATAAATGAAACTAAGGAGAAAATTAATCGATTTTCCGCAAAACTGAACTTGTAGAAAAATTCGCGATGACAACAATCATTAGACTCGAAATTACTTTATAGGAACTTAGAGGAACAGATTTTACTCTTGTAAGTGCGCGATGCTTCTGCGTGAGAAACAACCACCGTCAAAGGGCACACGGATGCCATTTTCGCTGTCGTTTTGGTTCGCCCACACAAGTCGAATCAGAAGTCGCACTCCACTTGCTGAAGAAGCAGAATTTTCCGGACTTGCCGACGCAAGAAGTTTCAGAATGGCGCCCGTTGTGATAGAAACAGAAATTTTCCATGAATTTACTCTAAAAACAAGGTTTCTATTATCTTATGTCGCGGTTGGAGTAACTGACATACTACTACTCGCTAACTACCTGAAGGCTGCAAGCCCATAGGGGAATGGGTAAATTAAATTCGTCCCAAATGCCAGCCAACTCAATGGGGCAGGTGAGGTCATACGAAACCCAGAAACAAAGGGGGCAATGATTAAAAAAAAATCAAGAGTTAATTCTCACTTGTTTTTATTTATAAAAAAGAGGAATCCTCAAATCTTTCGTAAAAGGCCGCAAGAATTACAGTCGCAGCTCTATAACTCGAACCTCCATAACTCGAAACTTTCTGTACAAGTCGAAATTTACTGATAGCCCTGCACATTGTGTATAACAGAAATCTCGTTCTTTAACTCGAAATTTCTATAACTCAAAGTAATTTTTCAATCCCTTGCGATTCGAGTTATGGAGCTTCGACTGTAGTTAAATATTCAACAAACAACGTAAAACTCTGACGTTCAAAACACGTGCGGGGCCAGCTTTTCGTTTACTTAACAAGTTTGTTTGTTTGCTTTGCGCAACAATGCTGCAATTTTTGTCTTTCGGCTATTAGCCATTCCAGACAGTCACGAAGTACATTTAGTTGGGTCTAAGTCATTAGACAACACAAACAACCATGGCCAAACCAAACTCACTCTGACCGAGCGGCACGACTTCTAAGTCGGCTAGGCTAACCGCTGAGCCACTCGGCGACCCACATAACAAGTAAACAAAACAATATAAATCTACCCCCACGCATCAAATGATTGGTTGCGCCAAGATAAAAATTAAATTATCGTAAATATTTGTAAGTTCTTAGAGATCTTTAGTCCCGACGAAGACGTCCGGGTACCAGGGTCTATGAGCAGCGTCAGTATGTCATTTCCCGTATCAGCGTGGTATCTCTCTTTTTTTTTTGGCCGTCGGAAATCAAACAACAGGTTGGCGAAAGCAAGTCCGATTGACCGGGTTGGGCCTTACCGGTGCGACAAGAATTTTCTACAACGTCACCAAAATATCTCAGCGATGACTAGTCCCAAGTAAAAGCCTAAATAATGAAAACCAACGTTAGAATCTGAACTGCGCATAGAATTCGCTTGCAATAAATACCTGACTTATATGCAGAAATCAGGCTTCGAAAAGCAATAGAAGACGTTTGCCTTTCACGTAGAGTGCTTTTTCTCATGTTTCGGAATAAATCTCCTTCGTTTCCCTCTCGAGTACTCAACACTAGTGCCTGTATTCATAGACATGTCTTAAGTTCAACTTGAACCTCAAGTCTCACTTAATGTAAAAATCCTATTTCGTAGTTGATCAAGTACAACTTAAGTTGTACTTTATGCTAAATCAGATCCATCTATGTCTTAAGTCATATTTAATAAGTTATTTTCAATTGTCGTACTATGTATTTTGTTCTAAATCAACGGTAATGAGTTTTCTTTTGCACTGTATGCAGTTATGATTAATTCTGATTTATGTAACCATTATTAATTTTAAAAATGTTAACGATACCAATATAATGAACAATTTACGTAGCGACATCTTGCGATCGCTTTTTGACTAAACCGATTTGCACAAAATTTTCTAAGATACCAATATAGTCTTGATATTAATAGACGCCATCGCACCAGTGGCTTTTTGTGTGTAGATTTACCGGCGAAGCTTCCCGAAATAGCGCGTTTCAACTCGAATCGGTATTATCTTAACGAGGCTGGTCTCAGTCTGGAAAATAACCGAGAATAACCGACAAGTTGTTTACGAAACAGAACCCAACACTTTGAACTTAAGTGAAACTTGACGTAGGCACATAACGTAAGACGGGACTATGAATACTAGCGTAAAGGGAAGAGTACAAAATGGCTAAAGCCAAAGATAAAGAAAATGCACTCCAGTACGCGTGGTAGAGTACCAACGTAGTCCTGCGAGCAGCGAGAAATCTAGGCAGGAAGGGAAGTTGTTAGGGTTGAAAAATTTATTTAAGTTATTGATAGAATATTTGGCAATCGCCCTGTATTTAAGCGGGAAGTAAGAGTTCAGGGTGCCTACGTGTCGGCCGTCACATTTCTCAATGTTGCACAATATTGCATCAGAAAAACCATACGCTGTTGTGTGTCCTACAATATCTCTCCATTTCGCTCTCTCGCCCGGTTAAAAACTGATATCATTCGTAACCACCCCTGTCTGAACTAATGGTTAGGGAGAACACGGCGTTCGCTCGCATTCAGTTTGCCTCCAGAGCTCTTAGCGTACGGCTCGTTTATTTGTGACTTTTATCTTTGTGCTCCCTTTCACGTGATTCTGTGAAGGAAGACGAAACCGGAATTACTCCGACATTTGTGCAAACGTACGTTAACAGAATTTCGAGCCCGTTAAACAGCTTTTCGAAAGCCTGTCTTTGAAACAGTTTAGTTTTACCCATCTGACAAATCTGAACAACCCTTGAGGGTGAAATAAAAGGCCGGAATTGGCGTTTTGAAACGATTTAAGCCCTGCAACACGGCTTCCCCCCCGCCTGTGAAAGTGGACTCGACCTGCAAAACGACGCTACTTGGCGACGTAACCGCTTCACCGACTTACCACCGTGGGAGGGCGCTCCAACACTGTTGACAGCTGTCTGTCATTACGCCGGATTCTGGTTACAAGGTCGGAGTTACTCGAATTATTTTTAATTACTCTATTGTGTCAACTCACTTTTCCGCGGCGTCGTTAGTTATTTTATTCAGGGCCAATTTTGACTCACTTTAACGCGGCGTTGTTATTAATTTTATCTGGTTATTTACTTTAAGGCGTAGTGTAAACGAGGGGCAGATCCACGGTGAATTGAATACTAACGGTGGCAGCATTTCGGCACGCGAGATAGTCATCGTTACGTCATCGCATACCTGCTCCTCCTTTTACACAATTATTAATCAATATTAACTGTCACGGTTGACAGTTATATTAGAGGGAGAAGGGGGTATGCGATGACGTAACAGCTCTCTATCTCACTTGAATGCTGCCACCGTTAGTATTCAATTCACCGTGGGGCAGATCTGCTTATCGGTTTGTTTCTAATTTGATTGTTCGCCTAATAACAAAGTTGATTTAATTTACTTTCGTGTTCGTTTCACTGGACCCCGTCTGGGTCATATTTAACTTTGTAATTTGTACGCCTATTTATTTTTACCAAATTTTGAGCGTTTTAAATAAAAACAAGTGTGCTCAGCTGGTGATTTTTATTTTATTCACTTTGCCCACCTTTTGCTTTGGGGTTTCGTCGAACCCTCCCTTCTCCAAGAGCTTAGCCGAGCGGTGCTGGAGAAACGTCAGTCACTCGCACAATTTGCTGGCCTTCAGGTAGGTAGCAAAGTCACACGCCCCAAACTGGCCAATCACCGACTTTTCTGGAAAACCAATAATTTTGACCGAGAAGATCTCCAGCAAGGAGAAACGGCGACACAAGGGCGCCTGGTCTGTTCGGCGGCCATCTTGGAGACATTTCGCGTTCTAACGGAAATTCTGCATTTAACGGAATTTTACACACTTTTGAATATTTTTTACAATATTCATTCAACTAATCAAATTTCATCATTGATCTTTTCCATGTTATCCACATTTAGCATTGGAAATTAAAATAAATGAGGCTTTAACTATAATTTTAATAAATTATCATTACAGACTGTTTCTAATCTGCAATCTAGAAATTAATTCCGGTTGGCATTCGTAATTACAAACAAATGAAACACGAGAGGACATAAAATTTCGACTGCATACGAGCACTTAAAAGTCGGTTAACAATCGCAAACACTCGTTAGCAAAACGAATTCGCGCCGAATTATACATGATAATGGCCGGGATTCATTAAATTTTCATAATTGCACCGTGTTACATGTACGTACTCGGCATTCGGCATTCGGCATACGTAACCGCACACAATTACCGACCCTACGCGATCTAATATCCTGCAGGACTTCCGGTTTAACTAACCGCTGCCCGCTATCCGTATCAATCCGGATTTAGGCGGGCATCAACTACAAGAACACTTCGGTGACGTACGAGCCTGGTCCGGATTTGCATTAACCGCATCGATTGTCTGGATCAACTTTAGTTATTAGATACACTGACGCGAACTAAATTATCCGGACCGAATGCGAGGCGCACTTGCCTGCTGAATTATGTTCGGCGTATATGAAATTTGCGGTCGACTTGGCTCTTGTTCTGCGTAAATTGGGACATATGTGCGTCCATAAATACTCCCTTGTACCATTAAATTAGTTCAGACTAAATAACATTTCCGTTTTTATTGTCCTAAGTTACAAGGGACTACTAGAAAATTTACAATTTACTTATGAAGGGCATGGTCTCCAATCTTTTGACTTAATTGGCCCTATATTAAGTGAAATCTCGGAGCAAATATAGAGTACTTATACAGTTTATCTCTTTGTAACATCAAAAAACTGGATTTTCCTTTTTCCAAAAACATAATATGCCATCCAAAGACCATACGAAATGTAAACTCAATAAAGACGTTTAATCAATATCATATGCATGTACGTAACAAGGTTGGACCACAACCAAAAGCTACCATCTCATACTATTCAGACCGAAAGCACAGAACTTCAACTTTTTCTACTTTTGAAAGAAGTCCGGACCACAACCAAAAACTACCATCTCATACTATTCAGACCGAAAGCACAGAACTTCAACTTTTTCTACTTTTGAAGGAAGTCATTTACAGTAGTTAATCTTTGTCTCATGATTGTTCTTTCTTTTTCCTCCACCGTTCTCATTGCATTTTTTTATCCAATCTGCTCCTTCTTTTCTTTGGATCTACTTAGACAACTTAAACTACATTTTTTTCCTAGTCTCAAACTTATCAGGCTTGTCCAAGAGGCGTGACATTTTCCTCTCCTACGTCTTACAAACTGGATAGAACCCAGTAGGAAAGAGTTGATATGAATTCTAACACCTTCCGATGCGTGAGAAATCTACCTCTTTGTACTTGCATGTACCAAAAATCGTCATCTCTAATTGTCCAAAGGGATCCAGCCAAATTGAAATGCAACAAGCAGTGTGACCAGATATCCCGAAGTGTCGGGTTGGGTTAAACTTCTTAAAAATGATTTCAATATTTCATTTCTCACGGGAAAATCTTTATGCTAATCATCATAACTCAAGCGAGCAAGTTTCGTCGCTTTTCTTAAGGGACTCACACACATACATACATCCAAGCTCACAATGAATTTCTAAAGTTATATTGCTCCATGTCGGCGCAGCAGGAATGTTTGCAGAGACATACGTGCTCAGTCTCGCCGAGGAGAATTCAACCTCCATGTTTACCGAACTGCGGAGACGAACCCGCAAGAAGTCACAAGGGAGCAGAACTTTTGCGAGCGGAATTTCTAATAAGCCGGACTAATTAAACACCATATTGATGTTTACATGCGCCGGAAATAGTTCGCCGGTGAATTTCTGGCGATATTACGCCTGGCCCCCAAAAAAGGGACCTTATAAATCCGTGCGCGCCGTTTGTTCTCTTAATCACGAAAGTTTTCCGAACGTTTTGATTGTCTGCGATCGAAGAGGGCGGGCTCGAGATGTTTATTACTTTAAAAGACTTTTCCAGTTTCTCGTTAGCAAGTAAAAATGGTTTTAATAGACAAGTTGGGGGAATATTTTTATTCGGACTTTGCCTTCTCTGTTAGGATAAGTTTTAATGTCTGGAAGTTTAATTAAAATTATTTCTTTCGTCTCGCTTAAAGGGATATTTCCCTCTATCTCAGATTTCCGTTTGGGATTACTCGAAGGACTTAGAACAAAAACGGATTCTTGTAATCTGTGATTCAATTATTTTGTTCACAAATAGAAAAACTAAAGGAAACAAAAGTCTGAACTTATGAAAAAAGTAATCACGTTGGGAAAATAGGAGATGAAAATGAGCAAAAACTTTTTCTTTCAAATTATTATTGTTACAAATAGTAATGCAAAAGAATGTAACCAAAATTGAAGAAAGATAAGTGATATAATAGGAAGCAAGAAGTATGAAAAAAAATGAAAATGGGAAAAGATTCATTAATCTTTGTACTGTGAGTGGAGTAGCACCAAAGTGAGATACCAAAGTTCTAAAACATGTTCGATTGATAAGAAGACACATCAGATTTGGCCACCAGTTAGAACTAAGTCGAGGATTAGCCTAGTGATAAAAAAGTGAAGAAGTCGGATAAAGTATGGCGTATTAAAGTAAGTTTAAGAAATTTATTTATAACGCAAAACCCCCTTCTACTTTAAGCTCTCTTCCGGTATCAACAATTTTCTTTGATTATATGTCATCAAGTAAGGAAGTCACGAAATATTCTATCTACGTGCATTTATGGCACTTCAAAGCCGACATAACACTGCCTTTTCACTGAAGAGAGGGAAACTATTAATCGGAAAATGGGGAGAGCATTCGAAGCATGCCGCTTTAGCGTCGGTCGAATTGCGCACAACAATTCCACAAAACCATCAAAGACGCCTAATCCGGGCTTACCTCAAGAAGACAATTCCGGAAGATCGAATCATCGTTACGGTTCCGTAGTTTACACCCACGCTTGTGTGTCGCTTTACGATTGTACGTGCGGTCCGAGGGAAAATTGTTTTAGGAATTGTTGCTTTGTGTAATGAAAGAGTCCAATTTCCGGGTGGCAAGAACGCGGAGCGCACCGCGCCGGCACGGAACGAGTTCGCCTTCGTTTAAGTGTTGCAAAGGAAGGCGGCAATTAAATTTCGGCCTCCGAACAACAGCTATTTCAAATAAAACGGGCGATTGTTAAAGTTACTTTCAAGTATTTTGTAAGTGATACTCCGCGTGGAAAGCAATTTTAATTCATTTGAGTATAAATTAAATTTTAGCTCAAGAGGCTTCATTACTTTTGAAGTTTCTCGAATTGTTCACTTTTAATGTCTCCGAACGGATAAGATTACATTACTCTATTTTGATTTAGCACAGTAGGTACTTCTTGAATATTTTATTATCTCAGTGGTCTCGATAAATGATATCAGTTCTGTAACACCCTATACAGAAGATATGTATTGAATAAAATCGCCTTCAATTTCAAGTGCACGATTTTGATGCTGATTTGGATGAGTTTTGGATACCGAAGGTTCACTCAATTACGTGTACAACGTATTCGCAATTCTCTTTCCGTACGTAAATCGAGTTTCGAGTGTATTCAAGTTCGCACAAGTCCGGCAGTTTATAGCAATCAGGTGCATTCATATTCGCGCGCAAATTTTAGTAGACTCTTGCGTTCCTATTTTCTGAAATTAGTAAACGAACGGAATAATCAAATAAAGTGTTCTAAATTTTTACTCATGCTTGCATCTCATCTGCGTTGGAAATAACTGCATTCAGTTTGGATTACGCATACAAATGCACTAGTACCACATCAGAATACTTTTCGATTATAAATATTATAACAGGATCAATAGAATCACATGGACTTTATGAGACGTCTTCCGAGCCACCTGTATATAACCAGAAATCTTGAATAAAGTAGGAAAAGGAAAACGCATTTTACCTTTTGAATTTATTTACTTTTCTTTCCGTTTATCTGTTCCATACTGTTTATTCTTCTCTGTGCATATACTTGCCCATAACTTTTTCTTTACAATAATAACAGCAACGTGAATTTCTATTTAGAATAAACAAAATTTCCTAAGTGAATCAGATTTGCGATCGCAATCATTTATTTAACCGAGGTTTTCCTTTAATACAAACGCATGCATGTAATAAAAAAAAAACTAGATGAGAAATCAAGGGTAGATAACCAAGTCTCGGTGAAACTTTGGCTAGTTTTCTTCAGGCCTTGATAACTGCTGCATTTTCCACAGTAATTCGTAAATGTTTTGAATTACATTAGAATCTCACAAATTATCAGAAAATTACTCGCTGGTAGCTGTCCTTCTTAGTGACATTATTAAGTTGTCGATAATCCACACTGAACCGGGTGGAACCTTCTTTCTTTTTCACTAATACTAATACTGTGATATCCATGGGCTATTCGACGGCTCAATCACGTGGTCCTTCTCCATTTCTCGGATGATTCGTTCAGCTTCATCGCGTTTTGCCAACGGTAGTCCCCTAAGGTTTTGACGTATCGATTTTTCGTTGCCTGTATCTATTTTAGTTGGATCACATCAGTTCTCCCTTTAGATTATTTCTCCATTTTGAAAAGATCTTGATAGCGACAGATAAGATTTTTCGCTGCTGTTTCCTGTTCCTGCGTCAGGTTTTGAGCAGGTGACATCACGACTTCCAACAGTTTCTTTGGTAACTTTGATCTTTTCGTATCCGCTTGGATATGCAGGAGATAGAAGATACCATCGCACAGCTCCCCAAGGTTGTACCTTTCTTGATGTTGACGGGTTAAGAATTCACATTCATTATGCGAACAGGCACTGTCTCTTTTGTCATTAACAACATCTTTTCGATTAGAATTCCCCGTCCAACCTTTTGGTCGTCGTTGCTTGGTTCCATCAGCACTACCTCTCCTTTCTGGAAAGCGCCATCTAAATTTGCATTTACGATTATTTCAGTACGGCTTGGTAACACAGTATTTTCAGCGAGAAGAACACGTGCTGCTACATCTTCCCCTTGGTGTAATACTAGCTCTCCGTGGTTGACTGTCATGACATCACACTTTAAATCTAACTGGAATCCATGGGTGCTCATGATATCCATTCCAAGGATGGCTTCATCTTCTATTTCAGCTACCAGAGCACGATGTCTAATGGTTGTCTGGCCGATTTTGATGTTGACACATACCTTTACCGGTTGCGGTCCTAAGTTTCCATTTGGTCGGTTCCGGGCATCTCGGTGGTCTGATGACGTCGGATCGTAAAATAGTTTTCGTCGTACCCGTATCCAATAGCAGGATGTGAGGGCTGCCGTCAATGTCTACAAAAACACTGTTAGCTATTCACCGCAGAGATGCCACACACATGGTTTTCTTTGTGGGCTTTTGAACAAGGGTCGACGTTTGCCCCTTCGCATCGACTCAAGTTAGTTTTTCGGAATATTTCTTCTCGGAGGATCTTGCCTTGGGTTAGGGCATCGACTGCGGATGTGCCCTACCTCTTGGCAGTTCCAACATACCAGTTGCCTTTTTTCTTCGGAAGTAGTTCTTTAAAACGCCTTAGGACGTCCTCAACAGATTCATTGTCCTCTTCCTTCAAGTTATCTGTTGCAGCACGTACTCGCCCTAGGGTCTTCGAAGCTTGTTTCGCCGACTCGTATTCCAATGCATATGGCAATGCATCCGTCGACGTTTTAGGATGAGCCATTCTCAAAGCCTGTTGAGTTTCAAAGTCTCAAATTCCATCGATAAATGTGCGCATAGCCAACCAAGCACTGTAGGAAGTCATCAGGAACCGCAGGGTATGCGAGACGTATTAAGAGAGCTATGTTAGCTTCATATTCTTGAATATTTTCCCTAGGCTTTTGCAAAAGGTATCTCATTTGAGCATGATACACTTCGCTCAAATAGGCTTGCCCATAGCGCATGTCAAGCCTCTTTACCAATTTGCAGAAGCCTTCCTGCTCATCTAATGTCATAGTTTGTAACACATCAATAGCATCCCCTCTTAAAGCTACAATTAGCGACGTGGCTTTCTCACTATTCGTCCACCCATTCGCTCTTGCTACTGCTTCGAATTGTTTGAAATAATTGAGCCATGAAGTCTTTCCATCGAAAGTATTCTCGAAGTACTTTCTGATTCTTCCACCCTTCCACCGTATTTTCACTATCACGTTGAAAGATGTGCAAATGTAAATGAAAAACAAACTTAACAAAAAAGATCCAAATATATACTAACTTCTAATTTAAACTGGTTTAATAAAATGGAAATGTGACATTCTTTCGGTTTAGAGTCTATTTGAAGGCATCCTCAAGGTGTGCCTTATCCAATTCCATTTTCTTCTCTTGATCTCCATCTTCAATTGTATTATTTTTATAATTATCTTCAGTTTTTGTTATTATGAATACGTATTTCGTTGTATCCGTACATGGAATATCGTTTTTAACGTTGTGGCTAAATGCCTTTTGGTCTTGTAACTTACCTTTCTATTTGTGTTCGTATGTATTTCGCAACTCTCTTTTTTGTTTACTTACAGAACAACAGAATTCTATCGCACTGCATCTTGTTTCGGTCAGTGAGTTCGGCATCAAGAGTGTTTGTTAGTCAAATAATATATTATATTACATGTTATGAAAGTGCTGCATTCTTCAACGAGAGACATTTTCAACACGAGCGTGAAATAGTAGCAGCACACTTAAAAATTCCGGGAAAATAATATAGTGCTTCATATTATTTTAATACAAATGAACAGTAAATAGAAAATGAAACAATAAGCAAAATACGCGTGATTTTATTCTTTTAGTTTAAATAATTAAGAAATAAATAATTTGTTTTCTGTAAATTGTGTGCGAAAAAAATAGCAGGTCTTACAAAATAAATAAATAAATAAAATCATCAATCATTTCGACATCGTTCAACAGGAATCGAATCCCATGCCCTTTGAACAGTCTCCCATAAATCCTGTTGCGTTCTTGGTGTAACTTGTGAAACTTCTCTTTTAAGATTCCCCCATAAGTTTTAAATGGGGTTGAGGTCTGGCGATTGAGGAGACCATTGAAGAACTTCAACCCCCACTGCATGCAACCAATCCTTAACCCACCTACTCACATGTTTCGGATCATCGTCATGGATAGAAATCCAACGTAAGGGCTTACGATAGCATAACGTTCTAATCCATTATTTCTTTAATCCAAAAAATTAAGCCAACTCCTTAGAATGAAAAACGAAAGAAATATAGCTGTCCATGTTTTTTTTTTTCAGAAAACTGGGAATCATTATTATTACCATTACAAACAGCGTCCTGTAACTAATTTATAACAACGCAGCCGAAGTCACTGAATGCAATTTTTAGATCAGCTTAAAATCCTTTCCAATCGCGCCTAAGTTCGTTCATTTTTGATAAAGGGTATAGATGTTATAGGATTAAATAATTCAACTCTTTCCTCTACTCCTATTAACGGCCATACGATAAGTCTCGTATCAAAGATATGCAGAATTCATTCAACTTTCCAATGGCGTATCAAAGCTGCACCTTATTCTGAGATTTTGGCTGGTATCATTAAATTTTAATATTGAGTTTGTTGATTGCGTTTCCTTTGTGGTCTAAAAATATTTGCTTTGAATTTCTCATGGCCACTTTCGATATAGTTTTTTTCCCCGAAGCTCTAGGTATTACTGTTTTCTATACAGGGTGAGTCAGAATTACCAAAATTTCTTTAGACCAAAACAAAGCAATTTAACTTTTTATATCTTAGTACCAAAATGCTCCCTTAAAAAGATACGGGATATCAAAGAAAACATTTCTGTTTCCATTTCTGACTATAACTTGGAAGGTGATTATTCAGTTAATTTGAAAATACATTATAATAAACACAAAATTAACGAAGTAATTATTTAAAAGTAGGAAACTACGCAAATGTTCAAAATGCTCCCCTCTAGCCTCAATACAAGCGTACTACCGAATCATACACTTGTTGATTTGTATTGTATTTCGTTCTTTTAAAACAATGCAACTGTAACTTTCAAAAAATTAATGACTGTTTATGGCAGCTGCTGTCTTGATATTGTTTTAAATTAAGATGGACTAGCAAAATCAGGTTAGTAGGTTTAAAAAATTCAAACGTTTACTTTCCAAACTCTAAATAAATATGTTTTCATTAATACCCTGTATCTTTTTAAGGGAGCATTTTGGTACTAAGATATATTAAGTTAATTGCTTTGTTTTGGCCTAAAGAAGCTTTGATAAAATTTTTTACACCTAATTATGCTGTATATCGCCGGTCACCATCCTTATTAGGACACCCGGTATATATTTTTTTCTATTTTTGAAACTTAATATCCAACTAATGAAAATAATATGTATATATCTATAACAAGACATAAACAAGAAATGCTCAACTAAGCCTCGATTTACTGAAATTCGATTCTGAACAATCGTCGTTGATGATACGCATTATTATTTCTAAAAGATTAAAATTTTCCTGTATTTTATTAAAGCAATCTGAAAAGCTAATGAAAGAATATAAAAAAATGAAACAATATACGACCAATAAAAAGTGGAGTGAAATCGGGAGTCATTATACACATTTTTCTACTTTGCGCTCACAATGAGCCACGTTGTGACACTGTTTTTGGTATCACAATAACACACATTGTACCACTCGTTCTGTTGGGGTACGACGAACGAAGCGAAGCGAGCTCGGAGTGCTCCACAAACTCGTATTAGAATAAGCCTTCTTGTGAAACTTGTAAAATAATATACTATTGGATTTGATTCTTTATTTATTTTAGAATTTTTAATTTATTAACTTAGTGATACGAGTACCTACCTTTTAATATATTTTTTTATTACTAAAAAACTTTTATGACTAAAATGTTAATTTAATTAAATATGCAATAGTTTTTGATCTTAATAAATTTCTTATTGTTTTAAAATTTATGGGTTTTCTATTAACTATTAAATTTTAATGGACTGAAGCTTCATAATTTGTTTTCTTTATCTCATTAAAAGGGCGCTTTTCTGCAAATTTACATTTTTTCTTATTTTAAATTTGAATTTTCTTTTCTTACGTCACAATTAAAAAATATATATTCTGAATATTAAGTGATATATTAATGCCGCTGGAGGAAGTTAAATATTTCTGGAGGTCTGTTTTCTGAAATTACGTCGGTAAGGACATCTGGAAAAGATTTTCGCCCAATTAAAATGTCACTTGCAAGTTTGGAAGGCGCCTCCTAATTCGGCCTCTGCGAATTAATCCGTTTAATTAAAAAATTACGCCGAGAAAGTTGAAATTAAGACGGCCGAGGTGATGTATTATTAAAACGCGCCCTAATTTATTCCCGGAATTATTCTTTAATGGAGTTTTCATAATGTAATCGCTTTCCAGTAAGAGCCGGATTATGTTCAGATTACACTTTGATTTTTGAACAGAATGTATAATGTTTTAATCTGCTTTTGGAATTTATTATTTTTTATAGCTTGTTTGCATAGCCATGCATTTAATTTATTTCTCAGTTTCCATCGAAAATGATAATTGAAAATCTAAATACTAAAAAAAGAAGCTCTTCCGTTTTAAATTTATTGTAAAACAATTTTCCAAATTTCTCTCTATAAGAAAAGTTTTAGACAACTTATACAGGTAGTGTTATCGATTTGGTGTAAAATTTAAAAACCATCACGTAATAAATGAGGACAACACAAAAAGAACGTCGTGATTTATTCTGGATAGAAATATTATTCCGCAACAAGACGAACGAGATCAGTTCAAAGTCGAAGCTATCAGTTCTGTAATATTCATACATAAACAAAACACAGAGAAATTGTGGAAGGAATACGTAAAACTCCTCGCTTATATCGTTCCCTGCGGCATTAGTTTTACAGTAGACCGGTTATTCAGCTTTTCAGATCTGATGCCTCAAGTTCGCATCCCGGAACTTGTACGGCACACAGGGGAACCACACGGCACCCGCGGGCCGAACTTGCAGTAAACTACGCGCATTTGTTTATGTAAGTCAAACAGGCAAGTTATGGCCGTGCTTAAGCCGGTGGTGAACGTAACTTTAGATTACCGTCTGCGGTCTTTAAATAATTCGTGGTCGTAACACCTCCGTCCATGTACCCTATTTAATGAGAACATTAAATCCCTGATGGCCTTACAACTTTCTTTCTGTTTACTTTCATATTATGGAATAAATAAAAATTTCATTAAACAACATGAGAATAAATAAAGACGATTGCTCCTATGCAATGTTTTTGCAGCTATTACATAAATTTCAGTTTTGACGTTCTTCTGTTCATGTTCAAAAACATTGTTAAATTTGTTAATCCGATGGTAGATTTTTTACTCCCTTTTTTTACGTTTATCAAAGGCAATAAATTTTGCTTAAACACGCTTAAAACGACATGCAACGTTACTTTGCGTACAGAAGGCCCGCCACCATAATTCTTCATAAATACAAGAAACGATGTAATCACCGTAATGATACGCGTATATGGCGTATAATTTGAGCTTGTAACGTGCCGACGCTGACGGCGTTTTATCATCCGTCGCTTTACTAACGACACCTGGAGGCAAAACTATCCGGCTGTTCGAAGCGTTTCGTTAATGTGAAAGCGTGATATTTGCATATGAAAGCGTAGGGGTTGACTCGTGTCAATTAGGGTGTATCGTGACGGGATGAACGGTTGTCACAAACGCCAGTCGATTGTCCAGTTTCCTGTTTCCATACTATATTTTTGGACAGCAGGTTATTATTATTGATTTTGACAAAATTGAAGAAAATATTTCCTGCTACGTCATGTTATTTACAGTACACAAAAAATTTTCATCTTTTATTCTATGTAATTTCACTTCACTCCTTCTAGTCATATATTCTTCGGACTCCCTATTTTCTTTTTCAGTTCTTTTTGTAAGTACGATTTTCGGCACTGGTAGTTACAAAATAGCCTAATCATTGCAGATTTCATATTGTAATTCGATCAAACATTTTTCTTAAGCTCTTCCATTTTTTTCTGAAGACTGTTTATTCATAACTAAAAGTTCTGAACCATAAAGCACTGTAGACCGAACAGTTGTCCTGTATGCCTTCAATTTCAGCCTTCCTAACGTGTACTTTGTTCTTTTATCTATACTTATTTGTTAGCTGCCCCTAAATACTGTACTGGTTTACTTAGGAACAATATATGAGATATTTTCTTCTTTCCCTTAGTTTCTTTCACCACCATATCATCAGTTTTATTTTGTATAATATGCTTTTCAAATTCCTTCGCTTTGTCTCTTCCTTTCTTCTGTCGTGGATGTTGTTATCAATGTGGTGTCGTCTGTACCGAGAGAAATGCTCTATGCAACTGTTTATGATGCGTTGATGACAAGGCATATCCCGACTGTGATGACAGTTGTCTACTTTGGAAATTCTGAAGCGAATAATTAGCAAAAACTGAATAAAGGAATTGTCTTTGCGACGTGATAGTAAATGCAATCATTTTGATTCAAGCGAAGTTGAAGCGGTACACCAATTGGAGGACCTCGAAACTTAACTAAGTCTTCTTTCCCTCTTACTTTACATCAGCATTAAGCTCTCTCGGCGATAACGTTTTGTTGAGACTGCTGAAGTTCCAAGACGTTTAACTGAAACTAATTAATAATTCAACGTTGTTTGAATGCGCTTTTCGCCGTTCTTCTGCAGCCTGCATCCAGGAACTTTCAGCCGTAAGCCGAAGAACAAAGCCATAATTTTCCGAGCGATTCACCGTACATCTGCGCGTCACTTCCGCGCGATAAATTCTTAGGGAAACTTGCCGCATTATTCGTGTTTGTTCTGGATCCGTTTATATAGACTCTGTTTATCTTGCTTGTCACGAGGGTGAGTATCCAAACAATTTTCACTTGTGTGGCGTATCCGCACTTTATTAATTATATTTGCGCGTTTCAGGCACGTTATTCTATCTAAAGGACCCCCATACATACATAGCTAAACATGGACACTCAAAAGCTTCGGGTGCTTTATTATTGTCATTGTCATATATGAGTAGATGAATTAGACAATACGACCCTTATTTGCTATTTACTCTTGAAATCTCGCTTAAATAAGTTTTCATAAAGTGCAAATGTATAAGTAGTGAATAGAAAATTTATTTAAATACAGTTTTATCTGTAGATAACTTTACAGACTGAATTCGTTTGCAAAACATTGTGCTAATAATGTAATGAATCTATTACATTTGTAATAAGTCTGGGAAACCTTCCCTAGGGATGCCCATAAATCAACAAAATCTGTAGAACAAGGACGACGTTTCGGGTATATTTTCGATATAAATACGCCATATCTCGGTTGATCCCACTCCCTCTGGCTGGTCAGAGAATGTATGCTTTCGAAAAACCGATGGCTTTATTAATATTTTACGTCACTGTGGATATACATCGACGAAGCGATGTATGCGTTGGATGGAATATGGTCCCTAAAGACCCGTCGTCAAAGCTGACATGTATGATGTGATGATATTTAATTTTTACTTGACCAAAAAATTCCATTCACGTGCATGTAAAGCGGATGAAGTTTGATTGTGACGCTTTCCCCATTTTGTGGAAAAAAATATTGATGTTTAGTTTGGTTTAATGCTCGCTAGATTTTTTCGTCTTCGAACGGCTTTGGTCTTTTGCAACAATCGATCAACCTATGCATATCGTATTTCGTTCCATTACCTGCGGAAGTACCTAGTCAAATTGAAGTGAAGATAAAATAATTGATTAATTGCATAAATAATTAAATTCTAATTAAATTTTTAAATAATTCTATTATTTACAGATGATGAGAGCGCATCTGTTTACGGCATCATCACAGAAGAGGGTTTATTCGACGGGACCGTCTCGACCACCCTCGACGATTTCTACATCGAGCCAGTCAGCCGGTACTTGAACTCAAATCAGAGCAGGGAATCCCCGTCCTTTCACTCCATCGTTTATAAAGCTTCAGATGTAGAAAACCCTAGCGTAGGAATGCCCTGTGCCTCACACTCGCTTCATCGCAAGCGACTCAAACATGAATACCCCAAGGCGCGAACAAAACGGTGGCTGCTCGAGGCGGAAGCCAAGCAGCCCTTCGACGATCCGAATTACTGGAACCCCAACCGGCCGAGGCAGCCGCCGAATCCACCCTTTGATCAGCCCATCGACGAAATCGAAGTCGACCTCAACAATCGGACGTTCACCGACGCTTCCGGGTTGATATTCGGGAGGAACGTGAACAAACGAGCGATCATAGATCCGAAGAAGACCACGTGCATGCTGTACCTGCAAGCTGATCATCAGTTCTTTCAGAAATATGGGACTGAAGAGGCTTGCATTGATGTCATGACGAGGCACGTGCAGCGAGTTAATTCAATCTATAAAGCTACCGGTGAGTTTCTTTCTTTTATTTTTACACTTTCATTACAATATGCTACCATAATAATAAATAAAAAGTTAATTTGAACATTTGGAGTAACTACTATCAGAGTAAAAAGTTCTGGCCTCTGACTGCGCCTCGAAAACCACAAACAAAGGGTAGGTACTTCTTTAAGAGAAGACACTCCGTGAAGGCACGTTTGATCTTTGCCGAGTAGTTTCGCTAACCTCGAACCAGTTGTCCCTTTAAATTGGCGTGGCGAAATAAGCGGGAAACTAATCACACAATGACGTCGGCTAGCACAAGGCGTGGCGTACAGTTTTCACTAATCAGATTATCTGCCCATTGTCGCTGTGCCGAAAACACTCGATTAATACACGAAAGGGTATTTAAATTGGCGTAAATCTTTTCTCTTTTCTAATTTGCACTTCTTTGTTCAAGTATCCCCTCTTGTACCGTATAATTTTTAAAATTTTAGATAAAGGGAGACCGTGAAGAGGAAAACATACAGCTTAAATTAACTCACTGGTTAACATCACTGCGAAAATATGGTTCAATGATGAATGCCTTTTGAAGTTTTGTAAATATTATTTTGAATAAATTGTTGTATTTGCTAATTTTACGCCGTACGTTTTGCTTTCACGGCCTCCCTTTATCTAAAATTTTAAAAATCATACGGTATATCTACTCTTTGCCGCAAATATGTTTCCTTTAATTGTGTAAAAAGTCATACCAAAATTTCAGAGGGTTTTACCTCTTCTCCAACTAAAAACCTTATCATTCTTTTTTTACACAACACAACTTGAAACCTCTATGTTTAACACTCAACAATTTTATTAATCAAATGAATCGCTGGTGACTTAATCGCAACAATTGTCAGAAAAAATTAATATTTTGACAAGGAAAAGTTTGGTAGCTAGAAAAATATTATTCCGTTTGAAGGAAACATTTGTGAAATTCATATTGTATGGTCAGAAACACGAAAATTTTGTTTGTAAACATAAATATTATTATCGACAGAAAACTGGACGTTTTCCTTCCGTCTTTCACTGTACACATTTCAAAGACGTATAAGTAAACAATAAGCCGTTTTTCCGCAATTCTTTCTTGAACAACTGTTATTGTTTATCCTACTAATTGAATTTGGAACGGCAAAAAAGCGCTTAATTGTATTGCACACAAAAAAATCGTTCTCGTTATCTACGACAATGGCGCCGACGTCTCGACGTCTACAGTAAAAACAGAGGGAACTTCACTTATAATAATAATCTAGGAAATTACACTTCTACCAACAAACAACAAAGCTAATTCCACCAATGACGCGTGTTCTAGACACAAACATGCACAGACAGGACACAATATTTACTTTTGATACACAGAATTTCATTTAATCAAAAACGAAAGGAGAATGTATAACCTATGCACTTACTACATAGTAAATATATCTTGATCTTGCAGGAACATTATTATAAGAAATATACGATTGCAGTGGACATATAAAATTGCGTTGTTATCTCTTATTGCTGCCCTACTTTAAAGTTGCGATACGACTTCAAATGCTTTCAGAACTTCAGGGATCACGTGTCTGAAAATATTGATGTATGTCACGTGCACATGCGGTAGCACGTTTCATAATTAATTAACCAATTTATTATTACCAACATGATTGACTGTTTCGCTTCAATTCAGCAATTTCTAATCAATTTGGACGTGAGTATTAATTACGTAGTAAACTCTCAAAAAATAAGAAATAAGTTTAATATAGTGTGTTACGTAACAATAGTTGTCAACACCATATTACACACGGGTACAAAAAGTTGATATAATTAACTAAGCTTCAGTGGAAGTTCTGAATAATCTTCCTTGATGTTTTATTTTGGAAACATCCTGTAAGTGATAATACATTTCTTATTTGGTAAATAAACGGAAGTTAGATGTTCCAGCCGTTAATTTGCATTTGCAAATGACGACTGTTAAATAATGTAAATTTCAGCGTCTCGGTAACCGTCTGTAATTACATACTCCATTACTGTTGATATTCTTAATTGCAGGAAAAGAAACTATTGATTTTCCAAATATAGCAGGCGGTCCAATTTATTCTCGATTTGTATGATTACACGTCTCACAACGCTTCACCCATCATTTATTAGAAACGTAGCTAAAGACAGGGCCGGATTAAGAACCACACAATAATTTTTTATAAAAGAAATTAAACAAACTGAAACATAAGAAGTAATTGGTAAGATGTGTTTAATGATTAATGGTCGATTTTAGGTAGGTATACAGTTAAGAGAGGCTTTTTCAAAAGCTTAGTCTGTGAAAAGTATTTTTGATTTATGTTTATAATAAAATTTGGCGTAGAAGTTGGAAGTTGAAAATTTAATCGTGAACCATCATCATCATGACATCAGTTGTTAATTTGACATTTGAACTTGCATTTCTACCTTGCTTTCGAGGTTTCGAGCTCAATAGTACGATAGGACAACACAAGAATGTGATCTTTTGTAATAAACGAAAAAAAGAGCAATAAGAATGAGATCTGTTGTAACAAACGAAAAAAGGTAATAAGGAATTAAGATTTCCAGCAAATAATCAAACTTGTGGTACGTTCACAATAAACACCTTGTTACGGCCAACTTCGATGCCAATTAAAGAAAAAAACACCCGTTATAATTTTTCTAAGGCCGCTTTACAGTTTGTAATTTTCATTGCTGGCAATAAATAATTGCAGCGATTTATATTACACGTGCGCAGTATTTGTATTTTGATCAGCTGTGGCAATTTTCATTGCAATTGCAGAAAATAGCTCCAAATCTATTTCTCTTCCATTGCAATGGCGATGTTGGGGAATTTGTTGGTAATTTGTGAAATATCAACCTTATAAAAATGAATAAATAACATGCGACCAAGACGTAACCTCAACTTGATTCATCTTGTGTTAAATATGTACCTATTTATTTATCAGCAATGGTAAAATTGTTGGAAAATGTTGCCAAGTTAAATTCTGTTACACAAACAAATTTAAAATTGATCTCAACATTAAAGAGATTTTTTTTTAGTAAATTGTAAACTTGAAGCTTGATTTATTATTTATTACCGCCAATGAAAATTGCGAACTGTAAGGCGGTTTTTATACATTTCTTTTCAAAAAGAACGTTAAAAGTTAAAATCTCTAAGAACATTTTACGATGTAATAAAAATTACAACTGAATCATGCACTAACTGACCTTAAATTTCCATTGTGCGCATACGCAGGCGCACAATAGAAATTACGTCTTGCTGCAATAAAAGTTGCACCATGTAAAGCGGCCCTAAGGAGGAATATCGAAGTTGGAGAGTATAAATGCAACTTTCGCGAGGTCTAATTACTTGTAACGTATTAAAAGTCAATGCAAAATGGAAAGAGAAAGAAATTTAAGAGAGAAAATACATCACACAGAGACAGCATAATCACAATAATTATTTGTAGTAGTAAGCTTTTATTGTATAAAAGAAGTATGTACTCGAATTTTATTACGTCGAATGACACTATAAATTTTGGCAGAAATTCTCGAAATAACCTGCATATTAGTACATTTTGTATTACAGTTACTAATTCATTTTATATTGCTTCTTTCCTCTGTTTAATTTTAAGTTGTTTTCTTCATATTTTACTGATTTTCCCATATTTTATATTTATACAGGCTGCATACGAATTCGACCGACAAATTTCTAATGCACATTCTTCTCCTAATCTGAAGCATAAAAGGTTAGATAATATTATATAATAATAAAATAATAATAATAATAATAAATAAATTATAATGTTTATATTAAGAATAAAGTCTGTACAAGACAAAACATTTTCAATAAACTATCATGAATTTTTCATTAATCCTTTTATTAAATATTTAAAAAATCATATAAACTTCATCTGCTAGTGCTGCAATATTAGTAATAATTTTTTTTGTCAACTGTAGCCTGTTTTCTTTGAAAAATTTAGAGCTTCTTAGATGCCAGTGAACTTTAGTTCGAAATGTTAATAAAATTCATTCAATGACTTCAATGCCAGATCAGGAAACAAAAACAAAATAATAGGTCGTAACTTCTAAATGAAAGAAGATAGATTAAAGTATATGAACAATTTAGGTACACCTTTAAGCAAGTAATATACTTTAGAAGTTTGTCGGACGAATTCGTATACACCCTGTATTGTTATACATGATCTTCTCTTTCTGATGTGCTTGTTAATATTTTTTTATGTCTTATATTCTCTTTTTTTTAAAGATTTTTAAGTCTGGGCATTTGTTTGCTAACATTTTTATTTTTTTATTCTACTTCATCTTTGCTTTTTTGATTTCATTTGCCTCCTCTCTTGATTTTACTGGTTGTCAAAAACTTGACAAATAAAAATGCTGCAAATAAAGTTTAAAAATAAATTCGCCAAACAATATTTTTCCTTCAAAGTTTGTTCTTTAATTTATTTTATTTTGTTTTCTATTCTTTCTGCGTTGATTTGTTAAACTTATTCGGGAGCTTTTGTTAATTTGTTCTTTTTATTTCATTCCAGATATAACTGAATTTTAAATAGAAATTAATCCAATCCATGTTTTTGCATTTTTAAAATTTTTCTTAAGTTTTACAATTATTATTTGCCTTTGTTTTACAGATTTAGACTTTTCTTTTTTGAATATTAGAGGTTCTTCTGTTTATTTTATTTTCTTATACTTCTTACGTTTTAATAATCGTTAAATAAATTAACTTTTGGCAACCGACATCTAGGAAATGTGTAATTTTCTGTATAAAATAAAATCCATAATGAAGAAATACAGAAATTATTACTTCCAAAGGAACAACTAATTAAAAAGAATTTTATTTTTGATTTTGCTTTCAAGCTTTCTTCTTTAAGGCTTAACTCACACGTACCTACCACTTTTTTGTCGCGTTTTTTGTGTGGTTTTGAATGTTATTGTGTGGTTCCTTGTGATCAGCACCAATTTCACATGAAGTGATTGATACCATCGGCGACTAACCACACAGAATCACACAAAAATCGCAGCAAAGTGGTACGTGTGAGTTAAGCCTTTTATTTGAATTTTTTAAATTTTGGTATCTTACTGAGGTGCGATAATCTTTTGTTTTTTTTAATTTTTATTTTATTCAATTATTCATTTCAGTATATTGTGGTATATTTGTGGTTATTTATTTCTCTGCACTATACTTACAGTTTTCATTAGTCGTTTACTTTCCTTTGCATTTCTCCCCATATCTAACTTGTTTGCTCTGTTCACCATGTCGCCTGCAGTTTGCTTTAGCTAATTTAAAACATATAACAGACGTGTTGTAAGGTTTTGAAATTGAAGATTTAAAACTTCTAAACTTTGCTTATATGTATAAAAAAATTTGTGCAAATCGGTTTTGATTGCAGCGGATTCCTCGAGCAGGCTCTGTACAGCTACTTAAAATGTCCATTTGGTTGTATAGTCTTTCAAATTTGAGGTCCGCAGAAAAATTTTCGTTTAATTTAAAAACACTTTAATATTCATAGTTGTTTAACACAATAAAAGCACAAGACTAACAAGTCCTAACACTTATCACGTTGCATGAAAACGTATTTTTTATTTACACAAGCCAAAAAGTTTGGCAAACTGACCGTGAAAATGGATGATCACATTCAGTTCTTATTTGTGCAAATTGACATGTACAAATCCTTTTGCACCAATTGCATGAGCGTGAAATTGGACCTTAATAAAGTTTTGGGTAAAGACGGTAAAGTTTTACTTCGACCCTATTCTTATCCAAGCACGGGAGAAATTAAAGAGGATCACGTTTTTCCCACTGAGCTACCTACCTCTATTTAAGCAAATCGCCGCTACCCTTCAGAACGAGCGTGACAGTAAATTATACTTCTACAACTTAAACGTCTTGTTCTATTAATCGCTATATTCACCTTTAGCCTTCAGAATAATAATTAGTTCACATAATGCACCCATCCTCGCCTATACTTATAGCAGAGATCGTTTCCTTCTCGAATTTTCTAGTAAACATCTGGAACCATCTAGCGTTCGATTCGAAACTCATTGGAACAATCGAGAATGTAGATGATGCGACCAGGGGCCCGATTCTCGAACCGTGCGAAAAGATTCGTATACGAAAATGACGTCAAAATGACGCAATTTTCGAACGATTTGTATAGTTTTGTACGAGAGCCTACATTTTCGCATACAAATCTTTTCGCACGTTCTAGAATCGGGCCCTAGGTCGAAATTGATAGAGAAATTGAATCATCGACGCGACGGTTCGGGCGTAACATTGTTAAAATTTATGCCTCACATCTTTATACACTTTTTTCAGTTATTGTTAGCAACTTTTCTATTTCATTCATTAAAGACTGACAGGGTCGGTTTAACGATACCAACTATAATTTACGTGAAAATTTCAGAATATCTTTTCCCAAATTTATGAATGTAATTTGTCATATAGTAAAAAATTTAAAAGTCGATATTTCATTGTAGTTGACAGCTTCTTCTTTATCATGAAACTGTCAATGTAAAGTTAAATGTCGTCTTTTAAATTGATTTAAAGCTGCCCGAGAAATATGCGATAATTTTCAAAAAAGAGCTTTAGTTACAAATTTTTAAAAAATAAATCGTAAAAATTAATTTTGTTTACAGTTTTATTTTTCGTAGAGATTTTTTTCCTTTTAATTTATTCCCACATAGTGTTGTAAATTATCTCGAAAGTTAATCCTTTGTGACCGTCATATTCTTTTGTTTTCTATTTACGAATTTATAAATCGTTCGAAGCGGTTCATATTTCAGCATCGATTCGTCGTTCCATTTAGCAATCATCTATTACCGACCGCACACGGGGCTAATTTGGGTTAATGTCTCGTCCGAGAGCAATTTTCAAAGATAATATTGTTTCTGACTGAAAGCCCTTCGCCAACAGAGAAACTTGGCCGATCCCGTTCCCCGGAGTTATCATTCCAAATTTAAAACGTTGTCAGGTCGGAGCCGGAACGCAAACTTCGGCCGAATTATCTCGCCCAATTAGTTGACCCCTGTTCGGACTTAAAACAATATTACGCTGACCTTAAACACGTAATTACGTGTATCATCGAGCGGTTTACACGTTTCGTTTTTATCGATCTGCATAACGTTGTTACCACGGGACGGGACAGGGTCGATTACAATTTTCCTCCCCCGTCGATATTCTACCCGAGCGCATAATTTCGAATAAATTTGAATTGCGAAGCGCAGTCATTCCGGCGAAAGTTATTCGAATCATTTGAATCATCGCCGATTAAAAATTCATTTCGCAAAAATTAGTTCAAATCATAACCTTCCCGTTTAAATATTTAAAATTCATGAACGTTGATGTTAGTATTTTACATAAAAGTATATTTTTTCTGAATAGTAAATTCTAAAGTGAAATTATTTTTAGAGGCAAGAAATAATAAGATGGTAATGTGGCAGAAAATAAAGTTGTAAAGGCTCGTTTACTCTAATGAATTTCTGATAAAGTGATGCGAAATTCTTCCGATTTTCCCAATCAGATCTAAAAAAAAGAATTCCGAACAGAAAAGCTCTCGCATTTAATTTTTACGGGCAATATTGCGCCCTGAAAAGGAGACGAATGAATACATCTCTTCGGCTAAAAGGGGGGGGGGGGCTTCGAACGCGGATTTACGTGCAATAATAACAAAAGTTTCCGGGACGGGAGTGCGTATTGATTGAAAAACTTCCTCTCCGAATTAGGATTTCATCAAAATGAAAAGCTAAGTCGGGCTGGAAGAAAAATGGGAATAATATAGCCCCCGCGCGCGCGGATTAATTTTCTTTGCCGAACTTGCGCGATTAATCACACTTAGTTGCGGCGCGCCGTGGTGATACCGCCCGCAATATAAACGTTTTCGCGAAGATAAAGTGAGAGTTACAAATCGACATTGCAAAAAACTACGAAGGCTTTGAGCCCTGCCTTAATGAATGGAGACGCACTTAATTTCGTTCGCATTAAAAAATTAAGAGGCGTGTCAATCTTCGAAGACAAATTCTTAAGGAAGGTTTTTGTGCCTGACATTATCACTTTGCCACAGGAAATCCAATCACCTTATACAGAATTTTGTGAAATAATCATTATAAATTTTTGATTTTGAAGAGCTAATAGAGATTTAAATGCGATAGAAAAACACCAACCACAATAAATATTGTAACGATTTTAAGGGTTCTATTAATTTTTATTTATTTTAAAACAAAACACGAAACAGTTAATAATCTAATTTATTTAAAAGCAAACTAATTAACACTTACAATAATTTATTTACAAGCTTATGTCTGATTTATTTTAACACTAGATAATTTACAAACTTAATCCTAATTTATTTCAACAGCCGAGCGAAAGTTTATAACGTTGAATCCGATTCGAACTATCTAACATTGAATGAATCTCCGTTTACCGGCCGCGTGTTTTAAGCCGGGGTTGTTTATCTCGAACATTCTGGAGGCGGCCCACTGTCTATTCTAGTTTATTCCGCCGTCAGAATTCTCTGGGCTGTCGCCTAAGGCGCGTCGACTAGACGGCAGTGACGCAAGAGACAATTTGGCGCCGGCTGGTGTCGACGAATCATTACAGTATGAACAAATTGATGTATACGAATTACATTTTATGCCAATTTTAGAATCACGTTTTCATTTTTTAAATATCCTGAAAACTAGCCGATCTCTGTCTGAAGTACAGTGTTCCTTAAGTGGATATTACAATTACTCTCAAAAAAATTCTGATTAAATGTGAATTTAATGCTAATTATATTGCTAATTAAAAATAAAAACGAAAAGAAATCACGAAAATATTGGATTTTTGACATTTGTTGAGAATAGACGGCAGCAAGGAGATTTTCATAATTTACTACAAAAAATGACACTTTCAGATAAGAACTACAATTTTTAACGAAATTCGGACATTATGTCAACAAACGTCGGTTTGAAATATCCGATTCGTACATTGGATGTCGGATGTTATGAGAACCAGGCTTTATTCAAAAGTGTAGTTCCTTAATTGTTAGTTTGAAAACCGAGAAAAGATGTGCATGACCTTTTTTTAATGATTTCTCGCTCAATCCTTCTCTTGATTCACGAAATTTCAATCGTCTAGAATCTAGACCCTAAATGGTCAAAATGGTCCCAAATCCACCTTTTTAGATTACTACACTAAACACAAATTACACGCTTTATATTAAAAAAGTTTCCCCGCTTGAATTGTCTCCCTTTTGTAATTCGAAGTTTCTAAGGAGAGACTACCTAGGGTAGGAGGATGAAGTTAGTTTTACAAGTTTTATGTTAAAGTGTATCCCTCTTCAAATTGAGATCGACGTGTTAAAGCTATCGAGGGTGGAAAGCTTTAGTTGGAACATCGTGTACATCAACCTTCTGAACTTAAATAAGAATTTACCACAGCGTTAGTGGCATTCCGTTTTCATCCTTAAAGCTTTATTTATCAATACGTCCTTGTAATAATTATAACCTTGTTGGAAACTTTTATTTTTCTTTTCGTTACAATCGTCTATTTTTCTTTCAGATTTTAACCAAGATGGAAAGCCTGACAACATAACGTTCATGGTGAAGCGCATCAAAGTTTACACCACCAAAGCCCTCAGAGATCCCCTGTACAGATTCCCGAACAACTACGGAGTTGAAAAGTTCCTCGAACTCTTCTCCGGTAAGTTAAGTTCAACTTTGCCTGCCCAAGTTCAGTTCGCGTCGGCGTTTAATAAACAGAATTAGTATGGATGACCCGACGCTGGTTTGCCATCACATGCGCAGCTTGTTAATTGGAAAATATTACCCACTGCGTTTGTTTTCGTTTGTAATCGTCTCAATTGTGTTGTAAATTATAAAAAATATTTCGGCTACCAAAGTTACCCACGGGGGGTGAAGGCGTGCAATCAATAACTTTTGGTGAAAATGCTTTTCTATTTATATAATTTTGTAACTCAGTTGTTGATGTAATGGCTCGAAATGGAATTCTCTCTCCCGAGCGAGCTTACTCTACTCGGGGCAAAAACAGCGGCGTTCGTGTGACGAATTCAATTTGACAAAGAACAGCGTTCTTTCGAGCCAAGACATTTTTTTTTACCTAATATATCTTGATTGTCGTTGCGAAATAATAACGACGATGAAACTTCATGCGATGCCGTGAAATTTTCTCTTCAAAAAAAAAGAAAAAATAGAAACGAGCTTCATTATTGGCTTGATTTAAATACGGTCTGTAGTTCATCTTGAGCCGTTTAATTTGACGCGGCGCTTTTCTTATCTGCCTTTTGAAGTCTGCGCTCATTCTTTTTCGTATTATTACAGAATATAAAAACTGACTCGTCGCGTCGAGTTGTTATTTTACATAATTAAATTATAATCAAGTTGTGTTTACCATCAGATTCGTGACTTGTTTTAAACAATTTTAAATTTTCCATTAGCTGATGTATATAAAAACTGCACACTTTTTTAAATTAATTATTTTTTTTTTCTTTAAAAGACATACGTCAACAAAGTAAGAAAAAAGTTAGTCTAAATAAAAACCTGGTCAAGTAGGCAACATTTAGTAATTCTGCTATGTAAATGCAATGGATAAATTCTCGATCACAACCCACTTGATCAGGTTTTTATTTAGACGCTCGTTACTTTACTCTACACTGCAGATATGATTTGTTTGGAATAAACTTTCTCTGTTGAACACTCTTTTGAAACTCTTTTAAAGAATAATGTAGATATGTTAAAATTTAAGAAAAGTTAAGTTTTCTTGTGCAAATTGATTCTTACTGTGTATATTATACTCTAGTTCAAAAAGCTCCTTCAGATAGATCACCCTCTTATTATAAAACTTCATTTCTTTTTTTCCTATGATTTATAGTATTTCAAGGTCGTCTGAACTCAATCTCTTCAAATCAATTTACTTACCCATGACGAAACTTTCAGACTGCCTACCCTCCACAAAAGATCACATCCCCTTACAATCCGAAGGTGTGTACCGAATTCCTTGTTCCTGTGGGTGTGTATACATCGGTGAAACAAAACGGTCTGTTAGTACTCGTGTTTCTGAACATGAACGCTGTACTAGACTACTACAAACAACTGGCTCGGCCCTAGCTGAACACAAACTAGAAACCGATCACCAAATCCTATTCTCCGACACAAAACTTCTAGCCCGCTCATCTCATTTTTTCAATCGTAAAATCCGTGAATCCATAGAAATTCTCAAACATCCCAATAATCTGAACCGTGACACTGGCTTTTACCTCCACAATGCCTGGAAACATCTCATTAACGATCCGTCACGCCCCAACAGACCAATCCCCGGTCACCGTTCCGACCCACTACCCCCACCGATCACTATAAATACCACGAGAACAGACATACCCACTCAGTCTCAACGACCCACGAGAAGCAGCAGCAACACCACCAGCAGCAGCAGCGCTGAGGAAGTTCTTCTGCAATAGAGAACGAAACGTCGGCAGTAGAAGAAGTCAACGTGACGCGGTTCTAACCGGAAACCAATTCAAACATGAAAGCTCATGTAATTTTAAGAAAAAAAAATCATTTGGACATATGTCCGATTTCATTTATTTAAGGAAATAGAAGACTTCAAAGTTTTGATTCTAATTATTTTAATGTTGCAAAATCACTTAAATATTTACATAAATTGCTCAAAATTCAAAATCATATAAATACATAATTATAAAAAATTCTCGAAATGTCCTCCTCTCGCTTCAATGCATGCTTCACAACGACGAACTAAAGAGTTTTTCACTCGAACGAAAAGGTTAGGTTGATTTCTAATTTAAGTAGCAGCATTTTGTATTCTCTGTAACAACTGTGTTCGTGTGTTAATTTCCTCTTGATAAACAATTTGCTTCATATGTCCCCAAAAATAGAAATCCAAAGGATTTAAGTCGGGGGATCGCGGTGGCCATGCAATTGGACCATTATTACCAATCCACCTGTTTCTAAAATGTTGGTTTAACCACTCAACGACTACCCGTCCGCGATGAGGTGGAGCACCGTCGTGCTGGTACCACATATTTGCAATAACGTTAAGAGGTATATCACCAAGAAAGTCAAAGATGTTATTTAAAAAAATTCTGTAACTATCTGCGTTCAAACGCTGTTCCAGTACATGCACGGGTAATAAGTTATCGTTGAAAATTCCACCCCAGATATTGATATTGAATCTTTGTTGAAAATTACGTTGTCTAACCGCATGTGGATTTTGTAATGCCCAGATATGATCATTATGGTAATTGTTAATACCATCTCGTGTAAAGCACGCTTCATCGGACCACAGAACATGTGAAATGAAGTCATTATTTTGGGCATGTTGCTGCAATAACCAATTACAAAATGGTAACCGTCGCTGAGCATCTCCAATCTGTAGAGCTTGAACATTTTGTCGATGGTAAGGGTGAAGGACTTCGCGGTTCAAAGTGCGCCATGCAAAATTTTGACTTACATATAGAATTTGTGCTATTCTCCGAGTACTAACTGAGGGATTGTCAATGACAGCATTAATTACAGCTTCTTCCTGCTCTACATTAACTGCATGTGGTCGAATAGCTTTTGCTGGGGCAGGATTACCTGTTTCTCGTAATCTTCGGAAAGATTCACCGAAAACTGAGTGATGCGGTAGATGACGAAGTGGAAATCTTTCCTGATATTCTCGTACCGACTGGCGTGCATTTCCATTGCAATAACCATACGCGAATATGATATCGGCATACTCTTCAGTGCTATAAGCGTACATTTTAAGTTGCAATTGAAAACACAGAGAGCAGACTGACATGTGTATTTGTGCTTGTTTCTAAGCAAACTTTGTTTTGTTATTATAAATAATAAAAATAGATTGAACTAATTATTATTAAATTGGCTATTATTTTACAACGTTAAAATAATTAGAATCAAAACTTTGAAGTCTTCTATTTCCTTAAATAAATGAAATCGGACATATGTCCAAATGATTTTTTTTTCTTAAAATTACATGAGCTTTCATATGGCAAAGCTTGTCGATGAGCTAATAAATCACCCTGTATAGACCTAACACCTGTATAGCCAGGAATTTATCGTATTCATTTTATTTAATTTCAATTTTGTGAGATGAATTAATATAAATTTTGGCAAGTCGAGAAACACAAAATAGATTAGCAGTCAAGAAAGACAAACAAGTAATAAAAGAGGAATTAAAAAATTGATTAATGCAATAAGTTTTTGATTTCAAACGTTTAAAATTCTGTGTTAATAAAGAAAAATCAATAATCCTATATTGACTTGATGGGGTACAACTTCAAGGGAAGAAGTAAATTTTAAACAAATCAAATTACATCTGAGATTCTAGTCTGGTCAGTCTATGAAAGGGTAGTTTCTATCCAGGTATCTTCGATACACAGTTTCACAGTTGAAGAACACAAAACTCGCCAAGACTGCCGCAAAATACAACATCAAGAGACCGCTGACGTGATGCATCGTAACCACCGGAGATGAGAACTTGTTGATTTCTTGCATTTGCTCATTCTTTATCCATTTGGCTTCCAATCTTTTCATCACACCCGCGCTTTTTATCCTCTTCATGCTACGAACAGGATAATGATGCAGCGATAGTTAAAAATAAAAGATACTTACAAGGCATTTATATATTTTTTCTCTTTAAAGGACTTCAACAGGAGGAAGTAGTTTGGCTTTTGAAAATACCTCGTGTTTAAGTAAGTCATTTCACATGCAAGCTGATTCCTGCTTATCACAGTGGACATGACCACCCTATTCTCTAGGAAGATTAAGCCATCGTCGCAGAGAATCTTCGCTAGATTCGTTTGGTCATTTATGTCCAAACATCCGTGACCATTCAGTATATTCCTCCACAAGGGCAAAACTGTTTTATTTCCACCCTGTTAGGGACATCATCTTTAATTCGTAGGAACTATTAGGAGTATGAGTTTGCTTACCGTAAAGTTGCTGTAAACAAAGTTATTGTAGACGAAGCTGTTGGTCCTCAGGCAAAGAGAGTGCGTCTTTCTTGCGGCTATGTCCTCCAGAGATTTGTAAGGTAAGTCAACATCGAAAACGGCCAGTCTTGCAACGAGAACTGCGTTCATGGCGCAATACAAGAGATATCCCAAGACGAGCGCTAGGAAAATCTGAATTCTCGCCGCGTAGCTTCGAATTCGCAAGTCATAACCTGCACACAATTCCGAATAAACACAGATAAACCAAACAAGCACGAGCGGGGGCCGCATCCATCCAATTTGGCTTGTTTGACGCCTTCAGGCAACGAGCGCAGAGTTCTTTGTTTATACGCCGTGATTGGTTGTAAAAGAGACCCGGAAGTACATACATGCGTGTGGAAAAAGATGCTTTGATCATAATCTGAATAATCAAATGTGATATCGTATTCCGTGATTGCTGACTGATTGTGTGTGGGAAGTTTTACCTTGATTCAAGAAGCCTCCGCATACTATAAGCAGACAAGTCGGAATTGATATGGCGTGTTCGTGTTTGCAGCTGACGTGTAGCATTTTGGATGTAAACCACAAGGATGCTGTAAGCACTCCGACCATAATCGCCGTGGCGTACCAGAGTTGATTATCGAATGTCTTCAAGTACGAAGAGGACGAAGCTTTTGGTGTAGGGCGTTTGATATAAAGGTGATACCTTCAAAATACAAATATCATTTTATCACCTTTAAAACGATGCACAATAAATTCTACGTAACTACTCAAAAACGGCGTGCATTCATCAACCTTTTTGCCCTATATTTTCCGTCTAAAATATGTACCCGTGCGACCATAACAATACGTTTTTGTTCACATGAATATTTTATGCGCGCCGATCTCGTCAGTGAAATATTCACGCAAAACGCCGAAATCTTTCTTACCAGTTGTAGAAGTACGGCTGCGAATATTCGACGTTCGACAGCCCCTTTTTCTCGACGACAGCTGCCAGCATCACGTCGGCTTTGCCCTGTGTTATCAGCTCCAAGCCTGCGTCGTAATTGACTGAAGTTATTTCGTTCCTGAAAAGTTTGTCACAAAGGCAAATGTGTTTTCAGAAAGGGGTGGGTGAATAGTATACTATGATCTGAATTCTAAAGGTAAAACACTAACTATGCTGTAGTATATACATAGAGCAAAGCTCAGATGTGACTGTCTTTAAAAAATAAGATAATGATAAATATTTAAACAAAATAAAATATATCACCTTATTAGGGAAGTGAACCATATGTATATTACGGTGATTAATTATTTTTTACGTCAGAATATTTAATAAAATATTTAATATGTGATGTGATATGATCTAGCATCATTTATATAAAAAGTACGATAAAGATAAAAGTCACAAAAATGAAAAACGTCCGACCTCAATTTGCATAACAAAACATTTTCGTACGCGTGACGCCGTAAAACGCGTCGAAATTAGGGCGTAAAGCGCGAATGAAAATTTTTCACGAAAGCGCACCGAAAATAATAAACACAATTCCCCTGCGAACCCCTCGTCATAGATCATTCATACAAAACATTCGTACTGAAATTTTAGAGCTTCCTGAATAATGCTCCAGATATCCCCGAGATATCCTCCGAGCTCCTTGGAATCGTTGCTGGAAGTAATATAAGGCAGCATCTGAAAATGAGAGCGGCAAGTAAATTTTGTATTGCTCCGCTAGATGGAGGAAGGAAAGAGATAGACTTACGTTGTCTGCGATCACTCTGATAGTTCTTCCTTCCAAAGCCCTTAAATCATTCGCCTCAATTGCACCGAGCGTATCGTTCAGTAGCGATACAAAAGCACCTCGTCCTTTTTTCCATATGTAAATGTTGTCGCAGTCTTTGTTGCCTTTCAAGTTGTTTCCCCCGCAGACGTAGCCGGGGATTCCCCCGACTACATTTAACTAAAATTTCATCTTTCAGCAAGCACACTGCACACAGCAGTCCTTGAACTTACCCCCATCAAAAACATGATACACACGTTGTTCATCATCACCGTTTGCGTCAAAACTAACATTAAATTCACCCCCTGCTTAGGCATAAATATATTTGTCACTTGTTAATACAAACATACTGCTCGGTTCACACGCGTTGTCACTGGACCACACCTCAAACTTGGATTAAATTAAATTATTCCAATGGTAATCCATTTGTTATATATTTAAGGCCCTGTCAGATATTGTGTGCATACTAAATTACGCCATCTGATGGTTTCAAGTATCATCTTGATGCCCCATCCCGAAATACTAATAAATCTTTTATTTTCTCGTTAAACCTCAGGGGGTTGGTGGCCGTTAGTGATGCTTTGAAATTATAATTATCGGCCGGGCTAATGCTCAAATGATTTCGGCAAATATTTGTGTTGTATGTATATATCTATTTAGAGTCTGGGGCAAAACTGGCGTTGATTTGCATAATTTAACATTGTAACTCCGGCGGACCGTCGTTTTCAGGCGTGCTTTGTGAAACTGTGAATTGAATCGGTGCTGTTTTGCGTTGGCATCCTTTGATGTTGTTATCAACCTGCAATTATACCTACCCTGCTTTTTAACAAAAAGATAGGAGAATCGAACAAAACGCGAATTATCATTTATCATTGTTACAAAATTTCTGACTACTACTACTAAAAAAAACTGTCCAATTATTCTTTCATACAGTCTCGAGGGGGATGTTTATAATAGGCTTGGTGAAAGTTCGAAAAAATTTCAATATGAAATAACATCGGATAACGCGAACAAAAACCGAATTTCATCAGATAGATTTTTTCCTCGACTCCTAAGATTATTATACATTGGCATCAGATTTACGAAGGTCGTAAAAATAAATTCAAGATCTATATATCATCTCTGCGGTATCATATTTTCCTTGCGCCTACTCAATTCATGCCCGGAATAGCTGTCATAAACCGATCCGTCCGTCCGTCGGTATGGCGAAAGCTGCACCTGTCACCTCCCAAGCTCCGGAGTGTCCGGCATTAACCCCTGTTATGTATGTTTGGTGAATTATGGCTGGCAGTCGTAGTAAGTTACAGGGGATTGAATATTAAATGGGGCGCTCGCTGTGTTAGCGCCAGATAACGGCGTCCTACTTGCTCCCTAATGGCTTTATGTATATTCCGCGGAAGGCTGGATGGTGGAGTACACGACGGATACAAAATATCTGCCAACAAAGTTGGCCCTGGCAAAGCTGTGAGTAAATAAGTAAGCCCCCGAGTCTATTGTTCGAGACTTCTGAGTTCTAAGATTAATTAGTTGGGAGTATGTCAATAAGAAGAGTTAAGGAATACTTACAGAATTTTAAAGGAACGATGAGCGTGATGTAATTACAAATATCAAGATGATCGGCTTCAACAGTGAGTCATTTATTCACTTAGCTTCTTATAAGTTTTGGATAAATCAAATGTACTTAATTAGAGAGAAACACTTGCAATAGTTTTCAAATTATTCAAGTGCACGATTAAAAAAGTTGCTACAGCTTATATTATCTTGTATGATACAAGACATCCAATGCAATCCTTTCGAACGGCCAAAGTATAAAAGCTACCTACTTTATATTAGATGGCGGCACTAAAATTCCCATTTTATCGGAACAAAACAATTCCTCTATAAAGGCAAGTTGTTTCCGACTTTCCGGTCAAGAAAACTTAAGTTGCTTTGTGATAACAAAATTGTGTTTTGTAAGTTTCTTTATGAAGCGGGCGAACTTCCGTTCTTTGTAACTCTTTTCTTGTAAATCACTGAAGTCATGAAAGAAGGAATTTTGCGCTTTTTATCATTTTCTTGTCTGAATTTTTAGTTTTAATTAGGTTCATACTGATTTCTTTTAGTCATCTAATATTTCGTTATTTGTAGAATAATTAATTTCCATAAATCAATAAAGAATCGTGGCAACGGTACTTTGTTTAAAACTGGTGGACTCTTTCATATTTTCTCAATACTTTTTTAGTTTACATTCTTCTGATATTTATTACCTACCATAGCGTTGCAAATTGTAAGCTCAGGAATTTAAGTAAGAGTTCGATAAGGAAATATTATCAGCAACTAATTACAATAATAACTCATACCAAATTGGCAGCAGCAGATAATCTAAATTAGATTTCCATTAATTTTTGTTATCGTGTTCATTAATAATTTGATTTATTTCATGTCAAAAGAAATTTTCTGCTAGACATCATTGCAAGTAGTACTGTTACAAAAGATCTGTGAAAACTTCAAAACTCATTAATTCAGTCGACAACTACAAACAAAATCCAGAAACGCGACAGTAAATAATATCAGTCTCGGTCTCGGGATTTTCAGAAATACATTTCACATAGAGAAACACTGCATAAAATCCCTTTGATGCCCGTTATTTATGAAGTCGATTGAGTTCAGTATTGTTCGCCTGTAAAAGAACAAAATGCGAGACGATTTTCAGCGCGTTAAAACAGCGCAAATGCGCTTTGATTTGTCTTTGAACTAGACTTTTCTGTGTGATACACAGATATATTTCTTTAAAAAGTAGAAACTTCTTTGTCGTTATGTTCTTAAACGCTTGAGTATATTGTAATTAACATGACAGTGCTTTGCTGCTTTCTTCCCATGGTCTCTTTTTTCGTGCAAGCAATTAAGCATCGTATTTCTCACTTTTTTTCTCTATTCCTTCGTTAGGAAAAAAAAACAATTCACCACTTTTTAAATTTTCTTTTTTCCAAATTTATTTATTTATTTATTTTTATTTTCATTTCCATTTTTCACTCTTTCTTTCATGAAATAATTGCGTGTGCAGTTCCTATCCGGAAAAAAAAGGATCCATTTTTCTACGTTTTTTAATTTTTTAAATATAATTCTTCATGATCTTTGAAAATCAGAAAATTTATAATTAAACTTTTAACTTCAGCCACTTTTCTAATGGCAAGTCATCTTTTCAAAATTAAATGACATGGTTCAGCACGGTCAAGAGATTCTAGTACACTTCGTTTTTTCTTTCTTATTCTCTCTTGAAAGTAATAAAAGTTACGAACTATCGTGAAATACCGACTACTACGTTGTAGTTTATGCTCATTCATAAACTCCGTAAACTATTACTATGGAGTTTATGAGTGAGCATAAACTACGCCGTAGTATTCATAATTTTCAATTTTTGTTACTCTCAACAAAAAAAAACCGCAGTATAGTAAAGTCGAACAGAGGTAGTAAGTCAGGTTACGTACAGTAGCGGCCAATTAAAACCTCGCAAGAAGTGACAAATCATACGTATTAAGACAAACTTGGTAAAGCGGACTTGTATCGAGACGATACAAGACGATATTGTTTGAAATGTCAAGCATTTAATACTTCAATAATCAAAATAACGAATTTATTATTAAAACATGACTTGCCCGAATTTTATTGTCCACTACTGTACAAGTATTTTGACAGACGTATAAATATCAAGTGTTCAATTGAAAAGTTTATCAAGTAGCCCTTGAATTTTACGTAACTTTGTGAAGCAGGTCATGAATTAGATGTGTAACCTTCGATTCAAAAAGTCCACAGCGAAAGCCATCGTTAAACAGCAAAAAGATGTTATGCTTAGCGCTGAAAACAACTGATTTATAATAACCTCCACTGAAAGGTGAATTCAAGAAATGAACTCACACAACAAAACAAATACGTTAGACAACGTGTAAATGTTTTGCTTTCACGACACGAATTATAAGTCGGAAAATACTTGTGCCGGGGCGCAATTATTTCACGTTAGACAACGTTAACAACTGTTCGACAACTGTTCATCCGTTAAACGTCAATCGGTTTAGTCATCCTTTTCCCTCTCTATCTTCTTTTAACAGAAAATTAAAACCAACTTGATGAACGCGTTATTTGACGTGAACAAGATTATGACACCTTCTAATCTGAAAAGGATTAATTATGTAACCTTTCTCCAAATTGGAATTCCAAATTAATTTTGAATCAACTGCAGCAGTGAAAATAATGTAACGGAAGGCACATCATATAAATGCAGATAATAATGAATTCATACTGTTGTATATTGTTAATTAAAAGATTATATTTAAATAGATTTAGATCATTCACAACACATACCTATTTACCTTGAACCTCAAACCAAAATTTTGAATTAAATTCAAAAATTGTGGTGAATATTTTAAGTTGCTTTCATTCATGCCCATGATTACTTATCATGCACGGATATAGGTGATGACTCATGACCTAAAAATGCACCTCTGATTAAGCGATCATGATTACAATTTGGATTCACATGATTTGAACACCATAACGTAACCTAAAAACATAATAGGGAGTTTTTGCAAAACGTTCCGTTAAAATTTGCGTATGTTAAACGTTAAAACTCGATTTCTGATTGGTTGAATTCATAAGGTTGCTAAGCAAAATAGCTTTTAGCGTAACGATATTTTTATCGTAAGGTATTGTCACGAGGGGAATTTTCTAAAAACCACGATGGGATTTTTTTTGTTTCCGCGAATAAAAAATATAAAAAGTATTTAAACACGAACTTGTGTAAGCGAGGGCAAATTGCGATTGTGTCGAAATATAAACACAATAAGGAGGTAACCGATATAACGTAAGATTCACATTTTATAATAACACATCAGCGGATTTGCTACAAACGGGGCCACGCGCGTGTACGAATGATGCAAAGAGACACAGGGCAGGTGACGAAAAAATGCTACGCTCGAATAGGCAAAAAACGTGTATTTAAAGTGCGGGCCAAAATTGGGAAGGCAGTCGAGCCACAGGACCGACTCAGTGGGCACTAGTGCTAACTCAACGAGGGGACCTCCAACATTACCGTCGCCGCCGCCGCCTACATCAGCGTCGCCGCCGCCCCACATCAGCGTCCTGCAGGCACATCATCTGCCACTGCCGCCGACAACATTGCCGAACCCCGTCCTAAGAGAACGAGGACCATATCCCTCGCCAGCGGTCCAAGAGAAGACGCCATCGGAGCCTGCCCTGGCCACGCTGTTCCAAGTCAATCACCCCTAGGCTGAGCAAGGACGTGTCGTGCTCCACTCCAGCCAAGGAACGTTGCCACCGAGGACCGACCTTGGCCAACCACTCCAGTCACGGACCGGCCTCGAGCTCCGCAGTCTTCCCTCGACTAAGAAAACGACGCACGCTGTCCCGTCTTAGACGAATTAACAACCCCAGTCGCCGCGAACGACCCAGGACCGCATCTCCGATTATCGGACAAACCACCCTCAACTAAATTAATAATTAACGTAATAAAGAGGTATTAATTTTTTTAAATCATTGTCTTAAAGCTCTACGCTCTGATAAACCTACGCACCCCAATCAACCCCGAAGGCCTCAGGACCACCTTCGTGACATGGTGGAGGCCCTTCGCGACATGGAGAAGACGCAGTCTTCCCCCGGCTTCGCGACATGGTAAAGGCGCCCTTACGGAGGCCCTTCGCGACAGTATTGCAAAAACTCCCTATTTAGTCGTTCTTTTTCTCGTTATGTCTTATGATCATTATTAGGTGAGTGATCAATATAAAAATGAATTAGGGTAGGCGTTGGAATTTCAATATTATTATCGCCTCAACGGTCCAGTGGTAAGAGGACCGGCCTTGCAATCGCATGATCGTCGGTTCGAACCGCACTGGAGATTTTTCTCGGGAGTGGTCGGTATCGACTTCAGGCACCCTTCAGTGTTGGGGATAGAATTCGACACTGCTTCCCCTTAAACGGCAAGAAGGTTGGAAGTAACAAAGCCATGGAACACTTTACACACACTCAAATATACTCCCGCTCCTGAGGTCCTGACAAGTCTTTGACTTAGGACCCCGTTGGGCAACCACCACAGATTAAAAAAAAATCAATTATTTAATAATTGTAATATAAATAACACGCCGGAAATGTTCTTTAATGTTATTCACGCAGTTATTCAGAATTCAAACGTGTCTTGATGCAGCAGGCAGTGGTCATTTTACGCATCTGCCTTAATTTTTTAAAAATAAAACTGTTTTCTTGCTTTGTAGAAACGTCAAAGTGACTGAAGGAACGTTCGATGAACTAAATGCACACATGCGTGTTTAGTTGCATCGCTAACTCTAATTCATTTTTCATTTGATCGCTTCTTATGATTACGTTAACATATTCATTGATTCTATGATTGATTTGAGCAGTTTTAGTTGATGTACTGTTTTGTTTTCTTTTTTTACCATTTAGGCCCAGTTTTATAATCGTGGAATAAGAACGGAATAACTGTTCGCCAGATATCCTTTAATGTTCCTCCATATCTACGTCACACCTACGTCACGTTATACGAATAATGCTTATCCGACGATTGTAAAATCGGGCCTTAGAGGGAATCAGTGTACATTCAAATTTACTTTATGAATTCTAGTAAGCTACATAGGTACTTACTTAACTTCTGTCAAATGTTACACTAATATTATTGATCTTTATGGAGTTGAGTATTTTTCACATGTCGATGTCGTTAGAAAGAGTAGAGTGAATTTGTAGGGGTCTATCTTTTGCTAAAGAACCTAATAATATATCGAGTTTTACGTATTTTGAAATGTTTCAGTCACATGCTTTAGTCTTAAGCCTTGGTCTATCTACAGCGCAAACCGCACGCGTAATGCGCAAAGCGCAATCCGTCATCCATTGCTTTAGTCTTTCCTTGTGTAGCTGGTCTAAATTAAGCCTTGGTCTATCTACAGCGCAATCCGCAAGCGTAAATGCGCAGTGCGCAATGCGCATACGCGCACTACACACGAAGCGGTCTATCTATACTGCGTATTACGCTGAAGCGCATGTTGTTAACTGCTGTCATTTTATAAAATTTGAAGAGAAAAATGAATAAATTTAAACGGAAATTAGTTGCTATTATGTTAGAGGAAGAAAATAACGATGAAGAAATAATGTCGATGATTTTAAGGATGGAAGAAAGAAATGAAATGTATCCCATCTTTGGTGGAGGTGGTCGGGTGCACTCGATTAATGATAATTCGTCTTCTTTGGTAAATTTACAAAAGTGTTTCGTCTTTGTCACCATTTCAATTGCTTAATATTGCTACGACCAACACTGTGCGCTGCGTAAAAATTGCCGACGAGGCGACTGATGCGCACTGCGCAACGGAAAACTTATTTACGCAACCGCATTACGCTTAATTTAGACCAGCTACATAAGAAAACACTAAAGCAATGGATGACGGATTGCGCTTTACGCATTACGCGTGCAGATTGCGCTGTAGATAGACCAAGGCTTTAAGCGTAATGTGGTTGCGTAAATAAGTTTTCCGCTGCGCAGTGCGCATCAGTCGCCTCGTCGGCAATTTTTACGCAACGCACAGTGTCGGTCGTAGCAATATCAAGCAACTGAAATGGTGACAAAGAGGAAACACTTTTGTAAATTTACCAAAGACGAATTATTATTAATCGAGTGCGTATCAAAGCACCCGACCACCGCCAGCAAAGATGGGATTCATTTCATTTCTTTCTTCCATCCTTGAAATCATCGACATTATTTGTTCATAGAGCTCGAGAACCATCGATAGCACTATCGGTAAACATCGATAGTTTACTACTATCGAATGTAATCGATAGTTTCCTAGAACAATCGATTGTTTTCGATAGTTTTCCTTTCACCAATCAGTACATAGAAATCCGTTGTATCTAAGCCCTGATTGGTCAAAATATCTCACTTAACAATATTGTTAACTTAGCAATATTGTTATGAGTTACAGAATTGGGGTGAATATATCGAGTTTTATGTATTTTAAAATGTTTCAGTCACATACTTTAGTCTAACCATTGTCTTGACGGTTTTTACAACTTGTCTGCTTATTTAACGCGTCCCTTGTTTAGTCCATGGTGAATTTGATGTAAATTTAGAAAAGAATTAGAGATTTTCTTAAGTGCGTTCCATTCGTCAGGATTTCAAGTTCTGGACAATTCAAAATCAGTACTATAAGCCATGGACAGTGCACAAAATTGAATATAAATTTCATATTGCGCATGATTTGAACGGTTTAGAACTTGAAATTCTATCAAATGGAACAGACTTCTTCTTTCCGTAGCCAAATTATCAAGATATCATCAACATACCTGAACCAACTTTTAAATTTGTTAAGTGTATATACTTGAAGAGCTACTTCTTCTTCGAATGCTGCCGTAAATATGTTAACGACCAGGAGAAGGAGGAAATCCTATGGTTGGCTAAAGAGACCAGTTTGTATACATTTTGTTGTCGAAATTGAAAATAAATAAAAATTATCCAACAACGGCAAAATACGGACCCCTGAAGTATTACAAAAGACAGCTCAAGAAAAGAAAAGTTTTTCTATTTGAAGACATCGGAAATTTTCGAGTGAAAGTAACCGATTAATAATCGCCGATTACCTACGCGGCGATGCGAGTATGTAATCGTAAATGCAGCATCGTGGGCATCGTCGCATCGCAGGCATCGTAACGATACTACTCATTAGTAATCGTCTGTCATGCAATTTTTAATTGTGCAATTTAATAGCGTATTAAGGATTTATATGACAATGCGCACACATGCAACTCAATAATACCGCGAAAGGCCACCAACGATTGTTTTTCATGATTACATAACTAAAAATTACCTGACGATGCCGATTACTACTCACAACGGTGCCGATGTCGATTACTACTCGTCATATGCGTACATGATTACACGTATCATCAATACGCATCGTTGTAATCGTCAAATGAGTATTCGCATCGTACTCGGACGATTCTGTATGTACTCGTGCAGGCCTCTGGTACCTATATCGCAAATACAAACAGTTGGGGCACTCTAAAAGTGGCAACTATAAAGAAGACAATAAAACTGGCAGTGCATTTTTCATTTACTCCTCTCAAAATGTCGTCTGTAATACGTAAAACCGAACACATCTTTGAATTTGTCGTAAACGATACCAGTAGGTGACAATAGATTATTTCGCTTTCTCTGCTAATCTCTGTAGTACTTTAGATAAGTGAAGAAGAATACTGAGTGAACGTAATTTCTCGAAATTCATATGAAGTAAATAATTATTTGGAAAAAGTATTTTTATATAATTTTAACAAAATCAATATTTTGAAGTTTATTCGTTCTTTTTTTTTGTTTGTTTTACGTTTACTAAAATAAACCGAACATTTTTCATTCGAGTCTTGATATTTTAAGAACAGATGAGGAAACGAGTCTATTATCATCACGTCCATCATAAACTGACGATGAGAGGAAATACCGATACGACATTCGCTTTTGCGTTAACGAATGAAACCATTCAACAAAGACGAATGAAACATTCATTCGACATAAACGCCTTTGTGTTTGACAAAAATAGGATATTAACACGTCCGTCTGTCGTTACGTGGCAAGCTTCCCTTCGCCGCAGAAATGAACACATTATTACGCCCGACGTAAAAGACTCATTCCCTCTATACATGGAAATAAACTGTATGTACAGAATGAAGTTCCCTCCTGCATACAAATGGAACTTCCGAGATGATATTTTTAGATTGCGTTCTTCGCCCGACGGCCGTCTGATTTAGCATTTTGCAGAGTTAAGCGCGACAAAAGGTGTCAGTCGGCGGCATTGTGCCCGCGAACAGGAAGTGAATTTTGACGAGCGAGTCCGGAGAAATAAATGGGTCACGATAACAACTGGTCAATACTTTTGCGAGGCAGATCCGGAAGACATGTGATATTAAAGCGTTTAGAACGCCAGACATAAAACGACTATATTTCACGTGAAATAAAAATACTTTTACTTTTGCCGAGCGAGGAAGGACGATGCGCGGAATAACAAGCAGTCCTACAAATCCTGCAATTATACGACGCAGGGATACCGGAGAATTTCCAATTCTGGAACCGGGCTAGGATGTTTCTAGGAGAAGGCAGATTTGTTTTCTGTAATTGATTTAAGTTATTTACGAAATCCAGGCCCGTAAGTACTACGGTTTCGATTCGGGAAGCAATTTTTTAACGCACGTGATGGATCTACTTTCCATGTTTTACTGATTTGTAAATGTCATCTTGTGTTCAAAACAAGAAAACAACATTTTTAAAATTTTAAATATATTCACAACTTCTTCAAAAACTTCTTGAACAGTTAAAGAAGAATTATAAGTTGAAACTATCTTTGATTTCATTCTAACTTCACCATATTTGATATTACTTTCTTTTCCTCTTTATCAATATTTAAATTTATGTAAGGTACCCATTGTTCGTTGAGCTTCACGGTATAATGGGTTATTGGACCAAAATGCGGGGTCATCCTTCAGGAAATCAGTGCTTAATGTCAGGGCTTCAAAGAACTTTTGTATTTCTTGTCACAAAATCAGGAATATCTTTATGTTTGATGTGTCATGGTCAGAAAGAGTCACTCGCTGTTGCAAATCTTCAGAAATAGGAGGTTCCTCTAAACGCAATACCATTTATCTCTTTAAAATAAAATTTGGAAAACGACGTGCCAAGGTCACAAAAACTTCGTTAGAAAATGTGAATTATATTTGCATCATTGGTACAAGGCTAAACAAGATGACATGTTTCGGTTCTATCGACCATTCTCAAATCTACAATTAATGAATTTGCGCTTAAACATAGTTAAAAGTGATAAAAGTGTTTAAAACTAACCTAGATTTACAAGCACGAAGGCATTTTAACTTAAGGCAAACTAAGACAAATAGTGCATGACCTTAAAATTATCTAGCGAACAAAAGTTCCTAGAGGTACCAACTTAAGATAATCGAATGACTGCAAATTGGCGCGTAATTTAAACACCACATGGGTAACCATTAAATCTAAATCTAAAACATTTCACTTTGACAGCTGAAGGCGAGTTAACAAAATAACAGAAAGAACAAAATACCACTTAAGGGTAACAATCGAATTGAAAGCTGATGACAGGACAAAATTTTTTTTGACGAACTAAACATCGTACAAGAAAGCTGAAGGCGAGTTAACACAGTAACAATAAATACCATTGAAGGATAACAATCAAATTGAAAGCTGATGGCAGGATAATAAAATGCCACTTAAGGGCCAAAATTTCTCAAAACACTAAAATTTATAAAGCCAAACAAACAACTATGAATGTTTCCAATTTATAGATTCAAAGAAGTTTAAATGAGGGAAGATGATTTGGTCATTCAAGAGGTTGACACTATCATCTTTTTTTGACAGAAAAATTTCGAGGGATTCCGCAATATTAAGTTTTAAACCTTTAGGTAGTTGGTGAAGTAATTTAACAGTAAAAACAGGGTCTGGATAGTGTCCTGAATCAATTAAATGTAGAGCAAAGTTAGAATCTGTTTTTCCCAGTCTGGCGGACGAGATGTGTTCCTTGACACGAGTAGCCAAATTCCGGCCAGTTTGACCAATATAAATCGAGTTGCAATTGGACTGAGTGCAAGTGATGGAGTAAACTCCACTTTTGTTCATATAGTCTATCTCATCTTTGGAATTAGTCAGAATCGAGATAAGGTTATAATCATTAGAAAAAGTTATTTGCACACCTTCCAATTTGTTGAGAATCTTAAGTTTTTCAGAAGTGACACCTAGGTAAGGTAGAGACGCGTATTTGAAGCTACGTTCCAAAGGCAAGTCCGCCAGAGTGGGGAAAACAGATTTGTTAATCAGACGATTCCGAATTTTGTAAAATAAACGAGAGATGACATCAATAGGGAAACCATTGCTATCGGCCATTTGACAGATAATCCTGATCTCCCTAGTGAAGTCATCCCTAGATATGGGGATGGAAACAGCTCTGTAGAAAAATGCCGAAAAAGCTGACATTTTATGTTGGTGAGAGTGATCAGATGTAAAACTGATAGCGGCATCAGTATTAGTCGGTTTTCTGTAGATATTAAAAGACAAAGCTGAATTAGTTCTTTTAATTGGTTCTTGTCCGATGAAAATTGTATCACAAACTCTTTTAAAGTGTCCGTTTAAAAGAGTTTGTGATATCTTTTTTTAATTCTAGAGTAAACTTAAGTGTTGAAATGATTAAGTAATTCCTTAGCTAGATTAGTGTCACCCTCAAGAATGACCAAAATGTCATCCATGTACCAAGCAAAATAAAAAAAATTTTTATTTTCTAAGACAGGGGATGGCCAAAGTTAAAAAATTTTGAAAAAAAAAAATATCTCTTTTCTTCAACAGGTATTGAGTCATCAAAGAAAGAAAATCTAATCAATTCCTCGTAAAGGTACCAGAAGCGACCTTTCTTCAAAGCAGCAAAAGAAATTTGGTCTCAGTAAATTTCAAGCTCAAAGATCATTCTTTGGAGGAGATATTCTAATAGCGTTTTCGACTGACCGCTCTAGAGCACTCTGAGTGTATCTCCATTCCCTGTTATTACGTGAAGTTAAAATAAGATGGAGATACTCTGAGGGCGCTCTAGAATCTACTCCAGTTGAAAACGCTCATCAACGCTTATATCGAGTTCATTTAGTTCATGAGCACTTAAATGAAATTCACTGTTCCGAAAAAGTAAGATCTTCTCCTCCTAAGAACATAACCGTAAGTTCAAATAACTCTCTGCAGTCATCTCTAGGGTGATCATTATTCAACTGTCCAGTCGCTGATTATGTTTAGCCAGAATTTCTTGAAACGTTTGAACAATGATATCTCTGGAGCTAAATAAAGGCCTATGCATGACTTCCTCCGGAATAATTTCGTGAATGTGTTGACGACAAGCCAAATATAATGTATTACGACTAAGAAGCACACAAACTCCATCCTCACATCCGGTATTGGCAGGATCAAAGCTGAATGCTTTTTTTCTCCTCGCCGAGATTCCAGTGATCAATAACATTGTTTTTATGATGACTGGGCTTCCATTGAGAAGCTTTGAGACAACAAGCAGTTGAATCGGCAATCTGTCGATCTTCTCATCACCTGTTAAATCTTCCATCAATTTTCCATTCCAATGAATGGTAAGAGGTCGGGCCTAAGCTTTGGATCTGATTTATCATTGATTCCCAAATTGAAGTCGTCGCCTGATTATGTTTAGCCAGAATTTTTGAAAGTTTGAACAGTGGTAACTCTGGAGCTAAATAAAGGCCTATGCATGTAGAAAAGACTTTCTTCAGAATAATTTAGTGAATGTGATGACGACAAGCCAAATATAATATATTACGGCTAAGAATTGCTTCAAGAAGCAAACACATCCGGTATTGACAGCTGTGGAATTTAAAGCTGAATACTTTTTTCTCCTCGCTGAGATTCCAGTCACCAATAAAATTGTTTGTTGAGAAGCTTTGGGGCAGCAAATAGTTGTTCAGTACCATCACATGAAGCAAGAATTGGCAATCTGTTGACTTTCTCACCACCTGTCAAGTCTTCCATCAATGTTCCATCCCAGTGAATGGTAAGAGGTCGGCTTATGCTTTGGAAATCTGCTTATAACTCTTCCGTATGCTTCCTACGATAATGTCGAATAGATAAATGATTGAAAGAGTACTTCTGAATATCTTGTCCTGATGCTACTGTGTGCACAGCTGATTTTTGCCCTATCAAGAAAGGACAGCACTTGTGTGTGAATATTGTTACGCGCCCCTTCGGGGATTCGTATTTCGGGGTCGTATCCCTCTCAGAAAGTGGCGCTAGCCTAGCTTGAGATACCTAGTATTTGAGAAATAGAAAAGTTGATACTTACCTAGCACCCTCTCTTTAATGGCTGTAGGGGAGTTGAGTGCAGAAAAGAAACACCAGCTTCTTCTTAAGCAAACTTTATTCACTCCAACTCGTCTTGGAGGTGTACCAGGTAGCACCTTCTACTATCAACTGTCTCTATTGTCTCCCGTACCCTGGTACCCCTCCCCTTACCAATAGCCAACAACAGGTGGCATCTAAGCCGTGTTCATGGCAATATCACCTTCCTGCCGCTCTTTAGAATAAGTGCACTACAACCAGGTGTTGATGGTACCGGAACTTGATCTTCATTTTGCAATTCCTCCCCTGCACTGAAGCTTCTCAAGCTTCTTGTCAAGACTTCTCATACACCCTCGCCTTCCTGGCTCTTGTTGAGCGAGCCAGAATTCACGATCCTCCTGAATGTTGATCATCTTCAGAGCATCTCTTAATCTGTGGCCCACTTCATTTGTTGAGCAGTATGAAAAACCCTGGCAACTCACAAAAAGTAAAATGGACAAATAACCTTAATATAATGAAATAAGCGTACCCCAATGAGAAAATTCAAGGACACTGAACATTCTCCGAACAGTAATTGATTTGAAAAATATTCTTATGGGTTACATGTCGACTAACATGGAGCCCATCTAATATTTCGAAAGTTGAAAAATAATGACAACCCTATAATCAACATCCCCGAATGTTTAAAGAATAATGAATATTTTTAGCATTACCAAAGAAGAGCCAAGAATTGTTGACTATGTTTAACGTTAATTAATTGAAAATATCTACTTTGGCTTCACAATAAAAAAACCTTATCGTTATTTTCATCGCTCGAAGTAACGATCAAATATTTTAAGCAAATTCATACAAAGAGCAAGATACTAACATGTTTTATTATGGGAAGAGGTAGGAGAACGAAGGAGCGCTTCTGGTATCATGCGGCTCAGTCCTCGGGGAAATTAGTCAATTACCTGTGCAATATGAGAGGAGTCGAATGATGTTCTGGCATTCATAATTTATAAAGGCGAATCTGTCAGATTTTGCTTTGTAAAACAGCGATAAAAATAACGAGCCTTACAAAAGGAAAGTTTGAAACTCAAATTGCGGCGATGATTCCTCGCACAAATAACACGAAACAAGTTTCATAAACGCAAAGCTTTTTTTGCTTTTGTGTTACAATTTGATTGTTGCGGACAGGTTAGATTGATATTTACAAAAATGTAAACATTACTGTTATAGTAACCACTGATCAGAATAAAAACAAATTAGAGTAGGCGTTGGAATTTAAATACGTGTCTTAGATAACGTCATACTAAAAGGTACTAATTGTCAATCAATTATTGTGACATAAATAACATGCCAGAAATGTTATTTAACGTTAGTCACGCAGTTGTTCGTAGGATATTGATGCAGGCGATGGTCATTTTACGCATCTGCTCTAATTTTTTTTTAAATAAAACTTCGTGCTTTTGATGTTTTAATTCTAAATTGAGGTTAAGTTCGAATGGAATCGTCAAAAGTGACTGAAGGAACGTCCAATGAATGAAATGCACCTTTGCGCGTTTGGTTGTATCGCCAAGTTTAATTCGTTTCTCATTTGATCACTTCTTACTTCTGATAATATTGTAATTTTAACAAGTCAAATAGAATGACTTTTTCAAATCTGCATTTCTTTCTCCTGCCCGTAATAAATTGGGAATTATTTGCTTAGAAGAAATGCGGCCAGCAATTACCCATTAAATTTATTTGACAAATAATAATAATGCAACAAAAAAGCTGTAAGAAAAAAATTAATGTCCCCGAGAGTTGAAAACGTAATGCAATATGAAAACCTTAATTCGACACTGCGACATTTTCGCCGACATAAAGCAAATGAGGTACGAGGGTGATAGCACCGCAGGGAGCAATTAATAAAATAAACTAATTAAAGTAATTTTAAATTGTCCCGGAGTTTTTTTTCCATTTGAATATGTGACGTGACAGAAAGCTTTCGTTTGCACCTCACGTAAAAGCTGACCCTCGGTGCTTGCTTAAGGAGGCGCCTCCGCCAAAATTATGAAGCTTTTCGAAGACGCACTTAATTTTAATCGATAAGCTCGTCGTTGGTAATTGTTCTCGTAAACGGCAAAATCCCTGCTTGCGTTAAACAGAGACCACAACAAAGTTTGCACGAGCGTGTGTCTCTGACAGCGCATCAGAATGGAATTATAGGATGATCTCATTTGCATCGCTCTGTGTAGTCGATAGCATTTCTGCCAGTTCCACATCTCCGAAATTAATCTATTAGATCGCTTTGCTCTCTCGCACGAAACAAACATTAACAAGATAACCAGAGCAAACTCGGCATTCCATCATTGCAGCATCCAATTTTTAGTAATTTCCCCCTCGCCTCCTTTCACGTACTAACGTTCCAGCAAGCCCATTATCAAGGACGTTTGCAACACACTTTCCATTAATATTTCCGCAGACAACTCGGGGCAAAACGCATTAATACGAAATAACTTGCCGCGCGTAACAAATTTAGCCATAATTCATCAAAACTTGCGAGCTAAGGTACACACCCCGACGTTTAACTTCGGAAATGTGGGGGAGACGGGATGGGTTTCGGTACTAAACACAGATGGTTTCCAACTAGTTCTGAATACGTAGCGATAGAACGAAATTGCAATTCAAATCTAATAAACAACGCCCTAAATAGCATCCAGGAATTACGAATTAGGAAAATGGAAATACCCTTGTTTTTTATTCTCTGCGACGCTTCCATTTTATTCTGAAAATCTTTAGTCTTTATCATAAAAAAGTGAATTAGGGAACGTAATAGTCACTTTAAGATTAACTTCGAAGAACTTAAACATAAGTTCATTACCACATTGTGCCTTGTATTACCGGTGTTAGGCAGAATAACATTTTCCACCCCCCGTTCCAGAAACGTATTACAAAAGCGCCAATGCACGCGCGGCGTTCCCCTTTTACATCCATCCATTCAATTAAATTTTCTAGGGCGTTTCCCCAAACGCGGAATCTCGATCCCTCTGGAACTTCTTTAGAAATGCAAAACTTGCGACTCGATATTAACATGAGGCCGCAAGTGTACACAAAGTATAACAATTCGGGACTCGGATGGGGTGGTCCAAGTAGGTAGGGTCCCGAAATTGAATGCGCGGGGAGTAATTTACGGATGGGGGAACTTTCAATATATATTTTAATCAATCAAAAGTGGAGCGTAATGTATTATCTCCGGGTCGTATCGGAACGTGATAGTTTTTTCGACGAAGCTGAGCTGACGATGTTTTGCATTAGGTTACACTTTGTATGCACTATTCATCATCGAACGGAAAATCAACTTTACCGCCCCTCTTGTCGACGTGTTTGGTTATACAATACACGAAAATAAACACAAAATTTCTCCTGCAAGAAGTTTGTTACTCAAAACAATGCTTTAGACATTCATTAATTATGAAACTAAAATTCTTTAATTAAAAAATATTAGAAGGAGGAACAGAAAATGCAAATAAAAGAAAGGTTACAGGCAATAATAACGAATATCAAGCTTTTTCCGTGTTTTTTGGATTATATAAAAATGGTTTAAAAAGGCTTACAAGAATCTTTACTAAACGTGATGATGCTAACCAAGTTGAAGTGGTTTAATTATTCGATGAGGAAGAAAGGCCACCGAAAAGGCAGAGACGTTTGAGAAACAGGTTTGGATTTGAAACAGGGAGAAGATGTTGATGATGTTGTTTTTAAAGAACAACAACAAAATACTAACAAGATAATAGAAGAAAAAAAGAAATGACGTGAATATATAGTTATTCTCTCTGTTGACACTTACTAGATTGAGTCAAAAGTTTTCGCCATTATTCTTCAAAATATATACCATCAGATTCGATGAATTTTCTCCATCGATCCGCTAATTTCCGAATCTAGTCACGGTTCTTGGATGCAAAGAAGTTGTGGCATACGGTTTCGGCTTCCTTTACATTCTCATTTTTTCCGTCAAGGAAAATGCTGAGTCGTCTAGAACAACCGATAGTTCGAAGGAGCAACGTCGAAGCAGGATGTAGTGAAATTTCAACTTCATCCATTTTCTGCAATTTGAGTTGTCTTTGGATAGTACGGTGGTAGGGATCGTTGTCTTGCTGGACAAGTATGCGCTCCTGATTGATCATTGCTAGATATTTTTCCTGCACTTCAGCATATATCCGATTGACAGGCCAGCATTTACAGCGCGACCATCTCCAAATGCACCACTCCTTCAAAATTCCACGAGACATTCAACTTCAAGACGATCTTGACTGATTCGTGGTTCTGGATTTCTATCCTTAGGAACCCATTCTGTTAGAATTTACTTTTCGAATTGACTTTTCGTCACAAATTACAATATGACATCAAAAACGATCATCAGTGGGATTTTGAAAGAGTGTTGTAGAGATATCCACTCGTCGCTCAACTAGTGCATCGATCGGGTCAGTTCATGAGGATCTTTCCAAATGACGATTGATAGTTCGTTGAGAAGGTCCAAGTGTAGTTGACAATTTGCGGGTAGTTTCTTGGGACTGCTCCTCTAACGCGGTACGCAGTTCTGGAGCATCGACAACAGATTGTCTACCATTCCTAGGCCTATCTTCGAGACTGTTGTCTCCAGAAGCAAAACGTTGGAACCAATCTAGCACTACCCGTCTGTTGACTACATTCTCTCCTTCGACTTCACAAATTGCCTTCTCCGTAGCCGTCACATTCAACTTTTTTTTCCACAATCCACTTTAAGTGGATCGATAAGATAGACGATGGTTGCCAGCATTCGGCCCACCTTTCCTTCCTTTCTATATTTCATTATTTATTGGTTTCAGTTCTCTCGGTACTTTAGTGAATATCTTGTTTCCTTTTGGCCATGCCTATACCTTGTGCGAAGCAATTACCTTATAATATGTGAAACCATCGTAGAATTTTGTTTCTTTGTTTCTCATATCTCATGTAGATATTTTGTGACTATAATGTCCTTAAATCCTACAACCCGGTGGCGACTTGTCTCCTAACATCTCCCTTATCCATTCAATTGATGTGTACTCGGATCATTTATTTTTCATTGATATTATGTTTTTCTTATCTACTTTGCAAAGTATTCCTGTACGCCATCCTTCGTCTCAGTTGTTTCTAGCAATCGTCTCATTTTTGAACGTTTGGGTTGAGTTTTCGAAGAGTCGTCATTAGCCCATCGTATTCTGGATGTATTCAAATTCATCACTTTATGTGATCATCAAAAGGCCATGGAGTTAAAGATCATGTCTTAGCTACATTCACAAAATGTGAGATTATTCTGATATTTTGACAGGTATTATGATTCTTCCGAGGTTTGGAAATACAGAAAGATCCTGGGAAAGGATTCGAATATAAAGACTTTCCTTAAAGAATAATAACACTACTGCCTATCGTTAAAATTTCTTTAAAGCCGATTCTCTTAGCAGGGGAAAAATAACGGCGGGAGTAAGTTTTTTGGGGTATAGATGTCGTTGCGGTGCCTGAAGTTCGAAAGTTTTACATGCAAAGAGTCGAGTCTAAGCTTAATGCAAATTTAACATAGCTCATTTTAATTAATTTGTTAATTATTCCTTTATTGTTGCAAGATTTATTCAGATGTAAAGCGAATTATCTAAACATTTCTGATGGGACACATTTTAAAACTTCAGAGCAAACTTGCTTACTTATTAATATTTTTCATGTAATTATTTAATTTTAAATAAGAGCAACATTTATATGTGCACATTTATTTTGAAGTACTTGATTAAAAAAAAACTATTTCTACTATTTTAAAGCAATTAGTACCACGTTAAGCAGAAGTTTTTTTTATTTACTTGCGATTGATGCTTAACGTAATTTAAAATTTCAATTTTCTCCAAACAAATGTCTGGATAATGACAATATAAGTTAAAAAATTTGTTTGCTCAACGAATGAATGAAAAGGGCCCGAGTAAAGCGAGCTGCGAAATATTTTATCAGTTTATCTGCGCTTGATATATGTTATGAATAATTTAACAGGAAATTCTTAAATCTTTTTAAGTCCGCCGTAAATTTTCCTGCGCGAAAATCGCGTCTCATATTCCTGCGAGACGGGCGATGCAATCTCCTAATGAGTTCTCCCCGGTTCCAATTTCATCCTATCTGATGAAATACTTCTTTTGCGTTCGCCATACTCTGCCCATCGTTATCGATTCATACCGCCCTTTATTATATTAACCGAAAAGTAGCGGCTTTTAAAAAATTTAAATTAATTAAATTCCTTTAAAAACTCCCCTTCCGATTCGTCACAAAGTCGAATAAAGATCTCTGTTTTTGTAGCAATAACCCGAGGAACAGCTTCACGAAGGGATGGAAATACGCATCAACGTAATATATCTTGTAAAAATATAAAAGACAATCCAGCTATGAATTTAACGACCCTTAAAAATATTTATCTTGCGTCTTTTCCGTTTGTCATATTCATTTTTATTCTCGTAATAAGTTCGCCCCCTCTTTTCGTATAAACATTATTTTTCTTTCGTATTTGTTACACGAGCCTTAATAAATTGTCTTCTTAAAGTTTTCCCCTTTTTCTCGTCGCAGCGCCGCCGCTCGAATGAACGAACATCTTCCCCGAAACGAAATAAATATTAACAGTTTCGCCAAATCCTCCTCCCGGAGCAGCCCTTTACGTGCCGCCCTGCGTTATTAAAATATTATGCAAAATTTGCACCTACCCTTTCGTTCCGTGCGTTATTATTAATGCTAAGGTTGTTTTAATCCTTGTCCGAATTTAATGCGGTTCAGGCCCTGAATCGATTTAGCTCTGGCCGGCAGGAAATTGACGAGAGGCGTCGTTTAGATAATGGGAGTAATGTAGATAATCAAATAGACAGGGTGTGCCGGAATTAATGGCCCAATAAAACGGAGGTGCAAGAATTTGTGGTTTATGGTTCATCAATTATTGTGCATGATATGACAATAATAGAAAAAAGACAAAATCATTAAAAACTACCTCGAAAGAACACTAATATGAGTCAAATTGGAATCCAATTAAATTGAAGCAACATGAAGAAAACAGTCCCTTAATTTGAAAAGGTGAACAAGTAGCGAAAGAGTAAATGATTGTAAATAAACGGCCTTATTTGAAATACAGAATTCATTTAAATATAACTTTCGGCAGTCGATTCTTGTATGTTATGTTCTTGTCTTCGGGGAACTTAAATATTCATGGATCTCTCTCTCGTAAGCGTAAGAAGAATTACGAATGTAAGTAGATGCGAATGCATCAAAGGAATAAAATTAAACTCGAAGGTTCCACTTCAAACGCGCCTCGAATATGAATAATAAATGTGCCTAAAAAGAAGCCTAAAGTGTATAAAGTCATTAAAACGTAACGCCATTACGTCGACGTTTACTGTTCGGCGTCTTGTCTGGTGAGATGAAGCCGTCTTGTCATCTTGCGTTTTTGTTTTGCAATTTTTCCTGAACAAGTAAATCCAAGCAGAGGCTTTTAAATAAAATGAGAATTCGGAAAGTTTAATGTTTTCTTGAAGTAACCAATTTTTTGGCAGTTTTTTTATTCGAAGCTTTTCGAAAGCTCCAAACGTTGTTTTACTCACATCTAAAAGCCTTAAGATGGAAACTTTAGAAATAGTTACTCATTTCGTAAATACTCTTAACTTTTAATTTTATATATTGCTTCGATATCCATCTGCAAAAGAAACCGCTGTAAAAAGGGACCGACACGTTAAATTTTTGGCGCCCAACATGAGGCAATGAACTAACAATCAAAACAAATCATATCCGGCAGCACGAAAAAAAAGTTGTTTACCAATTGAAGGCTTTACGATTAAAAGTTTAGCTTTCAACGTTGGCAAAACATGGTCGACACGAAAAGTCGACATGATAATATGTAATTCTCTTTGGTTCTCTTATACACTTAACGTCTATGTAATATGTGATTCATCAACTCCTTTCTTTCCAATTTTACGAATATTTTTTCAAGCAATTTCCATTACCTTTTTTCTGCTTCTCCAATTTGTTTCAATTTTTTTTAAATAATCGTGGAACTCCAAGAATATTTTTGGGGTGTTACGGCACGCAATGCATGAGGAGAAAAACGTTCAATAGCTATTGCTGAGCATTTTCTATTTTCGAAAGCGACTTCTTGTTCTTTTAAATAATCCGTAAATTTTTTGTGTAATGAACAGTAGCCACATTTTATTCTTTGAAATAGGGCACTTCTCTCGTTTAACAGATTCCTCCAAATACATTTTTAGGCACAGTCTCGTCAGTAACGTAAAGTTCAGAAAACAGTTCATTTTGATGGGTACCAACCCATAAAGAATTATTTTTTAACCTGTTCCATTGCTTAAAGTTAAAGGCATGAAAATAGCGTTTGCTACGTACTTCATCATCAGGGTCTCATCATCAATCACCAGTATCGTGACAACTCTTTTTCATAATTTTTCTGCATCCTATTTTTGCCCATAACTTTTAATCTTTTATATGAATACTTTGGTACCCTTTTTTTCTTAGTGTATGCCTTAATGCCAAGTTTTTTATGTATAATTATTTGTATTATGCTTTTCTTCATTTCCAACTTCATTTCCGCAGTATCCTCCTGATGTTTTCACTAATGCTTACAGTGACTGGGCGGCCAGAAATTTTTTTGTCATTTGTCAAGTACCGGGTGTTTCAGTGAAGATGCACCAAACTCGGTATGTTGGTAGATATCGTGAAAAGAAATAAAAGTTTCCTATAATATTTTTTTTTTAAATGAATAAGTTTTGAGATAATCGAAGGGAAAGGAGAATCGTACATTTTTAAAACGTACAATAGATGAGAGCGGCCCGAATTCTTAACCTACCTTAACGTTCGGTTTTTTACTTTATTACCCCATAAACTGTCGCGCCTCAGATATGATGGAACACATTTAGTTCGTTCACTCCGTTCGTTCACTAACGTTGTAGTGGCGAGTAATTAGTTGGTGTAGTTTATACTTTTCATTTTTAAGTTTATTATGTAAGTGTGTGTGTGGGTGTGTTGGTGGTGCGATGGGCAATTACACATTTCGAGAATACGCAGATTATTCGAACACATGTTGTAAGGTAATTGCCATTTGCGTAATTCGCCCACTTCCGAAATTGTTTCTTCCTCATGTGATCAAATTCAGTCTGATAGGCAAATAATTTAACAGACTGGCGTGGCGGAAGCAACAATTCTATTCAACAATTCCAATTTATTAATTGTACATAATTGTAGTAATTGTTGGATACAGAAACAAATAAAAACGTTACAAGCGTTAATTATTTATCGTACATTATTAAGACTTTTGCATAAAGACGGTTTGCATAAATGTTAGTGCGATGAAAACGCACGCTTTTTTCAAAGTGTTCGTCTTTAACACGTCTTGCGGTCAAGGCCAAACTTAAAAGCCTGTCATAAATTTTTTCGTTTACGATAGATATTTACTGTCTTCTTGCAGGCGCGTGCCATTCATAAAACAATAAAAATCGCTCGTCTTGTTTCATGGCGGCAGAAATTTAAATCGCTACGGTATTTCTAAAAACATCGGCTCCAAATTATCCAAATTTCAAGTTGCACCGATTAAAAAATTTTATTAAGATATTTTGTTTGAAATAATGTCAGAAACGTGTCCCTTAAGTTTGGTGCATCTTCAATGAAACACCCTGTATCTCATAACTTTTCATAGTTTAAATATTTAGAACAGGAAATTTTTGGGCTGTAGATACGGTTTGGAGATGGAACACGTTCTGCATTTTAAAATTTTGATTTTTGATCGAATATAAATTTTGGTACAATTTACTGTATAATTTAAATTGTTCAAGAAGTTGAACAAAATTTTATACAAAAAAATAGGGTAGTTAAAAGAGAAAGTTAATATTTATTCAAATAAATATTGTCTCATAAGGTACTCGTACAATGTAATGAAATGAATGAAAACGCTTTCCTCACTGGTCAATAAACGAAGTTCTGTACTACAGTCGGCAAACGCGAGCTCATTGATTAATCATTTTGGATAGAATTTCAGCGGCTATTTTTACTCGCTTTTGTCATAAAATATTAAAAAATCAAGTTAAACTTTTTTCATCAATTAAAACTTGTACCACAGACATTATTTACAGCGAGCTTCAAATAAATTATCGCTCCAAATTATAAATACCTATTATGTTAACTATTATACAAAATGCAAAATTATTGTAAAATGCAAAGCTTCATTTTCAAGGTATTATATAATTCTATATTATTTTTACTTGGTCGTAGAGAGAAAAAAATACACTAGATGAAGAAAAAGAAAATATAAGTTATAATTTAAAAAAATCTTTGATGATAATTCGAAATTATGACATTATAAGAAAAAATAAAAATCGTCAGTCTTTGTCAGTCATTTAACTTTTGTTTGAAACTATTTGTATTAAACTCACAATAAAAGCTCTACCATTGATGTTCCTTACATTTTAATCACCCTATATGTGCGCGTGATTACACCATACGACATTTCTCTCGACCTACCTTCCATTGTTGCCTATTCATTCAGACTTCTTGTAGGTTTCAAAATAGTCGTGGTCTCTTTCTTTTCCTTTTCTTTGCCGCTTGCATTCCCAGAGCTTTCAAAGCCATCTTTCTTTTGGCATTTTATTCTGTTAAGATATTTAGCGAGTTCGTTAATTTTTGTAGGTGCATGCATACTGGCTTAAGGCCCAAATCTTCACTTTTGGAGGATCAGGATTTTATGTTGTTGGGTGTTGTCCCTTAGCCAAATTTTTATCAGTTTTCACGGTTCAAAAATCTACTCATTACGTCAGAATGATTCCAAGCCAAGTTCTATGTAACGTGTTGCTACGTACCTGATGGTTTGCAAATATTGAGATGTACAAATAATTAAGGTTATCCCATTGACCGGCTAACTCGATAGGATGAATAGGGCCATATGTAATCCTCAAAACAAAGGTTGAACTTTACAATAAATAAAAGTCACAAGGCGCTTTCCAATTGCACAGACGAGCTACTCGGTGCTACTCGGAGCTACTCCGAGCTGTTCAAAGTGCAATTGGAATGCATTTGAGCAGCTCCGGAGTAGCTTCCGAGTAACACCGAGTAGCTCGTGTGTGCAATTGGAAAGCGCCTACAGTATAAGAATCTACACAGTAGCGTCACTCGAGTATAACTGTCACATTTGCCATTTTGTTTTATACCTACCGATTTGCAAATTACATATATTAATTTCCATAAGGGTATCAAACAGTATGGCGGCTTTTTTGGACACTGACGTTTAAGTGACGCTACTGGGTAATTACTTATACTGTGTAAAAGTCACCAGTAATGCACACTTTTGTCTTTATTTGAGTATACATTTAAAATACTAAAAGACACTAAATCAACGCAGATCAAAATTAAATGAACGATAAAATTTAAATGAAATTAAATACGAAGTACGGATCCGATTTTCGCTCACAAACAAAAATAAATATCAACTCAAAGTTTAACTAAAATCCGCGACGTCAACATATTTCGAACTAAATCAACGCAAACATACAATTAAAATTATAAAAGACTCCGACGTCGTCCAAAGATGCGAGTGCATCGACTATCAAACGTCCAGGAGGTAGCGTCCATTGTGTCACCCCTCGATTAGAAGAACCAGTTCCCTCTTCCGGCAATTTTACCAAGCACCGGGGTTCGGCTGACGGGAGATGGATGCATCGAAAGCCACCGAAGTTTTCTACCACGGCCCAAGGATAAAACATCCAAGTCGAAGCTGTAATAAACTTCGGTAAACGTCCCGAAGCGAACCTCTGTGTGAACGCGTCCAGAACGGAAAGCCTAGATAACCGAAAAACACATGGCACGACTTGAACTGCGTACAAAGTTGCTTATATAAATCCTACCTAATTGTCTGCAGAAATCAGGCTTCGAAAGGCCTAGAAGAAAGCCTTTCGTTGCTTAGAACAAAAACTCAGAGTAATCCTCCGTTTGAACTTCACTTTAAACAAAACAGTTTGGTGAATTTATCAAAATGGCCCAAAAGCACGATGCATAGGGGAAAATGGGGTAAGTGTGCGCACGGGGTACCCATTCATCTCAAAAAGTAATAGACTTACAAGAAATTACTGCTCATGAAATCTATGTTGTCCACTCACAACTCTAATTTTTGAAAGCTCTAATAGTATCTGCTTTACCAATCAAGTTCGGTATGACGTCATAAGCAGCAATGAGTTTTCAATGTATGTTTGGATTCCGAAAACTTAAGCCGTAAATAAATTAATTATAAATATTTTAATTTCAGTTTTGTGTTACGATATTCAGTAACATTTAAAGAATGCATTGTGCGTTTGGTATTTATTGAAAGTTTTCTTTTACAATTTTGTGATAATAACAATAAAATAATGCAGGTACGGGGAAACTGTGCGCATTGTGAAGGGGTAAGTGTGCGCGCGAAAAATTTATATTTATGCAAAAGTAACTGAAACCCAGAAAAAGACATATACCTCCACAGATGTGGGGAGTTGCTACTTAAAACTGAACAGTGGTTTAGGTATATTCTCTGTTCTAGATGGGTGCATACATGCGGTTGGAACTAGGGGTGCGCGATATCATATTTTCAATATCGGTTATCGATAACTTAAAAACATTGATATTTATTGATACACCGTTATCTATCGTTAATATCGATGATATCGATATCCGAAATGGAAATATCGTATTTTCAAACAATCTTATTTTTGTTGTTTTTTATGATATGTTTTTTATAACAAAATATGCATATACCTATGCTCGAGAAATATTTTATTTCAACATATTCTCAGTATTAATACCTAAAAAAGAAATATTCTACAGCGCTAAGTTACCCCATACTCGCGCACAATTGCCCCGTATGTATGGGGTATCTGTGCGCAGGAGCACTGTCATGAATTTTATTTTTTATTGTCCATATTTTTTCCCTTTAAGATGTCTACGCTTGGAAATTTGTTCCGCAAATATCTAGAGCATTGTGTAAATAAAAATGGTGGCACTATCTTTATTACTTTTTATATTCTGGGGGTCTGAAGCAAAAATGCGCACAGTCACCCCAGTCTCCCCTACGCTAAGCGAGGAGCAACAATACTAAGCGGAACTGGCGCGGTCGTTCACGAGCAGAGGTTGACAGAATGAACATTGCATTAAATTTCATAATACTCCCCATCGTTCAGATTTCTTTAAGTCTGATTCTCTTAGCAGGGGCAAAATAAGTCTTTTGGCATACCCGCGTACTTGAAGTTCTACATGCAAAGGTTCGGGTGCTAAAGCGAAAATTTGCATAATAATAATAATAATATATTATTGTGTATTATTATCCAATTAGTATTATAGATAATTTCTTGATGTTTATTTTCAGAGGAAGATTATGATGCTTTCTGCCTGGCCTATATGTTCACGTACCGCGACTTCGAAATGGGAACCCTGGGGCTAGCGTGGACGGGCGACCTGAAGAACGCCGGCGGGGTTTGCGAGAAAAACGGGGTGAGTGTTAATGCGATTTCATCGTCCGTTATTAGCCGTGATATTTGTCCGGAGGAGTTTGCGAAAGTTGCCCGCCATTGTTAACGACGACGTACAGAAACTTGAGAATAGTTCACGCGCTTAACGAAACTTCATCGCATCGATCGGACTTATTACTACGTGACTTGTACCTAAACTAGCAGACGTTTACTTGGATTAATGTAATGGGAACGTTGTTATGTAGATTAACTGTAAACTTTCGTTGTAAAAAATGTTCGTCTTTTGACTGCGCCGGAGATAAATCTACTCTAGTGTTGCTATGAGCCGGATTGCGTTGACGCTCCAAAGTGATGAATTAGTGCAAAAGCTCTCGCCGCTAAAATGATATAAATTAGGCCCCTGTTGCTATATTAAGTCTGTTTATGCAATTTCCTAATTCAAATGGGATTACCAAAATCCTTGTTGGTTTGTAATTCCGGTTCTAGAAAATTATTTTATATTTGTTTATTTGAATGAACGATTGAGGCCTGAGAATCCGCTGTGTTTTTTCTGTTTTCTCTGCTAAAAGACAACATAAAAGTAAAATGAAGTTTTGCCATCGTAATTGAATTATGGCGTCTGTTATTGGTAAAATAATTGTCTAACTTTTTACGAGGTCTCAACGTTGGAAAAAATATTTTGTGTCAATAAAGCGAATTAATTTGTCTCGTTCCTAAAACTTTATCAAATTATCGAATTAATTACTGTCTGATCAAATCAATTCGAACGTTTGTGTTGCCCTTAGTTATTAAAGCAATTATTTCTGTATTTCGGGTCGTAATATTATTTTCTCCGTGAAAACATTTTTATTTGATGTCAGATTAAATGATAATTTTCCAAAATGTAGTCTGTTAAATTTGAATTCAATTGTTATTATTTATTGATTACGAATAATGTCACATTCTAAGGTAACATCACCTCACTTAAATGACATATTCCTTTTGCTTGAAGCGAGGTGAGTAGAATTGCGGAAGTTGCTTCCCTCAAATCGCATCCCTAATGATAAGCTTTGAATAAAGAACAAAAATTGAATGAACCCACATGAAAAAAAATCATCTGATTGTGAGCTCACAAAAAGAGTTACAAAATGAATAAATCATATAGAAGAAAGAAAGCAAAAGGAAGATTTAATATCAAAAAGAAGGGAAAATAGTAGAGGAAAAGTAAATTAAATATGAACGTTTTGAATTTGTTCGCATGCCAAACGCCAAGTATCATCGAACGATGCAGAGAAAATTAATTCCGAACGGCAAATATTTATTTATTTTTGCAGCATTGCGATACAGGCAAATTGCACTCGTAATTGATTTAGCTTTCGCAAAACGTAGAACGCGGTTCAGTTCCGTCCGACTTCATAATTAACTTACGTAGTATTTAGCCGTTTCCCCATCGATTTTTAATTAGCTAGCCCCTGTAATTTTGCAATTTTTCACCGTGGCGATGGCAGCATCAGAAAACGATTTCGCGTGTTATTCGGGATCCTTTACGCCGCACGTGATTAGATAAGGGGGCCCGAAATCGAGAGCTTTAATTGCGATGGAGATTCCTAGCACCGCAGCGGCAATTAAGGCTAATTACACGTGCTGGTGCCGATGCGAGCAGAAGTAAACGCTGAATCGAATATCAAACATTAATCCGGCCATAATTAAACAATTACGCGAGTAAATCAAAGCGCCCCAATGTTAAACTGTAATGGGGACGCTTTGTTCGTGGTACTATCGCTACAATTGCTATGCGGTTCTTGTTGATAGTAATACCGATGCCGTGTAATAAGCTAAAAGCAAACACCTGTAACGTAATTAGGACAGCGAATGCTGCAAAATTGGATAACGTCCTTGCTCTATAGGTAAAGGACACAGAAACTATCAGTGTGGTCAAATCGCATTAAATTATCTAAATATGAGAATTCACAGACCACGTGCTCAAAAAGTAATTACATAAGTCTTATCCAGGTAAAGCAAAAGTAGATGTTTCCTGCTAGCTTTAGAATTCTTTAACTGTCATCACTGCCGTTGTTGTCATAAGTTTAAATATTTTGAAAATTCAGTTAAGCTTCAATTACAATGGTTTTTACAATAGAATAGGCATACCTTTTGTTTACCATTGCCTAAGCCTTCTTGAATTGACGGTGGAATAATCAGCATCAAATTTATACCGACAACTACTAGGATCAGCTCGTGGTGATCATTCAAAAAAACTACAAAACCTAAATGTCTGTTTATTTTCAAAAATTTTAAGTAGGAGAAAGAATGGATGAAGTAGAAGCACCGGTAAAAGCCGTCGTCGTACCAGATTCTAAACAGGATGTTCCCGTTTCTGATGGAAGAACATTTACCGAATTACCATCACTAGGCGCTGTGAAAGGTAACACTAGCTTAAAGTTTGTAACGCTTGAAACCAAGACATATTCTAATAAAAGGAGATGCCCAGGGGGAAAGTCGTTTTAAGAGCTAAACAAGAAAAACGGTTTCGTCAACCACCTGAACCATATTGAAGTGAAAGCCGAAGACTATGACGGTGATGCACTTATTGAAGCATCAATCCGATCGAAGAATGTTGTATACCACGTACCATTATACACATAGCGAAGGGAAGACATGCGTCGTGTGAACTTGTCATAGTGATTAAGGAAAACGAAATCGTAGCAAAGGCTTAGCCTTGTGAAGAGGATTTAGGTCCAGCCGAAAACATTGCGAAAGTTTCCAAATTACTTGAGTCTGAATTGTGCCTGGAAGCTATTAAAATTGAACCTGTTGACGATACGCAGAAAAAGCTCTGTCTAAGTTGTGCCTGGAAGCTATTAAAATTGGACCTGTTGACGATACGCAGAAAAAAGCTCTGTTTGACTTGATAAATGAATTTAGAGTTTCCTTTGAACAATCACTGGAAGAGTTAGGCTGCGCAAAATCAACGGAGATGGAAATAAATTTATAAGAAGAAAAGCCGTTTATTTATCGACCTTACAGAATATCTAAAACGAAGCAGGAAACTGTGAAAAATATTGTATCCGAAGTGTTAGAATATGGTATTGCGAAAGAATTCTTTAACGGTGAAAGATAACTATCCCTTACCAGGATAGGTGATCAAATAGACAGATTAGTCTAGACTTGCGATCTGGATATTATCAAAGTCCTCTAGCCGAAAATGCAAAACGCCTTACGTACGAGTTCAATAGAATGCCATTTGGTTTGACTAAAGCATCATGAACATTTCAACTGTTTATCGAATGTCACCACGAGTACACAGGAAAAAATAACGGTCTCAATGTAACTCTTTTTAACTCTTTTTGGTAGTTCCCTGGAGACCATCCGTCTAAGGTGTTACATTTAAGGGAGTTACTTTTTTTAACTCCAAGAAAGAGGTAAAGTAGGTAATTCCCTCTTTTTATGCTGTTGATATTTAATTCGAAAATTCTGTATTTGTACCATAATCAAATTTGCAACACGCGTGCGCTAAGAAGCAGGTGTTCAAACGTAACAAATTTTAAGATTATTTTAACTTTTTGCTGAAAGATGTCACATCATCACGAAACATTGTGACAACTTCTACAAAGGTGTTTAACAGTTTTCAGTATATACTTCCACTTTATGTATGTAAAAATGGAGTAAGTGAAGCTTGACTACTTACGGTATTAATGTGGTGGAATTTTTCATTTCTTCGGAGTCAAATAATTTCACCAATAATTTTAACTACTTCCAAAAGATAAACGTTTATCCGAAAAAGTGAAAAATACATTAATTTTTAGTTAGATCTAACAAAAAAACAGATATTAATTGCAAATTATGGAGGAGATGAATTTAGCTCTGTAAAATTGTTTTCTGTGTATGCTTACGCATGTAGGCAACATAAACCAAATCTTCGTAGTATAGTATCCACGATCTACTAGATTTCGCGAGACGAAATCTCTTATCTGGCCAGGGGCCGAATTCTTGAAATCTCTCGACAAATGTCGTATGCAACATGACGTCAAAATGACGTAGACTCTCATACAAAACTATACAAATCGTTCGAGAATTACGTCATTTTGACGTCATGTCGCATACGACATGATGTCGAATGATTTCAAGAATTGGACCCCTGGGCAATTTACTAGTTAAAGTGTTTCTCCGCTGGCGCCACTTACCCAAAAAATTAAACTCAGGGCTTATTACAATAATTACAATTTTATGATTTCTTATTAGCCTCCCTTCATTGTAGCTCTTGTAGAGCTTGATGTCAATGTTGTTTATTTCCATTAGTTCAAAATAGTCCATTACTCGATTCTTTTCTTGTGAGAAGTGCTTATTTCTTCGTATTGAAGAAAGTAATAATTCTAGATGTAGACGTTGTTTTTGCACGAATGACAGATGAGTAGGGGTGCGTGCACTGCTGACAGGCGCGGTCATACGGGGCAAGTTATTTTTCTCCGAATCACCCAAACCTATATACAAATTTTCTTTATTGTTGAAAATTAGTTTAAAAACAAATTTTTCAAGTGTATTTGTCTACAATTTTATTTTTACGAATGTATTTGCAAATCCCCCCCTCCAAGAAGCAATTCTAGGTCCACACACACCTGATTGCTGAAGTGATGACGTCAAAATATTTCATTCCGATCCCTACTTTCAATGGAAACAATTCACTGGGTTATTTCCAGGTTCGTGTTTTAATGTTTACAGTTGTTATTTTCTTAACAATTCTTCCATCTTCTTGAAGAAAGAAGTAAGAAGTAGAATAGAAGAATTAAAATGGAGTATTTGACGTTGACCGACAACGATATATTTGACAATATTAGGTACTAGAAACGATAACAATAAAAACCTGTGCAAATTTATAAAAATCACAATTGCAGTCAGTGGCGTAGATAGAAACTTGTTTCGGGGGGGCCCGAACAAAAAAAAATCTAACGAGTACGGACTACTTAACATTTTATTTATGAAATAAATGTAAAACGGCGAACAAAAAACAACGTCATACGAAAAGCTTCTTTAGTATGAATTACGCAGAACATAATATTTTAGAACGATTTCCAGGGGGGGGGGGCTTATCTACGCCACTGATTGCAATACAAAACTCAGGTATGTATGAGGAAAAATTAATTAATATTTAAAATAAGCCGTCAAATGAAGTAGAAAAGAAGAAAAGTGATTTATTTTCTTCTTATATCTGGAACATTGTCAGTTTCGAGTCCTAGACCTACCCCTAATTAAGTCTATAACCAACGAAATCATGGCATTTATATTTCAGCCAATACGATTTTATTCCCCCTGCTTCAATTTTATAATCTTTGCATTTTATTTAAACCCTTGTTTTCATAATTTAAGAGAGAGATTAACACGGGTCTCCATGAAGTTACTTTCAAACTGTCGAGAGCAGTTTAACTACGCGTACGGTATCGGTTTCAAATTGTTTTTAAGCAGTTTAACCAGTACTTTATTATTTCAAGCATTTATGTTAATACATTCAATCAAATTGTATCAAATTGTAAATATTTTTGTAAGTAAAACGTTCAAAAGCAGTGCTAGTGTTCTTACTTTAAAATAGACAATTAGTTTATCTTTAGTATCGCTTCCACGAATCATAGATTTCCTGAGCCACAAAGAGCGCCACTAAACAAATACAATATCGACATGCTAAAGAGAAATAACTTTTTGTTGATGAAATAGCAAACTGCAAAAAATTGCTAGCGAATAATTTTACCTGGACTACGTAGTAAAAATTAAAAATAAATAAAATCACCTGTTGCCCTCTTGATTCAATTTATTAGTTTTTTTTTAAATACATATTGCAATCTGGCAACAGGAGTTAGCAATTCCGCCATCAAAGTTTTTATACTAGAAAGTGGACATTTCTAGATTATACTAGACAGTGGATAAATGAAACTCAAACTTTAGAAATAATGATTAATAAGAAACAAAATCAGGTAAACAAATTCCGATTTTATAAACAACTGCAGCAGTTATGATGTATACTCTCTTTACTCCATTTCCCCTTTATTCCGAGGCAGAATTTCACGATTTCTTTCCCCTGGTGGCAGAACACGGTTTTAAAGGTTAAAAACCGGTTTTAGAATTTTACATATTTAGTCAAGAAACCAGTTTTGTAAACTGACAAACCCTAGTTCCATATTATCGTCTATTTACCATCTCTGTCTCTGCATATTTAATCGGTTAAAAAAGATTTTCGGAAAAGACCGTTTGAGACCAGCCTATTGTTTTGTACAAAATTTGATTACGTTTCCTGAACAATTTAAATTGTTTTAAAAATTGAAAAAATAGAACATGTTCTACCGCCAAACTATATCTGCACTCCAAAAATTTCTTGTTCCAAATATTATTGTAGAAATTGAACAAAATCTTGTATAAGTCTAAAACCACCTTTAAATCAGTGTTTTTCAGTTCACCTACAAAAAGGTTTGAAAACTGCCGCTCCAAATCCTTCTCATGATCCTTTTAACTTACCTGGTCAATCTACTTTCCTAATTGTTTAGATTTATATGAATGATTATTTCCTCTTTAAACGTGTTTTCTAAGATTGATCATCAAATTCTTTCTTAAACGATTATTTTCGTTTCATTTCTCACACCTTTTTGTGGCCGGTGGCTTTAAATAATTTCCAGAATTTTTCTGAACTCTTGTTTTCTATCAAAATGTATTTTTATGTGCTTCATTTAGTTTTCATTACTATCTTGAATCATTATGTAATTTTTAATTTATTCCCGTCTTGAACTTCCCGGCTCGAGTTCCTATTTTTAGTCCTTTAATAAATGCATGAGATCCTAGTGATTTTTTTTAATTGTACCCTCCGCTTCGATAGTATTTCATCTAGTAATTTAAATAGCACAGGCAGCGGGAGATTTAGTTCGTTGCAGGATCATCAAAATGTAAAAATATTCAACCGCGTGACCCAAATATCGCCGTCCGCCATTGTGTAATTAATCTAATTTGTTGAAGTTTGAAAAGGTATTATATTTTAAAAAAAAGCAGGCTGCCCTAATTGGGAGCAGACGACGCTTTTTTACAGGGTCTTTTATTCAATTTTTTAACACGCACAGGATTGAATAGGTCGATTCTATTCTTACACAAGTAATAATATAATCCGTCGAGTTGAATGGTGTGAATAAAACGATTTCAAATGAATAAATTCAGGGGCAGTTTATGTAACTTATAACTTATGTAAAACGTTAATGATAAGAAGGGGATATTAAGATATATTTTTTTAATATCAGTTGCCAGAATTTTTATAGCAATCATTTCTGGGTGAAAATTGAATTATAATTTAATTCTAATCGTATGTGTATAGAAGTTTCGGTATTTGTGGATTGTGAAAGTGGAAGATGAAAATTATAATAAACCGAGGAAAATAAAAAAATCATATGTATTCAAAATGGGAAATAAAAATTTATATTCGAGGGATATTCAACTTTAAATGGAATTTAAACAAACAGTCTCATTCTTTCTTAATGCATTTCTTTCACCTTGCTTTGTGTTTCTTTTCACCAATTCGACTAACAATATATTCAAGTGTTTATATTATTCACAATGCTTTTTCCTTATTTTGTAAAATTTTGCATCAATCGTACACTTATGGTTTAGTTATTTTCTGTAATTAAATTGTCGACGAATTTTATCAAAAAAAAAAACAGATACCTACCTACATGCTTTTAAAATTAAATTTCGCAAAGAAATTGTTCCCAATCGAATTCACCGATTTGAATGAAACTTGACAGGTTTGTAGACCCCCACAGGACAATGTAGAAAGCCGTTCTTCGTTCCGGCTGACAAAGCTTTTAAAGGGGTGAAATGGACCTCTGAAAAGCGCACGTTTTTCGCTTATCCTAAATTAATCTGTTCCCCCTGAGAGAGAAAATTATTATCGAACAGGCATATGCTAAAATCAACAAGACTCGCTTTAAAGTGACAGTTTCGTTCTTTATACTTTCACAGTTACAATTTTCAACAAATATTGAACTTTTGCTAAGCATATTTTAATGTCTTTTGTGTACGCTCTTTATGCAAATTATCATCGGATTTATCTGATTATTTACTTACATCAAATAAGACCTTCTCGCCATAAACGAACTCCATATATTTCTTGTGTAGTATGGTTTTAAATTAAACTAATTTTTAAACACAATTTGTGCAGGAAGTTTGTAAATTGTCATAAAATATACCTAATGAACAAGTTTCACACAAATGTATTCGTTTCGAAATCTTTATTACCGCCAAATTAATAATAATGCAACTCTTAATACTGAAAAAATAGTGTGAAGGGGGTGCTTTCGTTGTTTTCATTATTAATTTTGAAAAATGATTCCCAAGTTATTTCAAAATGGAAAAAAAAATATATGGAGTTCGTATATAAGCAATCTTTTATTATTATTATTATTATTATTATTATTTTATGATGTATTTAGTTAGTGCATACCTCCTAGACAAGCCACGTATTTATTTGGTTTAATTTAAAAGAATGAAAATAGAATGTACGTAAATGTTTCGAGATACTCGCTTCACAGTATTCATTGTTCAGATTCAAGCAATACTGATAAAAGCCGTGCAATAAAATCTGCATTCGAAATGCAGTCGTTTTCGATTGAATTGCTTATTTCATTAAAATAACAATGTGTCTAAGTATTGAAGGCACCGGATATTGAAGGCTACTTTTTCAAATACAGTATACATCGTGCAACTTATACAACGTGTCCAAATACATTTTTGATACGATTAGGCCATGGAAAGCAAAACGTTTCATCTGGTATTATAGGTATAAAGAATAAGCTATCAAAAGCCAATGTAAAGCCGCGTACACATTTGCGAGCCGAACCTGTAATGTAAAGGCTCGGTCCTGCGACCTGTGTTGGTTCGGCAAGTCATGGCGAGTGATTACCATCAACCGCAAGCCACATGTCGTGGGACCAGGGTTATTCGTTGTTGATACTTCTAGTTGGGGGCTTGATGAAAAGTATTTAGTTTACTTGTTATTATGTAATTCCGAGCCTGGCACCCTTTTTCACTGTCGAATACGGAGTTGAGATAGACATCTGTTTAAATTTTAAATAGTAATTGTATTTGTAGTATTTAATAGTAATAATATTATTTGTATTAATAACAAACTATGATGGGCCTTTGCAAAGTACAGTTCCTGGGAATAAACAAGCCTTTCCGAACCTAACACAATGCAAAGACGAGCACGAGTCATGACGAGTCATACAGGTTCGGTTTGCAAATGTATACGCACCATTATGAGCGTGTTATTAAAAAATATCTATAAAGATCTTGCGCTAGAAGACATTCTATTTTAATACGTATTGTTGTAATAAATAATTTCATGTTTCGATTACTTCAGACATTCATATCTTTTTGTGTAAACTTAAAAATCGCAAATTCTTGAATCACTTTCACACCTAATTTGATTTTCAGCATTACAGGGGCAGCATGAAGTCACTGAACACGGGCATCGTGACTCTGCTGAACTACGGCAAGCACGTTCCGCCTGCCGTGTCTCATGTTACTTTAGCTCATGAAATTGGACATAACTTTGGATCACCGGTGAGTTAATTTAATGCTTTTCTCCTTTGCTTCTTCGTAAATAACATTTTTCGTTGGAAAGTTTTAAAAGCTAGATCTGGAATCGCACGAATTACAGTTTCTTACAAATTAAATATTTAACTTTAAGCAATTTTCATTAATAATTTAATTCACCACGATGAATATACACTCTGTCCCAGAACTCGCGCCCCAGAGAACAAGGGCAATGCGAAACACATAATCGAAAAGTAAAATTGTCTTAAACGGAAAGAATAAGCGAGTTAAGAATAGAAAACAATAGCCAATCCTAACAGCGAAATGGATTCAAAAAATTTTCATTTTAGGTTGGCTGTGGAAGAAAAAGTCATGTTTTTGATTATATCTAATTTTTTGAAACGTCAATTTACAAGACAGTTCATAATTTTTGGTTTCATTTATTATTTAAGATGGTTTTCTCAGAACAATAAAAAGCGTTCATGTTAGAAGCGTATTCTCGTACTGGTTCAAAAAATTAATGGTCAGTGGCAATATTCTATCCAAGAGTGTCTAACTGATTTTCAAGAAAAATATCCTGAAGAACTATTTCAATACAAACAATTCTATGATAATTTGATGCACTCTGTAAATTTATTTCGTGAAACTGGAAGCATAGCAAGGAAAAAGGTAGCGGTCGTCCAAAGAAAAGAACTGCTGATGCCAAACAAAATGTTCAGGAAATCTTCAAGACCAACCAAAAATTTCTGTACGTGCACTTTCAGAACAAGTTAATCTTTCGTATTCAACTTGTCAAAGAATCTTGAAAACAGATTTACATTTTTATCCTTACCGTCTGTCTTGTGTTCAAGAGCTCTTGCCTATGGATTACGAAAAACGACGACAGTTTTCTCAATGGTTCCTTACTAATATGGATGATGAAATTTTAAATCATAGTTTCTTTTCTGACGAAGCATGGTTTTATCTAACTGGCTATGTCAACTCCCAGAACATGCGAATGTGGAGTTCTGAAAACCCACATTTTTACAGAGAAAAAACCACTTCACCCACAAAAAATAGGCATGTGGGTAGGTTTAAATCGACGACGATTAATAGGACCCATTTTTTTCAATCTTACGGCACAAAGATATCGATATTAATAGTTTCATCAACCAATTACATGAACGAACTGCAAATGGGCAAATAGATTTTCTGCAAGAATTTTTTTGATGACCGTTTAATCAGCAGAAATACAGCAATTATATGGCCTCCCAGATCATGTGATTTAACTCCTCTCCATTTTTTTTTGTGACCACACCTTAAAAATTCCATTTTCAAAATTCCTGCCAACAATTTGGAAGAGCTGGCTCAATGAATCAGCGCAAAATGTGAAGAGGTAAATAATTCAGCAGATTTGTTACAGCGGGTGATTAACGGTGTCAAAAGAAGAGCTCAGTTGTGTCTTTAAGAAGATGGAGGTCACTTTCAACATTTATTATGAAGTTAAAAATAATTACCTATGTAAATAAACGTTTATTTTCATTATAAAAACACTGAAAATCACTAGAATAAGAAAAGTAACGTTTTTTGGTGACAGTAATGTCACATGATAGCCAGCGCAAAGCGAAGAATCAATTTATCGCGTACGTTTAAATTCCACGACCTACACAGAATGAAAATTTTATGAATCGCATGTTACATACATATTTTCCGCCGCTGATTATATCCAAATGATAATTATTTATGGGGGGAGTGTGGATGCAACGCCAGGGAGGCAGAACAAGTTTTTCCCAGCGCTTTCCCAATCGTCCCCTAGACCATAAAGTGATCATTAGGGCTATCGCAAGAATGCAAGAGACCGATCAAGTTGTTCCGACTCGTAACGAAATTGGTGGTGCTCCTAGAAGAGTTTGAACTGTCGAAAACGAAGAAGCCATATTGAATTGCGTTTGAGGAAGATGGTATAAGAAGCATAAGAGAAATTGCACGCGAACGGGGGCACGATGGGGTACCACCACATTTTCACCGCGAAATTCAGCAAATCTTGGACCAACAGTATCCTGGCCGAGGTGATCCACGAAACCGTCCTGCTCGATTACTGGATTTAAATCCTTTGGATTTTTTCTTTTTCGTTAAAAACATTGTATAATGATTTTTTCTTTTTCTTTTTATACAAAACATTGTATAATGATTTTTTCTTTTTCTTTTTCTTTTTATACAATGTTTTTAACGAAAAAGAAAAAATCCAAAGGATCTGAATCCGGTAATCGAGCTACAATAGGTACACCATATACATGGTGTACTATTGAGACCGAGGAGCAGCTCAGGAACCGAATCCGAGATACTTTTCGATGGTTACTCCTCAAATGGTCACGGACTCTAAATCGAGCCTTTTGAGTTATGTTTAGAAATAAATGGTGGACATTTTGAGCACTTACTTTAAGTTTTTGTTCTTTTTAATTTTTAATTTGTAATGCCTCTTTGCGATCAATTTGTTGTCCCTATTAAAACCTCAATTGTACGTAAATACATTTGACTTTTCAGGGAATACTGTCACATTGACATTACAGTGGACCAAAACGACCAAAACATTTTTAAAAGTTTTACAGATAACAATGTTCTACCGCCTCCTAGCAATATCAGTTCTTACGTTTTACTTACGCGAGGACTCTCGGCATTAGCTACCGCTTTTTCGTCCTCATTCGAAAACAGTTTAACCCAGACAATTTTTATTTCCGAATTTGCCATCTCCATTGCTGTAGATAGGCACGTCCCCTTACTCTCTGGGGCGCGAGTTTTAGGACAGCCTGTATAATTTGAAAGAGTAGGTAATAACTGCAAGCAAGTTTGGTTCAGATCCAAATAGTTTTGTTACTTTTATAAAGACTTACCTAACAAAAAATGAGTGAAATTCTGCTGGAATATAGAAGCGTGATCAAGTAATTAACGAAGGGAAAAATGGATCCAAAGATAGGAAAGATCCATCAGATTTTACGATAAAACTTTAGTCTAAGCAATCTCGATGGCATAGGGAATCAATTCAAGATGATCCAAGATGAGGAAGACCTGTTGAAGCAAGAACCAATGAAAAAATCATGAAAGTTATTTATTGGAATTGGTGTTAACATATCGAAGGGTTTCAGTGCACGTAGAGATATCAAAAGCCACAGTACATGAAGATTTAAGAATAAGTCACGTTAAATTCCGAAATTGTTATTACTCCTAAAAAAAATTGTGTCGACAAAAAATTTGTGGTGAAAACTTGGGGGCTTTGGCCGACGACAAAGATCCTTTTTCGAGAATGAAAAAAAAAGTTATGAGACACCGGGACCCATCGACAAAACAATGGGCCACAATCACACGGCATTTCCGCTGCCAAAAAAGGCAAGAACTCAGAATTCTTTAGGAAAACTAATGGCAATGGTGTTTCGGGTTTCTGATAGAATCTTACTAATTGAATTGAAGGAAGACTCTATAGGAGAAGTCTATAAGGAAGCAATTGAATCGGTCAGTGCAGAAAAGGCATGCGCATATGGATATATGCCCTTGGCCATTTTTGTCGTATAGTCGTTTTCAACTTCCTAATTGAATCGGTCAATGCAGGAAAGGCATATACATTGATCGATACATTTATACATTGATCAATTCAATTAGGAAGTTGAAAACAATCATACGACAAAAAAGGCCCCAGAATTGTGATCAAAGGGTTATGGTGCTTAATGACAATTGTTGAGTCCACAAAGCTCATCGAGTTCGAGTGTGGCTTTATATTATACAGCCCGGATTTGGCACCGAGTGACTGTTACCTCTTTCCTAAATTAAAAAAAGCATCTGAATACCTGAAAGGAGTTTTTTGAAGACTCACCAAAAGAATTTTTTTGGAAGGTATTACCTAATTGGAAAAACGTTGGCATAAGTGTGTGACCATTTGTAGATCATCAATATTACTTTTCTTCTAACTCTTTTCCTTCATGGCTAGTAGACAAATCTGTTTTAATCTGATAGGGTTAATATGGGGTTAATCTTTAATCTGAAATGCATTATTATTCGAAATAGTATTCATATAATGTAAAACCGGGTATATGACAAAAAAAAAACAAAATTTTCCTTTAAAGGTCTTGTCTAACGTAAATCTCTGTGTACCTAGCACGATCCGGAAATATGTACGCCCGGAGGCGAAGACGGTAACTTCATTATGTTCGCCAGGGCGACATCTGGAGACAAGAAGAACAATAATCACTTTTCCCCGTGCAGTCTGAAGAGCATTAATCCTGTGCTTAATTTTAAAGCCCGCTCGCCGAAGGGTTGTTTCACAGGTAGATTACGAAATTCAATTTTAACATAAACTTACCTGTCGCCTGCTGACTAGGTGACTTGATTTTAACGATGTAGCAAGAAAGAAAAAGTTTAAAAAATATTCAATTTAGTCTTCATATTACAATCACTTTTGATTCATTTGTATGCAGTAGAAGCTCGCGGTCCAAATAGATTAAAGTTATAACAAAAAAGGAAACTAATTTTCTTTTCATGTGATTTAGAACCTCAAGTTTCACTTTGCGGTAATGGAGTCGTTGAGGAAGGAGAAGAATGCGATTGCGGTTGGTACGAAGATTGTAGAGACCAATGTTGCTTCCCACAAAAACAACATCCGACAGCCGGTGAACCACCGTGTCGTTTAACTTCAGGAAGTGTGTGTAGTCCCTCACAGGTATGCCTTTAGTGTCTTCTATAACTGAGAAAATTAATTCGATTTAAGGAACACTCGTAGTTAGAATGGAACATAGGAGAAACAAAAAAAAATTATTTCAATACAAGGCAATTATTTTTATGAAAGCTGAAGATTAATGCCAATACATATTTTGGCTGTTTTCTATAGCATCGGAATTTTTTATATTTAGTAATAGAAAAACGCACAGCATAAAAAATTATAAGAAAGTTGACAAATTTAAATCTAAATGAAGTTCTAAGCAATTTACAGGAGATTACTTTGGGTGTATCGAAATTGATTTCCTAATGTTTGACAAAATTACTGAGGGATAGTTAAAATGAAATATAAAATATTTTCCAAGCAAACCGTCGCACTTCAGAATATAGTTTTCGTAGGAGAAACCCAGCTTAAAAAAAAGAAACAAGCACACCTTTACGTTCCAATTCCAAGTCCAATTTCCGTAAAATTTTTTGATTAAATAAACTACCACTTCTATTTACCGTAGTAATAAAGCAAAGCTCAATTAACGCCTGAGCGATTTTTACGATCCGTTTTATTACAAAACTTTTTACTGTAATTTTACTGCAAACCTAATTTCTTAGGGACCGTGTTGCACGTCGGAATGTCGGTTTAAATTCGGCGATAAATGCAGGGACGACAACGGTTGCAGGGACGCCAGTTTTTGCAACGGAAAAGGCCCACAATGTCCTCCGTCGGTCAACAAACCCAACAAGACGATATGCAACAAGGAATTCGTTTGCTTCATGGGCGTAAGTAATATTGGCCTCATCTAAACACAATTGATATTTATTGTCTGATCAGGAATGTACGGGTTCCATTTGCTTGGCTTATGGTCTGGAATCGTGTCAGTGCATTCCTGGGAAAACCGACCCGAAAACAAAAGCTTGCGAGCTTTGCTGCAAGCTTCCGGGTGATGGGCAGCCGTGCGTGTCATCCTTCGAATGGAACGACATGCCTTACGACATTCCTGATATGTACTCGAAACCTGGAACGCCGTGTAATGATTACAGCGGTTATTGCGACGTCTTCCAAATGTGTCGAGAGGTTGATCCTTCTGGGCCCTTGGCGACGCTTCGGAAGATCTTATTATCAGAGGAGAGCATCGCCAGCTATAAAAAATGGATGATGGATTACTGGTACGCCGTCGTGCTCATTATTTTAACCGTGATAGCAATGCTGGTAAGTTCTTTCCCTCTACTTTTCGCTCATCCTAATGAAACATTTTGGTTTATAGTTGAAGATACTTTGCATGATTTCTTATTTTCAAAATCGTGAGTTTTTCAGTACCTACAGAAAATATTTTCGCTTAAAAACGAGTAGTTTAAGCTAAAGATTCCTTTAAGTAATGCATAAGAGACTTTACCATTACATGCTCGTTTCATACTCACTTAAAAATCATGTACCTTCGAGTAGTAAATCTTAAATCATCGTAGTCAAAATTTAATTATCAATTCGTTACAGATACTCAGCACAAAACTATTAGGAAAAAGACCAAACCTCAAGCTAAAATCGGTTACAATAATGCACAGTCAAACAACGGAAACCGTAAAATTACCTGAAGGCGATGGTCAAGTAACTGTTCATCCTGCAGTACGTTCCAAACTACCTCTTAAACGCCGAGTCCGAGATGGCAAGAAACTCCATCGAAAACACAAGGGAAAAGAAACCGTTCCAAACAATGTAAACAGCCCAAGCAAGAGCAAGGGTTCACCTAAAAAGAAAAAACGCGTTTCTGCCCCCATTGGGGCGGAGGAAACTCGAAAGAAAATAGGAGATGCCGCCGCGGTCATCGAAATTCCCCCAAGCAAGGTGAAGAAGTCGTCGCAGGCGGTGGTTTCCAAGAAGAAAAAGAAGAAGAAGGAGGTGATCGATTATAGTGGTGCCCAAATCGACGGTTGCGAGGGCAAAAAGGGTTTACTAAGTCCAGAAACCCATCACGCGCCAGTAACTACAGGTGAAATAACCGACCCAGTTGGTAAGGTCCAAAACTGGTTAATGAAGTCACATCACGTCGCGTTACCCAAATCCAAATCAACACCAGCCGGGCTCACGGAGAAGACCAATAGGAGCCCTCATAAGCGTCCCACGATAAGGCCAAGAACTGAAAAAAGCAAGTCCCATAGTGTAGGTAACATTCCCAGCGACAAGGAGAAAGTACGACTGCAAGTTGTGTATAAACCGCCGTTTAAATTTAGTGTTAAACTGAAAAAACCGGACAAAACGAACTTCGTCGGTAAGAGACAGGCGGTGAAAACTCCGAGGACAGGAGTGCTCATAAAGACTGTTAAACAGCGCGAAATCAAACCGAAGAACGCGAAGACGGAAGACGCGGCGCCGGTTAGTCCCCTGCAGATAATGAATTCGACCGACGATATCGATTCTAACATACATACCGTCCAATCTGATCTAGAGGTCCTTCTTTCTGAAAGCAAGTTCCTGTTTTCAGATGACTGACACATTCCGCTTTGTTTTTTAATGACGGTCTGTTGTTTCATGGCTGTGGAAAACATTCCGCACTCTCAGAGCTGCTTTCCTCCGTTAAGTTTAATGAGTCAATGAGATTTGATATATCTTTTTTTTTTCTTATTTGATTTTGTTTGTTTGTAGTTGAAACAGATTAACAAATTTAAAAAACTAATCTTTATACGACAATATTTAGTCTGGTTAAGTCGGAAAATTTACAAAAAAAAAATATAATAATATGTACTTAAATCGTACTAACACTATTCAGCTTCCAGAATTTAATTTCAAGAAAATGTTAAATATGCTTCAAACTATAAATTAGTTTTCCTATGAAATCAATATGTAATTTTGCGTAGACCTTTTCCTTTAACTTACATTTATATTTATTGATATCGTCGTTGTGCATGCAAAATGCGCTATGTGCACTTTTCAAAATGAGTAACAAAAATATATTTTTGGCCATTAAATAATTTATTGAAGACATTTCTATTTAATTGGGTATTTTTAATAATTGGATAATATCTTAAAAAAGTAGAGGACAATCCTTTTTACCACAAAAAGATATTATTTATTTCTACCTCTTTTATAATCGAATATAGTTTTTTAAATACATTTCGCCAGTGTCAGAACAAAACAATGGGGTCGCTTATTGTCGGCCCTTTCGATGATTGTGATCAAGAGGGAGTAAATATACGAGGTGAGACAAATAAGTATTGGGCAAACGGGCTATATTGTGCTGCAATTAAACGTCTATGTTGTCGTTTAACAAAAACTATTCTCAGTTTTTCATTTTTTTTAAATGTTATTGTAGTTTTTGCCCTGCCCAATGTTTGTAAAAATCAGAATTTTAATTCAGGAACTTAAAAAATAATTTCATCCGTTTTGATTTTTGCGACTTTTGCCCACTTTAGAAAATAAGATCTCGTTTTATGTCAAATTTGTTTTTTTTTTTCATCTTCCTCTCTTTTCGTTGCATTATTTCTTCTTATTTTTTTCGTTTTCATGTTGTTATGTGAAGTATTTAATAAATATAATCGCTTTTGCTAATACATAATTGAAACAGATAATTGCAAGTTTTCAAAGAAAGTCTTTTTTTAAATAAAATAATTTTAATTTTTTTGTTCCTATCATACATACAAGGTGAGTTACATAATGCAACTGTCTTAAAGAGTAAGATTTATAGAAGCGGGATAAAAGCGAGTAAGGACCGGTCTTTCCATCTACCCGTTAAAGTTATCTGGCAAATAACTTCATTTTTATGAATGGTTTCCATGGTAATTATCCGTCAGTTAGTTTATCAAGAGATGGAAAGACCGGCCCTAAAGCATAGGCTTGAAAGTTATTTTTAGCCACATTTATCAATTGCCACAGGATATGTGATTGTGAATCAAGTATTGGAACGGACGGTTTAAACCATAGTCCATTTACTTGACATCTGCACTGTCAGTCTCAAAATTTGAAAAGAAGATCTTAATTTTGAGTGTATGAGTACATTCAGTTACTAACATCTTAATGGATAAAAGCCAGGTTAGATATAAGCTGCTTTCCCGTTATCCACTTTGTGCACGCAAACGACCCCAAAAGCCTAAGAAATCGTGAAGCGCACTTTCCAGTTAGCGTTTGGACACTCCCGTTTTACGCTCAATATGTCCTTCCCCAGCCCTCTCATGCACCACCTACTATTTTTGTGCTCCACCACTCTTGAATTCTGTCCTGATACGGTGCTGCAGGATAACTACAAAACAAATACGCATTATTTAAAAATAATTAATGTCAAGTATTTTAATAAAATGCTTTATTAAACAATTTTTGAAATTCATTTAAAAATTTGTTGTTTAAAACTCACTTTGTTTAGTGCGCAAAATTCTGAGGTAACGGGAAAACGCCTTATGTATGCAATATAATTAACATTAAGAAATATTTGTTTGCTCTCAAAATTAATTAATTAACAATAATTATTAATTTAAAGATTTCGGCCCGTATTCTCATCTTATGATTTAATAACGTGTTTATTTTCCATGGCAACACTCGACCGTCACTCTCTTACACATTAAATTGACATAAAGCTGTATCGTTTCTTACTAAGTTTAATCGCGCCTTGAGTTAAACACGACCTTTAAGCTGGATTTACATGGAGCGTTGAGCGAGTAAAAACGCCGGGCGTACTGTACTCCCATTGGTTAGTGCTCGTTACGTAAAGAGCAGTAACCAATGAGAATACAGTACGCCCGGCGTTTTGACGCGCTCAACGCTCCATGTAAATCCAGCTTTAATCATAAGAAGAGAATACGGGCCACTGTTAAATAAAACAGAAAAATTTTGACACTCACAGTCCACATGTCAAGTAAATGGACTGTACGTTTCAACTCATGTGAAGCAAGTCTAACATTAGTTCACAATGTATTGTAAGATGAAATTGGTTGAAGTGAATATGCTCTGAATTGTATATGTTGTAACAAATCATTTAGATATAAACAAAAATTTCTATGATTTTGCATATTCCACCTATAATATTTTGGTGTTACTACCTGTTGAAACGTCATATTTCATCATTGGCGGCAAATTTAAAACTGGTTACTTATAGCGTTCTCCACTGGCTGCACTAATGCACACTCAGTGTATTTGTTATTATTACATGAGGTTAAAACGAGATGAAAATATAACGAGTGTGCATAATGCTGCCAGTGGAAACTTTGACTACTTTGACTTCCCTTCAATGACTTTTAGAATATAAGAGTATTAATACAAAACACTATTAAATACATAGGTATTAGCAAGTGAAAACAAGAATACCTACATATTTCAAGAATATTAGAAGCATACAGTCAAAATCAAACTAAAATAATTACTATTTATATCTCACACCTTTTACATTCTTGAGATAAGTTGTGGTTATAAGAAGGCTGTTCGTTAAAAAAAAAAGTCAAAAAGGCCACGGTTTTCTTTTTCTAACATGAACGTAGAGCCACCAATGAAAATATAGATGATTTCTGTCAACATTTAACCACTACCCAGTTGTTTAAAAATAGTATTTAAATTTAATGACAAGTCAGTGGCAGTTTCATTGGCCGCGTTCAGCGGACACAACTGTTGAGTATGTTGACTTGTTTGGTACGCTGAACGGTTAATGGTTACTGCCAACAGTTGCCGAATTTACTCACCAGAAATAATTTGAGTGCGATGCCAGTGAGTCATTTGTTTATTCGGGCCATAGATTCTAACCTCTTTTGAATTGCTGGATTTCTCAGTTTTCTCTTCTTTAAACGCAACATAAATGAAACACGTTTCTGGTTTTAGTCAACTGTTGTGTCCGCTGAACACGCCCAATGTCACTTAATTTCTTTGGACATACGTTCACAATAACAAAACACGCAACCGGCCTACTTGACCCTGTTTTTTTATGAACGCTCGTTATTTTACTTTAAGTATTAAAAGTCTTCACTTTTCGAAATTCATCACTGTTGGCAATTGTTGAATGTGCAGCGACCAATGAAAATTGGTCAAAATTTAAAATCTTCATTTAAAAAAAAAGTAACAACGAATTTTGTAACAGATAAAAAGTAGGAAAATATGCAGATATTTCTTAATTTTCTGTGTAAAATTTAATTACACAGAGGACAAAATTTTCTTTATCTTTTTAATATTTTTTTACTTTTTTTAATCTACGTATTACCAAAATATATTTTCCTACCAAAATGTAGTTTGAACATTTCTATTTGTTTTTTCTTTTAAATAATAATTACAGTTATGATTATAATAAATATACAAAAGTGGCCAAGAATAACTGTTTGAGATGGCAATACAATTAAGAGCATTTTTTTAATTCGGCTATTTACAACATTGCAACCGGAAATATGTTTTGTTGGTTTATTTGACGTAACCTGAACAGCGACAAAATTGTAGGTTATGTGAATAAAAATATGCATTTATGGGTCAATTTTATTTTGTTCATATCTGTAGCAGCCCTAAATCTGTAAGCCTGTTACTCGATTATTGGAAAATGGAATTTTGAAGTTTTTAGTATGATACGATTTCTTGTAAGTCTAAGATAATACCATAGAGATTTACGAGTAATCCTAGAGACTTAGAAGAAATCCTATCTTCCATAGAACTTCAAAATTCTATATTTTAATATTTGAGTTACAGATTTACAGATTTTACAATTGCTACGGATACGAGCAGAATCGACACATTAATTTGAATTTGAAATGTCAAGTGACGCTTGTAAAATGACGGCCGTCAGTGTCAAGCCGTCAACAACCGGATGTTGCTCCAGTTGTACCATATAAGATAAAATTCAACACTGCCAACTCAAACAGTGATTCCTGACCACTTTGTATAATCTATATACATACATTTAATTTACAGTACGTTCAGAAATGAAAGGCGTTTGAATTCCCCGCTCGTTGGATTATTTTTAAAAGTTGGTACTAAATTCTGTACTATTTCAACCTTAGGCATCACGTGGGATAATTTATTTATTATTTTATCATTTCTGCATATTCATGTGCTCCTTTTTCATTTTTACAGCGGTAAAAGTGGTAATCGAAAAACTTTTTTTAATAATAATAAAATACGGAAATCAAAACATAAACAACAGCACGCTACTGACGATATCTAGATTGAATTCATCATACTCAGCAGGTACACCAACCGTTGTGAGGTGAAGATTACCAAATACGACAGCGCGCTAAATTGAAACGCCCTTCAGTCCATTTCTGAACACTTGAACACACTGTATATTCAGCTTTTTTTCTTCTATAATACCTGTCAAATGTTTCTAATATTGGGGACCTGTTAAGTATGTTAGAACTTTTCAAAAATTTCTGTTCTGATAGAGTCAATTGATGTTTGTGAACACTGATTACTTTTTGTTATTTACTCTTTTTACTAATTTATTTAAAAATTTAATTTAATTAATAAATTGCGTTTTCATTTTTTGGCAATCAGGATAAGCAAATAATTTAAGTTTTTACTGATTGATCAGACTTTACCATCCAAACCATAACCATCGATTCTATTGAATCAAAATTATTTGTACGGACACTTGTACTTTTATTTTATATTTACTCATTCAACATCTTGTACTATTCGCACGATTCAATTTCCTGCTGTAAATATGGCTTTCTTTAACGGTTTGTCAAAAATAATAATTTTAAACGTCAGATTTCAAAGTTCTAGCAATGCCATATCACGTGCTTTCTGAAGGAGAAATGGGTTTTGCAATCGCAAAATTAGAAGATGGTTTGTCGCTACTTTTATTCTCTTATTTCATTCAGTTCTAATACTTTACTATCTTGCTGTCGAGCTTGCTGTTCTTAAAATATAACCAAACAATCTGACTTTTGGTTGAATGTTTTTAGTGTCAAAATTGAGGAAATAGCCTGTTCTACAAAACTATAATTTAGAGAAGTTCTGGCTACTTGATAAAAAATAGTGCGAAATTTTAAGGCCCCGATAGTACATGACTTATTCAAGGCAACTTGCCTACTTCTGAAATCAAAAACTTTGCTAATCATTAACAGTTACTCTTTTAAAAAATATTTGTTATTTCTACAACGTACATATAGTTCTTAGTTTTTATTACTATCTCTGGTATAGTCTTAAGCAAAATTGCATATTGAACTTTAAATTATTTTTTAGCTGATTAATTCCTTTTCGAATACTTAATTAACTTACATTCAATAGTGTGAGTTATAATTTATATGAAATCGAAAAACTACATTGTCTTAATCTTTAATTTAGCATTTTCTTCTGGGCTGAACATTAATAATACGTCACTTAAAAAAAATCATTTCTTTTCATTTGTAAATCTAAGGCTAACAGGAGAATTTTTCAACTTCACTTTAGCAGATGGATTACTTCTATGTTGTCCTTAGATGTTATTCGAATTTGTGTTTACCTTTAAAATTAACTACTTAATACGAAACTATTGCGTGATTTACTAAACGCCTGAATTATATTTCACAAAACAAACACAGAAACAACAACAGCGGGGTTTCTACTTCTGTAACATTCCCGATATAACGACTAGTTTTCTCAAAGCAGTTAATCTGTGATGTTAAAAAAAATAACACTGTAATATATATATGAAGAGAACTAAATTGTACTAAATATATTTATTTACGTAAAATAATCGACCTGTAAATAAATCTCGCTTCTATGGTATTTTTACAGTGCCATTTTGTATTTGTGTGCTCGTTGCAAGGCCCAAGACGAAACAATTTTTCGCAATAATTACTTATACTAATAATAGAAACAAACGGTCCTTGCAGCAACGGGCATTCACGTAAGATATCCTGTGTCAAACAAAAGAAGAAAATGGTTTCCGGCGAAATGGAGAGTAAGAGAGTTTAGCGTGCCAAAAGTTCGCTTACACGCTACTTATATTTTGTGTACCCCTCGTTTCGTGATTATCTCAAGGTACTAATCATAATAACTGATCTTCCAAGTGATTCATTGTTGTGTTTTATTCTCTGCTTAAGGAAACGCATTTTTACTTAAAAAGTACGTGCATTTTGGAAAGACATCGCAAGAATTTTTTAAGCAGGTCTTGTGTTCTGTGTTAAGCAGGTCTGTGTTCATGTACTTTTTTATTTGATGAATTTTTATATAAACATGTATAAAGTATTTCTACAGTGATATTTTATTTTTGGCAAATAAATCCCATCTGTGAACAATTTCGTTTTACTTTTATACAAATATTACCTAAGTGACAAGGAAAGATAAGCAAACGAAGAATTTGAATGACAATTGTGATGTACTGTCTAAATAACTACAGACATGAAATTCAAAAATTTGAAACTAGTAGCGTTTTCGATTCGCCTGCGCTGGTTGCACTCAGAGTATTTGCATCTTGTTTTAATCTCAAGTAATAAATAATACGAGATGAAGATACTCTGACTGCATATAGAAAACTTTACTAGACAAACTGCAAATATTCAATAAATCTCACTTTTTATCGTTAATGGGTTTGTGAAGGTTTTTGTGTTAAATCGACATTATATAAGAATGAAACATCAAGCATTTTCGATAAAAAATGTTAAAGTACCCAAATAAGGTTCTCTTGGTCCAGAAAAAGTTATTTAAGTTTTTAAATTATTCTGATGTATAACTTCGTGTTTTTATTTCGATCCACTTGCTTGGTGTGGTTGCATTTCATAAATTTCATCCAAGTTTCCACCTAAACCTAATATTGAAGGCCAAGCTAAAAACGGTAGATTTCCGGTTGAAAATTTTGACTTGACACGGGATTAGAAGTCTGACTATTTCATGGACCTGCAGGACATAATTCATATTTTAGGTTCCTTTAAATAAAAAAAAATTATTCTTCGTCACAGGAATCCAATACACTGTTGGATAATACCGTGAGAGCAATAAAAACCCAAGTAAATGATACCCATGTAATTTCAAATTCTTGTTTAGATTTTAAATAAATAATAAATTTTTAACTGTAAGAGCCGTATTACACTATGATATTTTTCATGTAAAATTTGTCAATCAGCATTCACTATGGTAGCCTATCTCTCTCACTTTGTAACAAAATTATTATCAAAAAAGTTTTGTGCAAATCGGTTTCGATTACAGCGGATTCCTCGAGCAGGCTCTGTACAGCTGTTTCAGGCCTAGTTGGGCCACATTCTACATGCAGTCTTGTCACTGGCGCTAGTTTCGCGTACAAAATTGTTGGAAACTCGGGGAAGAATGCGCAGTAGTCTCGCTGCTTCTATTCGTAGTTTGGTTTACCGGCTTGGTTCGGGCACGTTCGGGCAACTGCAAGCACTGCAAGATTTTAAATGTAAATTGTTTGCGCCACGTAAGAATCAACGCACGGAAGAATTCGCAGTGGTTGCAGTGAAGACACAAAGATCAAAGGTACCGACGCCAAGTGAACGGACTGTGTGTAGACCAAATTGTAGACCAGAGTACTGCAAGTGCGTAGGTAGTGTCGGTAGGTAATACCCGGTTGACCGGGTACTGTCTTACGGAACCAGGTAATACCTGGATATCAGAGAGAGGGAGGGGGGGGAGACGATAGGAGAGATAGAGAGGGGGAGAGGAGGGAGCGGTAGGCGGAGAGAGGAGAGAGCGGTAGGGGGAGAGAGGAGAGGAGAGGGAGGGGAGGGGGAAGAGAGAAGGAGAGAGATGGGGGAGAGAGGGAGAGAGGGGGAGAGAGAGAGAGAGATCCTGGTAGGAGATCTCAGTTCGACGAGTTAAATTAAACAAGAATTTGTACGGCGCTCTTGTTTTGTACATCTCTACACGCTTATGTGATCCTGGTAGGAGATCTCAGTTCGACGAGTTAAATTAAACAAGAATTTGTACGGCGCTCTTGTTTTGTACATCTCTACACGCTTATGTGATCCTGGTAGGAGATCTCAGTTCGACGAGTTATATTAAACAAGAATTTGTACGGCGCTCTTGTTTTGTACATCTCTACACGCTTATGTGATCCTGGTAGGAGATCTCAGTTCGACGAGTTATATTAAACAAGAATTTGTACGGCGCTTTTGTTTTGTACATCTCTACACGCTTATGTGATCCTGGTAGGAGATTTCAGTTCGACGAGTTAAATTAAACAAGAATTTGTACGGCGCTTTTGTTTTGTACATCTCTACACGTTTATGTGATCCTGGTAGGAGATCTCAGTTCGACGAGTTAAATTAAACAAGAATTTGTACGGCGCTTTTGTTTTGTACATCTCTACACGTTTATATGATCCTGGTAGGAGATTTCAGTTCGACGAGTTAAATTAAACAATTTTTACGGCGCTTTTGTTTTGTACATCTCAACACGCTTATGTGACCCTGGTAGGAGATTTCAGTTCGACGATTTAAATTAAACAAGAATTTGTACGGCGCTCTTGTTTTGTACATCTCTACACGCTTATGTGATCCTGGTAAGAAATTTCAGTTCGACGAGTTAAATTAAACAAGAATTTGTACGGCGCTTTTGTTTTGTACATCTCTACACGTTTATATGATCCTGGTAGGAGATTTCAGTTCGACGAGTTAAATTAAACAATTTTTACGGCGCTTTTGTTTTGTACATCTCAACACGCTTATGTGACCCTGGTAGGAGATTTCAGTTCGACGAGTTAAATTAAACAAGAATTTGTACGGCGCTTTTGTTTTGTACATCTCTACACGCTTATGTGATCCTGGTAAGAGATTTAAGTTCGACGAGTTAAATTAAACAAGAATTTTTACGGCGCTCTTGTTTTGTACATCTCTGCACGCTTATGTGATCCTGGTTGGAGATCTCAGTTCGACGAGTTAAATTAAACAAGAATTTTTACGGCGCTCTTGTTTTGTACATCTCTGCACGCTTATGTGATCCTGGTTGGAGATCTCAGTTCGACGAGTTAAATTAAACAAGAATTTGTACGGCGCTTTTGTTTTGTACATCTCTACACGCTTATGTGATCCTGGTTGGAGATCTCAGTTCGACGAGTTAAATTAAACATGAATTTTTACGGCGCTTTTGTTTTGTACATCTCTACACGCTTATGTGATCCTGGTAAGAGATTTAAGTTCGACGAGTTAAATTAAACAAGAATTTTTACGGCGCTCTTGTTTTGTACATCTCTACACGTTTATGTGATCCTGGTAAGAGATCTCAGTTCGACGAGTTAAATTAAACAAGAATTTGTACGGCGCTTTTGTTTTGTACATCTCTACACGTTTATGTGATCCTGGTAGGAGATCTCAGTTCGACGAGTTAAATTAAACAAGAATTTTTACGGCGCTCTTGTTTTGTACATCTCTACACGTTTATGTGATCCTGGTAAGAGATTTCAGTTCGACGAGTTAAATTAAACAAGAATTTGTACGGCGCTCTTGTTTTGTACATCTCTACACGTTTATGTGATCCTGGTAGGAGATCTCAGTTCGACGAGTTAAATTAAACAAGAATTTGTACGGCGCTCTTGTTTTGTACATCTCTACACGCTTATGTGATCCTGGTAAGAGATTTCAGTTCGACGAGTTAAATTAAACAAGAATATTTACGGTGCTTTTGTTTTGTACATCTCTGCACGCTTATGTGATCCTGGTAGGAGATCTCAGTTCGACGAGTTAAATTAAACAAGAATTTTCACGGCGCTCTTGCTTTGTACATCTCTACACGTTTATGTGATCCTAGTAAGAGATCTCAGTTCGACGAGTTAAATTAAACAAGAATTTGTACGGCGCTTTTGTTTTGTACATCTCTACACGTTTATGTGATCCTGGTAGGAGATCTCAGTTCGACGAGTTAAATTAAACAAGAATTTGTACGGCGCTTTTGTTTTGTACATCTCTACACCTTTATGTGATCCTGGTAGGAGATTTCAGTTCGACGAGTTAAATTAAACAAGAATTTTTACGGCGCTTTTGTTTTGTACATCTCTACACGCTTATGTGATCCTGGTAAGAGATTTAAGTTCGACGAGTTAAATTAAACAAGAATTTTTACGGCGCTCTTGTTTTGTACATCTCTACACGCTTATGTGATCCTGGTAGGAGATCTCAGTTCGACGAGTTAAATTAAACATGAATTTTTACGGCGCTTTTGTTTTGTACATCTCTACACGTTTACGTGATCCTGGTAAGAGATTTCAGTTCGACGAGTTAAATTAAACAAGAATTTGTACGGCGCTCTTGTTTTGTACATCTCTACACGTTTATGTGATCCTGGTAGGAGATCTCAGTTCGACGAGTTAAATTAAACAAGAATTTGTACGGCGCTTTTGTTTTGTACATCTCTACACCTTTATGTGATCCTGGTAGGAGATTTCAGTTCGACGAGTTAAATTAAACAAGAATTTTTACGGCGCTTTTGTTTTGTACATCTCTACACGTTTACGTGATCCTGGTAAGAGATTTAAGTTCGACGAGTTAAATTAAACAAGAATTTTTACGGCGCTCTTGTTTTGTACATCTCTACACGCTTATGTGATCCTGGTAGGAGATCTCAGTTCGACGAGTTAAATTAAACAAGAATTTTTACGGCGCTCTTGTTTTGTACATCTCTACACGTTTACGTGATCCTGGTAAGAGATTTCAGTTCGACGAGTTAAATTAAACAAGAATTTTTACGGCGCTCTTGTTTTGTACATCTCTACACGTTTATGTGATCCTGGTAGGAGATCTCAGTTCGACGAGTTAAATTAAACAAGAATTTTTACGGCGCTCTTGTTTTGTACATCTCTACACGCTTATGTGATCCTGGTAGGAGATCTCAGTTCGACGAGTTAAATTAAACATGAATTTTTACGGCGCTTTTGTTTTGTACATCTCTACACGCTTATGTGATCCTGGTAGGAGATCTCTGTTCGACGAGTTAAATTAAAAAAGAATTTGTAGGGCGCTTTTGTTTTGTACATCTCTACACGCTTATGTGATCCTGGTAGGAGATCTCAGTTCGACGAGTTAAATTAAACAAGAATTTTTACGGCGCTTTTGTTTTGTACATCTCTGCACGCTTATGTGATCCTGGTAGGAGATTTCAGTTCGACGAGTTAAATTAAACAAGAATTTTTACGGCGCTTTTGTTTTGTACATCTCTACACGCTTATGTGATCCTGGTAGGAGATCTCAGTTCGACGAGTTAAATTAAACAAGAGTTTTAACGGCGCTTTTGTTTTGTACATCTCTGCACGCTTATGTGATCCTGGTAGGAGATCTCAGTTCGACGAGTTAAATTAAACATGAATTTTTACGGCGCTTTTGTTTTGTACATCTCTACACGCTTATGTGATCCTGGTAAGAGATTTCAGTTCGACGAGTTAAATTAAACAAGAATTTTTACGGCGCTTTTGTTTTGTACATCTCTGCACGCTTATGTGATCCTGGTAGGAGATCTCAGTTCGACGAGTTAAATTAAACAAGAATTTTTACGGCGCTTTTGTTTTGTACATCTCTACACGTTTATGTGATCCTGGTAAGAGATCTCAGTTCGACGAGTTAAATTAAACAAGAATTTGTACGGCGCTTTTGTTTTGTACATCTCTACACGTTTATGTGATCCTGGTAGGAGATCTCAGTTCGACGAGTTAAATTAAACAAGAATTTGTACGGCGCTTTTGTTTTGTACATCTCTACACGCTTATGTGATCCTGGTAGGAGATTTCAGTTCGACGAGTTAAATTAAACAAGAATTTTTACGGCGCTTTTGTTTTGTACATCTCTACACGCTTATGTGATCCTGGTAAGAGATCTCAGTTCGACGAGTTAAATTAAACAAGAATTTTTACGGCGCTTTTGTTTTGTACATCTCTACACGCTTATGTGATCCTGGTAGGAGATCTCAGTTCGACGAGTTAAATTAAACAAGAATTTTTACGGCGCTTTTGTTTTGTACATCTCTACACGCTTATGTGATCCTGGTAAGAGATTTCAGTTCGACGAGTTAAATTAAACAAGAATTTGTACGGCGCTTTTGTTTTGTACATCTCTACACGTTTATGTGATCCTGGTAGGAGATCTCAGTTCGACGAGTTAAATTAAACAAGAATTTTTACGGCGCTTTTGTTTTGTACATCTCTACACGCTTATGTGATCCTGGTAGGAGATTTCAGTTCGACGAGTTAAATTAAACAAGAATTTTTACGGCGCTTTTGTTTTGTACATCTCTACACGTTTATGTGATCCTGGTAAGAGATTTCAGTTCGACGAGTTAAATTAAACAAGAATTTTTACGGCGCTCTTGTTTTGTACATCTCTACACGCTTATGTGATCCTGGTAGGAGATCTCAGTTCGACGAGTTAAATTAAACAAGAATTTTTACGGCGCTTTTGTTTTGTACATCTCTACACGTTTATGTGATCCTGGTAAGAGATTTCAGTTCGACGAGTTAAATTAAACAAGAATTTTTACGGCGCTTTTGTTTTGTACATCTCTACACGTTTATGTGATCCTGGTAGGAGATCTCAGTTCGACGAGTTAAATTAAACAAGAATTTTTACGGCGCTTTTGTTTTGTACATCTCTACACGCTTATGTGATCCTGGTAGGAGATCTCAGTTCGACGAGTTAAATTAAACAAGAATTTTTACGGCGCTTTTGTTTTGTACATCTCTACACGCTTATGTGATCCTGGTAGGAGATCTCAGTTCGACGAGTTAAATTAAACAAGAATTTTTACGGCGCTTTTGTTTTGTACATCTCTACACGTTTATGTGATCCTGGTAAGAGATTTCAGTTCGACGAGTTAAATTAAACAAGAATTTTTACGGCGCTTTTGTTTTGTACATCTCTACACGCTTATGTGATCCTGGTTGGAGATCTCAGTTCGACGAGTTAAATTAAACAAGAATTTTTACGGCGCTTTTGTTTTGTACATCTCTACACGCTTATGTGATCCTGGTAGGAGATCTCAGTTCGACGAGTTAAATTAAACAAGAATTTTTACGGCGCTTTTGTTTTGTACATCTCTACACGCTTATGTGATCCTGGTTGGAGATCTCAGTTCGACGAGTTAAATTAAACATGAATTTTTACGGCGCTCTTGTTTTGTACATCTCTACACGCTTATGTGATCCCGGTAGGAGATCTCAGTTCGACGAGTTAAATTAAACAAGAATTTGTACGGCGCTTTTGTTTTGTACATCTCTACACGTTTATGTGATCCTGGTAAGAGATTTCAGTTCGACGAGTTAAATTAAACAAGAATTTTTACGGCGCTTTTGTTTTGTACATCTCTACACGCTTATGTGATCCTGGTAGGAGATCTCAGTTCGACGAGTTAAATTAAACAAGAATTTGTACGGCGCTTTTGTTTTGTACATCTCTACACGCTTATGTGATCCTGGTAGGAGATCTCAGTTCGACGAGTTAAATTAAACAAGAATTTTTACGGCGCTTTTGTTTTGTACATCTCTACACGCTTATGTGATCCTGGTAAGAGATTTCAGTTCGACGAGTTAAATTAAACAAGAATTTTTACGGCGCTTTTGTTTTGTACATCTCTACACGCTTATGTGATCCTGGTAGGAGATCTCAGTTCGACGAGTTAAATTAAACAAGAATTTTTACGGCGCTTTTGTTTTGTACATCTCTACACGCTTATGTGATCCTGGTAGGAGATCTCAGTTCGACGAGTTAAATTAAACATGAATTTTTACGGCGCTTTTGTTTTGTACATCTCTACACGCTTATGTGATCCTGGTTGGAGATCTCAGTTCGACGAGTTAAATTAAACAAGAATTTTTACGGCGCTCTTGTTTTGTACATCTCTGCACGCTTATGTGATCCTGGTAGGAGATCTCAGTTCGACGAGTTAAATTAAACAAGAATTTTTACGGCGCTTTTGTTTTGTACATCTCTACACGCTTATGTGATCCTGGTAGGAGATCTCAGTTCGACGAGTTAAATTAAACAAGAATTTTTACGGCGCTTTTGTTTTGTACATCTCTACACGCTTATGTGATCCTGGTAGGAGATCTCAGTTCGACGAGTTAAATTAAACAAGAATTTTTACGGCGCTTTTGTTTTGTACATCTCTACACGCTTATGTGATCCTGGTAGGAGATCTCAGTTCGACGAGTTAAATTAAACAAGAATTTTTACGGCGCTTTTGTTTTGTACATCTCTACACGCTTATGTGATCCTGGTAGGAGATCTCAGTTCGACGAGTTAAATTAAACAAGAATTTTTACGGCGCTTTTGTTTTGTACATCTCTACACGCTTATGTGATCCTGGTAGGAGATCTCAGTTCGACGAGTTAAATTAAACAAGAATTTTTACGGCGCTTTTGTTTTGTACATCTCTACACGCTTATGTGATCCTGGTAGGAGATCTCAGTTCGACGAGTTAAATTAAACAAGAATTTTTACGGCGCTTTTGGTTTGTACATCTCTTCACGCTTATGTGATCCTGGTAGGAGATCTCAGTTCGACGAGTTAAATTAAACAAGAAGTTTTACGGCGCTTTTGTTTTGTACATCTCTACACGCTTATGTGATCCTGGTACGAGATCTCAGTTCGACGAGTTAAATTAAACAAGAATTTTTACGGCGCTTTTGTTTTGTACATCTCTACACGCTTATGTGATCCTGGTAGGAGATCTCAGTTCGACGAGTTAAATTAAACAAGAATTTTTACGGCGCTTTTGTTTTGTACATCTCTACACGCTTATGTGATCCTGGTAGGAGATCTCAGTTCGACGAGTTAAATTAAACAAGAATTTTTACGGCGCTTTTGTTTTGTACATCTCTACACGCTTATGTGATCCTGGTAGGAGATCTCAGTTCGACGAGTTAAATTAAACAAGAATTTTTACGGCGCTTTTGTTTTGTACATCTCTACACGCTTATGTGATCCTGGTAGGAGATCTCAGTTCGACGAGTTAAATTAAACAAGAATTTTTACGGCGCTTTTGTTTTGTACATCTCTACACGCTTATGTGATCCTGGTAGGAGATCTCAGTTCGACGAGTTAAATTAAACAAGAATTTTTACGGCGCTTTTGTTTTGTACATCTCTACACGCTTATGTGATCCTGGTAAGAGATTTAAGTTCGACGAGTTAAATTAAACAAGAATTTTTACGGCGCTCTTGTTTTGTACATCTCTACACGCTTATGTGATCCTGGTAGGAGATCTCAGTTCGACGAGTTAAATTAAACATGAATTTTTACGGCGCTTTTGTTTTGTACATCTCTACACGCTTATGTGATCCTGGTTGGAGATCTCAGTTCGACGAGTTAAATTAAACAAGAATTTTTACGGCGCTTTTGTTTTGTACATCTCTACACGCTTATGTGATCCTGGTTGGAGATCTCAGTTCGACGAGTTAAATTAAACAAGAATTTTTACGGCGCTTTTGTTTTGTACATCTCTACACGCTTATGTGATCCTGGTAAGAGATCTCAGTTCGACGAGTTAAATTAAACAAGAATTTTTACGGCGCTTTTGTTTTGTACATCTCTACACGCTTATGTGATCCTGGTAGGAGATCTCAGTTCGACGAGTTAAATTAAACAAGAATTTTTACGGCGCTTTTGTTTTGTACATCTCTACACGCTTATGTGATCCTGGTAGGAGATCTCAGTTCGACGAGTTAAATTAAACAAGAATTTTTACGGCGCTTTTGTTTTGTACATCTCTACACGCTTATGTGATCCTGGTAGGAGATTTCAGTTCGACGAGTTAAATTAAACAAGAATTTTTACGGCGCTTTTGTTTTGTACATCTCTACACGCTTATGTGATCCTGGTAAGAGATCTCAGTTCGACGAATTAAATTAAACAAGAATTTTTACGGCGCTTTTGTTTTGTACATCTCTACACGCTTATGTGATCCTGGTAGGAGATTTCAGTTCGACGAGTTAAATTAAACAAGAATTTTTACGGCGCTTTTGTTTTGTACATCTCTACACGCTTATGTGATCCTGGTAGGAGATCTCAGTTCGACGAGGTAATTTAAACAAGAATTAATTACGGCGCTTTTGTTTTGTACATCTCTACACGCTTATGTGATCCTGGTAGGAGATCTCAGTTCGACGAGGTAATTTAAACAAGAATTTTTACGGCGCTTTTGTTTTGTACATCTCTACACGCTTATGTGATCCTGGTAGGAGATCTCAGTTCGACGAGTTAAATTAAACAAGAATTTTTACGGCGCTTTTGTTTTGTACATCTCTACACGCTTATGTGATCCTGGTAAGAGATCTCAGTTCGACGAGTTAAATTAAACAAGAATTTTTACGGCGCTTTTGTTTTGTACATCTCTACACGCTTATGTGATCCTGGTAGGAGATCTCAGTTCGACGAGTTAAATTAAACAAGAATTTTTACGGCGCTTTTGTTTTGTACATCTCTACACGCTTATGCGATCCTGGTAAGAGATCTCAGTTCGACGAGTTAAATTAAACAAGAATTTTTACGGCGCTTTTGTTTTGTACATCTCTACACGCTTATGTGATCCTGGTAAGAGATCTCAGTTCGACGAGTTAAATTAAACAAGAATTTTTACGGCGCTTTTGTTTTGTACATCTCTACACGCTTATGTGATCCTGGTAGGAGATCTCAGTTCGACGAGTTAAATTAAACAAGAATTTTTACGGCGCTTTTGTTTTGTACATCTCTACACGCTTATGCGATCCTGGTAGGAGATCTCAGTTCGACGAGTTAAATTAAACAAGAATTTTTACGGCGCTTTTGTTTTGTACATCTCTACACGCTTATGTGATCCTGGTAGGAGATCTCAGTTCGACGAGTTAAATTAAACAAGAATTTTTACGGCGCTTTTGTTTTGTACATCTCTACACGCTTATGTGATCCTGCTACGAGATCTCAGTTCGACGAGTTAAATTAAACAAGAATTTTTACGGCGCTTTTGTTTTGTACATCTCTACACGCTTATGCGATCCTGGTAGGAGATCTCAGTTCGACGAGTTAAATTAAACAAGAATTTTTACGGCGCTTTTGTTTTGTACATCTCTACACGCTTATGCGATCCTGGTAGGAGATCTCAGTTCGACGAGTTAAATTAAACAAGAATTTTTACGGCGCTTTTGTTTTGTACATCTCTACACGCTTATGCGATCCTGGTAAGAGATCTCAGTTCGACGAGTTAAATTAAACAAGAATTTTTACGGCGCTTTTGTTTTGTACATCTCTACACGCTTATGCGATCCTGGTAGGAGATCTCAGTTCGACGAGTTAAATTAAACAAGAATTTTTACGGCGCTTTTGTTTTGTACATCTCTACACGCTTATGTGATCCTGGTAAGAGATCTCAGTTCGACGAATTAAATTAAACAAGAATTTTTACGGCGCTTTTGTTTTGTACATCTCTACACGCTTATGTGATCCTGGTAGGAGATCTCAGTTCGACGAGTTAAATTAAACAAGAATTTTTACGGCGCTTTTGTTTTGTACATCTCTACACGCTTATGTGATCCTGGTAGGAGATCTCAGTTCGACGAGTTAAATTAAACAAGAATTTTTACGGCGCTTTTGTTTTGTACATCTCTACACGCTTATGTGATCCTGGTAGGAGATCTCAGTTCGACGAGTTAAATTAAACAAGAATTTTTACGGCGCTTTTGTTTTGTACATCTCTACACGCTTATGTGATCCTGGTAGGAGATCTCAGTTCGACGAGTTAAATTAAACAAGAATTTTTACGGCGCTTTTGTTTTGTACATCTCTACACGCTTATGCGATCCTGGTAGGAGATCTCAGTTCGACGAGTTAAATTAAACAAGAATTTTTACGGCGCTTTTGTTTTGTACATCTCTACACGCTTATGCGATCCTGGTAGGAGATCTCAGTTCGACGAGTTAAATTAAACAAGAATTTTTACGGCGCTTTTGTTTTGTACATCTCTACACGCTTATGTGATCCTGCTACGAGATCTCAGTTCGACGAGTTAAATTAAACAAGAATTTTTACGGCGCTTTTGTTTTGTACATCTCTACACGCTTATGTGATCCTGGTAGGAGATCTCAGTTCGACGAGTTAAATTAAACAAGAATTTTTACGGCGCTTTTGTTTTGTACATCTCTACACGCTTATGTGATCCTGGTAGGAGATCTCAGTTCGACGAGTTAAATTAAACAAGAATTTTTACGGCGCTTTTGTTTTGTACATCTCTACACGCTTATGTGATCCTGGTAGGAGATCTCAGTTCGACGAGTTAAATTAAACAAGAATTTTTACGGCGCTTTTGTTTTGTACATCTCTACACGCTTATGTGATCCTGGTAGGAGATCTCAGTTCGACGAGTTAAATTAAACAAGAATTTTTACGGCGCTTTTGTTTTGTACATCTCTACACGCTTATGTGATCCTGGTATGAGATCTCATTTCGACGAGTTTAATTAAACAAGCAATTTTTCGGCGCTTTTGTTTTGTATATCTCTTCACGCTTATGTGATCCTGTTAGGAGATCTCAGTTCGACGAGTTAAATTAAACAAGAATTTTTACGGCGCTTTTGTTTTGTAAATCTCTGCACGCTTATGTGATCCTGGTATGAGATCTCAGTTCGACGAGTTAAATTAAACAAGAATTTTTACGGCGCTTTTGTTTTGTACATCTCTACACGCTTATGTGATCCTGGTAGGAGATCTCAGTTCGACGAGTTAAATTAAACAAGAATTTTTACGGCGCTTTTGTTTTGTACATCTCTACACGCTTATGTGATCCTGGTAGGAGATCTCAGTTCGACGAGTTAAATTAAACAAGAATTTTTACGGCGCTTTTGTTTTGTACATCTCTACACGCTTATGTGATCCTGGTAGGAGATCTCAGTTCGACGAGTTAAATTAAACAAGAATTTTTACGGCGCTTTTGTTTTGTACATCTCTACACGCTTATGTGATCCTGGTAGAGATCTCAGTTCGACGAGTTAAATTAAACAAGAATTTTTACGGCGCTTTTGTTTTGTACATCTCTACACGCTTATGTGATCCTGGTAGGAGATCTCAGTTCGACGAGTTAAATTAAACAAGAATTTTTACGGCGCTTTTGTTTTGTACATCTCTACACGCTTATGTGATCCTGGTAAGAGATCTCAGTTCGACGAGTTAAATTAAACAAGAATTTTTACGGCGCTTTTGTTTTGTACATCTCTACACGCTTATGTGATCCTGGTAAGAGATCTCAGTTCGACGAGTTAAATTAAACAAGAATTTTTACGGCGCTTTTGTTTTGTACATCTCTACACGTTTATGTGATCCTGGTAGGAGATCTCAGTTCGACGAGTTAAATTAAACAAGAATTTTTACGGCGCTTTTGTTTTGTACATCTCTACACGCTTATGTGATCCTGGTAGGAGATTTCAGTTCGACGAGTTAAATTAAACAAGAATTTTTACGCCGCCTTTGTTTTGTACATCCCTACACGCTTATGTGATCCTGGTAAGAGATCTCAGTTCGACGAATTAAATTAAACAAGAATTTTTACGGCGCTTTTGTTTTGTACATCTCTACACGCTTATGTGATCCTGGTAGGAGATTTCAGTTCGACGAGTTAAATTAAACAAGAATTTTTACGCCGCCTTTGTTTTGTACATCCCTACACGCTTATGTGATCCTGGTAAGAGATCTCAGTTCGACGAATTAAATTAAACAAGAATTTTTACGGCGCTTTTGTTTTGTACATCTCTACACGCTTATGTGATCCTGGTAGGAGATTTCAGTTCGACGAGTTAAATTAAACAAGAATTTTTACGGCGCTTTTGTTTTGTACATCTCTACACGCTTATGTGATCCTGGTAGGAGATCTCAGTTCGACGAGTTAAATTAAACAAGAATTTTTACGGCGCTTTTGTTTTGTACATCTCTACACGCTTATGTGATCCTGGTAGGAGATTTCAGTTCGACGAGTTAAATTAAACAAGAATTTTTACGGCGCTTTTGTTTTGTACATCTCTACACGCTTATGTGATCCTGGTAAGAGATCTCAGTTCGACGAGTTAAATTAAACAAGAATTTTTACGGCGCTTTTGTTTTGTACATCTCTACACGTTTATGTGATCCTGGTAAGAGATCTCAGTTCGACGAGTTAAATTAAACAAGAATTTTTACGGCGCTTTTGTTTTGTACATCTCTACACGCTTATGTGATCCTGGTAGGAGATCTCAGTTCGACGAGTTAAATTAAACAAGAATTTTTACGGCGCTTTTGTTTTGTACATCTCTACACGCTTATGTGATCCTGGTAGGAGATCTCAGTTCGACGAGTTAAATTAAACAAGAATTTTTACGGCGCTTTTGTTTTGTACATCTCTACACGCTTATGTGATCCTGGTAGGAGATCTCAGTTCGACGAGTTAAATTAAACAAGAATTTTTACGGCGCTTTTGTTTTGTACATCTCTCTACACGCTTATGCGATCCTGGTAGGAGATCTCAGTTCGACGAGTTAAATTAAACAAGAATTTTTACGGCGCTTTTGTTTTGTACATCTCTACACGCTTATGTGATCCTGGTAGGAGATCTCAGTTCGACGAGTTAAATTAAACAAGAATTTTTACGGCGCTTTTGTTTTGTACATCTCTACACGCTTATGTGATCCTGCTACGAGATCTCAGTTCGACGAGTTAAATTAAACAAGAATTTTTACGGCGCTTTTGTTTTGTACATCTCTACACGCTTATGCGATCCTGGTAGGAGATCTCAGTTCGACGAGTTAAATTAAACAAGAATTTTTACGGCGCTTTTGTTTTGTACATCTCTACACGCTTATGTGATCCTGGTAAGAGATCTCAGTTCGACGAGTTAAATTAAACAAGAATTTTTACGGCGCTTTTGTTTTGTACATCTCTACACGTTTATGTGATCCTGGTAGGAGATCTCAGTTCGACGAGTTAAATTAAACAAGAATTTTTACGGCGCTTTTGTTTTGTACATCTCTACACGCTTATGTGATCCTGGTAGGAGATCTCAGTTCGACGAGTTAAATTAAACAAGAATTTTTACGGCGCTTTTGTTTTGTACATCTCTACACGTTTATGTGATCCTGGTAAGAGATCTCAGTTCGACGAGTTAAATTAAACAAGAATTTTTACGGCGCTTTTGTTTTGTACATCTCTACACGCTTATGTGATCCTGGTAGGAGATCTCAATTCGACGAGTTAAATTAAACAAGAATTTGTACGGCGCTCTTGTTTTGTACATCTCTACACGCTTATGTGATCCTGGTAAGAGATCTCAGTTCGACGAGTTAAATTAAACAAGAATTTTTACGGCGCTTTTGTTTTGTACATCTCTACACGCTTATGTGATCCTGGTAAGAGATCTCAGTTCGACGAGTTAAATTAAACAAGAATTTTTACGGCGCTTTTGTTTTGTACATCTCTACACGCTTATGTGATCCTGGTAAGAGATCTCAGTTCGACGAGTTAAATTAAACAAGAATTTTTACGGCGCTTTTGTTTTGTACATCTCTACACGTTTATGTGATCCTGGTAAGAGATCTCAGTTCGACGAGTTAAATTAAACAAGAATTTTTACGGCGCTTTTGTTTTGTACATCTCTACACGTTTATGTGATCCTGGTAAGAGATCTCAGTTCGACGAGTTAAATTAAACAAGAATTAATTACGGCGCTTTTGTTTTGTACATCTCTACACGCTTATGTGATCCTGGTAGGAGATCTCAGTTCGACGAGGTAATTTAAACAAGAATTTTACGGCGCTTTTGTTTGGTACATCTCTACACGCTTATGTGATCCTGGTAGGAGATTTCAGTTCGACGAGTTAAATTAAACAAGAATTTTTACGGCGCTTTTGTTTTGTACATCTCTACACGCTTATGTGATCCTGGTAAGAGATCTCAGTTCGACGAGATAAATTAAACAAGAATTTTTACGGCGCTTTTGTTTTGTACATCTCTACACGCTTATGTGATCCTGGTAAGAGATCTCAGTTCGACGAGTTAAATTAAACAAGAATTTTTACGGCGCTTTTGTTTTGTACATCTCTACACGTTTATGTGATCCTGGTAGGAGATTTCAGTTCGACGAGTTAAATTAAACAATTTTTACGGCGCTTTTGTTTTGTACATCTCTACACGCTTATGTGATCCTGGTAAGAGATCTCAATTCGACGAGTTAAATTAAACAAGAATTTTTACGGCGCTCTTGTTTTGTACATCTCTACACGCTTATGTGATCCTGGTAAGAGATCTCAGTTCGACGAGTTAAATTAAACAAGAATTTTTACGGCGCTTTTGTTTTGTACATCTCTACACGCTTATGTGATCCTGGTAAGAGATCTCAGTTCGACGAGTTAAATTAAACAAGAATTTTTACGGCGCTTTTGTTTTGTACATCTCTACACGCTTATGTGATCCTGGTAAGAGATCTCAGTTCGACGAGTTAAATTAAACAAGAATTTTTACGGCGCTTTTGTTTTGTACATCTCTACACGTTTATGTGATCCTGGTAAGAGATCTCAGTTCGACGAGTTAAATTAAACAAGAATTTTTACGGCGCTTTTGTTTTGTACATCTCTACACGTTTATGTGATCCTGGTAAGAGATCTCAGTTCGACGAGTTAAATTAAACAAGAATTTTTACGGCGCTTTTGTTTTGTACATCTCTACACGCTTATGTGATCCTGGTTGGAGATCTCAGTTCGACGAGTTAAATTAAACAAGAATTTTTACGGCGCTTTTGTTTTGTACATCTCTACACGCTTATGTGATCCTGGTAAGAGATCTCAGTTCGACGAGTTAAATTAAACAAGAATTTTTACGGCGCTTTTGTTTTGTACATCTCTACACGTTTATGTGATCCTGGTAAGAGATCTCAGTTCGACGAGTTAAATTAAACAAGAATTTTTACGGCGCTTTTGTTTTGTACATCTCTACACGCTTATGTGATCCTGGTAAGAGATTTCAGTTCGACGAGTTAAATTAAACAAGAATTTTTACGGCGCTTTTGTTTTGTACATCTCTACACGCTTATGTGATCCTGGTTGGAGATCTCAGTTCGACGAGTTAAATTAAACAAGAATTTTTACGGCGCTTTTGTTTTGTACATCTCTACACGTTTATGTGATCCTGGTAAGAGATCTCAGTTCGACGAGTTAAATTAAACAAGAATTTTTACGGCGCTTTTGTTTTGTACATCTCTACACGCTTATGTGATCCTGGTTGGAGATCTCAGTTCGACGAGTTAAATTAAACAAGAATTTTTACGGCGCTTTTGTTTTGTACATCTCTACACGCTTATGTGATCCTGGTAGGAGATCTCAGTTCGACGAGTTAAATTAAACAAGAATTTGTACGGCGCTTTTGTTTTGTACATCTCTACACGCTTATGTGATCCTGGTAGGAGATCTCAGTTCGACGAGTTAAATTAAACAAGAATTTTTACGGCGCTTTTGTTTTGTACATCTCTACACGCTTATGTGATCCTGGTAAGAGATCTCAGTTCGACGAGTTAAATTAAACAAGAATTTTTACGGCGCTTTTGTTTTGTACATCTCTACACGCTTATGTGATCCTGGTAAGAGATCTCAGTTCGACGAGTTAAATTAAACAAGAATTTTTACGGCGCTTTTGTTTTGTACATCTCTACACGCTTATGTGATCCTGGTAGGAGATCTCAGTTCGACGAGTTAAATTAAACAAGAATTTTTACGGCGCTTTTGTTTTGTACATCTCTACACGTTTATGTGATCCTGGTAAGAGATCTCAGTTCGACGAGTTAAATTAAACAAGAATTTTTACGGCGCTTTTGTTTTGTACATCTCTACACGTTTATGTGATCCTGGTAGGAGATCTCAGTTCGACGAGTTAAATTAAACAAGAATTTTTACGGCGCTTTTGTTTTGTACATCTCTACACGCTTATGTGATCCTGGTAGGAGATCTCAGTTCGACGAGTTAAATTAAACAAGAATTTTTACGGCGCTTTTGTTTTGTACATCTCTACACGCTTATGTGATCCTGGTAGGAGATCTCAGTTCGACGAGTTAAATTAAACAAGAATTTTTACGGCGCTTTTGTTTTGTACATCTCTACACGCTTATGTGATCCTGGTAGGAGATCTCAGTTCGACGAGTTAAATTAAACAAGAATTTTTACGGCGCTTTTGTTTTGTACATCTCTACACGTTTATGTGATCCTGGTAAGAGATCTCAGTTCGACGAGTTAAATTAAACAAGAATTTTTACGGCGCTTTTGTTTTGTACATCTCTACACGTTTATGTGATCCTGGTAGGAGATTTCAGTTCGACGAGTTAAATTAAACAATTTTTACGGCGCTTTTGTTTTGTACATCTCTACACGCTTATGTGATCCTGGTAAGAGATTTCAGTTCGACGAGTTAAATTAAACAAGAATTTTTACGGCGCTTTTGTTTTGTACATCTCTACACGCTTATGTGATCCTGGTTGGAGATCTCAGTTCGACGAGTTAAATTAAACAAGAATTTTTACGGCGCTTTTGTTTTGTACATCTCTACACGTTTATGTGATCCTGGTAAGAGATCTCAGTTCGACGAGTTAAATTAAACAAGAATTTTTACGGCGCTTTTGTTTTGTACATCTCTACACGCTTATGTGATCCTGGTAAGAGATCTCAGTTCGACGAGTTAAATTAAACAAGAAATTTTACGGCGCTTTTGTTTTGTACATCTCTACACGCTTATGTGATCCTGGTTGGAGATCTCAGTTCGACGAGTTAAATTAAACAAGAATTTTTACGGCGCTTTTGTTTTGTACATCTCTACACGCTTATGTGATCCTGGTAAGAGATCTCAGTTCGACGAGTTAAATTAAACAAGAATTTTTACGGCGCTTTTGTTTTGTACATCTCTACACGTTTATGTGATCCTGGTAAGAGATCTCAGTTCGACGAGTTAAATTAAACAAGAATTTTTACGGCGCTTTTGTTTTGTACATCTCTACACGTTTATGTGATCCTGGTAAGAGATCTCAGTTCGACGAGTTAAATTAAACAAGAATTTTTACGGCGCTTTTGTTTTGTACATCTCTACACGCTTATGTGATCCTGGTAAGAGATCTCAGTTCGACGAGTTAAATTAAACAAGAATTTTTACGGCGCTTTTGTTTTGTACATCTCTACACGCTTATGTGATCCTGGTAAGAGATCTCAGTTCGACGAGTTAAATTAAACAAGAATTTTTACGGCGCTTTTGTTTTGTACATCTCTACACGCTTATGTGATCCTGGTAAGAGATCTCAGTTCGACGAGTTAAATTAAACAAGAATTTTTACGGCGCTTTTGTTTTGTACATCTCTACACGCTTATGTGATCCTGGTAAGAGATCTCAGTTCGACGAGTTAAATTAAACAAGAATTTTTACGGCGCTTTTGTTTTGTACATCTCTACACGTTTATGTGATCCTGGTAAGAGATCTCAGTTCGACGAGTTAAATTAAACAAGAATTTTTACGGCGCTTTTGTTTTGTACATCTCTACACGCTTATGTGATCCTGGTAGGAGATCTCAGTTCGACGAGTTAAATTAAACAAGAATTTTTACGGCGCTTTTGTTTTGTACATCTCTACACGCTTATGTGATCCTGGTAAGAGATCTCAGTTCGACGAGTTAAATTAAACAAGAATTTTTACGGCGCTTTTGTTTTGTACATCTCTACACGCTTATGTGATCCTGGTAGGAGATCTCAGTTCGACGAGTTAAATTAAACAAGAATTTTTACGGCGCTCTTGTTTTGTACATCTCTACACGCTTATGTGATCCCGGTAGGAGATCTCAGTTCGACGAGTTAAATTAAACAAGAATTTTTACGGCGCTTTTGTTTTGTACATCTCTACACGTTTATGTGATCCTGGTAAGAGATCTCAGTTCGACGAGTTAAATTAAACAAGAATTTTTACGGCGCTTTTGTTTTGTACATCTCTACACGTTTATGTGATCCTGGTAAGAGATCTCAGTTCGACGAGTTAAATTAAACAAGAATTTTTACGGCGCTTTTGTTTTGTACATCTCTACACGCTTATGTGATCCTGGTTGGAGATCTCAGTTCGACGAGTTAAATTAAACATGAATTAATTACGGCGCTTTTGTTTTGTACATCTCTACACGCTTATGTGATCCTGGTAGGAGATCTCAGTTCGACGAGTTAAATTAAACAAGAATTTTTACGGCGCTTTTGTTTTGTACATCTCTACACGCTTATGTGATCCTGGTAGGAGATCTCAGTTCGACGAGTTAAATTAAACAAGAATTTTTACGGCGCTTTTGTTTTGTACATCTCTACACGCTTATGTGATCCTGGTAGGAGATCTCAGTTCGACGAGTTAAATTAAACAAGAATTTTTACGGCGCTTTTGTTTTGTACATCTCTACACGCTTATGTGATCCTGGTAGGAGATCTCAGTTCGACGAGTTAAATTAAACAAGAATTTTTACGGCGCTTTTGTTTTGTACATCTCTACACGCTTATGTGATCCTGGTAGGAGATCTCAGTTCGACGAGTTAAATTAAACAAGAATTTTAGGCGCTTTTGTTTTGTACATCCCCTCACGTTTATGTGATCCTGGTAGGAGATCTCAGTTCGACGAGTTAAATTAAACAAGAATTTTTACGGCGCTTTTGTTTTGTACATCTCTACACGCTTATGTGATCCTGGTAGGAGATCTCAGTTCGACGAGTTAAATTAAACAAGAATTTTTACGGCGCTTTTGTTTTGTACATCTCTACACGCTTATGTGATCCTGGTACGAGATCTCAGTTCGACGAGTTAAATTAAACAAGAATTTTTACGGCGCTTTTGTTTTGTACATCTCTACACGCTTATGTGATCCTGGTAGGAGATCTCAGTTCGACGAGTTAAATTAAACAAGAATTTTTACGGCGCTTTTGTTTTGTACATCTCTACACGCTTATGTGATCCTGGTAGGAGATCTCAGTTCGACGAGTTAAATTAAACAAGAATTTTTACGGCGCTTTTGTTTTGTACATCTCTACACGCTTATGTGATCCTGGTAAGAGATCTCAGTTCGACGAGTTAAATTAAACAAGAATTTTTACGGCGCTTTTGTTTTGTACATCTCTACACGTTTATGTGATCCTGGTAAGAGATCTCAGTTCGACGAGTTAAATTAAACAAGAATTTTTACGGCGCTTTTGTTTTGTACATCTCTACACGCTTATGTGATCCTGGTAGGAGATCTCAGTTCGACGAGTTAAATTAAACAAGAATTTTTACGGCGCTTTTGTTTTGTACATCTCTACACGTTTATGTGATCCTGGTAAGAGATCTCAGTTCGACGAGTTAAATTAAACAAGAATTTTTACGGCGCTTTTGTTTTGTACATCTCTACACGTTTATGTGATCCTGGTAGGAGATTTCAGTTCGACGAGTTAAATTAAACAAGAATTTTTACGGCGCTTTTGTTTTGTACATCTCTACACGCTTATGTGATCCTGGTAAGAGATCTCAGTTCGACGAGTTAAATTAAACAAGAATTTTTACGGCGCTTTTGTTTTGTACATCTCTACACGTTTATGTGATCCTGGTAAGAGATCTCAGTTCGACGAGTTAAATTAAACAAGAATTTTTACGGCGCTTTTGTTTTGTACATCTCTACACGCTTATGTGATCCTGGTTGGAGATCTCAGTTCGACGAGTTAAATTAAACATGAATTTTTACGGCGCTCTTGTTTTGTACATCTCTACACGCTTATGTGATCCCGGTAGGAGATCTCAGTTCGACGAGTTAAATTAAACAAGAATTTGTACGGCGCTTTTGTTTTGTACATCTCTACACGTTTATGTGATCCTGGTAAGAGATCTCAGTTCGACGAGTTAAATTAAACAAGAATTTTTACGGCGCTTTTGTTTTGTACATCTCTACACGCTTATGTGATCCTGGTAAGAGATCTCAGTTCGACGAGTTAAATTAAACAAGAATTTTTACGGCGCTTTTGTTTTGTACATCTCTACACGTTTATGTGATCCTGGTAAGAGATCTCAGTTCGACGAGTTAAATTAAACAAGAATTTTTACGGCGCTTTTGTTTTGTACATCTCTACACGCTTATGTGATCCTGGTAGGAGATCTCAGTTCGACGAGTTAAATTAAACAAGAATTTTTACGGCGCTTTTGTTTTGTACATCTCTACACGTTTATGTGATCCTGGTAGGAGATCTCAGTTCGACGAGTTAAATTAAACAAGAATTTTTACGGCGCTTTTGTTTTGTACATCTCTACACGTTTATGTGATCCTGGTAAGAGATCTCAGTTCGACGAGTTAAATTAAACAAGAATTTTTACGGCGCTTTTGTTTTGTACATCTCTACACGCTTATGTGATCCTGGTAAGAGATCTCAGTTCGACGAGTTAAATTAAACAAGAATTTTTACGGCGCTTTTGTTTTGTACATCTCTACACGCTTATGTGATCCTGGTAGGAGATCTCAGTTCGACGAGTTAAATTAAACAAGAATTTTTACGGCGCTTTTGTTTTGTACATCTCTACACGCTTATGTGATCCTGGTAGGAGATATCAGTTCGACGAGTTAAATTAAACAAGAATTAATTACTGCGCTTTTGTATTGTACATCTCTAGACGCTTATGTGATCCTGGTAGGAGATCTCAGTTCGACGAGTTAAATTAAACAAGAATTTTTACGGCGCTTTTGTTTTGTACATCTCTACACGCTTATGTGATCCTGGTAGGAGATCTCAGTTCGACGAGTTAAATTAAACAAGAATTTTTACGGCGCTTTTGTTTTGTACATCTCTACACGCTTATGTGATCCTGGTAGGAGATCTCAGTTCGACGAGTTAAATTAAACAAGAATTTTTACGGCGCTTTTGTTTTGTACATCTCTACACGCTTATGTGATCCTGGTAGGAGATCTCAGTTCGACGAGTTAAATTAAACAAGAATTTTTACGGCGCTTTTGTTTTGTACATCTCTACACGTTTATGTGATCCTGGTAAGAGATCTCAGTTCGACGAGTTAAATTAAACAAGAATTTTTACGGCGCTTTTGTTTTGTACATCTCTACACGTTTATGTGATCCTGGTAGGAGATCTCAGTTCGACGAGTTAAATTAAACAAGAATTTTTACGGCGCTTTTGTTTTGTACATCTCTACACGCTTATGTGATCCTGGTAGGAGATCTCAGTTCGACGAGTTAAATTAAACAAGAATTTTTACGGCGCTTTTGTTTTGTACATCTCTACACGTTTATGTGATCCTGGTAAGAGATCTCAGTTCGACGAGTTAAATTAAACAAGAATTTTTACGGCGCTTTTGTTTTGTACATCTCTACACGTTTATGTGATCCTGGTAGGAGATCTCAGTTCGACGAGTTAAATTAAACAAGAATTTTTACGGCGCTTTTGTTTTGTACATCTCTACACGTTTATGTGATCCTGGTAAGAGATCTCAGTTCGACGAGTTAAATTAAACAAGAATTTTTACGGCGCTTTTGTTTTGTACATCTCTACACGCTTATGTGATCCTGGTTGGAGATCTCAGTTCGACGAGTTAAATTAAACATGAATTTTTACGGCGCTCTTGTTTTGTACATCTCTACACGCTTATGTGATCCCGGTAGGAGATCTCAGTTCGACGAGTTAAATTAAACAAGAATTTTTACGGCGCTTTTGTTTTGTACATCTCTACACGTTTATGTGATCCTGGTAGGAGATCTCAGTTCGACGAGTTAAATTAAACAAGAATTTTTACGGCGCTTTTGTTTTGTACATCTCTACACGTTTATGTGATCCTGGTAAGAGATCTCAGTTCGACGAGTTAAATTAAACAAGAATTTTTACGGCGCTTTTGTTTTGTACATCTCTACACGTTTATGTGATCCTGGTAGGAGATCTCAGTTCGACGAGTTAAATTAAACAAGAATTTTTACGGCGCTTTTGTTTTGTACATCTCTACACGTTTATGTGATCCTGGTAAGAGATCTCAGTTCGACGAGTTAAATTAAACAAGAATTTTTACGGCGCTTTTGTTTTGTACATCTCTACACGTTTATGTGATCCTGGTAGGAGATCTCAGTTCGACGAGTTAAATTAAACAAGAATTTTTACGGCGCTTTTGTTTTGTACATCTCTACACGCTTATGTGATCCTGGTAGGAGATCTCAGTTCGACGAGTTAAATTAAACAAGAATTTTTACGGCGCTTTTGTTTTGTACATCTCTACACGTTTATGTGATCCTGGTAAGAGATCTCAGTTCGACGAGTTAAATTAAACAAGAATTTTTACGGCGCTTTTGTTTTGTACATCTCTACACGCTTATGTGATCCTGGTAAGAGATCTCAGTTCGACGAGTTAAATTAAACAAGAATTTTTACGGCGCTTTTGTTTTGTACATCTCTACACGTTTATGTGATCCTGGTAAGAGATCTCAGTTCGACGAGTTAAATTAAACAAGAATTTTTACGGCGCTTTTGTTTTGTACATCTCTACACGTTTATGTGATCCTGGTAGGAGATCTCAGTTCGACGAGTTAAATTAAACAAGAATTTTTACGGCGCTTTTGTTTTGTACATCTCTACACGTTTATGTGATCCTGGTAAGAGATCTCAGTTCGACGAGTTAAATTAAACAAGAATTTTTACGGCGCTTTTGTTTTGTACATCTCTACACGTTTATGTGATCCTGGTAAGAGATCTCAGTTCGACGAGTTAAATTAAACAAGAATTTTTACGGCGCTTTTGTTTTGTACATCTCTACACGTTTATGTGATCCTGGTAGGAGATTTCAGTTCGACGAGTTAAATTAAACAAGAATTTTTACGGCGCTTTTGTTTTGTACATCTCTACACGCTTATGTGATCCTGGTTGGAGATCTCAGTTCGACGAGTTAAATTAAACAAGAATTTTTACGGCGCTTTTGTTTTGTACATCTCTACACGCTTATGTGATCCTGGTAAGAGATCTCAGTTCGACGAGTTAAATTAAACAAGAATTTTTACGGCGCTTTTGTTTTGTACATCTCTACACGTTTATGTGATCCTGGTAAGAGATCTCAGTTCGACGAGTTAAATTAAACAAGAATTTTTACGGCGCTTTTGTTTTGTACATCTCTACACGTTTATGTGATCCTGGTAAGAGATCTCAGTTCGACGAGTTAAATTAAACAAGAATTTTTACGGCGCTTTTGTTTTGTACATCTCTACACGTTTATGTGATCCTGGTAGGAGATCTCAGTTCGACGAGTTAAATTAAACAAGAATTTTTACGGCGCTTTTGTTTTGTACATCTCTACACGTTTATGTGATCCTGGTAAGAGATCTCAGTTCGACGAGTTAAATTAAACAAGAATTTTTACGGCGCTTTTGTTTTGTACATCTCTACACGTTTATGTGATCCTGGTAGGAGATTTCAGTTCGACGAGTTAAATTAAACAATTTTTACGGCGCTTTTGTTTTGTACATCTCTACACGCTTATGTGATCCTGGTAGGAGATCTCAGTTCGACGAGTTAAATTAAACAAGAATTTTTACGGCGCTTTTGTTTTGTACATCTCTACACGCTTATGTGATCCTGGTAGGAGATCTCAGTTCGACGAGTTAAATTAAACAAGAATTTTTACGGCGCTTTTGTTTTGTACATCTCTACACGCTTATGTGATCCTGGTAGGAGATCTCAGTTCGACGAGTTAAATTAAACAAGAATTTTACTGCGCTTTTGTTTTGTACATCTCTACACGCTTATGTGATCCTGGTAGGAGATCTCAGTTCGACGAGTTAAATTAAACAAGAATTTTTACGGCGCTTTTGTTTTGTACATCTCTACACGCTTATGTGATCCTGCTAAGAGATCTCAGTTCGACGAGTTAAATTAAACAAGAATTTTTACGGCGCTTTTGTTTTGTACATCTCTACACGCTTATGTGATCCTGGTAGGAGATTTCAGTTCGACGAGTTAAATTAAACAAGAATTTTTACGGCGCTTTTGTTTTGTACATCTCTACACGCTTATGTGATCCTGGTAGGAGATCTCAGTTCGACGAGGTAATTTAAACAAGAATTTTTACGGCGCTTTTGTTTTGTACATCTCTACACGCTTATGTGATCCTGGTAGGAGATTTCAGTTCGACGAGTTAAATTAAACAAGAATTTTTACGGCGCTTTTGTTTTGTACATCTCTACACGCTTATGTGATCCTGGTAGGAGATTTCAGTTCGACGAGTTAAATTAAACAAGAATTTTTACGGCGCTTTTGTTTTGTACATCTCTACACGCTTATGTGATCCTGGTACGAGATTTCAGTTCGACGAGTTAAATTAACCAAGAATTTGTTCGGCGCTTTTGTTTTGTACATCTCTACACGTTTATGTGATCCTGGTAGGAGATCTCAGTTCGACGAGTTAAATTAAACAAGAATTTTTACGGCGCTTTTGTTTTGTACATCTCTACACGCTTATGTGATCCTGGTAGGAGATCTCAGTTCGACGAGTTAAATTAAACAAGAATTTTTACGGCGCTTTTGTTTTGTACATCTCTACACGCTTATGTGATCCTGGTAGGAGATCTCAGTTCGACGAGTTAAATTAAACAAGAATTTTTACGGCGCTTTTGTTTTGTACATCTCTACACGCTTATGTGATCCTGGTAGGAGATCTCAGTTCGACGAGTTAAATTAAACAAGAATTTTTACGGCGCTTTTGTTTTGTACATCTCTACACGCTTATGTGATCCTGGTAGGAGATCTCAGTTCGACGAGTTAAATTAAACAAGAATTTTTACGGCGCTTTTGTTTTGTACATCTCTACACGTTTATGTGATCCTGGTAAGAGATCTCAGTTCGACGAGTTAAATTAAACAAGAATTTTTACGGCGCTTTTGTTTTGTACATCTCTACACGTTTATGTGATCCTGGTAGGAGATCTCAGTTCGACGAGTTAAATTAAACAAGAATTTTTACGGCGCTTTTGTTTTGTACATCTCTACACGCTTATGTGATCCTGGTAGGAGATCTCAGTTCGACGAGTTAAATTAAACAAGAATTTTTACGGCGCTTTTGTTTTGTACATCTCTACACGCTTATGTGATCCTGGTAGGAGATCTCAGTTCGACGAGTTAAATTAAACAAGAATTTTTACGGCGCTTTTGTTTTGTACATCTCTACACGCTTATGTGATCCTGGTAGGAGATCTCAGTTCGACGAGTTAAATTAAACAAGAATTTTTACGGCGCTTTTGTTTTGTACATCTCTACACGCTTATGTGATCCTGGTAGGAGATCTCAGTTCGACGAGTTAAATTAAACAAGAATTTTTACGGCGCTTTTGTTTTGTACATCTCTACACGTTTATGTGATCCTGGTAGGAGATTTCAGTTCGACGAGTTAAATTAAACAAGAATTTTTACGGCGCTTTTGTTTTGTACATCTCTACACGCTTATGTGATCCTGGTAGGAGATCTCAGTTCGACGAGTTAAATTAAACAAGAATTTTTACGGCGCTTTTGTTTTGTACATCTCTACACGCTTATGTGATCCTGGTAGGAGATCTCAGTTCGACGAGTTAAATTAAACAAGAATTTGTACGGCGCTTTTGTTTTGTACATCTCTACACGTTTATGTGATCCTGGTAGGAGATCTCAGTTCGACGAGTTAAATTAAACAAGAATTTTTACGGCGCTTTTGTTTTGTACATCTCTACACGCTTATGTGATCCTGGTAGGAGATCTCAGTTCGACGAGTTAAATTAAACAAGAATTTTTACGGCGCTTTTGTTTTGTACATCTCTACACGCTTATGTGATCCTGGTAGGAGATCTCAGTTCGACGAGTTAAATTAAACAAGAATTTTTACGGCGCTTTTGTTTTGTACATCTCTACACGCTTATGTGATCCTGGTAGGAGATCTCAGTTCGACGAGTTAAATTAAACAAGAATTTTTACGGCGCTTTTGTTTTGTACATCTCTACACGCTTATGTGATCCTGGTAGGAGATCTCAGTTCGACGAGTTAAATTAAACAAGTTATATTACGGCGCCTTTGTTTTGTACATCTCTACACGCTTATGTGATCCTGGTAGGAGATATCAGTTCGACGAGTTAAATTAAACAAGAATTTTTACGGCGCTTTTGTTTTGTACATCTCTACACGCTTATGTGATCCTGGTAGGAGATCTCAGTTCGACGAGTTAAATTAAACAAGAATTTTTACGGCGCTTTTGTTTTGTACATCTCTACACGCTTATGTGATCCTGGTAGGAGATCTCAGTTCGACGAGTTAAATTAAACAAGAATTTTTACGGCGCTTTTGTTTTGTACATCTCTACACGCTTATGTGATCCTGGTAGGAGATCTCAGTTCGACGAGTTAAATTAAACAAGAATTTTTACGGCGCTTTTGTTTTGTACATCTCTACACGCTTATGTGATCCTGGTAGGAGATCTCAGTTCGACGAGTTAAATTAAACAAGAATTTTTACGGCGCTTTTGTTTTGTACATCTCTACACGCTTATGTGATCCTGGTAAGAGATCTCAGTTCGACGAGTTAAATTAAACAAGAATTTTTACGGCGCTTTTGTTTTGTACATCTCTACACGTTTATGTGATCCTGGTAAGAGATCTCAGTTCGACGAGTTAAATTAAACAAGAATTTTTACGGCGCTTTTGTTTTGTACATCTCTACACGCTTATGTGATCCTGGTAGGAGATCTCAGTTCGACGAGTTAAATTAAACAAGAATTTTTACGGCGCTTTTGTTTTGTACATCTCTACACGCTTATGTGATCCTGGTAGGAGATCTCAGTTCGACGAGTTAAATTAAACAAGAATTTTTACGGCGCTTTTGTTTTGTACATCTCTACACGCTTATGTGATCCTGGTAGGAGATCTCAGTTCGACGAGTTAAATTAAACAAGAATTTTACGGCGCTTTTGTTTTGTACATCTCTACACGCTTATGTGATCCTGGTAGGAGATCTCAGTTCGACGAGTTAAATTAAACAAGAATTTTTACGGCGCTTTTGTTTTGTACATCTCTGCACGCTTATGTGATCCTGGTAGGAGATCTCAGTTCGACGAGTTAAATTAAACAAGAATTTTTACGGCGCTTTTATTTTGTACATCTCTACACGCTTATGTGATCCTGGTTGGAGATCTCAGTTCGACGAGTTAAATTAAACAAGCATTTTTACGGCGCCTTTGTTTTGTAGATCTCTGCACGTTTAAGTGATCCTGGTAGGAGATCTCAGTTCGACGAGTTAAATTAAACAAGAATTTTTACGGCGCTTTTGTTTTATAGATCTCTACACGCTTATGTGATCCTGGTAGGAGATTTCAGTTCGACGAGTTAAATTAAACAAGAATTTTTACGGCGCTTTTGTTTTGTAGATCTCTGCACGCTTATGTGATCCTGGTAGGAGATTTCAGTTCGACGAGTTAAATTAAACAAGAATTTTTACGGCGCTTTTGTTTTGTACATCTCTACACGTTTATGTGATCCTGGTAAGAGATCTCAGTTCGACGAGTTAAATTAAACAAGAATTTTTACGGCGCTTTTGTTTTGTACATCTCTACACGCTTATGTGATCCTGGTAGGAGATCTCAGTTCGACGAGTTAAATTAAACAAGAATTTTTACGGCGCTTTTGTTTTGTACATCTCTACACGCTTATGTGATCCTGGTAGGAGATCTCAGTTCGACGAGTTAAATTAAACAAGAATTTTTACGGCGCTTTTGTTTTGTACATCTCTACACGCTTATGTGATCCTGGTAGGAGATCTCAGTTCGACGAGTTAAATTAAACAAGAATTTTTACGGCGCTTTTGTTTTGTACATCTCTACACGCTTATGTGATCCTGGTAGGAGATTTCAGTTCGACGAGTTAAATTAAACAAGAATTTTTACGGCGCTTTTGTTTTGTACATCTCTACACGTTTATGTGATCCTGGTAGGAGATCTCAGTTCGACGAGTTAAATTAAACAAGAATTTTTACGGCGCTTTTGTTTTGTACATCTCTACACGTTTATGTGATCCTGGTAGGAGATCTCAGTTCGACGAGTTAAATTAAACAAGAATTTTTACGGCGCTTTTGTTTTGTACATCTCTACACGTTTATGTGATCCTGGTAGGAGATCTCAGTTCGACGAGTTAAATTAAACAAGAATTTTTACGGCGCTTTTGTTTTGTACATCTCTACACGTTTATGTGATCCTGGTAAGAGATCTCAGTTCGACGAGTTAAATTAAACAAGAATTTTTACGGCGCTTTTGTTTTGTACATCTCTACACGTTTATGTGATCCTGGTAGGAGATTTCAGTTCGACGAGTTAAATTAAACAATTTTTACGGCGCTTTTGTTTTGTACATCTCTACACGCTTATGTGATCCTGGTAGGAGATCTCAATTCGACGAGTTAAATTAAACAAGAATTTGTACGGCGCTCTTGTTTTGTACATCTCTACACGCTTATGTGATCCTGGTAAGAGATTTCAGTTCGACGAGTTAAATTAAACAAGAATTTTTACGGCGCTTTTGTTTTGTACATCTCTACACGTTTATGTGATCCTGGTAGGAGATCTCAGTTCGACGAGTTAAATTAAACAAGAATTTTTACGGCGCTTTTGTTTTGTACATCTCTACACGTTTATGTGATCCTGGTAAGAGATCTCAGTTCGACGAGTTAAATTAAACAAGAATTTTTACGGCGCTTTTGTTTTGTACATCTCTACACGCTTATGTGATCCTGGTAGGAGATCTCAGTTCGACGAGTTAAATTAAACAAGAATTTTTACGGCGCTTTTGTTTTGTACATCTCTACACGCTTATGTGATCCTGGTAGGAGATCTCAGTTCGACGAGTTAAATTAAACAAGAATTTTTACGGCGCTTTTGTTTTGTACATCTCTACACGTTTATGTGATCCTGGTAGGAGATTTCAGTTCGACGAGTTAAATTAAACAATTTTTACGGCGCTTTTGTTTTGTACATCTCTACACGCTTATGTGATCCTGGTAGGAGATCTCAGTTCGACGAGTTAAATTAAACAAGAATTTTTACGGCGCTTTTGTTTTGTACATCTCTACACGTTTATGTGATCCTGGTAGGAGATCTCAGTTCGACGAGTTAAATTAAACAAGAATTTTTACGGCGCTTTTGTTTTGTACATCTCTACACGTTTATGTGATCCTGGTAGGAGATCTCAGTTCGACGAGTTAAATTAAACAAGAATTTTTACGGCGCTTTTGTTTTGTACATCTCTACACGCTTATGTGATCCTGGTAGGAGATCTCAGTTCGACGAGTTAAATTAAACAAGAATTTTTACGGCGCTTTTGTTTTGTACATCTCTACACGTTTATGTGATCCTGGTAGGAGATTTCAGTTCGACGAGTTAAATTAAACAATTTTTACGGCGCTTTTGTTTTGTACATCTCTACACGCTTATGTGATCCTGGTAGGAGATCTCAGTTCGACGAGTTAAATTAAACAAGAATTTTTACGGCGCTTTTGTTTTGTACATCTCTACACGTTTATGTGATCCTGGTAGGAGATTTCAGTTCGACGAGTTAAATTAAACAAGAATTTTTACGGCGCTTTTGTTTTGTACATCTCTACACGCTTATGTGATCCTGGTAGGAGATTTCAGTTCGACGAGTTAAATTAAACAAGAATTTTTACGGCGCTTTTGTTTTGTACATCTCTACACGCTTATGTGATCCTGGTAGGAGATCTCAGTTCGACGAGTTAAATTAAACAAGAATTTTTACGGCGCTTTTGTTTTGTACATCTCTGCACGCTTATGTGATCCTGGTAGGAGATCTCAGTTCGACGAGTTAAATTAAACAAGAATTTTTACGGCGCTTTTGTTTTGTACATCTCTACACGCTTATGTGATCCTGGTAGGAGATTTCAGTTCGACGAGTTAAATTAAACAAGAATTTTTACGGCGCTTTTGTTTTGTACATCTCTGCACGCTTATGTGATCCTGGTAGGAGATCTCAGTTCGACGAGTTAAATTAAACAAGAATTTTTACGGCGCTTTTGTTTTGTACATCTCTACACGCTTATGTGATCCTGGTAGGAGATTTCAGTTCGACGAGTTAAATTAAACAAGAATTTTTACGGCGCTTTTATTTTGTACATCTCTACACGCTTATGTGATCCTGGTAGGAGATTTCAGTTCGACGAGTTAAATTAAACAAGAATTTCTACGACGCTTTTGTTTTGTACATCTCTACACGCTTATGTGATCCTGGTAGGAGATTTCAGTTCGACGAGTTAAATTAAACAAGAATTTTTACGGCGCTTTTGTTTTGTACATCTCTGCAAGCTTATGTGATCCTGGTAGGAGATCTCAGTTCGACGAGTTAAATTAAACAAGAATTTTTACGGCGCTTTTGTTTTGTACATCTCTACACGCTTATGTGATCCTGCTACGAGATCTCAGTTCGACGAGTTAAATTAAACAAGAATTTTTACGGCGCTTTTGTTTTGTACATCTCTACACGCTTATGTGATCCTGCTACGAGATCTCAGTTCGACGAGTTAAATTAAACAAGAATTTTTACGGCGCTTTTGTTTTGTACATCTCTACACGCTTATGTGATCCTGGTAGGAGATTTCAGTTCGACGAGTTAAATTAAACAAGAATTTTTACGGCGCTTTTGTTTTGTACATCTCTACACGCTTATGTGATCCTGCTACGAGATCTCAGTTCGACGAGTTAAATTAAACAAGAATTTTTACGGCGCTTTTGTTTTGTACATCTCTACACGCTTATGCGATCCTAGTAGGAGATCTCAGTTCGACGAGTTAAATTAAACAAGAATTTTTACGGCGCTTTTGTTTTGTACATCTCTACACGCTTATGTGATCCTGCTACGAGATCTCAGTTCGACGAGTTAAATTAAACAAGAATTTTTACGGCGCTTTTGTTTTGTACATCTCTACACGCTTATGCGATCCTGGTAGGAGATCTCAGTTCGACGAGTTAAATTAAACAAGAATTTTTACGGCGCTTTTGTTTTGTACATCTCTACACGCTTATGCGATCCTGGTAGGAGATCTCAGTTCGACGAGTTAAATTAAACAAGAATTTTTACGGCGCTTTTGTTTTGTACATCTCTACACGCTTATGTGATCCTGGTAGGAGATCTCAGTTCGACGAGTTAAATTAAACAAGAATTTTTACGGCGCTTTTGTTTTGTACATCTCTACACGCTTATGTGATCCTGGTAGGAGATTTCAGTTCGACGAGTTAAATTAAACAAGAATTTTTACGGCGCTTTTGTTTTGTACATCTCTACACGCTTATGTGATCCTGGTAGGAGATTTCAGTTCGACGAGTTAAATTAAACAAGAATTTTTACAGCGCTTTTGTTTTGTACATCTCTGCACGCTTATGTGATCCTGGTAGGAGATCTCAGTTCGACGAGTTAAATTAAACAAGAATTTTTACGGCGCTTTTGTTTTGTACATCTCTGCACGCTTATGTGATCCTGGTAGGAGATCTCAGTTCGACGAGTTAAATTAGACAAGAGTTTTTACGCTGCCCTTGTTTTGTACATCCCTACACGCTTATGTGATCCTGGTACGAGATCTCTGTTCGACGAGTTAAATTAAAAAAGAATTTGTAGGGCGCTTTTGTTTTGTACATCTCTACACGCTTATGTGATCCTGGTAGGAGATTTCAGTTCGACGAGTTAAATTAAACAAGAATTTTTACGCCGCCCTTGTTTTGTACATCCCTACACGCTTATGTGATCCTGGTACGAGATCTCAGTTCGACGAGTTAAATTAAACAAGAATTTGTACGGCGCTTTTGTTTTGTACATCTCTACACGCTTATGTGATCCTGGTACGAGATCTCAGTTCGACGAGTTAAATTAAACAAGAATTTGTACGGCGCTCTTGTTTTGTACATCTCTACACGCTTATGTGATCCTGGTACGAGATCTCAGTTCGACGAGTTAAATTAAACAAGAATTTGTACGGCGCTTTTGTTTTGTACATCTCTACACGCTTATGTGATCCTGGTACGAGATCTCAGTTCGACGAGTTAAATTAAACAAGAATTTTTACGGCGCTTTTGTTTTGTACATCTCTACACGCTTGTGTGATCCCGGTAGGAGATTTCAGTTCGACGAGTTAAATTAAACAAGAATTTTTACGGCGCTTTTGTTTTGCACATCCCTACACGCTTATGTGATCCTGGTACGATATCTTGCATGGGATGACTTATTATGTGGCGAGCTAGCTTCAATTTGTCAATCCTACTGCAATGTCAGGTCAAAAAGCGATCAAAAGATGTCGCTACTTGAAAAAAATTATTATCATTAAAGCTGGTTCTTGTCCGATGAAAATTGTATCACAAACTCTTTTAAACGGACACTAAATGTCCGTTTAAAAGAGTTTGTGATAAAATTATTATCAAATTTAACAAGTGTAAAACGGCTCTTATATATTCTAACTTGCATACTCGTAGTTCATAAAACGCTATTGCTTTTTAATGTATGAAGCTAACAAAGACAACAGGTATCCAAAGGTATCCAGTCCAAGTCATAACTTGGATTTTTATTGCTGTCACGGTTTATATAGTGAGAGCAATAAAAACCCAAGTTTGCACGGGTAGTAGTTTTAAATAAGATTATCTTATTTAAAACTTTACTAGGTACATAGGCCATCTTGAGCTGAGTTCGTTTATTCACACGATGCAGGTATAGAGTAAAATTAGAGTGAGAGCAAATAAGTTTTAATACAAGTAAGAGTGAGACAAAAGTGCAAAAAGAGTAGAGTGAATGGAGTTGATTAAACGAACGCAGCTTATGAATCCAATATGGCATCGACTTATGATCGAAAATAAAATGCGTCCAACAATTATTATAGTCCTGGGTGGCTGTGCAGTCAAACATTTTTAACTAGTTATTGTTTCAAGTGGCAATAAAACATTAAATGCGTAAAGAAACATTGATTTGTTGATTAACAGTCAATATATTTTTTTTAATTGTGTGTAAAAATAAAGAGCCTTCAGCACACAATACATACATATACAAGGTGTCCACCGAGTGCCGCGGTCTTCTCTACCGTCTATAGTATATAAGATAGAAAAAAAATTCAAACAAGCTAAGATGTAACTCAGTCAGCTCTACTTCATAAAATTATTTTAGGCTATACAGAGTGTTTAGTAACTGAGAGCCATACCAAAGTTATATTTTTTTAAATGGAACGCCCAATATATTTTTACATATTTCGAAAGTACGCATAACGAATAGGTAATAACCAAAAATTTAGGAAGTTTTACTTAAGAGTTTGTAAGATATTGACGTTTAAGTGTAAAAAATTGCCATAATATAAGTGCTTATATCTTTGTTATTTATTTACATTTCGCCTTGAATTTTTGTAGGTACTCAAGACAATATCTTTGCTACAGAAATTTCAAAACAGCTTCGGTCTATCAGTTATTATGGGTACAGGGTGTTGAGTTTTGCGAAAGATAATTTTTCTCAAAATTTTCAAATGGGACACCCAGTATATCTAAACTCTCATGAAACACTGTTTTAATAAGCTTTCATAAAACGCCAAATGTATTTGCCTAAACTAAAGAAGTCGTGAGGAAAAATTAATAATTTTTCTTTCTTTGAATATTGACGTTATTTAGCCTTTCTTATATTTTGATTTGCTGATAAATCAATGAATATGTTTTTTTTTTGTTCAAAGTAATTGAATATATTCCTATTAAACTAGTTGCTATTTTTTCTTTACTTTGAAAATATCTAAATAACGTTATAATAATAATTTAAAAAAATAAAATTTAGAATCACGTTGCCGGTTGCTAGAAAATAGGAAAACAGTTGCTATAAATTTTTAATTAACAGAAAAATTATTCAATTAGTAAATAACACTACTTTTACAGTTTTGTATTTTTTTATGATAACAAAATGCATTTTAGTAATGAAGAGTTACGTGACATGACATACCTACTAGGAAAAGGCACCAAAACTGTCTTTTAGCATCAAGATTATATTCGCAGCATTATCCTATGAGAAGACACCCGAATTATAGAGTTTTTCAAAGATTGAAAGAAAGATTCTAAACGCTAGGAAACATTAAATGCAGTACAAATGTTATTAAAATAACGTTATGTAAATTTTTTCACAATGAAGAAAAATAGGAGTTTAACAGGAACATATTCAATTATGTACTTTGAACAAAAAATAAAACATATTCATTGATTTATCAGCAAATCAAAACAGAAGAACCGGTCGGAAAGACTAAATAACGTTAATATTGAAAGAAAGAAAAATTATTAAATTTTGTCTCACGATTTCTTCAGTTTAGGCAAATACATTTGGCGTTTTATGAAAGCTTATTAAAGCAGTGTTTCATGAGACTCTAGATATACTGGGTGTTCCATTTGAAAATTTTGAGAAAAATTGTCTTTCGCAAAACTCAACACCCTGTACCCATAACAACTGATAGACCGAAGCTGTTTTGAAATTTTTGTAGCAAAGATATTGTCTTGAGTACCTACAACAATTCAAAGCGAAATGTAAATAAATAACAAAGATATAAGCACTCATATTATGGCAATTTTTTACACTTAAACGTCAATATCTTACAAACTCTTAAGTAAAACTTCCTAAATTTTTTGTTATTACCTATTCGTTATGCGTACTTTCGAAATATGTAAAAATATACTGAGCGTTCCATTTAAAAAAATATAACTTTGGTATGGCTCTCAGTTACTAAACACTCTGTATAGCCTAAAATAATTTTATGAAGTAGATCTGACTGAGTTACATCTTAGCTCGTTTGAATTTTTTTTCTATCTTATATACTATAGACGGTAGAGAAGACCGCGGCACTCGGTGGACACCCTGTATACTACTAAAGATACTATAATAAAGTAAAATCAACAAAAGACAAATAAAACACACAATCATGAGGCTTAGGTTCAGTTACAGACGAAGCTGAACTGTTCTACCACCTAAGCCTAGAAAACTGAAAGATACTTGAGATGTCAATTCAACGATACGAAGTAAAAATCGACATTTATGTTTGATTCCACAGTCACCTAGGACTACAATAATTGTTGGACACATGTTATACATATGTTATGAAGAAAATTTCAATAAGTGGCACATGAAATGAAACAAATCAGGTAGAGGCAAGTTCGACAATCACATATTTGATGAAGAAAATTTCCATATGTGGCATTCATTTCATTTTCATAAACAAGCGAATTCGACAATCAGACCGGCGCGGCAGCGACACCACACGACGCCATCTTGGATCTCAAGGTGGCGTCGATTTATAACGGAGAAAGTTAAAGAAAAACCCCACATGTGGCACATCAAATGACTAACAGTTTTCTGTGAAAGAACACCTTCAATCTTTTTAATTTAAATTTAATACGAAACTCGGGCTGTTTGGTTTTAACTACAAAGTACCCGTATTTCTACCTTAAAACTACCACCTCGCTGGTGTGGTGTGTTTGCACCGCCTTTAATTGATGAACAAACTTGTCAGACATAAAAAAAAAACGTTTTTAGTTGAACTACCATAAAACTACCGATTAATAAATCCACTTCGTGGTACAACCAAAAAAAATTGGTGTACAAGAAACATGTCTAACGTGATGGATTTGTGTAGGAATGATTTTTTTCACATGGGGATTAAATTTGGGGTGTCCAAAAATATGGAATTCTTATAAAATTGTAACCATTTTTCAATAATTTCAACGATTTTTTTTTAAGTGTCCAGTTTCCCTAATCAGTAATCACTAATCCAGGAATAACCTGTCATATACATAACTACTTACTACTAATGCATATCAATAACTGCAAGAAGCTCTAACTCTATCTGCAAGATACCAAAAATGAATAAATTCTACTTAAACCATCACATAAAAATAGGGCCGGTCATAAGGGGGGTGCACTGGGTGCAAAGTACCCAGGCCCTTGATTAGACAGGAGCCCCCGTACTCCATGCCATAACACTACTTAAAAAGGACCCCACAATTCTCAATGTACCTAGGCCCTTGACCACGGAGGCGCCTTCATACTCCATACCATACCACTGTGCTTAAGAAAAATGCTTCACAATTCTTACTGCATCAGGCCTGGCATAAAGTTATCTAAAGTTTTAACAGAAATTAACAAGTCATATTTAGGTAATGTATTATGTATTCTCATTGATCTATTAAGAAAATTACTTACATTTAATTAGTGTATTGTGTAATATATGAAACTGATTTAAGATTTAAGGCCCGCACAGAACATACGCGCATTAGACGCGAAGGAAGCTTCTCGACGACAAATAGAAGGTGATCCAACGCCAAGTAGGTATGCATTTATGCAGTATGCACAGAATAAACGCTCGCTTGACGCGCGGCAGACGCGGAAAAGTTGCAACAGTTTCTACTTTTACGTCGGTGACGCGCTGGAGGACTTCGTTCGCGTCTAATGCGCGTATGTTCTGTGCGGGCCTTAAAAATCAGAATAATACAGCGTTGCCAACTGTAGCAGAATTCTGCTACGGTAGCATTTTTCAATCTCCGTAGCAGCGTAGCAGAATATTCTCATTTGTAGCAGTTTTTCAATTGAATGCAAAATTTAAAGAAATTAAATTTTGGTACATCCTATTCATATTAAATTACGACTACGCTCGGCTAATTCTCCTCTTGGTATCTTTTGAGTTCATAAATTGTCAGTTGGTACCGGTGATACTACTAATTTGTGTCTTTATTTTTTGTGGTTTGCATTTTGCACGTGTCCATATGCGTCAGTTGTTGTTTATTTGGTTCTGTTCTAAAATCTAAATAAATTAGAAAGTCGAATTGTTTAAGATTTCGCTAAATCAAATTGTTAGTATTATTACTAGAGCAATTGTTTTTTATAAGTAGGTAAAAAAAGTTAAGATATCTTGTAATGCGAGAGTTTAAATAAATTTTTTAATTAAACACAAATGAGTTTTGAAGGTAGCAGAAAAAAATTTAAAGTACATAGCAGGAAAAAATGATCGGCGTAGCACAATTTATTTTCTGACTGATGGCAACACTGGAATAATATTACTTGATAAAATACCACTGGAAAAAGTCAGCTGTTGTAAATTATTATAACATAACCTCAAATGATGAAGTATTTATTTTATTTTTCTTATGTATCACATTTATCCCAAGCCCCAAGCTTAAAACAATTTGTTTGTTTTGTATTCACAAATAAGTGATTATAATTGAAGTAATTAGTTAATTATCAAATTGTTTCTTAACATTTTTTAAGAAAGTGATGTTTGGTTCGCATCTCTGCTAACCTTCATTGCATAATTGAGAAGTTAGGATGAACTTTGTATATTTAGCGTAAGTTCTTAAGCATATCTCATTTCCGCGAGTCTTTGTTTGCCTGAAATTAATTTCACTGTTTATTTTTCTGTTGATATTAATTTATTAGAGAATACAGTTTTGGTGTGAATCTCGACTAAATGTCAAATTTTGTTATTTGAAATTGACAAAATGTCGCATAAATTGCCGTAAATCTGTTAAATAATCTAATTAAGCTTGACAAGATGCAATTAATATGATTTTTCCACTGTGTACATAATTAGAAAGGTATCAATTACTTCATTCAGCTTAATTTAACTAGAACATCTTCAATTAGAAACCTTTTAAATAAGTAGATCTGTTGGGCTAATTTGAACATAAACATCTGTTTATAATTTAGGTACTTACTTTTCAGTTATATTTAGATTAAATTTTTAATTTAGAACTTAACAATATTGAAAGAAACGGTAAAAATCAATTGACGTAAAAGCATTTATTCAAATGTCTTTTTCTGTTTATCAAGTTTTGGAATTTGAAGTAAGGACACTTCATTCTCACTCCAAATCTGCGAATACCTCTGCACATACTGGTAAGTCCTTTACTTTTTCAAATATATTACATATTTGTACTGTGAATCACTCTGTGGGATGAGGCAATAAGCGAAATTTTTAATTTAGTATTAGGCATGTGAAATAAGGCTTTATAAGTTAAGGTTATATTTTGTTCTAAATGTAAACAGAAGATAATTTTGAAGATGTGGTTTTAGCTTCAAGTTACGCAAAATTTGAATATATATTCGAGCTATAATATTTACCTACTTGAAGTTCAATTTATTTATAACATGTCAATTAAATTATGGCTTTTTGCTTGATAATTTTAAAATTTTTGCAGTACAATCGCTGTCCATTGAGTTAGAACCACCTTGCTAAATGAGTTTATTTCATATAATTTGAATTCCATTAATTTATTAATAGATTAAACGTGAAAGTTATTTTTCACTATCTGAATTCTATAAATTTGCTCCTCTTTCATGCCAAACAGTTTTCCAGATTTCATTGCTATTAAAAACGTATGAAATATAACTACATAGAATAAACATAACAAATTCTACCAAGGAAGAAGACATAACACTCCAAAAATTAAGAAAACAATTAGTATATTATACAGGGAAAGGCAAAAGTATGGAACCGGTTAAATATTTCGGACATGTTTGACGTATCTGAATGAAATTTGGTATGTGCTTTAGAGTCAATAAGACCTACGTTATTAATTTATCATCTGTTTATCTACCTTTATTTTTCAGATCCAAGGCCAACTTGTATTTTTTTTAATGACAACCTCCTATTTTTTTCCTTTATTTAGTAGTCCATTTTATGCTCTAAATGGTCATATAAAAATGTTGATACATTACATAAGAAAATTTTTGAGAAAATAACTGTTAAATGTGAAAAATTTAAGTTACAATAAATCTGTCAAAATTCCATAAAAATGTCCTCATATGCTGCTATTTACCATTTGTCTTAAAATTAGAACAAAATAGTATTGTACTTTGTAAAAAAATAACAAAACTTTACAAAACGAAAAATGAACACTGGAAAAATAACGAGTAAGGTGCAGTTCTTACTCGTTCTTACTCGTGATATTATAATATCACTTGGCTTTGCCAAAAGTGATTCACTTTTGACAGAGCGAATAATCAAATTCGCGAAAGGTCAAGTAAGTACTTTAAATATACTTTTACTCGATATGAATTTGTTTTCTTTTTCATATTATAATATCACGAGTAAGAACTGCACCATACTCGTTATTTTTTGAATGTTCAATTTCCGTTTTGTTATTTCTTTTTACAAAATTGAATATTATTTTATTTCAGTTTTAAGATAAATAGTAAATAGTAATTTAATTTTTTCGCATTCAACTGCTACTTTCTCAAAAATTTTCTTATGTAACGTATCAAAATGTTTATATGACCGTTTAAAGAATAAAATGGACTACTAAATAAAGTAAAAAAAATAGGAGGCTGTGATTAAAAGAAACACATGTTGGCATTGAATCTCAAAAAAAAGGTAGATGATATAAATTAATAATGTAGGTCTTATTGACTCTAAAGCATATGTCAAATTTCATTTAGATACATCAAGCAGTTTTCGAGATGCAGTTGTGTTCAAAAAGATGTTGTACAGCTACGTTTTAAATATCCTTGGTTTTGAGCGGCAGTTGGCTTTTCTATTTTTGTGTTTAATGATATTATTATTGCCAGAAACCGTACACAGATAAAAATGCGGTGTTAGATTTAACACCGTTTTAACTCTTTTTGGGTGTTCCCTCGCGTCCATTGGCACAAGTAGTTAAACACGAAGAAGTTAAAATTTCAAGGAGTGAAAGTAACATCGAAAAGGAAATAAAGGTGTTAGTTTGACTACACAAAGGTGTTGAAATTATTCTTTCAAGGAATTGCAGTTACACTTTAATGGTGTTAAAATTACGCTTTGCGGGTGTTACAATTACACTTTTATTTTTTCTTTAACTGCCAATAAGTGCTATATTTTCATTTTTAGGTGAGAATGTAACACATAAAAGTATAACAGAATGCTTTTGGAACTTTTTAACACCGCTTTGTAGTTGAAATAATATTTTTTCTCCTAAAATGAGTTACATGTTCACCGGTTCGGAAACATTTCAACACACAAATATGTTAAATTTATCTTCAACACCGTAAAAGTGTAATATTTCTCCGTTTTGTATATTCAAAATTTTTAACTACTATACAAGTAGTTAAAATAAACATCAAAAAGAGTTAGTTTGACAAAATAAAAGAATGGTTTTCACTACATCAGGAGAAATTTTCACTCTTTTGGTAGTATGTTTAACTACTTACTCCTTAAACTCCGCAAAATTGTTCTCTGTGTATATGTAACAAAACAACTTGTACAACAATTTTTTGACTTCATGAATGCACATACAAGTTTACACAGTACAAATTCTGCACAACACTATTTTGAACACGATTGTACATATACATTTCCGGTTCCTTACTTTTCCCCTTCCCTGTAATTTGCACTGACAATACAAATTATACCTTAAGTAGTTTTACTATGCTTCAAGTTATTTACAAGAAGTACAATGTTCTTATCCCAAAAATTGACGCAATTGTGGCGTTTGTTCTAAGCTAATACAAGCACATGTAGGTACTCCTTTCTCACCATATCAAATCCGAAAAAAAAAGTAACTAGGTATTCTGAACATCTCTCTGCACGTGAATCCGGTTTAACGAAGAATTGCCCTAAAACATACATAAAGTAATTGACTATTCAACAGCTTTAATCACATACAAGAAGAAATTACACAATCGTTATTAACGACCGTCTCAATAAGCCATTCACTCTGTGATTTCTCACTTTTCAAGCGCAGATTTATTGCTCGCCTTTCTCAGAGTAACAAGCAGCTTTCTTCCGGCGTAATTTTCAAATAAATATACAGATAATTGTGCCAGATACTGAAAGATCTTAATTTCAGCCAAACCAATATGAATCTGAAAAAAGAAGATGTCAACAAGACACGCTATTGCGTCCAGTACGATGACCATTCCAGAACGATGTGCACCGTTTTGTGTTCTTTGATGGAACACCAGAGTTTAGTTGATCTTGCAATTCGCTGTGGTAACAATACAATTCATGCACATAAATGTATTTTAGCAGCAAACAGTCCATATTTTCGGGTAAAGGATGCTTTCTCCTACTCACATGCACACTTATCGAAAATTGCTTTCAACAGGAGCAACTTGAAAAAGTGCCAGCTGTTGAACAAATGGTCATCAACGGATTAGATTTCGCCATCGTCAAGTCCATCGTTGAGTTCATGTATTGTGGCGAAACAAACGTCGTCGAAGAAAACTTCAAGTACATGGTGGCCGCTTCGAAAATATTTCAAATTAGGGGAATTCAAGCACTCGCTGCAGACAATCATTATGAAGCAGGTCTGTACCACAAATTTTAGCTTCCGATTAGATGATGAATGACTTAAAATTTTCAGATGAAAACATTCAAATTCCTCCGCCATTATTCCTGAGTAAGAAGCCCAAATATTCCAGTACTTACCCTCCGGTTAACAACCTCAACCTGGGTGCTCCTAATGTGAATGAGAAAGTTAGCATTTCATCGGACCCAACGTTTCACAGAAGACTCAAGCGGAAATACATGAGGACAGAAGCAGAAAAGGCTTGCGCCAAAGAAGCAGCCGCAAGTCGTTTGGCATTGGAAGCTTTGCAGAAAGAACTGGCGACCACTGATCAAATAAGTTCCTTCGTGATCGAGGAATCCTGCACAGAAACTACAGTAGAGAACTTCATACCCAACACAGAAGAGACGTTCATGGATAACCTCAATCAACTTCAAGGTGTTCCGCTTCAAGTAGTAAATTACGCTGATTTAAATGCGTCCGTCTTAACCAATTCCGGGCAAATTTTAAATCTGGCAAAACCAATTTTGCAATACGATAGTTTGGCTAACGTTCCGAGAATCCAAGAAACTGCTGCTGAAAAACTAAAGCAGATTTTAGGGGGCGAAATTCCCCCCAACGTGGAAATCATGTTCAAAACCAGCGATGGTAACTTCGTTAGTTTAACCGAAGAAGTCCTGCAGAATATCACCAAAGAATCCCTGCAATATCAAGTCATTGACGAGCACGGACGCGCTGGGGAAGTCCAGCAGTTAAGCATCAACGTTAAAGAACCGATTGACACCGAAGATTTCAGTACTGCGGCAAACCCCGAGGGGGAATGTGAAGATCCCATTGCAAAATATGTAAATCCCATTGAGGATATTGCAGCTCAACACTTGCAGACAGAAAAGTTCGAAGCTTCCGCCACTGAAATAAAGATGGCGGACATAACTGACGACCAGAGTATTTTAGAGTCAATTATTGAGAGTGAGAGGCGCGAAAATGAAATGAAAAACGCTGAACAATTGCAGAAAGCCGTGTCGGATGGAGATGATGTTAGCGTGGAACTAGAAATTTCGTCTAAACATTTGCAGAGAAGCAAGTTGGATTCGTTGAAAAAGCGAGGCATTGGGAGTCGAAAATTGAGAGCCATGACTGTGTCGGCCGAAAGGCAATTTTGCGACGAATTCCTCAACACCTCCGTGGAATTATCTGAAGACACGAAGAATATTTACGATGAGAATATAAGCAACGATATAAGTTGCATGGAAATTATGGAGCCGACAATTGAGAGCGTCGAACCTTTAGCGCAAGTTGGTGATGGGTTGTTGAACAAAACGCCGGAATTGGAAGAGAAGATTTCGGACGACGGAAGTGGGGATTGCCTTTTTCCGAGCAAGAAGGTTAAGAAAACTGAGGGTGAGGTGAGTTTGTTGGAATATTCTCCGCGCAAAACTAGATCAAATCGACAGGCCAGCGAGATGCTTTCACCTGAAAAAACTTCTCATGATAAACAAGATTCGAGAACTAGAAAAATGTTTGCCAAAAGGCGAAATAAATAGTGCAAGAATTACGTGTTACAAAGTTTCTTTAAATGACTTAGAGTTTGATTGATTTTGAAATTGACTTGCTTGTGATTATTTTGCTGTTCGTCTTGCGTGAACTTGGAAATTACGGAACTTCTATTTTATTTTTGTAATGAAAAAGGTTTCCTTTTTTTATTGTTATAAACAAACTGCTTTTGAATTTCTGAATGGGCAGAAGTAATTCATGTTTAGTTTATTTATGTCTGGGCACCTTTTTTTTATGCGTATTTTTAGATGATTTTAGCTTTCAATTAATTCCCGCAATTATTGCAATAGCAATTCGTCTTCTAGGAATTATTTTCTTAAACTGTTTAAGACTGCTTACTATAAAAGATGACATTGTACAAATCAAATTAACCGTAACCTTCAAAACAATTTCCAAAGCAATAACCGACCAAAGCAAATTTTGATATTGGATATTATATTGATTTAATGTATTTGTGAGTGTCTGTATTTTGAAAAACTTTTATTTGTTATGTTTAAAGAGGAAATAAAGTGCCTAAAATGCAATGAAAGTTTTCTTAAGGATCCAAGTTTGAATTTCATTCAAACTCCAAAGTAATCATCAAATAACGTAAATACTCCTTAACCCTTAACAATCCAGTAGTGTCCAATGGACACATTTTCAGATTTACTCGTATACAAAATCGAGATTACTCGTTGTTTGACTCAACGTATTTTATCATTTATGTGTTATTGTTCATATAATACAATAAAACTTTTAAAAATAAAATTTTATTATTTGCTTTGGCCATTTTTTCAAAAATATAACGTAGCACGTTGAATATTTGGGTAACTTATTGAGTCTAAACATGGTGTAGACGTGTCACTGCTTGCAATTTTCGTGGTGCCTATAAAATGTTATTAGGCTTTTTAGGTCCTCGCCACTTCTAGAACCGCCCTAGAACGTCCTAGAACGTCCTAGAACGACCAATGTAAACTGAATGTATGTAGTGAACGCTCTACTAAAAAATCATTTGTGTTAAATGTTTACCATCATAGGTAAATAAATAATTAATTATGTTTTATTAACTAAACGTCAATAAATCTAATAACAATAAGTATTTAGTAAGTTATGTACTTATAAACCAATGATAAATTAAGAAATAAAAGAGATGTGTCTGCAGGACACTACTGGGCGTTTATGTTTCAACCGCATACTGGGTTGTTAAGGGTTAAACGAATTTGACAAACACGACAAATTTAAGAAATATTAAAAATTAAGCACACTTCTATTCCTGGGTCACATAATCACAGTCTTTTTTGGCTTTGATCTTTTGAAACGAGTTTTATCAACTTATAGAAATGTTAAATAGGAAAAAGGAAATGCTAAGAAGTACCTAGGACATATTTATTTTTAAAGGGGATGAGAACATGTTGGGTAAAACAAACCAATTCACCACTGATAAAAGAATTTAGAACCATTTCATTAAATTTGCTCGCCAGCAAAGATCTTCTTTCTGCTGGTTGGATTTTGTCAGAAAGAACGTTTTACAATAAAGACGCAATTTCTAACACTCGATGATGGAAAGTTTCAAATCTGTGGACATAAGACATTTATTTATTTAATTAAACTAACATTGGCGATGTTCCATCAGCGAAATGAAAGTCTGTAACTTTTACTTTCGCCCAGATAGGGATTCCGCGCAAACTTCCAGACGATGATCACCGTTACCAGAAAAAAAAGTTCAAAGGCAGATGGCCATAACCGATAATCAAATTTAATTAACGTCACGTACGTTTAAAAATACATAAAAGCCGCGGTACTCTTGGCATAATAATTACGTCTGTGATTGAATGTATATGCAGATGAGGATTTTTCGCTTTCCTTTTTAGAATCAGCGAGTGTTGTTTGTTATTCATATTACTTATAATAATTCTAAACAACTATTCAAACAATATAAATAGTCAGACAAAAATAAGAAAAAAAAAATTTAACGTGATCCGTCGCTAAACCTCACCACACCTTGTGGTAATTCCTTTTACTACGGTGCCATTTTCGCTAAAAAATATAACTAATGTTAATGGACATTAAAAGAGTTTGCTTCCTTCTGGACCCTAAGCATGAGCTTAGGTAAGATTGTGGTAAGATTTACACATTCATAGGAAAGTAACTCGACAGTCACTCGTAGCCTATTTTTTCAAACTTGAACCAGCATTAACGATATTTAACATTTTTGAATTTATAGCAAGAAAATTTTCTTGCGCTTGGATTTACTACTTCGACAAGAATTAAATAAATAATATGATTCACCTAAAATTAATTATCGGCCAAGGATGTGCCCCGTTCTTCATACATGATACAAGCAAAAATTAAAATTCACACGTCCAGTTACTGGGTCAAACTTGTAATTTATGGCCGTTTTGTAATTTATTGCTCGCCAATTTTCCCTGCCGTTTGGAATTCAACCTTGGAGACGTAAATAAATAAATTAACAAAAATAGAAGCTAACGGTTTTTTACAATTTGCAGCTAGCCATTTCTTCACCTTGTTTTGGAAAAAAATTTAAGAGATTCTATGTATTTTCCAATTAACGTAAGTATTTCACACATAGGTGATGTGTTACATAATATTTGTGACGTCCGTGTTATAAAATTCATTTGTAATTGTTAATAAATTATTTGCTCGACGAGCACATACATTGTCGCTGGCATTTATTGGTTTCCATTAACATGCCTGTGGTAAATTTATTACCACGCGACGTTTACCTGCAACATGGAATTTATTTTAATTATTTTTACAATTTCTTTTATTTTTTTCTAAAGACTTGACACAGTAAAAATTGTAGCAGCTTACTTCATCTTAAAAATATTAAAAAATCTATTCCATATAAATTTAGAACCAAGCCATCCATCCAGTCTAGGTGCTATCGGAACTATGAGTTTTTAATAAAAATGTAGGTAAATTAAAAAACAGTTGGTTTAAATAAAAGGATATTTAATAATGAGTTACAGAAACTATTAAACAACACTTAATGCTTCGTCATAACTAATGTATATTCTTAAATAATTTATGTTTCATGAAATTGATGTATAAGGCACGTTAGCGTGGTTCGCGGTAAATTGTAACTGTTCCTTCCATCCGATGGGGCGAGCTTTTATATCTCCGTAGTCCTTCAGGATCCTCTGACGAGTGTTCGAACGTTTTCGAAGATGCCCATGATGTGGACTCGCGTCGTCTAGGCGGTGACGTCATTTCGTCTCGTCATTTCGTCACAATACTAAGCTGGATTTTTTTTTGTAGTAAGGAAATAGATAAATCTAGTGCACTTTCAGGCAAGGCCCTGTTCATGTTCATAATCAACAGTAGATAATATAATTCAGTATTTTTTATTCAATTTCCAACATCAAACTTTTACGCCCTGAAAAATTAGAACACCGCTTACATTTTCGCCTATGCTCTCCATTCAACTTAATTGCACGTTTGTTTACACGTACAATATAATTTCAGTTGTCTAGCCATACACAACCACACCTATTATTTACTTGATCGTATTACATTGCCCACTTTCATTAATGCCTGAATATTCAAGGCGTATTATTGTGAAAACGGGCCCTTAAGCTACGCCTTTTGGAAATTGGCGCTCGCAATTTTCAGGCATGAGATCACTGCTTCAAAGCAAGCGGGCCTGTAATTATCAAAATCGCATTTGTACCGCCCCAGGCAAGGTGCGTGATAAATCCGATCGAATGTGATAAAGAAAAAATTAGAAGCAAAATAGGACGGACCTGTCAGTTTAATCACTTCGTGAATGAATATGGATGGCGAGCTATTTTCGTGTGTTACGTGGTAAAAACGAGTTACATAATTTAATGATCCTTGTACTGAATTTTAATTTTGTCATGTTTTAATGTAAATTGTTCGCTTGCTTTTGCCAAATTGGGATATTTATTTGTTATTTATTCGCTTCTATTAATGGTTGTAGTCGAGAAAACGTTAATTTCGGATAAAATTTACATATTTAATAGACATTTTGTCTGCGAATGCTCCTCGGATATGCTAATGTCTTCGTAACGCCAAAATAATGTTCGAATAATTCCCCGAATAGACCAAACAAAAACGCAATAAAGTTAACAAAAGCTTTAATGTATTTATGTTTCGCCAGTTCATGGATTATTAGAGTGGTTTATTTTTGTTGCATACACGGTTTCCTTCGCGTGCCTCCCATATACAGGGTGCTGCATAGATGAACGGAACATAGGAAATTCCATGTTAATTTAGAGATGCGCAAATATAAGTTTCCCTAATTATTTTATAGCAAAATTCCATTTAGGTTTTTTAAAGTACTCTTCAAGATGAATCTGTCTGTGCAGTTTGAGAATTTTTCATTTGCTCAGTTTCAAAATATTTTAAAAAGTTTCAGTAACCAAATATAATTTAAACACCTCTAAATTAACATGGGATTTCCTACGTTGCGTTTATCAATTCAGCACCCTGTATAAAAATCGAAGGATGGTAGATCTTGACAGGCCAAAATATCACCCCTCTTCTTTCAATTGATCGATCCAGTAACCACTGGTGCATCAACTCTCGCAGAGTGCAACAGTAGGGATTCCCTGTATATGTAAGTAATACTGTATAATAATAATAATAAATAAATAATTGAATACATAAAAATCTGAGTATGTTATATCTCGTTAACAGGCCAAAATATCAGCTTTCTTCTTTAAATTGATCGATCTGATAACCACTGGTGCATCAACCCTCGTCTTTCGCAGAGTGCAGCAATAGTGATTCTCTGCATATGTAAGTAATGATGTATAATAATAAATATTTGAATATGCCATAAATAAAAATAACTCTAGAAGCAATTATCTTCAAAGAGTAGTTGCATTTCAAATGAGTGAAATTCGTATCATTAAGTATGTATTTAACTGATTAACAGATTGTTTGTGAAACAATTAGGCTGCGTACGTGATGTACGGACTTCAGTTTTTGCAGTTGTCTCGGATTAAACTGGCTACAACTGATTTTTGCATTTAACTGTCGTGTGCAAACGGTTAATGTCACAGAGTTCAAGGAAGTTTGTTATTTATCGGGAAGATCAACGCAACCGACATAGTTTTTATTTGCCAAAAAAGTATTTGCCAATTTATTAAGGAACTCTGACGTATTTAAAATGTTTATAAGTCATTAGCACAAAGATATCTTTTCTGTTTTGTTCGACACAGTCATTATTAAATGTAAAAGTTGAAAAATGATTACAATTTAGGTATATACGAACACCGTACGAAGGACAAGGCAAATTAAATTTGAGTTAACCGTTTATTTGTGATTTTATCCATTAAAACTAAACGCAGGACTTCCGGTGAGCATCAAGGAGACCGCTTGTCATGATAAATCTCCTGATTGATCTTGATTGTATTGTGTTTTGGTTCTCGTGACCTGAACTGTGTAGATTCAGGTTCTAAATTAACTTTATCCTTGCAGTAAAGACTGTCTCGTTAAATTTGTGCGCAACATTTCTTGTTTAAGTTAATCAATGAAAATAATCAACTTTTTAATAACATTAAAAATGAAATGGTCAACGAAAGGACTAGACAAAAAAAAAACTTAAGGTTAAGATAGAACGGAAGTTATTAATTTACTTGTTTGGTTTTATCTATTTATTTAATTATTTTAGGCGAAAGCACTCTTCGATTTACGTACAATCTTTGTAACAGTTAAAATATTTAATGTACGAATAACGAATATATCAAATAATAAAAATAATGTTGACAAGTGTTTTCTGAATAAAGTTATTCGCCAAACATCTTATATTTAACACTGCTTTTATTAATAATGATTAACGACTGACTTAGTTTTGATATTAAATTGTATTTGCAGAGACTTGGAAATTCTAAAAAATGAATAATATTTTATCTGTAATTAATTTATGTATCATATTTCTGATATAATTGAATGATAAATTAAAAAATTAGAAATCCTTATATTTATCACAAACATTCAGGCAATCCTGTTTATTGACGTTTATTATCAAATTGTAAATGCAGTGGAAGAAACAATATATTCTAAGTTTATTTATTAATTTAACTAAAACAACATGGACGTTCATCACAAGAGAGGAAGTAAATAACAAGTGCCACAAGACATGAAAAAAAAAAATTGTGGTACAGAAATTTGCGGTGTTCAGGTTTGGAGTAAAGCTCAATTTAGACGTTGTGATTTTTCTTACAAATAATTTTTTCACAGCGCAATTTTACAAAATATCAGCGTGTAATATGCAATTATTTTTCTCATTGGCATAATACCCGTTGACATAAAAATGCGCTGTGAAAAAATTATTTGTAAGAAAAATCGCAACGTCTAAATTGAGCTTTACTCGAATTTTTTAATATTTTTTATGTAGCTACGGATAATTGATTTTGCATGTAATTTATTCTGTTAAAAGGTTTTTAATTTATGCTAATTTAATTGATCCCATTTGGACGTGTTTAAAGTAGATTAAAGTTTTCAATTTTGTCAGAAACATGTAAAATAAAACATTCGATTTCAATTCGCCTATTCTTTGTCCATTACTGTATAACTTCTCATAAGCAATTAAAAAAAAAACTCAATTCTTTCGCGTGTGCGCTATTAACATTGAATTTAATTTATTGCAGATGTCACATTAACAAAGTTATTAAGTCTAAGTAGCAGTTCGTTATTTACTGCTTTTTTTTTCTCTTGAGTTTCCTAATTTGTTAGCGAGTGACGCAAATTCCTGTTCGCTTATCGTTCAACTAACTTCCTAGAGTAAATTGTTTATATTCAATAACACAAAATTAGAAAGTGTCCAAGCGTGTCCAAGCACGCGAAAAAATATATACATAGTTACATTCACAAAAAGGTAAACCTTAAACAATGACTTTAATTTGCAAACATCGTCTGAGAATGACAAGAATTTGGAAATCTTGGCCCGGTTTACCCTGCACTTGCATTTTTTTTTGGCTCGAGCCCAATCACTCTTAATCGTAATTGAACCAACCTAGATTTTTTTATATAAAAATGTGAGTGTATATTTTCTAGGAGAAAATCTGCGGAAATTTCTTCTTTTTTGTTGTACGCACTCGTACATAGGTGAGTAAGTTCTATTTCCGACGGTTTCCCAAACCAACTGTGATTTTATTGCCTTGCCTTACGCAAACCAGGTCAATGTCGATAGCAAGGTAAAATTTTCCATCTTTTCTCCGCGGATAATTCCACTGAACGAAAGAGAGAGAAAGAGAGAGGTAAGTTAACACTAGACTATTTGCCGCCGATGAAAGACTTTCCGATCGGACATGAGCGGAATTGCGGAGATCGTCCCAGATTCCTTTCACGTGATTTAATCACAGGCGAACTGTTTATTACTCGATAATTAAACTACGCCGGTGGTAATAATCATTATAATGATGATGAGGACGAAGGTGTGATCAGAGAAGAATAGCAATTTTACGCCTTGTTTAAACAAAACTTGTTCATTTAGAAATCGGCTTTTAAAACGCTGCATATTTGAAACGCAAACAAGGGGGGATTAACTGGTACTTGTATTCTTTTGATTCGGTTCGTAAATTGATGGAAAAAATATATAGAAAAACAAAACGAAAATTTTAATAATTGGATAACTAATGACTGGAAACTTTGTACTGAAAAATTCAAATATTTTGAATTAAATTCGGATGTATTCATCAAATTATAAATCTTTCTTTGTTATAACTATTATTAACGATCCTTGATGGGTCACTTTTGATGACTGAAAATATTTGAAAAATCCGATAAAAATAAAAAAAATATAAAGTGTATCCTTAATCGTTCGATATTCTAAGTGCTAGAAAAGTTATTCAGAAAATGGTTAAGTATTACAAATTTGATAGAACTTGAATGAATTACCAATATTTACGAATTTCCAAAGATGCCGTCAAGACTTAAGAGATTCACCGTTACACAAAAATAAGGAAGAATTTATCATTAGAGAGCCAACTAAAAATATCGATCCTATTTAGTTTTTGATTGCGATAAAATTTCAAGAACTATGTATAATGTTTACAAGCAATGGAAATTAACTTTACTCTCCCAGATGACCTCTGGTTATCTTCATATCGCAATTCTTTTTTTACATTTAAAGTGATTTGTCATTTGTACTCATCAAGGCTACTCATAACCGATTACCTACATGTGCAGCGTACATTTTTAAAAAGAATTTTAAAATATGAAGAAAATTCAAATATTTAGAGAGATTTTTTTTAAGATTCCACTATTCCAAATGAGAGTTCAGTCCTTCTTCAGATATGACAAAACTCATGAATTTTCCAATCACATTGACCAAGATAGAACCAAAAAAGAACTTCTACTGCTGCCACTAGTCGAAAATAATACTCAGTGTATCACTGTGCTGCGTATGTACAGCTTGCAGAACATCTTACTTATTTCCTTCAAAACTATGAACGTCAAATGCATTCAAATTCAAACTTAAAAGTCAATCCGCGATGTCGTAAATTATTTTTTGCTTGGAAACCACAAATAAAATGTCCACGGTGAGTTTCTCTCTAAAGGATATATCATGAATTATGACTGCGACTGTACATACTAGTATAATACTGTGTATGTCCTACCTTTCACGATCTGAAAACCCAATATTTCTTTCTTATGTAATCACCGTTTCGCTGCATATTTTTGCAAACATTTAGAACAGAAAAGGAAAGCAGATTCTATAAAAGAAATAGATATGTACTGCTTCAAATTTCTAAATAAAGTGCGTGTAGTTACGTAAGCGTTTTCTTGAAACGCTACAGCAGGAAATAAATGCGTAAAAATTTCCGCTTACCTCGAACGGCTACGCAACTCTACGCGTTTTGTGAATCTTCAAGAACGTCCAGGCAATTTTAAGAGACACACACACGCCCGTACATGTTCGCGATCGTATATGCGAAGCGATAAAGTCTAATAAATAGTCCATCTTTCACAATTTTATGCAGAAGAAAGAGATACAGATGTTCCTGTCACACATGTACATAATTATGTACGCCAATGTATACATATAATGTGCCTTTTTAAAAATTTCTCCCCCTAATTGGCCGTGAATTGTTACTTGTGAATCAGGCTTGCTTGAAACTTATAGCGTTTTACACTGGCTGCACTAGTGCATATTCGTTATATTTTCATCTCATTTTAAGCTCATGTAATAATAAGAGATGAAGCTATTTCACACAATAGGGGCCTTCGACGGACGCAATCGATTTATGATTGCCTGCGGTTTAGCGTTCAACGCATCTGAATCGATTCAACATCGATCATATCCATCGTGATTGAAATGCGATTAAATATGGCGTTGCAGTTTGTGTCATGTGTGCGAGTTGTTTATAACAGTGTATTGTTTATTTCCGGGATTTATTTGAGAAATAACTTAACCGCACTGCTAATGTATTATGATATTGCTATTGTTGAAATGTTAAATACCAAATATAAAAAGTAGGGTTATACCGTTCAGTGTTTTTATGAATCGATTCAATCCGATTGTAATAAATCGATTTGTTTGTTGAATGTCCCTTATTTCATACATCAGTTCGATTGAGGCTGATTCACAACTAACAAATCACGACCAACTACGAGGCGAAATTTTAAAAAAGCCACGTTACAATATATTGGGCGTGAGATAGAAGTGAGAATTTATGAGGGAAGTTTGAGAGCAATTATAATAAATGACAATTTCCGGATACAATTCGAATTCTGATTGCTCATCCTGGATTTCAAAAGATAAACGAATTCAAGTACGTTTAAAGACGTTATTAGGTATTATGTTTATTTAAAAACTACTTATACCACCTTTGTCATTTTCACAATCTTCAATCTTGACTGCGGACTATAAACAATCTCTCTCCAAAGTATTATTGCTTTCAAAAGACAGTTTTATTATTTTTTATGCTACCACGAGTATCGTTGCGGATATCACTGCCCATACACTCGTGAACTTGTATCAGCGTGTGGTTATCTCTTTCAGACAACTGAATATTATTGTCATTTTAAAATATGTAGGTATAAGAAAACTTACGGATCATTCACGTGCCCATATTAAATTATGGTTTAGTAAATGTGGCACGTACGGTCTTACAAAAGAAAAAAAAAAGTTAATTGCGTAATTACATCTTTAAAATGCATACCGGACTCGATCCGGGTTCGCCAATGCGGTACGCGTTCCATTTCTCCGCATTTTGCGGTTCCTTTGACGTTGGAAGTCGACGATGGCCTATTGAAATTTAAATTAAAAACAAACAATGCAACTGTCCCATAAGCATAAAATGCAAATTTTCTTTCTGCTTGGCCTTCGCTGATTGTTCTAGGTCGGGACGGCCGTAAATTTTCGTTTTAGGTCTTAAAAATCACTGACATGACGTCACCTCCGTGGTCATAATTAATCGGCCTCATTTCTACCTCGCCCAAATCTGGGATTATTTTGTTAGTGCCGTGACTTGGCGTAAATGTGTGATCTGATATTACATAAATTAAGGTGGGGTAGGTGACAAGTGGGACAAACAACTTGTTAAGTTTGTTTTTTTGAAAGATCGTCCGCTCAAAGACGTTATTAGCGCGATTATGTTGCAAGACGAAACGTGAACTGTTTATTTACAGGGGACCTTATACACTGTTCCAGTTATTATTTAGCACACATTTATTTACAACAAATTAGTTGCACGCTCAACATATCTGATAAAATAAGAAGAAATCTGAGAAAACCAAGCCAAAAACAATTTTCGACATATTTGTTTGTTAAACAAAAGCATCTACATATCTATCAAAATGTCAAAAATATGTTTCATCCAACATAAATTTTCTGTTTTGACACATCTCTTTATGTTTGGGCTTTCAAGTCTATCAACTTGAATGTGCTTTTAACTTGACGTTTCACTTTTGATTTCTTCTTTAAATTACCTTCTTCCCATAATAACTGAAACGATCGGTTCATGTTACAAAATATTACCCAGCGAAAACATGTACGTTTATTCAACGTTAATTTCACGTTGTAGTGGTGGAAATAACGTTATTCGTTGAAAAATGCAACGTTGTTTTTTGGTTGAATTAGCAACCATAATTATATCACGTTTGTATGACGTGTTTTTTAACGATCAGTTTAATATGGACGTAATTATAACGTGAAATAAATGCGTAACAATTTTGTCTTTTTACGACGTGATTTATACTATGAGTAAATGCGATGTATCTACCATACGTTGATTACCACATCATTTCAACGTTAATTCAACATCTACTATTCTACGTAATAAATGAGAAAAATTAACGAAACTAATACGTTAGATAAATCATAATTTACAAAGTAAATTTTTAACTCCACGTTTTATAACGTTATTTTTAACGTATACCGAATAAATATGCCTTACAAAACGTGATGTTGACGTTAGAAAACACTTAATTTTACAGTGATTGTCTATCGTGTTTCACACCTTTGAATTCTAATTTTACTAAAAAATCTATGAAATATGAGGTTCTTCTCCATGCTTGGCAGCTTTGAAATGAAACGAAACAGGTATGAAAAGTACTGCTAATTTGGACATACGAGTCAACCACAACCCCTTTTTAAGTTGACGTAATCTGTCAAATTTTTTTAAGTTAGTTTGAATTTGATGCCCAAAATCTGTGATTAAAAATACTAAAGAACGCAATAGTCAATCAATTATACATACATATTGTCACGAATACTCATTGGGGACAGCTGTATACAGAGTGGAAAGTTTAACTGGAATAAATTCTGTAACTTAGAAGATTACGATTTGTAAAAAAATTCTTGGAACAGGTCAATTTTTATTTTTAATGGCGCATATTACAAAGGGACTTTTTTAACTTTTCAATTATTTGGAGGGGTGAAACGACCCCTAACTATGTTTTTTTTAATGGAAGGATATGTTGAAAAAATTAGGAATACAGCTACGTTTTATTTTTTTATTTTTCTTTAGCAGTAAAAGGTAAAAAACAAAAAAAAGAATTTTTTTACTAAAACCGTTTTTAATGCTAAAAATTCAGGAACTCAGGAATTTTTTATTATTTGATGAGAAGAAATAAGCATTCCATATGGTATCGTATTGTTGCGTGCAGCCAATAGATGGCGCTGCCAATGCGCTAAATTTTTAATTGTACGTAATTACCTCACTGAAGTTTTTCCCAATAGGTGGATAGGAAGAAGATGACCGATGACCGATTGAGTGGCCAACAAGATCTCCAGATCTCACCCCTTTAGACTTTTTTATGGGGGTATTTAAAAAGTAAAGTTTATGTGACTAAACCAAACGACATAGCAGAACTTCAGAACTTCAAATTCTGCATGAAATTAGGAGAGTAACGCCGGAAATGTTACAAACTGTTAGGTGTGGAATTTATAATAGATTAGGGTATTGTCTAGTGAGAGGTGGCGAGCATTTTGAACATCTGATGCGTTAAAATCGTTCTAGTCAAAAATTTATTTTTTATTTTTTCGCCTTTACTGTTTAAGAAAAATTAAAAATAAAACGTAGCTGTATTCCCAATTGAACAAGCTTTAAGAAAAAAATTACTCAACATACCCTTCCATTAAAAAAAAAATAGTTAGGGTTGTTTCATCCTTCCAAATAATTGAAAAGTTAAAGAAATCCATTTATAATATGCGCCATAAAATAAAAAATTGACCTGTTCCAAGAATTTTGCTACAAATGGCAATTTTCTAAGTTACAGAATTTATTCCAGTTAAACTTTCCACTCCACTGCGGTGTGTCTGAGCAGCACGTAATGTTTTTTTTTATTTAATAATGAAATAATTTTGTAAATAATAAAGTAAATTGAGAGTACTGTATTAAATGTGTTTTGTCGAATATTTTTATGTTAGTGTAAATATTTTTAGAATTAGGCGATTTAGAATTACATGCGTATTATAAATAAATAATTTAGAATTTTTGAAATGTATATACAAAGAAAATAACCTTAGGATTGTAATAATTAGAAAATTGATTTAATGATGTTATGATAATATGGATGTTAGAAGGAAACTGTAGGTAGTAAAGAGTTCGGAAATTGAACGAGTGAGGCGGCGCGTAGCTATTGTGTTAAAGTCCCCTGGTTCGCTTTATTACTACTTTATTACTACTGCATTCCGCTTTACGAATCAGTCACGGAAGCGATACGGCACTGGGATCTCCAAATGGCTTAGCGGTTCAGTCTAGCCGACTTGAAAGTCGTGTCACTCGGCGGCGTGGTTCGAATTCCACCATTAGCCATGTACATATGTTTGTTCAGTCTAATGATGTAGACCCAGCTTTAATAATACACGTCGTAATTGTTCGATTCAACGCTACACGTGGACATTGCCGCGACATTTTTTCGTTGTTTTAACGTAACCATAACACACGAATTCAACGTTTGTTACATGTTATTCCACAACGTTTTTTATACGTATGTATGCACTGGGATTTAACGTAGAAATACCGTGGACAAAGACGTTTAAAAGAAGTTGATTCGAGCGTTGTTAAAACGTATTAATAACACACGAATTCAACGTTGATTAATTGTTATTCTACAACGTTTCTTACACGTGGACAGAGACGTTTAAAAGAAATTGATTGCCGCGACATTTTTTCGTTGTTTCAACGTAACAATACCACACGAATTCAACGTTTGGTTACATGTTATTTTACAACGTCTTTTACACGTACGTGTTTTCGCTGGGTACTGCCTTCCACTTCTTTTACGGCCCAGCATTAACTCGTTAATTGCGGGCACAGCACGTATAGTCGTAAAGCATGTTTGTGCATGTACGGTTTATTTTATATTACGTTTGCAAATTGCCGTCGAAACACGTAAAAAACGCAATGTTATTTAACTTACCTCAAGGAAAGGTGAACGAGAAGCTTTGCGGTGCGGTCCGTTTCATGTCGCTCGTATTTTCGCCTTATGAAGAACGCCGGATTTTGGCTAAAAAAAAAAAAAATTGGCTTCGCCTTGAGTTATACAGTTTAATATCAACTTGAATTTGAGGGAGAAGATATACATATTTTCGAACAGAAATCTCATTTGCGTATTGTACATGTGCGTATACACACAAATGTTGCCTTGAGCAATCTTTTCTAATTGCTTCTGCGGTATAGTCCCGACCTAGGTAATTAACTTAATTAAAGCGATACCTCTTACGTTGGACTTCATTGACTTTAAAGTAGGAAAATAATAAACTGCTATAAATTAAAGGACTTCATCACTTTCTAATTGCCTGCTTCTCTTTTTTCTTCAGAGAACTTTCAAGGAGGCTGACGAGATTGTATGTGTATATGCGTATACTTACAAATTGATGACTAATTTCCATCAGTTGTTCGATAAACTTCCTCGGGTTATGTTAGTTATACAATGAATTTCCACGTAATTGCATTTTTTTTTTTTTAGGTTAACCATTTTTGACATATTCAAAGTCAACATTTGTATTAAAATAAACAATTTGTAAACTGTTTATTGGGTTCTAATAATTTGTAACGACATCTAAACGCAGACCCGATTCGGAATTTGTTGTCTTTATTTTCCACAAATAGTCTTAGTTTTAAACAAAGGAAAATTTTGTATAGTTTCATCAAATTTTATGACTTCTTGTCTTTTCTTAAAGTTGGCAAAAGTTAGTTCTTGGTTCACTAAATTGACATCCTTAAAATACATACATATATGAAACAGCGTTGGTACTAATGCTAACGTATGACTGCGAATCGTAGACTTTAACAAATAACATGAAAAGCAAGGTCGAAGCTAGTGAAATGAAGCTTCTAAGAAAAATAGAAGGAATAAAAAAATGAGATGTGAAGATGTTAGGCAAATTTTAAAAGTAAAAGGAAAACACTACAAATGGAATGGTTCGGATATCTAAAACCCAGAACGAAAAAAGAACAACCAAAATAATATGCGATGTGGGAACCGAGACGTGGCTGGTGTCCAAAAAAAACATGGATTAGCGAAATTGTCAATACATTAAAAGCAAACGAACTCAACTGGAAACAAGCAACAGATAAAAAACGATGGAGAAAGACATCAAAGGTAGAAGGGGTTTCGAGATAAGTAAGTAAATGAAATGAATTGAAAATTGAAGACCAATTAAAGATCATACATTGTTCAGCATTTCAGAAAATATAACACTGACATTTCTGGGAACACATCCGGGACTAAATCCGGTACTGATTCCGGAAACACTGATCTCAGCAGTCGACCGTAGACTTCGGTGTTCCTGGTTCGATAGTGCCTCATTAAATTGTTGCAATTAACTTGCACGTAATAAAACGCTGCGAGCAACATAAAGTGAGATTCACCGCAGAGATGCATTTCAAATTTACATGTATATTGAATGCAATGCTAATTGGCGATTTTTCTGATTCTGAACATGTCAACTCTAATAAATCTCTCCCGGCCGTCCGCAATTATAACGTCTGCTAATTATAAGTACAGCACAAATAACGCTAATGAGACGTGAGATCTTGAGTAATATTTACGGTTTAGCACGTGAAAAATGCCGCAATTATCGCCATTAAACAATGCGCACGCTTTTCCTCGAGCAGATTGTTCAAATAAGATAATTAGTCAGTGTTTGGCCTTTCTACTTGGGAAATTATCGACGAGCACTAAACGGTGCATAACTGTGTTGCTTAATATGGAGGGCAGGTTGTTAACACATCCCAAATTTAGTTTGGGAAAAGTAAAAATAGACTTATCGGAGGCTTTTAGAGTTGAGTCACCGAGTGTGTTGCTCTGTTTGCTTATGGTGATAAAAGCGGAGAAATTGTGTTTCTAAGAAGGTTCCTATCACCTAAAAAAGTTTTACGAAGCAAACATTAAAATATTTTTAAATTTTAATTAGTTACTGCACAAATCAGAGATCTAAGTAAATAATTTCATCATTAACTTCTTGAAATTATATTATTTGTAAAGAGTTTAAAAAATGCAATCGTAGGAAAAACGATAAACTGGAACCTGACTTATCATCGCTTGAGGAAATTTTATTTGAATTATTGACTTGATTTAAAATTTACAATAACTGAGAAACAAATCATTCTGGGACATTATTTTAAAGACTGGGAAATTTTATTTTGTAAAAGAGTAATAATACTATTTGGTAATAAGCAGCATTTTTTTTAAATAACACGAAGTAATTAGCAAGAATTTATCGATTTGTGTTATTTGGCCATGGATTGTAGAATTTCAAATATTTGACACATAGTTATATGTATATGTACTTGTACGTGGATATCGCTGCTTCCAAGTATCACTAACTACTTACTTAGTTGTTATTATTAATGGCCAGAGTCGTACTTACCATATTTTGGAGCACTGGATACAAAAAAATTAATTACAAAATTCTCAGGGCATAATATACAAAATATTAGGTTACATGTTACACTACCCTCTCACAGATTATGTAAAAACGTTACAGATAGAGAGTAAATAAATACAAATAGAAATAAATAAAAGAGTATATACAGGTGTCCGTTATATAGTTGCCCATTAAAATAAGAAAATAGGCAACACATTCAACTATTGTGCTTTTAGTACACAAGAAAATATGAAGGGATTTCTGATTTGATTGATGGGTTGCCTATTCTAAAATATTCAGGGGTCACAATTTAAAATGGACATCCTGTATGAATGTAATGAATAAATAAGTATAGATATACCAGGTTAGTAAAAAGTCCCGGAACGGTCGAATAAATTTGTTATTTGAAATTTGGTACGGACATATAGTTAAAAATAACTTATTTATTTATTTTGCTTCCAATTTGACGGGAAATGCTTCCAACTTTTGTTTTTGGATAAGACAGTCAAATACATTTTTACATTTTCGGATGCAAAATAAAAATCTACCTTTAGAAATATTAACATATTTATTTTTATTGATAAGAAGGCAATACAAAAAATTAAAAAACTACAGATCAAAATATCTCTGAAAACACAGAATTCACTGAGACATTTCGTTGGTCGACTTCATCAAAGTTATAAGTGGGGCACAATTTGAACATTTATTGTAGTCTCAATCAAATTTAAAATTATTTTAAAACAGACTTTAATATTTACTTATTTATTTATTAGAGAAGAACAAACAGGATTACTCCTAATCACATGTTATCTGTAGTTTTTTTTGTATTGCCTTCTCGTGAATAAAAATAAAGATGTTGATATTTCTGCGGGTAGTTTTTTATTCTGCATCCGAAAATGCAAATAAATATTGAGTGTCCCATTTAAAAAAGAAAAGTAGAAAATATTTCCTATCAAACCGGAAACGAAAGAAAAGGTGGAGATGTGATAATAAATTAGCTACTATGTGTTTTTTTTAAAATGCCATAAGGGGTGGCTGTGGAAAAGAAAATTCATGTCTTAGCTCCATTCATGGACTTTAAATTGTCAGTTTTGGCACGTGTTACATGCCAAGCTACGACATGAGTTTTAATTTTCATGGCCAATCTTTATGGCATTTTAAAAAAAATACACCGTACTTTTTAACTTTATATCCATAGACTAAATTGCAAAAAGAATACTTCTCAAATAACAAAGTTATTCGACCGTTGTACTAACCCTGTATAGATAAGTAACAATCTAGAAAAAGGTGAAAGTAAAAGCTGATATCCAACAAGTACCAGGAGATATGGAGTTAATGGTACTATTGAGGAGATCCTGGGAGAACTAAATGCGTCTTCTCCTTTGTTATAGAAAATCTTCACCCAGATTTAAGGTTTTACACATAGCATACAAGTATCAGTATGCTATGTGTAAAACCTTAAATCTGGGTGACGGTATTCTATAACAAAGAAGAAGACGCATTTTGTTATCCCAGGATGTCGTCAATAGTACCATTAACTCCATATCTCCGGCGGAGAACGACGAAAGAGGAACATTCAACGAGAATATGCAAGGCAGTGAGAGGGAAAGAACAATCGGCGCAAAAGAGTTATCTTCTATAGAGAATCTCACCAGGTAAAAGATGGCGCAATGAGAACAAAGTGTGGCCGATTCTCAATCGAGTTGTTACCACTGATTCTCTCCCAGATAAGAGCGGTGGTAACTTCCGAGATGTAACTGAAGATTTAACTAAATAAAGAATTTGTCACGTGTGTCCCATTCCTCTTGCCATTTTTTCTCTATTTCGTCTTAAAGTCAGCGTGGTGAATTGGGGCACCAATTATTACCTCGCATCCCCCATATTATGTCACAGAATCTAGATGAAAACACATTCTGCGGTAAAGAGAATGCGGATACTGAAGGAGTCGGCATAGATAAGTAAAGATCTATCACAAAATGCACAAGAGCTTCAGAAATGGCATATGGCTCGGCGTATAAATGCTAGTAGAAGGAGGAAAAGAGAAAAGAAACTTCACCAACAATTAAAGAATAACCCACTCAATTTGGGGACTTAGAATCGTTAGTTTAAATAACAACGAGCTTAATTAACACATTCGCTGCCAAAGCAGACATCGGTGTCCGATGGGTTATGTTATTTTCACGCCGTGGGGGTCACCCGTGACCGTTACAAATTCTGTTCTCCCTAAGCCAAGCGGTCTTGAATTTCGAACTAATTTTATGTTTTCTGTGTCCGCCATGGCTCTATAGAAAAGGTGCTAACTGCGGTTTCTTGTTAGCATGTATTTTGTTTACCGTGTCCGCTATTTGCGACCGCTCTGGCGCTTACTGTGATATGAAAAGTATCGGTTCATAACGCCAAAGCGGACACACACTGTATATGTATCTATTGATTTAAAAAAAAAATTAATCAACTCTTCCCATGAAATTTGGACGACATTCTTAGCTTAATTGAAAAATAAGTCATTGCAGTCCTTGAGGTAACTTTACAGTAAAGCTAAGACATGCTGACCAAATTTCATGGCAAAAGTTGACAAAAAATTTAAAAATCACTCGGGATATACATACTTACTACTGATCAAAGCAGTTCATAAATAACTATAAGATCCATGTCACAACAGAAACATTCGTGTTCGCTGATATGCACTTGTCCGCTAAAACACAGTACAAGTAATTACCCAGTAGCGTCACTTAAACGCAAGTGTCAAAAGAAGCCACCATACTGTTTGATACCCTTATGGAAATGTAATGTAATTTGCAAATTGGTAGGTATCAAACAAAATGGCAAATGTGACGCTACTGTGTTATTCTTATACTGTGGCTAAAATATCCGCTATGGCTTGCTGGATAAATAAATTGTGTCCGATTCATGCGCCTGCTCTGGCGCTATGGAGCATAAGTTTAGTTTTATAATAATAATAATAATAATAATAATAATAATAATAATAAATTTATTAGCCAGACCTTACAAAGCAGTACAAAAAAAAAACTTCATCGTAGGTTCATGACAAGTCAGAGAAAATACAGAAATAAAATAAAACTCAATAGGCATAACCAACTGACAAGTAATATATAAAATAAATTAAAATTAAGTTTTAGTGTCCCAAAAATTCGCCTACACTATAGAAAGCCTTAGATATTAAATACTCTCTAAGTTTAGATTTAAAAAGCTTGGAAGTTAGAGGTAAATCACCATTCCAAAGAGCTGTAATCCTTCTAAGACATTGAGCGCCCATAAACACACAACCTTTCTGCCCGACAATTAAACGGTTAAAAGGTAATCTCAAATCTGCACCCTGTCTAGTATTATAATCATGATAATCGTTGTTTTTTTTATATTCAAAAGATTTAGCATACATAATTAACTCATAAATATAAACGGATATGACAGTCATTATACGAAAACGGATGAATATACTCATCAAGCCACGTTAGGCACAGTGTCCGCTACGGTTTCTTTTTAAATGCTTTTTTTTAACTTGCCTAAAATAAATTTTACACATATACTATTTCAACTTAATTTTTTATGTAACATGTAATAGTAACAAGCAATCAATATAAAAATGAATTAGGATCGCCAACTCTAATTCATTTTTCATTTGATAACTTTTTAACTCGGCTAATTTTCGGATAATTTGCTTGACAGCGAATGTGTTAAAACAGTGAGATTTTACAATCACCCTGTTGGTATTTTTGGGGGCAATGTAGGTGAAGTCGAGATGAGAAGATATAACATGAAAACCTAGGGTGATATAGAACTCGAGCGTTAGTTTCATAAATCAGAAAGGGCGTACCTAATCTAGAGACATTAACTGGTTTTGCAGGCGTATACCAACAGGTTCTTTAAAGGGATTTCTTCGACGGTAGGTGTCTAGGTTTGAAGGATTAAAAGAAATTTGAAAATTTCTGTGGACGGGGTTGGAGCATACATCTAAGATGTTTGAGGCTAATAAATGGTCTCTGCGATGATGTAGGGGACAATAAATATTTGTGGCAGGACTTGTATAAAAAGCTCCCGTTGCGATATGAATAACCGCATTCTGCACGACATCAAGGGGTCTCAAACACGATGAGGCAACCGAAGAATATGCGACACACCTATAGTATAGTCCATTCTAAGAGAGAACTAGGGATTTATGCAATCGCAGTATAACTTCCCTGTCCACACCCCATTTAAACTAGCCACTTATTTATTTGAATTTGTCTTATGTACTGTGAGTTGTAGTAGTGCAGATTTTTATTGCGGGTTGTTTATGCATTCATTATTGTCATTATTTTAATTTGTATAAATAGTTCTCTGCAGCCGATTTAATACGAAACACTTTAAGGTTTATTTTTGGTTTAAAAAATTTTTTTGTGCTACAGTGGCATTCCTCCAGGATAAAATACCATAGGTTGCCCGAGCGTAGAAGTTGGAATAATAAACTGATCGGATTGCCTCGTAAGTCTTATAGTTCGTACAGTAGTTTGTGACTAGTTCGAAATCGTCAAAAGTATTCACTCATCAAAGTTGTACACTTGTGGAGGTGGAGCTCGCGCGCAAAACCCGATAAATCCAAAAAATGAAATTTGTCACAAATCACGAAAACAAAATCGAATTTTCTAAGCAATCTTTCTTTGACGTATTGACAATTACTGAAATGTTATTAGTAACATGACCTAATTTCAACTTTATATGACCTTCCATAACGTTTCTTTTTGATATTTCCTTTGGGATTTATCGCTTTATGCTTCAAAATGTTACTGCTTATGGTCTTTTACTATATACAGAGTTAAATACTAGGAATGAAACTTCGAATTTATGTAAAAAAATACTTCAAGGAAAATATGACTATTAACTAAAATGAGAACAAAGGGGATAATCTTAAATATGAACAACATAGATGACAACAGTCATAGATCTTTTCGTTGCATTTCATCCTCGTGAAATCTTTTATTATCTAATACCTCCTTACACAAGCCTAACTTTTCGTTTTCCTTCCAGTATTTACCGAACTGCTTCTCTAAAAAATTTGCCAAAGTTTGGAGATATCGGGTTTTGACCAAAACAACATATTTGATATGAAGTTAAAGACTGTTTAACAGGATTTACTAATAAATGATTAATGATTAAATGATTAATAACAAATTTGTGTACAGCTTACTAAACCGCGTACCAATCCACCAAAAAGGAAAGATTCATTCTAGGTAAGTGGATTATCGGATTTTGCGCGCAAACTCCACACTTGATGTTGCCCTTAAAATCGTCGATAAATTCGTTGGGCAGCTGATTCTGATTGTTTCAAACTAATCAGAAATGCTGTATGAACAGGACCTACTGTTAACGAATATGTCAAATCACTTGAAGTATACTGGAATATCTCTTCATTATTCCTGTTTTTAAAAAAGAAACGGAATGATATCAAACAACTTAGATGGATGAGTTGTTGTGATTCATAATAATTCATAAATGTTGAATTCTTCTACCTGCTTGTTCAGCTTGGACTAGAGACTAGATAATCTCTTACTCTTAATTTTATATTTGACGAAATTTTATTGACGGAAAATAAACTTAAAATTCCGAGAACTGACTAAAGGATACATTACTTGAATGATATAGAATATCGAAATATTGAAAATTTTGATATTTTCTTTTGAAGAATCACCTAAATGTTGTCGTCGTATATATTTTATCAAGTTTAGAATTTAGGAAAGTTTACGCATTTTCAATATATCCGTAGAACACGAGCAGGTTTGTTTATCTTGCCTATGGTTTGGTAATATGATACGGGTATATGCGTCAGGCAGAGGGATGGAAGGAAAGAAAGATGCGAGCGTTTATAGTCTCCGGGCGGCGCGGCGGTCCTTGAAGGGTGAACGTCTTAGTAAAGTTGCGCTAATTGCGCAAACAGGCTCGCGAGTGTTGTAATAAATTGCAATGACATGTGATGAAGCAGTTGTGCAAGAGTTAAGGCTTGTTGATGATAGATGATACTCTGAGGTAGAGTAAGCTGCCAATCACGTGGTGTCCGCTGATGGCTCGGACAGAGAGTAAGAGATTGGGCATTCTATCATAAGGGTGATCGCTCTGTATTCGCCGATAATCAAAGAGAATAGGGGATCACTCCACCTGCATACAGTATTTGACCATATCCGCCGGCTGCAGAGGTGTGAGTAGTAAATGCCGGAGACACAACTAGTTGTATATCTGACCAGGTGATTGCATTGTGCTTTCCAAGAAAGGTCATAACTTGGTGTTGACTGGGCTGTGGCCAGAGTAGCAAAAACTGTGGAAGTCAGTGGCACCAATGATTCTGACAACGTACGCTGAGAAGGCAAGGTATGCTAACAGCCACCTGGGGTTCGTCTTTATGTATGCGAAGTACGAAGATGGACATTCGAGAATACCTTGTCCGTGAGTTCGCATCCCAGCAGGGAGCTTCCGCTTCTAGAGTCGCCGCTAGAGTTGGCGGGGTAAGTAAAGTGTTCCACACTGTTGAGTAGGTGATCGTAAATGGTTATTTGTAATTTTGCATGACATCCTTATCGAATCGAAAAGCGAGGCCCAGATAATAAGACGTTTACCCTCAGCTCCGCAGAGGCCGAGAAAGAGAGAAAGAAAGCAGGGAAAGAGAGATCTAACCGAAGGGTGAGTGAATGTTTATTGTAACTCGGTCCTCTGACATTGTTATTAAACTATCCTACATAAGGTCGTTACTAGTATGACCCATTAGCTTGTACATTACTTACATGTCTGCTTAATGTTAAGTACTGCATTCACATTATTTATTTAAATTCGCTTCTGCTTAATATTAAGTATTGTATTCACATTTTGTATTTACATATTTAAATTCATAAAATAAGACCTAGGCTTTTTCAATTGAGTATATCTGGATGGTTTTATTTGAAATGTGTTTCGTATGCTTGTAGTAAGTACGTCTTTGATTAATGTCCGGTATTATAATGAATTAATTTATCGTAATTCATTAAATAAAAACAAAACTTTTTCAGTTGAGTAAGTTAGAAACTTTACTGCTTTGTTTTGAAATATTGTCACTGTAATGTGTAAGGTAGTATGCCAGGTATATTTGTAATAATTATGTTCGTGTTTAATAATCATTGTTTTATATTTGCATAATTTATTTATATTCATAAATAAAAAAACGAGATTTTTTCAATTGATTGCGGTGATAACTACTATTTACTTTAGAAAATTGCCGTTATAAGTGCTTGTAAAAAGTTCCTCCTTTATTTTTTTTAACTGAAAATATCTTTAATTTTGTTGTTTTCTCTTAATATATATCTGATATGTTCAGTATTAATAGCTGACTTGTTTATACTTAGGTGAATATGTTCCTGTTTACGCTTGCTATTAAATTCACATTACTTCCTAGAACGGAAACGCAATTTTGATCTATTCTGAACGGAACCTTGCACTCACTTGTTGGTAATATCAAAAGAGAAATTCTTGTTAGTCAAATACGCGCCTATTCCATTAAAATGTAAATCGTTTTAAAAGCGGGCGGCAACAATTTTGTAATTGTTTCAAGGTCTATTTTACTTCTCGTCCCGATAAGGAATCTTTATCGAAAATTCGTTGTCAATTGTTTACAAACAATGCGGCGATCGGATTTCAGTTCGCAATTGACCTAAATACAAGCCGCCCGTTCGATCCTTGCGATTATGATTATTTTATTGTTATTATCGCGACTTTCGAAAGGCGAAAAATCCAAATTCCAAAAACGAGAAGGTTGTTCATCTCTTCAAGTGCAACTTGCAGTGGAGCACAGTGGGGATCCTGTGCACATAGAAAGTTACTCCCTCCGAATTAAATCGCCATTCTCTATACTTAGAGCCGACTGTATATACTAACTAACCTTCTATCGCACATGAATCGCGCTATAATATAGTCGTTCAAGCGTTTCTTGCTTTGGTGTTGGTGAGTTTCAACAAGTAAAGTGTTTGGCATGGACAAGCACAACATAGCCTATCGTTGACCCACTACCGGTCTACAATCACAACCTCTAAAAGAAGACAACATTTACATTCTCGCGCTCGTGCAGACGGTACGCAAGCAGCGACTTCCAGAAGACTTAAGACCAGTGAATTAAATCGTGGTGCGAACCTTGGCCTTTGATCTTACGGTTCTGCGTCTACTCCTGTTGTGTTGTTGTTAACAGTGAACTCAAATCAAAACCCTTTAATAATAAAATAAGTGTGCCCCATGTATTATTATTAATAAATTAAAAAATTAATTCCTGAAAGTGCGCGCGACGTCCGCTTAATTATTAGCGAAATGAATTGAACAATATGCTGTTCTTGCTCCTGTTACTACCGCCGACAACAACAGCAACTCATCGGTAAACTATTTACAAACAACTGACGGAAAGTGATTTCTCCCGTTTGAAATTTTATCGCTGACGAAGTGTAAACGTGCCCGTTGCTTTTCTCTGGTTTTTCTTTAACTCTCCTGTGAAAAATGTTAAACTGTACCGACTTGGAGTGCATTCTCCATCACCATCATTATTATGCGCAGCTACATCACCTTACACATGGAACTCACGTGGAGGATGGAAATGGTAAGTCGACGATTATCCTTGATAATAGGTTGTACTTTACCTTGATCAGAAGGTAATTTAGGTGAGGTTATTATCGACTTTGATTGTTACCCTGCACAAAATATTTACATTCTGCCCGGATTATATTTCAGAATTTAAAACCTGAAATATTTGCCCGACTTACTTGTAATGTTGTTAGTGGAAAAGTTCGCCAGCAAAAGTTATTACATAGCACATTCCATTATTTTAACATAACTGTTACGAGACCGGCTGTTGTTGCTTAAGCGGCATCAGTTTTAAATTGGTTTCGGTTTTACGGAAGATATTGAGTGTTGAAGCGTAATTTTATAGAATTGTTGCGTTAGCGCCTGGGGGCAAGAAGATGAGGCACGAAATTTTTTGAATAAAATTAACTTTATTTAACCAAACATGACGTAATACGGAATTATTCTTACAAGAATTAAGTTTGCAATTTTTAGAAGGCATATAATAATATTAGCAAAAACCTGATGCACTGTTAAAATTTAAAATGAATCAGAGGCTATTCGAAAAAATAGAACATATTCTATCTACAAACTTTTCTTGTTTTATAATTTTTTTGTCTTAAACGGCCTTAAGACTTCAAGAAAATTTATATACCTACCTATTGTTTTCCATTATTATTATTAGTATGTAATAATAAATTACATTTTCGTGACTTTTATTTCATTTGTTCTGCAATTACCTTTTTGTTCTTTCTTTGTTTTTAATTAACGTTTGCTGTGTGTTATCCTGCACTGGTGTACACTTTTTTTACGAAATATGCTTTAATGAAGCCTAAATTCATTGATAATGTGTTAATATGAATTATACTCATTCATAGTGACATACCACATAAACATTTCAAGCTTCATTAAAGAGTATTTTGCGAAAAAGTATGCATTGGTGTACACCAGTGCAGGTTAACAAACAGACCTAATATGTAGGTATTGTTTTACTTCTTTCATTATTAAGTTTTTGGTTTATTTCATTAATTGGTGTTAAATTATATTAAATTAATTGCATCTCTTGGTTTTTATTCCATTTGTTCCTGTTATGTTTTAGTAAAGCCCATAATTGGGTTCTTGATTTTCTCGTTTATTTCATTTTTTCTTGTTTCTTTTCTTCTTGTTTTGATAAATTTAAATAAATTCTGGAAGTACTCCTACAGTAAGTATATTAATGAAAGGATCAATAAAAATTGGAGGGAAATTGTTCTTCTGTTTTTGTCTAATTGTTATTAATTTGTGACTATCATATTTATTTTACTTTCCTTTTTTCAGTATAAGAAACATGTGAGTTTTTAATGCGCCAAGAAATTTTTCCTGGAAAAATCTAAACGAGTCATTCTCGTATGTTACTTTAAATTTATTAAATCAAACCAAAGTTTATACTACTTTTAAATAATTCGCTCAAGTTCTGGTGTCCCTAGTGTTAATTGGGCAGGACCCGAAGTTAAAGTTTTATTCTGGCTTAAAAATTTGGTATTTGATAATTTTAGGCAAAAAAGATTGGGAATTCCGTGAGGTGGACACTTTTTGGAATTGACGATTTTTGAAAAATTTTCCAGGAGTTGCTTTTGGATCCTTACCTTTTATAATTTGTTTAAGAACTGTTTTCTTTTTCAACTTGTAAAATTCATGCCATTTGCAATCTGTGCGAAACAAATTCTCTACGAAAGCTGTTTAATTTGATCATTTAGGATGCGGAATTGAAGGGTATACTTATGCAATTTTCTAGCCAAAACTACAAAACTAGACGCATTTAAGCGATTCGCAATCACGTAAGTTCTGGTATCCCGCAGGAGGCTGCTTTCGGACCCCTACCTTTTATAAGCTGCTTAACTAATTTTATTTCCACTTGTAAAATTCAAAGTTGTTATGTATATCAAAATCATTTAAAATCGAATCGAAACTTTTTTTAATTGCACCCGCGTTTTCATTCTTAAAAAGCTTCAAGCTAAAAAGGTAATGTGGACTCAACATTTTTTTAAATTTTACATTAAGTTTTTTTTTTAATTTGTAGAATGGCGAGCCCATGTCAGGAGGACCCCTCTTTTAACTTTACTCCAGTAAGGCTCGGTTTTTCAATCGCAAGTTAACTTTAACCTTCAGTTTATTCCCATAAGAACACAATTGTCACTATGGAAATAAACCGAAAGTTACAGTTTAACTTGACATTGAAAGACCGGGCCTAAGGATGAAACCGCGATCGCAATAGAAAAAAGAAAAGAAAAGAAATTGCTCAAAATATCATAGAACACTTTACTAATTGATAAATGAGTTTCTTTTGTTTTTTTGGCTATTAAAAAAATGAAGTCATTTTAACTAGGGTCCCTAGATTTGATTGACATTTAATTTTTCCGATAAGGTTCCGTTTCCTTCTTCTTGTTTTAAAATGCAAAAAAGCTTCACTAGAAATAGTTCACTTGCAAAAAAAGTAGAGAAATTCTCTGTTTACTTTTGATATTGTTTAAATTACGACTGTTTTATATTAGAAATAATGTATGAAAAGCTATTCAATTTTATTGATGAAATAATGGGTGATCGTAAAAGTATACCTATAAAAGAATCTTTATTTTTTTGAGTCTATGACGGCGACAAAATAAGATTGATTACAATAATTCTAATAATAATAATTCAATTGAACAAAATAGTTTTTTTTTTTCATTTTGAAGTGGAAAGACGTTTTAGTCAGTAACATTTTACATAGTAGTTATACTAAACTAAGATAATAATATTAAATTAAAAATTAATTTTTCCATTTTTATAACAGTTTTTTTTTTAATTTTTATCAAAAGTGAAGTGTAAGAAACTTTTCTTTACTCAATAACAACACGAAGTTATTCAAATCTAATTGTTTCTGAAATTTATCCTAAGCTTATTGTATAATTTAGTGTAAAAAATACGTTAAGTGCCGGAAAAGCTTAGGTAAAGCTTTGCTTCATTCTTGTTCAATATTATATTTTTTACGTAGAATTAACACCAAAATCGACGTTTCAAACTTATTGAGAAAACTCAAGAGAAAATATCGATTTTTTTTTTAATGGAGTCTGGATATTAAATACAAAAAAAATATCACAGTTGTTACATGCCAAAATTACCGTGATGTACGGTTGCGGACAAAAATTTCGGATGTTACTGTCACTCATCTGACGTATACATATAGGAATTTCTTAAGTTTTACGTCAGTGGAATGACAGTGACATCCGAAATTTTCTGTCCGCAACTGTACATATTAGCATATTCTTAGATGTCCCAGTTAATGATTTACATTACAGAATAATAACTAGGTATTTATAAATAACCAAAATTATAATTAGCCTGGCGATTTAAAAAATATCAAAAAGAAGTGAAACTTTTGTGTAATTTTTGCAAAAATTCCATCTTTTCGTATTTCAGAAGACTTTGCGGATTTTTATCCTTTTTCTTCTCCTATCACAAAAGTGATTTTGCAAATGACACTTGTCATTGTGTATTTTTTGAGAAATTTCGCATCACAAATACACAACTAAAAAGGTTACTTGCTAAAGAGTCGTGCTTCGTGTGCAAATTGCAAAATGTAACGCACTCCAGCTAACGAATTTACGGCCACTTTCACCGGTTATGTGTTTTAATAACATTGCAAAAAAGGTTACAGAAGCCCGCGAGAAGAAATTTTGTTAATTGATTAATTGATGTTTGGTAAGATATTTGCACGGGAGAGAAAATTAAAGGAGTGTTTTGCTGATTCTAGCAAACGTGGAGCGCTAAAAATATATTTTTGCAGAGAATTTCTTAAGTATTCATTGTGTGTTAAAAATAAACATACGCGAATGAATTTCCAAAATATTTTTACTTCAAAATGATAACTCACACATTAATAAAATACACTTTTGGGCAGAGATGTTGACCACATGTTAACCGACTAAAAAATTCCTAAAATATTTCAAAAGTTTGGTAGGTAAGATTCGAAATACGCACAGTAATTTTTGGCAAATGAATATGATAGTATTTAACAGTTATATGTGTACACAGAGCAATAAATATTCTCCTAAGTACAATTTATAATAAAGAATATAACAACTGTCGCGAAAGTCACAATTTTAAAGATAAAATAATAGGTTAATAGATTAAAACCTAAAACAAAAACAAAAAGACAATATTTTTATAAAATTCATCCCACATCACACACTGTATGTAAGTATATTATTTTCTTGCTCATTTTCGCTTTCTTTTAAACGACGAAAAGATACATCGTAACAATGAGAAGCTATGGTTAGTACAAATCAAACTAAAAGACAACACTTTTGTAAAATTGTTACATGCAAGATATGAAACTTTAGAAATCCTGAAATATTCTAGTTTTTTATATGTAATATTAATTTGTTAAAAATATTGCAATTTATCTTGGCCATAATGTAAATAGGACTTTTTCGTCAATCATAAAACATTGTAGTAAGTTTTGTACGAGTATTAGATTAATATAATTTATTTTTATACATATTATGAAATTATTATCAGTGTCCTGGCCTTCCCAGGAAGTGGCTTTTTATGTATATTTTATTAAAAAACTTTACTGACAAAAATTATACAGTTTTACATTCTGTATTATTTAAATACTTTCAGCTATAAGTTACACACCCAATTTATGTTTTTTTTTAAGGCAACACCACCTATTCTTGCATATTTGGATAGAACTTGAAAAGTGGAAGAAAATGATATAACAACATATTAACTAGAAGGTTTTCGACTGACTGCTCCAGAGCACTCTGAGAGTATCTCCATCGCCTGTTACTACATGAGGTTAAAACAAGATGAAGGTACTCTGAGAGTGCTGTAGAGTAGATAGTCGAAAACGCTATTAGTTTCAGTATTTTTCGTTAAATTATTTTGTTCACGAAATGGAAACAACCCAAATTCAAAATCTGTTGGAAAAATTGTTTACATATCAGTTTAAAATAAAAGAAAAAAATTAACATACCATTAACAAAAATAGAGTTCCTTTATAAGAATTATTGTAAAATTAGTTGATTTTTTTAAATGGAACGCCTTGTATATTACATGAGCGGATAACCATTTTTGTTGGTAGATTTTTTCATATCAAGTGTTCAATTGAAAAGTTCATCAAATAGCCTTTTGAATTTTTCGTAACATTGTGAAGCAGGAGTTGAACTTTTGAAGAAAAAAGCCTTATGTACCACAGCGAAAGCCATCGTTAAACGAAGGAAAGATGATCTGCTTAGCCCTGAAAACAGATAATTTATAATAGCCTCACTAAAAGGGGAACTTAATTCAAGAAATGAAGGCACGCAACAAAGCAGGTCGCTTAGACAACTGTTTGACAACTGTCATCCATCAAATGCCAATTTGGTTTAAGAAGTCACCCCTTTCTTCGCCCTATCTTCTTTTATCGAAAAATCAAAACCAACTGGATGAACTTTTCAATTGAAAACTCGTTATTTTAGTCGTTTTTTGGCGTATCTAATTCAGGATTACATTATTAATCAATTTGTTATAAAACATTTTTTATTTGGTTAAATACCATCTTCAATTCACTGCCTTTGTTATTCCTATACTCTCATTGTTCTATTCATTTAAGGAGAACTAAATATTCATATTTTATTCAATTCTAACCTGAGTTTTAGCATTTATGAAACAGTTTCCTGTAAAAGTCTCCACTTGGTTGAAAATGGTTGGAAGTAACGGGCAAATAACAAATTCTGAAAGTCTAATGCCCGGTTGCACCAACTTTTTAAGCAGAGTTTAAATTTAAGCCGTGTTTAGACTATGACATTATTTATAGACTTAACAAAATGTTAGTCACATTCTAATTGATCCTTAAGTTGAAATTTAAATGTCAATCAGAATGTTTTTGACATTATACTGACCAAACGTAAATGTCACATTCTAAACATAACTTAAATTTAAGCTCTGCTTAAAAAGTTGGTGCAACCGGGCGTAAGGCCTAGTTTTACAATAGTGGAATAAGGTCTATTCGTCGAATAATAACTATTCGCAGAATATCCTTCAAGATTCTTCCATATCTACGTCACGTTATTGCAAGAATAGTATTATACTCAGTTTATACGACGATTGTAAAATCAGGCCTAAATGAGTTCAATTCTTTTAAATGAAAACTACCGATCGGATAAAATTCTAGTGATTTTTAAATTTAAGAATGTAATAGTATTATCTAAGTCAGTAAACTTATAATAGTAATTCTAAAGTGAAAAGATAAAAAAGGCTTATTTAGAAGTAATACAAAAACTGACAATAAACAACCATACTAAACATCCCTCACTACGCAAACGGAATGTCTATGTAGGTATTTCGATTATGGTATAATCAATTAATTTTTATTATCTACAGTAGACTGAAAAGTAGTCTTATGGTAATTTATTGTTCGCAGTTAATTAAAGAACTAAAACGATAAAAGGTTTTGTTTAAATTTTTTTATTATATGGAGATGACCCTAATGCTGAGAAACAGCGTTCCACTTCCACCTCAATTTTCATACCCCTTTGTCAATCCCAGTTTGAATTTTTACTTCTAATGTTAACTTCTAACGTAGCCAGTTTAGGAAGTAATAAGCAGCAAATGTTTTAAAACTTGGAAACACCCATCGTCTAGGAGGCTCATATCAGGAGAATAAGAGGTTGCTTTAGAGTTAAGGTCAAAGAAGAGAGTAATTATTTTCTTAGTTCTTACCCAAATTAATTATTTTTTTGTTACAAAACAGAGTGAGTTCTTGTAAAAACTTTTTTCTGTTGCTAAATTGTGGGTACGTTCAGTATATTCAGTGTAGCCTATCTTATGGTATATTGCTGTTAGTATAAAAAATTCTCAACAAATTTATGAAGACTGGATCTTTTTGACCGATGACTCAATAAACCGATAAGAATTTTATTGTTTTGAAATTAACTTGTTGACAGAAGACTTTTTAGCAAAAAACTGGTTTTCCAAAGTTTCCGTCCACTTATTTATCGTCAAAATGGCCCCTCAATTAAACATTTCACGAGTCATTCGCGATCATACTGCAGTTACATTTTGTAATGGCTTCGCGTCGTAAATATCAGCTCTACGGAACGTAAACTAACAGTACTCACTTGCTTCGTGTTTTCTATTTGGCATGAGCACTTATATGCGTTGAAATATGCGAAGTTTCTACTCGCCAGGGTTCATCAGGCTTGAACTATTAGAAAATTAATGTCTTGAATTCTCTTTAAAAAAAACCGACGCCGTTTCAGAATAAAAAGAAAAAGATGTGAACAAAAGTGAAAGATCGAATGTTCGATGGCGACCTAGAAAAAGTTTATGTGTTTTTAATGGTCTTTGGCAAATACCGATCGACGGTGTTCTTAATAACTTTGTAGAGGATTTTTACTTACATTACGCGTAATTACGATCTTAAGAGCTGTACCCTTGAGTGGATTAATACCGATCGAATTACCTTCTGCTAACTGTTTTTCTATTCCATCAATTGTAAATTCGTTCTAGTTAATGACGGTATTGAAAATTAATTTTTTATGCTAATTTTAATTTACCTCTTTGGATAATTGGATTTTTCTGAGATAAGCATCTCGTTGTGTGGAGATATTTGTTTTATGTGTGTCAGTTTCTAGGACAAAACTTTCCAGGTTTTCTGTAGCGTTTCATTTACGAAAAGGAAGAGCGTGCATGTAATTGATGGCCAATTTTTCTTTGAAGATCAATTTAATTAGTTAATTTATAAAATATCAAAAAACATTATTGAGTACATAGTATTTGAGGGAACGACGATGTGAGATTATACACCTTTAAACGAAAGCTGGAATACTTCAGGGCTCCAACCTTGGCCACTTTTATTTAATAACTATGTAATATGAGAATGTTATTATTAAAAAAATATTAATTTCATTTCTACGTCGACAATCTCAATTAACATAATTTTTCTGTGGAGTACTCATATTAATCTTAAAATAAATTATTTTATTTATAAGAAAAAAACACCTTGAACGAAGTGGCTCTATGAAATTGCAATGAAACAAACATACCTATGTCCGACTACCCACTCTCAAAGATCTCAATCTTATTACATGTTATATTACAACCAAAGCAAAGATCAAACTATATGATATCTACTCTACTAGTTTCGTGTTTAAATTACAGTGGTCCGTACTTTAACATGTGGAACTTATGGGGCAAAACGTTGAGTGCATTGAGTGTATGAATCATTTTGAGTTTAAAGTTCTTACAGACTTCCTGAATGCCATTCTGCAGAGTATCGAGGTAATGAAATTACCATGAAACCTGAATAGTCGAGGTTAATGACGAATAAGGCTGACACTTTCCATGATTCCTTAAGGTTTTAAAAACAAACTTCTAAACAAATCAAAATTCCTCAATAGACTTTTTAACTGAAATTAAGGCCCAGTTTTACAATCGCGGAATAAGGACGAAATAACTGTTCGCCGAATATCCTTTAACGTTCCTTCATCTCTACGTCGCACCTACGTCACGTTATTCTAAGAATAACGCTTATCCGACGATTGTAAAATCGGGCCTTAATACATTTTTCTTGTACTTTTAGATCTCTTCAATGTCGTTTTGCAACATATCACGATCAACAAATTATCAAGAAGTTTATGCAGTCTTAAGTGGAAGTGAGCAATAATCAAGCCCGTAAGACATTTGAAGATAATTTGATTATGATGATTGATTTGATAATTTGATTATGATGATTATGATGGCCTACAGGATGTCAAAGCAATATCAGTTTTGGAAACAAATGTGCAGTTACATTTTTAATCAAATCAAAGTTCGTAAAATGAAAATAATTTTCTGAATTGCTTTGTAACATGATGTCATGCTACAAATTGTTGCCCAAATTATCATATTCATGAAACCATTTAGCCTTAATCATTCTTCTTTCTGAAAACATGTGAACATTAGGGTGGGTCGAAAAACCAAACTTTGAGATAATCTTACCTAATAGCAAAATTATGTTGTCTTTTAGTGATATTATGACACCTACGAAACATTTTTGAATTTAATTAATATTTAGAGGGTATTCCGTTTGAATTTTTGAAATTATACAAGAAAAGCCATATAGTATGCCATGAAAAGTTCGTATTTGCAATAATAATAATAACAGAGTTATGATCAAAACTGTATACTAAAAGGGCAAGAGAAGGTGGATACAATTAAAACTCGAATCTCGCAACAATGCCTAAATTCGATAGCAAGAAAGATTTCAATACTGAATGATTTTCATTAATTTTTCTGTTGTATTATTTTTTTAATTATTAATAAATGATTATTTTATTCTAAAAACCCTATTTTCCTTGAGACATATTCGTTTTCTTCCATACAAAAATGACCCACCCTAGTGAACATGCAATTCCTTCTCCAATTAAAATTATTGTCTTTGACGTAATTGTCTGTATTTTGCAAATCTTCCGGCTTTATAGAAAGATGTCCCTTATTCTCTATATTAAACTTTGGTTCACAAAGATTTTATAAAAGATCAATGGATTTCCTTATCAATACTTTTAGGTCCTATTGATGTGAGAAATAGTAGAATTATCTTCACCTTCACTTCACGAATATTTACTTATTGAAAGATCTAATAAGGTAACAGAAAAGGACTTATGGAGTCTTTTTGAAGTCCTTTGGAACTGATGTAGCGTACCTTAATTGTGAAATATACAGAGTGAGTAGGGTATGTATATCTGATCCAAATAAATACTTTTTGTTGTCGTGGCTTATGTCACGTCGATTGGATTTGTTTAATTGCTCGTTTCTCTCTAGGTCTATCTTTTAGAGAAGTGAGCAATTGTGTTATCCAACAGTTCTTGGAAATTTTTACGTAAAGAAACTCAAAACTAATCTCAAGTCTATGAAATAAAACATAGGTACGGCGAATTTTTCGGTCGATGATAAAATTTAAATTTATTTTTATGTCACGTTTTAAATTCGCCAAATGATCTTTAAATCCAGTTTGAATGGCGCTTTCTTCGACCTGCTTACATTTTTTAATAGTTTTCGACTGATTAGGATTCATCACGGCCTTGGTTTTTCTACATTTTGCATTACTTATAATTCTGATAAATTTTTGGTTTATTAAGACATATTAATTTAATTTTGGAAACGTACTTAAATTAAATAATTCAAACATGATTTGAATCTCGTTCTAGGAATTGTTTTGTAACTAAGAAGGCGTTTGCGTTCATTACGTCAGTGTGTCTACTTAGCAGTGCCTTATGCGTTATCTTTGATAGAGCAATCGACGTTCATATTTACATACAAGTTAATAAATAAATAGAAAACAAGTTTTACAGTCTCTTTGGTCTTTACGTTTAACAATAATGTTGTTACCGCACGCACTTTCTAAGTGTAATAAAATATTTATAGTTTCGCGTAAGATTTACAATATTGCAAATAAAATTTGATAGTTAAAAGTTATTTCCTGTCCGTGGAAAATTTATGTAATAAGGATACAATTTATTTATTATTTTTCAGACAAGTTTTATATCATTTCGCTTCGCTATGAATTGAGAGCTTTTCCAAGATGAACAGTCTTTTAAGGGAAACGTCAATGTATAACGAAATTCGATTACAAAGAGACACATAAAAATAAAATATAAATAAATTAACAATTTTCAGCAAGGACTCGTCAGTAATTATGAAAAATAAGATTGCTGAGAGCATGCGTGTAATAATTTTCAAGCAAATTATAGCTGCGCCGGCTAAATACATTAATTATTGTAAAATATGTAATCTACGTAAAAGTTGTCGGCAATTACATTTCGCAAGATATCGAAGTTTCACAAGCATTAATTAAAGCGAGCGCACTAAATTCCTGTAAAATATGATCCAGTTTTAGGTTTACTTATTCTGTAAAATCGCAAGTATCAATAAAATTAACGAAAATTCAATAATTTTTTTTATTACAAATGACAACTAGTAAAGATTTTCTACTATAACTAATGTATTCTTTTAATTAATAATAGACGTAAGTTGAAAATAAATCTAAATGAAAACAACGTAAATTTAGGACTTATGACAATTATTATCTATCTGGCAGCTTAAGTCAATTCACAAATATAATTATAATTAAATTAAGGTTTTTTTGTCATAATATTTTGAAATTTATCGGTTGCAAAGGTATGTTTTGCTTCTAATTTAAATTCGAATTTCATCCAGAGACCGTCTCAGCTCATTACAAATTATAATTTGAGATGCCCAGGAATTATGAATGTTGATTCTAAAATTAAAACGCTGCAAAGTTTTTTTTTCCGAGGAATGTACGCTTAAATATTGAATGAATTAACGTACAATTTATGAAATATGCATAAGCAAATATTTTATAATTAATTTTGAAAAATGCGAAGATAATTTTGGAGTTAATTGAGTGCGCTTTTAAAAATTGGAATATTTAATTTATTTAAATGAGTTTTTTCTGTCAATTTCATAAAGTAAATTTGCTTTAAAAAAAGGAAACGGTACAAAGAAGACAGTGGTTTTAATGAACACCGACTAGAAGCAGTTCCACACACAGGCGAAATAATTTTTATTTTCAAACCTGGAACCTTCCAGTGTAGGAGAAACAAAAACTGAACGTAAAGAAAGCAGAGAATATTCTAATATAAGATTAGAAAATCAGGTGCAGTCATTCAACAAAGCAAAAATCAGAAAGATATAAAAATGTTAAAAAAAATGAGAAAATCTGTAAAGCATAAGAACAAAAATGAACCAAAAATGATTAAATACAAGAAAGCACTGAAGAGTCCAATGATGCCACTAATGCCAAAAAGAGACATAAACACAAAAGGCACAATGATAGTGAACATGATAAGAACGAAAATAAATTAATCTTCAGTTTATTCCCATAAGAACAATTGTTTTTATAATTGCCACTATGGGAATAAACTTAAACTATTATTGAAATATCGGACCTATGATAAGCTGCAAATATCATCGTTAAGAAATGAGTAATAATAGTAACGAATATCACTTTCGTTACTTGTTTCGTGTTGATGTAGGATGAGTTAATACATCATTATATTGAAAATTAAGTATGTACTTATGGGAGAGCGAACAGGAAAATAAACAACGTAACATAGTCATGAGGTAATGACAAACAGTAATTACAACAGTGACTTGTGGTAAAAAAAAGTCTAATCACTGGTTTGTGTATTGTATCCATTGAATCAATATTTATTCAGTTTGTCACTATGACGTCCAAATTGTTTGCTCGCGCATTAACAAGTACTGAGTTTAATACAAAAATGGTGCCTAAAATCAAAAGATACAGTCGCTATACTTATAGTAAGCCATTTTCTTCCAAGGCATAATTGTATTGAATACATTCTATCAATGAAGTTTCCAAGATATTATCAAACGGGCAGGATAAATTTTTATTTGACCAAAGGTTCTTTTTTAGATTTGAGGAGCTTTTGGCTACCTGTTACAGTTTATAAAAAGTAATTTAATAACCATCATGTTAGAAAGATTATTTTGTAGTCAAGTAAGATCAAGTTCATTTCAGAAAGTTATGTACATATGCGGTCAAAATAATAGCAGTAGAACGCCAAGACAGTTAAAAATATATCTTTCCCTTTAATTATTGAATACACTATTATCTATATATGAGATAGCGAAATTAATTTAATTAATATTATGGTATTAATTTTACAAATAATTTATTTATTTTGAGTAATACATATTTGTTTGAGAATTTGGTGCCACTGCTATTATTTTGACCGCCTATGTACCTATATGATATGAAAAACCAAAGAAAAAATTTATAAATCAATTGTTCGTCCAATCAGAGCAGAAATGAAAATAGGTATAGGAAATTAATTAAGAAAAAATAGCAGGATACGACGATAGGGAAATGACAATTTGGCAACCGATCAAATATAACCCAAAATAAGTAAATATAACGGGATATCACTTTCATAGATCTTCGAGGGCTAACTAAAACTACAATAAAATATATAATGTTCCATTTAGGAAACTTATAAGTTAGATCTGTAGCCTGTTAAATGAACAACCCTGTATAAATATACGAAAATAGTTGGAAGATGGAAACCTACAAAACTTTTATTAAGAAAATGTTTAATAAGGTGTACATAAAAGAGCAGTTTCACACTGTTTGAGTGAGCCTGTACATGTCTAAAAAAGGATAGAAAAGTAGTATACAGCGTGTTTCAAAAGACGCGACGTAAAATGAAAGGGGTTACAGGGAATGGAATTTCAAACATTTTTTTCTCATATAAACTTGTGATTTCTACGCATTTACTAGATACAGGGCTTAACTTTGTTACAGTAAATTTTGTTACCAGAGGTTGCTATGACTTGACTGTAATCCTTTTGAGTTGTTTAAAGCAAATGTTCAAAAACATCTCCTACAGTTGCAAGGCAAGTTTGATTCACAACGACGAACTAATTCGTGGGTGTAATTAAATTGAAGATCCCCATTTTGGATTTCAGTGAAAGCTAAATTAATTCTTTCCAAAAGCTGTTCTTCTGGATGAATTCCGACAGCATAAACTATTTCCTTTAATGCTCTCCAGAAATGGATATGCTTGAAATTCTTAGGTGGCAATGACTTGATTACATTACATAAGTGTCTATTTGACAGTAGTTTATTGTTTAATGTTAATTTGCAATGTTTGTGCCTTAATAAAAGTTTACATGTAACAACTTTGAGGTTCTGTATCTACTAAATGAGTAGAAATCGGACACATGTTTATATGAAAAAAAAAAAAATGTTTGAAATTCAATTCCCTACAACCCTTTTCATTTTGCGTCGTAACATTTGAAACACCCTGTATAGAAGTCAACTAGACCACTCTGAATAAATTAGAAAAAGCATTTAAATTTCTAAAACTAGTTTTATGTGACCCTTATAATGAAGATAAAAATCATACAATCAGAGAAATTCAGAAAACTAAGCAAAATAAAGAAAGCAAAAAGAACAACTATATACAGTGTGTCCCAGGATTGATGTTACAAGAGGTGTGGTGGACTAAAAATTTTTGAATTTTATTTTAAGATTGTAGGATTAAGTTCTGCTTGGTGTGAACAGAATTTTAAGAATATTTTCGGTTTTTGAGAAACAAGTTGAGAAACTATTTTCTTTTCAGGTAAAGTAGCCTTTTTGTTTATGATACGGCAGGAATGTTACTAGGGAAGTTGTTCAGAATGAGAAATTATGGTCCCATTTCAGAAAGTTCTACGTATTTTGGTTAAACGTAATTTCTTAGATTAAACAAAATAAGTTGTATTTATTCACAAGTTAAATTTACAAAACGTAACAAAAAATAATTTGTTCTAAAGGGTGTCTCGGAGAGTTATGCACTTTTCTTTCTAATTTTACTCAGTTATCATCAGTTTTCTCAACGAACTTTATTTAGAACTTAAAACTGCATCTATTGGAAACTCATGTATGGAAAATTATATCATCTAGATGTCGCCTATTTTGCCGCTGGCACTCTTCCAAGTAATGCCTTACGCTTTACATTTTTCGTTATGCACACTTCGCGGGAGTCCAGGAGGGCGAATATTTTCAGTCGAACCACTTTCTTCACATTTCTGTATCCAGAACTGTACTAGATGCTTGATCGACGTTGCGAAGAGCATAAAAAGCACGAAAGTGACGCCGAACTGTAAGAATGATTTAATTCATGAAATCTGCGAACACAAAACGCACGTTGTTGGACATCAAACCGTACCATTGTGACATATGTCAATTCAGACATTAAATTTCAAGACTTGCTTTACTCATTGCAAACAATCAGGCACTTATACCTCAACAGACTTTAAAGCTATAAACAAAATAAAAGTGCAAAACTCTCTGAGACACCCTTTACAATAAATTTGTTATCAATACTATTTGTTTCGTTCTATGTTCTACAAATAAAATTTTGAATAAATACAATTTATTTTGTTTAATCTAAGAAATGACATTTAACCAAAAAACGTAGATCTTCCTGAAATATAGGGCCATGGTTTCTCATTCTGAACAACTTTTCTTAGTAACATTCTGCCGTACCATGAATAAAAAGGCTACTTTACCTGAAAAGAAAATAGTTCTTGCTTCACTGTTAAGGCAGTCTGAAAATATTCTTAAAATTCTATTCACATGAAGCAGAACGTAATCCCATAATCTAAAAATAAAATTCAAATATTTTTAGTCCACCACACTTCTTGTAACATCAATCCTGGGACACATTGTACCATATATCCAAATAAATTTTTGATAAAGGTAGGTCATGGAGTGTAGAAATCTACAATACCAAGCAGCTTTTGAAGTTAGTGACATATCAAGCTGTAAGATGTGGCCAATTAAATATCAATTTTACTTAACTACTCAAGAACTGGACAATATTTCAATGTAAATAATGTAATAATTTATCTTCCATGGCCTACCTTTATCAGAAATTTATTTGGACATACGTTATATGTTTTCAAAATAAATAATTTTGAATATCACGTTGTTTTTCCCCAGGAGTTGTTCAGAGTATTATTAACGTCGATAAGACTCATTATTTTATAAAGGAAAAGTATGAGATGTACAGTCAGATTTAAAAGTAATCTGGTGATCTGAATAGATAAGACCTCGCATTTTACATTTTATTGACACAGATATTAATTTCTGTGTCTCTTCTTCATTTGCATTGCGAAAATTTTTACCTAATTCAGGAAATGTTATTTGTGTTCTAATTAAAACTTGTGTACTTAAAATTATAACATGACTATGGGTTTTAGAGTATGTAAGGATTTATCCATTACTTATCTGCTAAGAGTTACTAGAATTGACAAAGAGAATATCTGCATTATTAGCGTGATACAAGAATAGTTCAACGGTTTGAATTTCTTCTTTCTGATTAGTTTAGTTTTACAATAATCGTAACCGTCTAGATTAAAAAATAAAATAATGACAACGATTTAATGAATGACTTGCTATTGTAATAATCAATAGTTTAGGTCGCGATTGCGAAATGACTTCAACAGGTCGGTTTGATTGCAATGGAGTTCTCAAACTACTCTTCTGCTGAAGTGGCCCCAAATAGGGCCGAAGTAGCTGTCCAGAGGATGCTCGAGGAATTTATTCCAATCAAAGCCGAAATCCTACAAATCTCTGAAATCCAAACAAATAAAATGTTACATGACAGTGATTAAAACATCCAAGTATACATGGTACTATGCCCGCCAAAAAAATCTGGGACAGCTCTATACATGCATAGATAACTCGAAAGAGTTATTTTATTAGTTTGAATGTAGCTTTAATCAATACATTTTAGTAACATAAAAGAAACTCGAAAATAAACAAACGCACGAATTTTTTTGTCAATGTTTATATTCTATTGTAAATACAATACAACATATAGTACGAATACAGGACGTGTAACCATGACATTTTTATTAATGTTTTTTTAGTATTTTCTTATAATAGAAATTAGTGTAATGTAAAACAGGCTTCATATTCACGATTTTCAATACATTTCAATAATCGCCTCGACATACAATTAACAAAATTTGTACAATCGCAATCTTCTTCTCCTACATCCATCTCTTCGATTCCGTGCTTGGTGAACGTGACTTTTAAGGACTGATGTGCGGATTAACAAATGGCCATAAATCATAAATATCGACACAAATGAGAGTGTATTCTTACGCAGCGAGAAGTGAAGTTTTGCATAGCCTAGAAAATTGTTTTCTTAAATTAAGGAATTCCGGCTTAATAAGTTATTGAGAAATTATTTAGAAACACATAATGAATTATTAAACAGTTAATTCGAAAACGTTGGGAAATCTTCGACTCTGCGGTTACTTTTATACATATTGAAACTACATTAAATTTATTATAATTAACATGATACACATAATTAAGTTCTATTATGTAAAACAGTGATCCAACAAACACGTACATAAGATGAAGCAAGAAATGAATACAATCTTTTAGGTGTAGATGCGTTGCAATAATGCGAAAATGATGTGATGTACGATACTTTGAAAGTGTTAAGTTGTGTAAGAGCAATTTTATTTTAGCGCTTCAGGAATTTAGAACATCGAGTTTATTTCGTTATTGGTGAGAATTATTTCTGAGTAGTGTTACCACACGGGTAAGTTTGGTTGCCTATTTCTGTCAGTCACGTGGCTCTCAGTTTATGTGAAGGCTCTGTATTATACGCAAAGAAATTATATTTTTGGACGGTCAAGTATTGCTCAAATTAAAATAATCTTTATACATGTATGCGTTTAAGTAAATAATATTGAGCTTATTGACTTTATTTGTTTCCTTTTATTTTCTTTGTGCTTATGATAATGCGTTGAGTAATTACTTTAAAATTAATAGCTTTGTGTAACCTTCCTCTTACAAAATTTAAATCCACCTTTATTTACATCAGGTTCTTTTGAAATTATATTTTATAAACCATACAAAGTTTCATTGTAATAACAATTGAACACCGAAAATCATAACTATAAAACTTCGATGTAAGTGAAAGTCGTCGTAGGCATGTGAAAGAGAGGGCAGACTTTTATTGACCTCTCCACTCTTACTTTTATTTTCAGATTAATTAAGCATTTTTATCCAGTTATTACCTATACTTTTCACCTTTCTCGTAACGACTTAAGGTGTGAGGGGCGGGCGATTAAATCATTATGTGATGGTCATAAATTTCAAACTGCCGTAAGTTATCAATTGAATAGTAATTTGTATGGGATAATTAAAGTTGAATGTCCTGCACGTAAAACAAAGTAATTGAAGCTACGTTGAAGAGGAAGAGAGAGAGAGAAAGAAAGTATTGCGAAGATACTCATCACATTCAAGTGTTTTGTTGGTGGTCTTTAATACTCTTGCACTTCATTTCCGCGATTTACATTTTTGCTCGGTTGAACTCTGGATGGAAAACAAAATTTATTTCTTTATATAATATACAGGTGCTCTTAAAATAGTGATCAAATAATACCTAAAAATAAAGTATTCCCTGTTTTTTCCTCTTGTTCTGAGAAATAAAAATAATTCTAAACAGCTGAAGAATTTCTTTTTGGAACTTTTCGGTTAATCCTAGGTTTCCACCAATTGTTTCGGCACTAACTCGATACAGTGGATATTAAAATAATGCTGCAGGGTCGTTTCCTAGAGCCAATACGTTTCATTTAACTTTAAAAATAAAATCTGCAGATAGGTACTGAATGCACAATTAAATCAAGTCATAGATGTCATGAGTGTAAATTGCTCAGGAATTTAAAATAAACGAAGTTGTCGGCACGTCATTAGTCAACTGTCTATTTTAATTGGATGTAATAATTAAATCCCACTTTAATTGGCGTAATTTGTTTCAGTTTTATCGAGTTACCGTTGACTCATTGTCAGCACTACAACAATTCGTTGCAGGATCGCAACGGTTAAGTGAAACATATGGTTGAATGTGTTTTACATATTTGAAAAGTAAAAGTAGGTACTTTTTAATAAGCGATTAATTGGCGAGAAAATAAATAGACATGTCAAAACGTGCAAAAATGATGGGACTGATTAATGTAAGTAACTGGAAGTGGAAATGAAACTTTAAAACACTGAAAAGAAACAACAAAGTTCACCGCCAACTTAATTATACTTAATTACACAATGAATCATTTTAACTTTTCTCAATTACCGCACTCATTCTGTTGCAAAAACTCGATGCATAAAGCTTGCCGTTACGCAATATGCATATACTTGATTAATTTTTTTTATAACCGGAGAAAACCGCGGGATTCCCAAATACCATTCACCTGGTAAACAGGAGCAACTCGTTTCTCGTTTGGTAAACGCTGTAATTACGTAGCTTACGCTTAAGTATGCGTATTCAAAACATTCTTTATTTGATTGTTTATTTTTCTAAATTAAAATGCAGAGAAACTTAAGGTGACGTAATTTGGCACACGGTGTTTTACACAGAAGCTCGTGTGGCTCGTGTACGCAAACATTATTTTTACGTGTGTGTGTGTACGTGTTACGTCTTTATCGTTCAGTAACTGCATATTTAGATCTATTTTAATGGAGATAGAATCACAAAGTTTTACTATTTTGTTGTTAAAGCGATTATCGCAGAAAATTTGAAAATAAATAGGTATTGGTTTGGCAAAGCAAGATGTATAGTTGTGTTAATTAAAGAACCGAAATAAATCTATGAAAAGAGTGAATATATACGAGGAAAATTTGATAAATAAAGAACTGACAGTGAAGGGCGTGAAATAATGAATACAGTGCACTCGCGCTAACGTGAACTAATTAAAACCAGCTGTGTTCATGTTTGCGCGATTGTTCATGTTGCCGAGATGCAGTCTTCATCTCTTAAGAACAATTAAAACATGAAACATCACTTTCAACCTTTGTTTATGTCTTATATATTACGTATTTTTGGGAAAAAAATGAAGTAAAAAGTGATTCTTTAGATTTATGTTGTAAATTTCTATAGTATATAAAGTAGCTGTTCATATTAGCGAGGTGCACTGTTCACGTTAGACAGTGGCCAATGCTAAAATTTAGGTGTTCACTTTTTACAGGAGTTCATGTTAAGCAGTGTTCACGTTAGCGCGAGTGCACTGTATACCTTTTGTTATTTTTCAATATAATCTCCTTCTAGTTCAATACACTTTCTACAATTGGGTATTAATGAATATAAACCATTAAAAAAATATTTTTTTTTTGCTTTGTTCACTTCCCACTTCAATTCCTCATCGCCAGACAATCGTTGATCTCGTAACTTTCTTTTTCAATTTTCTTCAAAAAAAATAGTCACAGGGAGTGACTAGACTATACGGCATGTGGTTCAACTCCTCGAAGTCTAAAACCTTCAAAAATTCTTGAACAACTGAAGCTTTGTGTACTGGTGCAATGTTATGCAAACGCAGAAGTTTCTTCGTGATTTTGCAGGACGGTTTTATTTGATAGAGTCCTGCAACTTTCCCAAAAGTTCACTACAATAGGTTCCAGTTACTGTAAGAAGGAGAAGGTAATCAATAAGCAAAATTTCTTTGAGTCCCAGAAAATCAAATCGTGGCCATTACTTCGCCTACCGTTGATTGACCTTTAATTTTCTTGGTGATGGAAACTTCAATGTGTTTTCACTGCATTGACTCCTGTTTACTGTCAAAGTGTTGAATCTCGGTTTCATCCCCCGTTACAATTCTTTCAATAAAATCCTCATCTTGTCCTTCATAAGATTCAAAAATTACCAAGAATTTTCTACTCGTCGTTATTTGTCGAAGGAAGATAACATTCTGGGCACTCATCTCGCACTTACGTTTACCACCCCTAAGAAAATATGTTCTGAGCTAATTAATATCCAATGTTTCAGCTATCTGCTAAATCCTAATTCGTTGACCTTTCAGTATCAGCACCTCTACTTTTTTAATGTTTTCTGCAGTGGTGACTGAAATTGGTCGACCACTGCCAAGGGTCATCTTCTGAAGAAATTTTTCCCCTCTTAAATTGTTTGGATCAAAATTTCTTATAAGAAGTTAAAGGATTCACCGTACGCAGCAGACATCCTGTCATGTATCTTGTTTCGGCGTATTTCCTTGTTTTGCGCGGAATCTGTTCTATTTTAACTGAAAATTAATGAAACGCACTAATTTAGAAAGACTGAAACTTAAAGACACTTGGCAAATAATTTTTTTAAATTTTAAGGAATAAACATAAAAGCTTGTTTTGAATTCCATGGTCGCCTTCAGGTATCTTACACACATAAAAATTTTTGGGATAAAATGTTCTCCTCCTAATCGGTGTTAAAAAATACGGATAGAGTTTTACTTGAAAAGTTGTAAAGCTCATCTCATTTAGTGACATTAAAATCTTTTCCTGATTAAAAAGCGTCTAAAAATAGGTGTTAAAAAATTATATGTATATAATACATATATAGAAATAACTACCGCAAGGATTAAAATGCTACTTTTGTAGACCACGTTAACACTTTCTAAAGTTAAACGTCCTAACTCCGTTTATTTTAACACCAAAAACGGATGGACGCGAGGAAACACCAGACGCGAGGGAACTCCAGATTTTTATCTGTGTAGTTATTGAATTCCCCATGTATATTTAGAGGACAGGTTTACATATTGGGGAGGAATTATAAGTAACAGCTAATAGGAAATTGCGGAAGAAATGTCGCGATCATTTAAATTTGCTTAAAGAGAAATCACATCAGAACGTAATTTTTTGAATAATAAATATGCATTCAAGTGATGCAATCCACCTTCATTCACCAAATCTGTGACGGTTATAAAAACCCGCACATGGAGAAAGAAAAATAGAAGTATATTGTTTAATTAGGTCTTATAACCGTTTCATAAATCCTTATTTTTTATTTTACTAGATATATATTTTGATTTCGTCATTGTTGTTAAACAACCAAATTTCTGGTTTCCCTTTGGCCTTCAATTCTAGCACTTCTCTCCTTTTTCTTCAATTATTACTCCCAAGTATACAATTTTACTAACTTTCGCGAATTTATATTCCTTCTCCCCCTATCTTAGTTGGTCCTCTTTATTTTCTTTTATATTTCCTATTACCATATACTTTGTTTTATTCTGGTTTATTCCCAGTCCAAACTTTCCTGTCTCTGACTCTAATCTTGTGATAATTTTTGTTTTGTTTGTTTTTCGTTGTTGAAAATTGTTCACTGAGTTTTTGTTTCACTATTTCTTATTACTACTTCCAAAACCAGGGCGAAGAGCACCGTTGTTAGAGGATCTTCCCTCTTTACTTCAAATTCATCAGATTTGAATCCTGTCGACATAATTTCATTTTTCGTTTTAACAAGGATCATTTTTACTACCCCTGCCGCCACTTCTTAAAGTTTTCTGCGACATTTCCTTGTAGTGATAGTTCTTCTCTTCTGGCTGATTCATGTTCAAGAATTTCTTGGTGCTTCTGGATTTATATTGTAATTGTTTTTGTCTTCCTCTTTAATATGTTTGAGGTTCATATTGATGCCCTTTTATTGGTAGGGTCCTTTTTTATTTCTTCATGCTTGTGTTTAAATTTTTCTGTTTTTCTGATGTAATCTGTTTCGTATATAACTAAGATGGTGCTCCCTTTGTCAAAAGAACTTCTTTAGGTCGTGAACCGTCGCTCTCTGTTTACTGTGGCAAATTGAACTTTATTTATAGGTGCATACGTAATTAGTGTACCGGAATGAGCGATGACTAGGCTAATACGGCGCATGAAATGTTTCCAGGTTTTAGGTAATTGAAAGCCGATATCACGGTTGAGGTTGTTAGATAGTTCAAAAATTTTAATAGATTGGCGAATTTTGCGATCGATGAAAAAAGATAAAAATACCTACACACTTAATTATTTGCGATTGAATACCGTCATGGGGAGGTATTTAATGTCACCATAGAAACAGACCTTGACACACATCTCAGTTCGTTTTATTACATGTTTAACACTTGTGAACCGATTCTTCTTTTAATGGGAAAAGCTAAACGGTTTTCAGTCCCACTTCTAGAATAAGAAAAAGTCGTTGCTTTAATTTTTGACATGTCTCATTATAAAGGGACTCAGCTTTCACTTTCATGAGTCTGCTATATTCCATTTCATTCAGTGATATGTTTTTTTTTCTATTTCATGATTATTTTTTGACTATTTGTAAAACCAAACGGACACTTCATATTTTCCCACGCGATAATTTTCAGAGAATAGAGTTCTTGACTATCGAAAATATTTGCTGCAGTTTTTATTTGATCTTTGACAAATATCGACAATCAAATGACTTGGATTCTTAAGTATCGAATAGACAAAAGCTCGAAATCTAGTTCCACATCAGTTGTAAAAGCTTCATATCATTTAAAAACTTGTCAAACCGTCAATAGCTATTCGAGTCGTATAGACTCTCATATTTATTGTGTGCCAATAAGCTTTTAACACTTGTCGAATTATTTACTTTGAATTTATTATCATTCTTGTGATATTAATATTTAAAATATTGTGTATGTATAATTGTTCATTATGAAACTTGATCACTTGATTTTTTATTCTTATAGCATTTGATCTATTAAATAATTTTAAAAATATTATCTCGATCATCCTTGTTGTTTGGTAATAGCTTTTCCTTCCACCGGTCGTCCTCAATTTCGTCATTAAGCCTTTTTATAAAATGTTGAGAAATATCGACAGAAATAACAGATGCTCAGCTACTTACTCGTTTAACCTGGAACAGAAATAGAAAGTAAGTAACGAAATTATGTTATTTGTCTTAATAGTAATAATTACAGTGTTATTTCGTTTATGTTTATGAGTTCTACTCCAAGAAAATATTGACTCCAACCTTTCTCTTATTATAAACAAGAACGAAAATAATGCTTTCTCTGACTGCTCCTTAGTTTGGGCAACTCTCGCAAATTGCTGTGAAATTAAAACCAGGCGAACTGCATACAATTAGGTTTATTAAAGCGATCGACTAAAAAGTAGATTAAAAAATATTCCAGGAAATGGAGTTCTTGTTATTTCTCTCACACTTGTAACTCTCAATTTCAAACGAAAAAAAAAAGAAAACCATGGGTTTCGAAGACCACTTTTATGGGAAGCAAAATTCCGGCTCTAACAGAACGTAGTTTAATATGGAATGTGCTACTTTTTGCGTATAAGGATCGAGTACTGAGAAACGCGAACAAAATGGCGCGTTATTTTACGCTAGATTGATTTTCAGTGCGAAATTATACTTGCTCTACATATATCCTGTTGGGTTTGTTGAGGACATGATTTAAATGCACGTTTTGCAAGAGCAAGTAATCTTGATTTTGCCACATTTTCATTCGATAGTAGTTTCAATTTAAATAAATACTACAGTTTAACAACTTTTCCCATATTGTGATTATAGTTGTGGAGTTTTTCGTTAATAAAAATAATGTTAAACAAATAGTTTTGTAGTGTTGTAGATCTTCATAAGTTTCACCGATAACCTTTAGGTAATTAATGAACGTTGATCTGTCTGGTTATTAATCATCTACAGAAAGCTTTAACAATTCGCAGAAAAATTCAATTCTAACAATGGATACTTATTCGGTGAGTGGGCGCTATTACAATCGTTATTTACCAGTTTCTCTTAACGTGAACTTCACAAACGAGTATAAAATAAAAAAGGAGGCAATAACTAAGGACATTCAGTTTTCTTTTTTTTTAATTGAAAATACTCTCGGTTTTATTTAATTAATTTAATAAACGCGATGCCATTACGGCTGAAGCGACGTGCGAATATTTATACACTCGCGCGCCTTAAGAGATTAGAATTTTATGCAAATAAAGCAGCCAGTTTTAAATTTTAATTTTAGAAACACATTCTTAATGAGTGCACATGCAAAGTGACTCACTCTAGGCAAGAAGCGGTTAAGATTAATGGAATTCCATAAATATTTTGATTTTTAACAGGTGTTCTTATTTAAAATTCACGATTCTGAAAAATCAAGGATGTTAGAAGCGTTAGGGGCCTTAGAGGTAATGAATTCTTTTCATTAGCTTTTTTCGACAATTATTATCAAATCGCTGTTTTAATTTCGATTTAATAGGATAGGTTTAAGTGGCTACAAATCAGTTTTTTTTTTTGGTGACTCTAATCAGCAAGTTAGGAAATGCAGATTAAGTCGCGCAGGTGTTTCGAATTTATTTATATTTTGTGCTGTGCCAACTTTAATGAATGCAAACGTAAATTATCAGAATTTTTTGTTCTTTTAGGACAAGTTTCTATTTTAATTCATTTCTTTTCCTTTCATTTCTTTATTATTCATTGGAATTTGGAAGGTTGCATACATGAAGTTGATGTTTCGGGACTTAAGAAATTCCGGTAGAATTGCAATGAACGTGAAACATTTCTTTCCAACCAAACCTTAGGGTTTAAACCATTAATTTTAAAAATGAAGGCCTAAGCTTTCATTTTTAAAATTAATGGTTTTCGGCTATGCTGTTTCCGATCAGTTTTTTTTTTTTAAATAAATTTAAATATCAAGTGTGTCAAATGTTTGAACACCATTCTTACTCACAGGTCATTTTTTTTATTATATGCCGATAGATCGATCGATAAGTCAAGGAACTTTTCTATAGCTGTCTTCTTCTAACTTTCATGAAACGGCCTTGCGGCTTTTGGCATGGCATGTCATTTCGTCGTATACTTTCTTAACTCAGATTTATACGATCGGCGTATAAATAAAAAAATGAACTTTATGACTTGCACCAGTAACATTAAGGAAAATTACAACACCAACATTCAAACTACAATCAAATAGTTTACCTTTCTTCAAGCCGATTGCAATTATCTTCACTTTATTGGCGGCATTATCAATATTAGGTAAAAAGTTTGGGCCATATTTGGCAACACCTTGTTGATACCTTTGTACCATCAGCTCTCTTTGGTAGAATTTCAAAGTTGGATATCATATTTACAATTATATGGTAATTATATTCAAGTAATTTGCAGAAGCCATTGCTTAAATGTATGAGTAGTTACAATAGTATTCTCTGAAAATTTCTTCATAGTTCATCATTCTAACTAATATACTTAGAAATGATTTACAACTGTGGATACATCGGAAGTAACTATCAGCTTTATTGCTTTAAATATTTCACTACGAATTCTAATTCCACTCATTACATTTATTATTTTGAAGTAAAAATAGTGCCGCTGTAACCTTTTACGACATTTTTGAGTTGTAAGTTTTACGTAGAATTTCTAAGTATTCTACTCAGTTTCTTTCTGTAGAATATGTTTGCAATATAATGTCCCATCCGAAACGGTTTTCTTAAACAGATTACCCTCTATATGTTTTATAACAATAATTATGTAACGAGTGTTCAATTGAAAAGTTCATTAAGTTGGTTTTTATTTTTTCATGAAAGAAGAAAAAGCGAAAAAAGGATGACTTCCTAAACTGACGATTAATAGATGACAGTTGTCAGTTCCAATGCTTTGATTTAACCTAACGTGACTTATTAGCTCTTTTGTTTGCTGCATAAGTGCGTACTCGGAGTATGTTCATCTCCTATTAATGTATCAGGTAAATGCGAATACTCTGTGTGTACACTAGTGCAGCAAATGAAAACGCTAAAGGAATGTCAAGAGACATTTCGCTAAACGTCAAGTGATATTTCGCGTTGACCTTATTCAAGACTTGCTTTACAACGTCATGAAAAAATCAGAGGCTACTTAATGAACTTTTCAATTGAACATTTGATATTCGAAAATTGGGTTAATTTCACTAAAATAAAAGTAGAACTATGTATATTAGAGAAATTAAGCCAATTTTTAGTAAGCCTTGGAATACAGCAATTTTGTGATCATTTCACTGAAATGTTATATACACTACTCAAAATAATTAACGCTAATTCGCAAAAGACGATATTTTGGAAGATTTCTAGGATGGATATGGAGTAAGGCAATGTGATATTAATATTTTATTGACAAAATTTTAATCTAATCTGAAACTAACAATAAACTCGTGAAAAAATAAGAACTACATATTGAAAAATAAATTGGAACTTAAAACAAATTGAAGTATGGTGGATTTTTGAGGAAAAATAAACACTTCAATAATTTGCATTGCCTCCTCTTACTCGTATAACAGCTCTACATCGATTTGGCACACTGAAAATTAAATTTCTAACAGATTCTTCGGGTATATTCTGTCATTCCTCAACAAGTGCTTCAGAAAGGTCCTGAAGTGTTTGTGGTGGATTTTCCCTCACTCTGATTCCTCGACCTAACAAGTCCCAAATCCGGAGATCTCGCTGGCCAGTCGATTTCATTAATACCAACATCGTTCAGATACTTGCGTACTATTCTCGCAGTGTGGGGATGTGCATTATCCTGCACTAACTGGAAAGCATCACCAATGGGCCAAAAGGCACAGGATACTTTTGTAAAATGTCCCTTATGTACCGATCTGCAGTTAGAGTCTCGTTAGCCAACACGTGTAAATAGGGACGATCGTCACCCCATATCATTACATACCTGCGCCGAATGCATCCAATTGCCGGATACTGCACTGTGCAAAACGCGTACCTGGGGTTCTCCATACTCTTACCCTGCGATCATTAGTGCTTAGGGTCAAATAGGACTCATGCGTAAAGAGAACAGTGCTCCAATCTTCAGGGGTCCAGGCAACGTGTTCCCTTGCAAATGCAAGGCGTCTAATACGATGTTCCATGGTCAAACAAGGGCCTGGGGCCCTATTCTCAACCCGTTCGAAAAGATTCCTATACGAAAATGACGTCAAAATGACGTAGACTCTCGTATAAAACTATAAAAATCGTTCGGAAATTACGTCATTTTGACGTCATTTTCGTATACGAATTTTTTCGAACGGGTTGAGAATAGGGCCCCTGTAGCAGAATGCCTTGCCCTTAAGTGATGTTCGTGGAGGCGATTTTTAATGGTCTGATCGGATACCCTAATGTTATGGACTCGCTGGAGGTCATTTTGCAATGTTCTCTCAGTAACAGTGCTGTTGTAATTCTTGATCGACCTTGTCCTCGACGTCTAGTAAATTGGTGTTCCTCTAGATATCAGTGATAACATCTACTAACTGTTGACTGCCTTACGACCAAGATTTCAGCAACCCGACTTTGTGTATCGTTATCCTCTATGAGCCGAACGACTAATCGCGCTTCAGCCTTTTCAGCCAAATTTCGTGAAGCATTATTTGCCATTATTAAATTCAACAATCAAACATTGAAAACACAATTTTAACTGTTTTGAGATAAACTGAACTTCTTCATACACTAAATAAATACGAAAAAAAAAAACTACAAGAAATGGTTTTATCACTACAAAAAATCAAAATAAGAACAAATTTAAATAAAATTTGTCAATAAGAAAAATCAAATTCAGGTTGATCAGCAGCATTCACGATATGCGTTAATTATTTTGAGTAGTGTATTTTGATCTTATTACATATTATCAAATATGAACGTTAAATGATGTTTGAAATTAGTTGAATGCCATTTTTACCTCTTCAGGTGGCTTTGTCATATTATTCGATTTCTCCAGTGATATGGCAAGGCTATCTCCCAATGACATTTTTAATCTGACTGATCTGACTGTACTTTAGAAATCTAGGAATCGTTCTTGGATCCACATTGTCCACAAAAATTGTGGAAAGTATGAATTGATCAAACACGTTTGGCACAATTGTTTGTCGATTATCATCTTATAAAAAGAAAAATTGTAAAAGATCTTTGCCTCTTCTTCTTAATTGAAAGTTTGTTGTACCTACTAGGAGTGGTTATGAATTTTTGAACGTTTCATTTGCCTTCATTTGCGATTCTCCTACGATTAAAAAAAAATTATAAATACTGTAGAGATTTTATTTATGATGCACGTTGGATAACCTCAAAATAACATAACAGAAGATTTCTACAGTGGGTCCAGAAATCTTCAAGAGGTATTTAACTTTTTTACATGATGTAAGTTTATTACTAAATTGACTCAACTTTCAATTTTTGTAAAATGAAGACGAAAATGAGGTGAAATAAAGAAAGTACGATGGTGTTGAAGATGAATGCAAAAATAAAAAAAGGACGAGGATGAAAACGGAGATGAAGAGACGACGAGATCGAAGATCCAGAGGTCGGTGACAGAGAAGACATTCAAGGATGGAAGTTGTTGCTGGATGGCCAGCTTTCCGATGCTTTTGTATGATGGGAGTTAGTCTTTGCTTAATCGATTAGAGGAACTGTATTAATACTTTTGTTTGTAACAATGATTCTCGTTTTGTTACTCTCCACAAAAACAATGAAACTTTTTTAGTGCCTTTATGCCTTTAGTGAAACTTTTTTAGTGCCTGTCGCTAATCTTCATGTTTTTCCTGTTATCTTAAGGCATACGTCATTTACAAATGCAAAGTCTTTAAAAACTTCCCAGATTTTTGCCAACTGTTTTGTTATCCTGTCTATCCTTTTTGACGCAGTTTGTAACAATTAGTAACAATAGGGCGTCGGGCCACCGAAAGCGTAAAAATTGGAGACTGTGCTTTGTAGCGTCAATAAAATTATGTCTAGATTCATGATAAAAAATAAATAAAAAGTCAAATCAATGGTTAACACGTAAAAACCTAAAATTTAGGCCCAACAAAGTTCATAAATCATATGACCACTTTGAGAAAAGTCTAGAACAAGCAACTGAATTGAGGCATTAAAAAAATGTTAACTTTGAAATTTTCTACTTTTTTTATAGTTTCTCTTTCCAGGTTCTCGTCCTTCGCTGGTCTTTATTCTCTTCTGTTCATTTCATGTCGTCTTACTGCTTGCTACATATTTCATATTTCACATTTGAAGATTTTTCCCATTTTTATTTAACTTCTCTGCAGGTTTTCAGTTCTTACCAGCAAAATTTTTCTTGGTCAAAATTCCTTCTTGTTGATATCGAGTATTTTCTTCACAGCCGATGTTTTACTTACTATTTGTTAATTTTTTTTAACATTACAATTCATGATAATTCATGATGGTTCAATTCTAATATAATTTTTTGTTTAACATTCATAATTATTCAACGTTCATAATCAGTATCAAGTACAGTATTGAGATTCAATAGAACACTGAGAAAAATTGGACCAAAGAATACGTTTATATTAACAAGAATTCCGAACATTTTATTCGGATTCGCGTTAAAAACCGACTCAGCGTAGTACTGCAAAATTAACACTATGTGGTTTGTTGTTTAGAGTATCATTTCCTGTCATGATAAAATTACCGGAGTAATTAACAAAAAGTCAGACATGACATTTTATTACTAATTTATTCAGCATAATATTTCATTATATGGTTTATTATTTTAACAATACGTATTATGCAGAATGATAATTTTACATTCTTAAACTTAAACAGTTTCATTGTGCTAAGAATCATGATTAATTTAGAGTAAGATGGATCTTATAACATGACGGCATTATACTTTTACATTATACTTTTATTTTATCGATAGGAATGATGTTTTATCAAAATCGCAAAATTCCATTTTTCTCAGTGAAGAATTTGCAAATTATATCGGCAAGCAATCAATAAATAATCAGACTATTAAATGTCAAACCTAAGAGAGAAAATCGGATTTTCCCGTCACCCTCCTCCTCATTCGACCTCAGTCTTAATAACCTCTAACTCGCGCAGAAGTTACGGTAAACAAGATTTCACTTCTTCGCCGTTAACTGGCGGAAGCGGTTTCATCTGCTTTCAGTTTGCGCATTAGAACATTGATATCTCTTCGGGAAAGGAATGCAACGTTTTTGGTTATCACGTCTTTCTAAAATTAATTTGTCAAAGAAGTAATAAATTTATCAGTTTCCTATATTTACGCAATGTAAGTAAAGAGTGGATAAGTAAGATAAGTGGACAAGCGAAAGCATAGAAATGGACTGCGAAAGAACCATTATCTAAACTGGAATTAACCGCAACTTTATCATCAAATTATTCAAGTCACAGTCGATAATAATGAAATTATTATTATTTTAGAATTCTATTAGTCGATATATACTTATAGTTAATTGGTGCTGGGGAAATTTCGTTTTTCATTTTCATATCATTAATTTTAACAAATAATTCCTTCTTTTTAATTCTTCTCTGTTGAATCGTTGATTTTTTTGCCGTACAAATATTGTTTGAAATCTTATGTTTTTTATGTAATTATAATTTTGTCGCAAGTCGGGTTTGATTGCAATGGAATTTTCGAAGATGCTCTGTCAAATCTTGACAGAGGGTGTTCATGAAACCTTCAGGATAAATAAATTTATCCTGAACAAACTGTCAAACGTAGACTGTAAGTAAACTCTTGTTGTGATTGAGCCGTTAAAAATATTTTCAATACTCAGATTCGAAAGCAAATTTGAAACGGTCTCAGAACAATAAATTCCATTTTCTATAGTTTTCCTTTCACGACCCACTTACTACATCTACGAGTTTCGTCGTCGAGTTTCACGTAAAAATGCAAAATTTGCATTCAATGCCCACCATGTGCTTTATTGTAACTTCGTGTCGGTTTTGCAACAATTCGCTTTGTCGTGCTGGTGAAAACTACGTGCTGAGAAAAGGAAAATTTCCACCGTTTGCACAACACAGGTAGAGAGATCTTCAGTTTGTAATTCGGCAGATCTTACACGATGTAAATATTTATTTGTTGTGAAGACGCATTCGGAAAATGTTCGGAATAGAATTCAAATGCCTGCACACCCTTTGCTCTTACGCAACGATAAGGAAAACTATTTTATCGCGTTTTTTTTTACGCAGGTGCAACTGTGTCGTAAGAGGTAACAGTACCGAATGGGTATCAAAATGACTTACAAATGAGATCTAGGAGGCGTGGAGGGAATTTTAAGTGTTACGTTTAAACATGCGCTGCGCTTCCGTTTGAAGGATCTGCATCGACATTCTTATCCGTATGGAATTTACATATGAGTATACCAGTATATTAAATTTCTATACTACAGGACCGTGTATTCAAAAGGGACTTCCTGGAATAAGAAATTGAAAAAACAAGACTTTTTTTGTTATAACTCATGTTTGCCGTTTCCATTATGTGGCAAGTACGTTTAGAGTACAAAAAAAGAGAAGTTATCTCTTCTTCTTCTTTCTTTCTCATATACCAGCACTTGATCATGTTGTTCACACATTATGCTTCTATTGGTCTTTTTCATTTGAAGTTGATACCCAACTATCTATCTCTCCATCTTTTCGGTGGTTTTCCTTGAAGGTGTCTGATGTTTAGTCTTCCCTGCATGACAGTTTTCTGCAGTCGGCCATTCTTCTAACTTGGTCTTTCTTTTCTTTTCTAAAGTTTAGTCTCAAATCAAGTCTTACTTTACTTTCTCATTTTTTTTTAAGAGAATATATTCGGTATTAATTGCTTCCATTGTAGTAGCTTTTGAATTTACTGTATTAATTTACTTAATTCAGTTTTTTAATTAAAAAGAAAAAATTCCAACAATTGTCACATCGTCAATTAAACTGCCTGGAAATTTTCTGAATCTCGTAGATATAATGTCGTAAACAAGGGGCATATTGAGCAACTCTGTAGTTTCAAAGTAGTGAAAGCGAATTTTTTTTATAAAATCAAACATTCACGACGATGAAGCCCATTATTATGTATGTATCATTGCACAACTGGTAGATGTAAGTACACTAAACAAGTTAATTTTTATAATCTAAAGTCGTTAGTACTATAATAATATGTACACGGCATATAACTGATCAAGAATGAGATACTTATTTCATGAATTATTCATAGCGTTCACCGGGCCTTATGGGGGCAATTGGTCATAATGATAATTGAAATCACGAGGTCCATAAAGTTAAAGAAGTATTTATTCCACGTTACCCCAGGCAATTTGGTTGTTTATCAATCGGCTTTCTTTATGACATCATTCGCGAATGGGCTTACATAATAAGCTAATTGGTCTTGGAAAGTTTCGGGGAACCACTTTTGAACTGATTATATGAGACACAACCAGAATTATTTCGTCCCATTTTATGTATAAAGAACGTTACGCAGTCCAAACAAATTAAGACACCGACAATTTTTTTTAAAGTTTCGTTGTCATTGGATGATTGTCGCGGCAATTGTCTGTAATTTGGCGTATCCTCATTGTTGCTTCTCGTTGACCTTCAATGTAAATTTCGCTGTGGACGTGAAGAGGACTTTTACATTGAAACTGATCGTCTTCAAATCGTGTTCTATTTTGTTACTTTACTTTGTTATACATTTCAATTATTTTTGATATTATATTACAATTTATTTCTGTTGTAAAACTATTTAAAAAAAAAATGAAAAGCAATTGCAGGTTTAAGGTAAGCAAATTTTTTTTTGTTTGCTCTCTATATCAAGTTTAAAACATTTAGGCCCAGTTTTACAATCGTGGAATAAGGATGGAATAACTGTTTGCTGATTATTCTTTAGCGTTCCTTTATATCTACGTCACGTTATTCTAAGAATAATGCCTATCCGACGATTGTAAAATCGGGCCTTAAGGTTTTCGATAACGGATAACAGGTGGCGCGGCGCCTCAAATATGTTAAAAAATTATTTGGTGAACATTTTGTATAATACTTGGATAAAGTTAAAATGAAATAAGCATCGGCCAAAAGCTAATATTCAAACTGGAATATATGTATGTATGTGTTTGAATCCGCCCAGAGATTACGCTTTCTCTGGTTTTCTTGTTTCCGACTAAAAGATGGCGTTTACTTTGTGCAAATTGATAAAATTTATGTGATACAAATTCATAATGATAGGAAAAATAAAATTTATCAAATTATACCATTATTTACTTTTGTTTAATTCATGTAATACAATCAGAATGCAGAATTCAAATTTATTTCTTATTCTTTTAGAAATTCAACCTGATATGATGTATTATTTAATTTCTTAAGATACATTGATGTTATACAGCGACTGCATTTTCAAGATGATGTAATGCCACAATTCGTGCTATTAAAGCACGTGATTCTTGAGTGGATGTAACCCACAACCTCGTCTGACTCACAACAATTGTTACATCATCGGGACTTTGTACCATGCATCGTCTTCAGTTTTAATTTTCGTCATTAGAAAGGTCAGGAATTTTGAAATTTCTACCACGTATTAAATAATTCGTTTCACGTATAGGGATGGCATTCAAATATTATTATTAAAAACCTTTTTCACATTTTCTTCATTAATAAATAATAGTAGTAATTTTTTAGGGCTTTAAATTAGAGTTATTCTTTCATTTGTTTCAAAATTAACTATATTTATAGTTGAGTTGGAGGCTAATTCTTAAATTCATCGAAAGAGGATCTTGTTTTGTTAGTTCTTTAATAATTTAGGCTTGATGATGAGAATTTTACTTTTTTTAACAAAATACAGAAGTATCAATCAAGTAAAAAAGGTCTTATAACGAAGAAACTGACTAAGAGGTGATTCTTGTTGTTGTTTCGACGTACCAAGCTCGATATTATTCTTCTCTTTTCAATATAATAAAAGATGACAGGATAATGTGATGTATACTTCTCGATGGATAGGGCAAAATGCTTTACAGTGAAAACCACTTTCTGAAAACGTAAGTGCTTATTTTTTGCGATATCAGTAATATGTTTTGGTTCAAAAGAAGCTGGAATTAGAGTCACCGCTATTGCTGAAGCTAAGGAAACAGATTGAAAATCAAAGCTACCAATTTTGAGACTGCTTCTTCAAATAGAACAAAATTTTATTATATTCCTCAATCTCTCCTAGTTTGAGAACTAAAAGGATGACATTTTGGGTACCATACATATTAATATACCTACGACAAATTTCGCAAAGTAGTGCAGTCTGAAATTTTGTGCATTAGATGATCTCCTAGTGCTACTTTCTTCTGCAAAATCTGGAAGTTAATATGAGTCTACTTTTGTCTCGCTCTTGATTTAACTCTTCATTACTCTTCCACCTAAACTTGCATGGAAGCAGTTATAATCTGAATCAGTACTCTCGATCTATGGTGTGCGTCTGGGATTTGTACAGGAAGATATATATATATATATATAATATAACGGAAAGTTTACGCCAGGAAAATACAATCATATGAAGGGTAATTAATGGCTTAACTGGCAAAGAAAAGTAACTGTCGACGTACGTTTCGGTCTTATTAGACCTCATCAGGACAGTATAACCAAGGTGTAAGGTGTAGACACTTGGAGATAAACAACAACAAATGAAGCAACCAGCCAGGAGACCGAATGCACATTTGTTACAACCACTGGGAAGACCCCCATTTCGGGAGAAACTTCCAGTATAGCAACGGAGGCAAACAAGGTCAACCTGCGTTACTTCAATAAAGCCAAGAATATAAAATATAACGGAAAGTTTACGCCAGGAAAATACAATCATATGAAGGGTAATTAATGAGCAACTGGCAAAGTAACTGTCGACGTACGTTTCGGTCTTATTAGACCTCATCAGGACAGTATAACCAAGGTGTAAGGTGTAGACACTTGGAGATAAACAACAACAAATGAAGCAACCAGCCAGGAGACCGAATGCACATTTGTTACAACCACTGGGAAGACCCCCATTTCGGGAGAAACTTCCAGTATAGCAACGGAGGCAAACAAGGTCAACCTGCGTTACTTCAATAAAGCCAAGAATATAAAATATAACGGAAAGTTTACGCCTTGTTTGCCTCCGTTGCTATACTGGAAGTTTCTCCCGAAATGGGGGTCTTCCCAGTGGTTGTAACAAATGTGCATTCGGTCTCCTGGCTGGTTGCTTCATTTGTTGTTGTTTATCTCCAAGTGTCTACACCTTACACCTTGGTTATACTGTCCTGATGAGGTCTAATAAGACCGAAACGTACGTCGACAGTTACTTTTCTTTGCCAGTTAAGCCATTAATTACCCTTCATATATATATATATATATATTTAATCTGTGGTGATTGCCCAACAGGGTCCTAAGTCAAAGACTTGTCAGGACCTCAGGAGCGGGAGAGTATTTGAGTGTGTGTAAAGTGTTCCATGGCTTTGTTACTTCCAACCTTCTCGCCGTTTAAGGGGAAGCAGTGTCGAATTTTATCCCCAACACTAAAGGGTACCTGAAGTCAATACCGACCACCCCCGAGAAAAATCCCGAGTGCGGTTCGAACCGACGACCATGCGATTGCAAGGCCGGTCCTCTTACCACTGGACCGTTCAGGCGTTTCGATTTTCGATTGCAGTCATTGTGGAAGCAAACACCTCAAATGTATGGTTTTTATTTTTTCTTTTTTATATTGGTTAGAAAAACATAACAAATTGTTTGTTCTTTGATCCGACATCAGTCTTTTGGAAGTTCGGTACGCCGAGGTCGCCTGTATACTTCTGAATCCCAAATTAATGTAACCAAGAAAATTGGCAACGAAAATTCATACAAAGTATTGTCAAATTCCTCGAGTTTAGATTATGTACTTTCATAACGGATTTACTTGACATGAAATGATTCATAGTAATTTTATTTATTTTTTGTTCAAAAACAACTCAAAAGATCTCATCGTCACGTTTTATGAAATACTCGTACATGTCATTTACGTCTAATGGTTATCATCATCGCTTACTGTTTTAGCACGAACACAATTATGACTGAATGCATTCCATGAAATTTGCATTTTCTATGGCAGAATTCCTTTCATAACTCACGTTTATGAGCTAGTAACATCCGTAACTTAACGCACGATGTTTACAGGAAAAACAACTGAATTTTCTCTGTTGGCTGAATCACGGTATCTAATAAATGAATAATGCACATTTTAGAATTGCAAGTATGTAACTTGAGAAGGACAATTTTCTCCAGTTTTTATTTTTAAATCTCAGATTTGCGAAGCACTCGAAAAGGAATCACCGGAAACACTTTTAACCATGAGCCTCAACTATGAACTAAAAATTATCCGTGTTTGCGAACCTTAATGTTCGAGAGACATCGTAAAAGTTGGGCGTAGGATTTTATTTTGGCTTAGCTACTTTTAATTAAAAAAAAATTAGCACATGTTATATACCTACAACAAAACTGCGCATTCTCATTAACATACAAAACAAGATGTATGCGCTATTGTTATTAATTTAGTAGTTGCTGTCGCAGTGTCGCCGTTTTATTTGTTACTATCGAAGTATTGTTTGCGTGTGTTTTATTCATGTATGACGTAAGCGATTAAACCGTATTATAACGTGGTGTGAAAGCTAATCGATGCATATGCAGAAAGATTAATTTATCGCTCATTAATAACAAGAGCCGCACCTTTCTAATTAATTATTCATTTGCTTACGTGAAAATTATGAATGTTTTAGGTTTCTCATATGTGTACTTTTAATTTTGTTGAATTATAACATCAAAACTTGCAAATATATACGACACCGAACAAGGTATCCAAAGAACCATTTCTCGTCATCCATACCAACTCTGCTTCCCGAGAACTTTAATATTCCATCCAAATTGGTGAATTCTGAAGAAGTATAAAATCAAGAACATGCAGCATTTTTGGTGATCAGTGAAAGCCATAACGTTGAAATGTGAAACAATAATCAAAACTTAAATCTGACAGAACAGAACTGATAAATGTAATTTTGAAATGTCCCTAATTGTGGTATCCATAGGTTACCCTTCTAACCAATCCTATATACATGGTCTTTGCTGCAAAACTCTTCATTGGCTAAAGTGAAAGTCATCAAGCGGTATACTTTATATGCAAATCGGTCTAGTATTAACATGCACAATTTTAGAACCACTAGCGTTTCTTATCACAGGTCGCCTTTGACCATTACATGACGAGCAATTGAAAATAATCAATTTCGACCACCGTTGAACCGCTTTTAAAGATTGACCTTGACTGTTACAAAGTGCTCCGTGTCTTTGACTCTTGAGTATTCACGCAACCTTATTATTTATCGATTTGTTCCTTTCTTCTGTCAAAAAAAAAACATTATTTGTAACGTGACATCCTGTTGAATATATTTTGTCCACGACTACTCAATAATCTGTCAATTATTCATGTGTTTGGTCAAGGATAATGCTATCCATAATTCACTGCCAGCAGTGAATGTTCACAGTGTTATGGTAACCATCATTGTTTATGGTGTATAATGAAGGGAATAGGTTGCGATTACGTTATTTAAACAAGAAGTGCAATTTTGTAACATTTTATGTATGAAACAACCAACATATTTATTAATAAAACTTTGTGCAAACGCATCAAATTTTAAAATTAATACAATTACTTATTTATTTACAATAACATTAAGATTTACGTTTGAACATTTAGCTAAGATATTTGTAGTCGTGGACAAAGTATAGTTTACGACTCGCTTTAATGGCTAGTGAGCGAGCGTAGCGATCGAGTTTTGCAATTATCCGAGGTAATAATCGCATTCATTATAGCATCGTGTATAATATACTATTTACGTGGAAAACTAACAAGCCATGTGATTTTTAGTCATTATTAATGTCTCGTTATTAAAGAATTTCTTAATTACTTTAGTTAAAAAGAAATACCTATCAATCCTAATTTGTTTGAAAGTGATGAGAAAATCATTAAAATCCATATTTTATGTATAGTTATGTACAGGTAATGCAATTGACCTCAAAATTAATTAGGTTGCGTTTGAGTACTTTAACAATTAAAATATTTTGCAATTTAATTTACAGTGTAGTTAGTTGAGTTGCCTATTTAATTGGAAAAAGATGGCATGCGTAAATCACGCGCAAACGATGACACAATTAATATAATTAAAAAAATTAGACAAGAAGTTATTAGCGCTTCATTAAATTACTGTCTAATTAAAAAACATCTCTCATTAAGCCACTGTTTTAACACTGTCTTTTGTTAATGAGAAAGATAAGGACAGGATTTAACAGAAAATAGGTATTCAAAAATTGAAATGCCTGGCGTAGTTAGAATTCGTTAACCGAAAGCACATAATTAGCATTATAATTATGGCGATAAAACTCGTCGTCAAATTGTGGGGAATAACTCGATTCTTAAAAGTCCAGTCATGGCCGGTGCGTGTTAAGGCCAAAGTATAATGCAATTATTGATAAATCAAAGGCGACCGTAAAGCAAATCGAAAAAAATGCATTTCCGCCATTTTTTCTCCATTAATATTCGAACGCTATCAGTCGCACTAACAATTAGATAATTTCATGAGTCGATAGAGCATGAAGTGTGAAAAAAATGGGGTCATTAACGGCGGTGCTCAACTTATAAGTAATTGATTGGTGTGGATTGTTTATTATCAAAAACAATCAGTGGCAGTGCGCGTGAGCATTTTGTTTACAGTGAATTTTTCGCAGGGATTTTTTTGCGAGTAAGTTTATTTGAATTTGCGTTATGCAACGCGCGTAGCAGCTCGAAAGCTCTTGAATATTCATGCGTTTCTGACGTTGCGATATTTACTGTTCCGAGGGGGAATTCGCTTCTGGGAATTTACAACCTCGCCGATAAACAAATACACCAGAGTCAATATGAGAATGCAAATCGCGTGCATCTGCGCCAAGTCAGTAATTATACACCTTGCATATTTAAGCACAGGTAGTTCCATTTGTGCGTTTTCTTTTTTTCTTGCTTCGGAATGCAAATAGCATTCGATTAAGTACCTACTCGAATCGTTGAGATAAAAGCGAGGAGACAAGGTTTTATGATGCCGTGGTGGAAAAGAAAAAATCAGAGTCAAAAAGAAAAACGTGAATTCCACATATAAGGTACGTTTTAAATGACAGATGTTTACTTTTAAATCAAATAATGAGGCTGAAAATGTGCGAGATAAATAATGATGAATAAGATAAAAATTTATTACCAGTCAGTATATCATTAAAAGAATATAGCTGTTACTTACTTTTTTTGGGTTTCTTCTTTCACTTCTTTTCGTCTTTCGCATCCGTCTTTCTTTTGGGATTTTTATTCTACGTATATTAATTCTTGGATTATATTTTTCCTTGTCTTCTGCACCCTCAGTATTCTTTTTTTATTATCATTTATTTTTGTTAAAGACTTTTTCAATTTTATTACGCATCATATCTAATCTATTTCATCTGGTGTAATTTTAGTGTCTTATCGTATCATTCCTTATTTTGTCTTTAATTCTCGTATTACTGATACCATCTTAGGCATCTCAACTTGTATTTTTTTCTTTTGTGAATTCTATAAACTATCAGCCTATAAATTAAGAAAAAATAATAATTTTTGATGAATTAATTCCAGATTATACGGCGGATGTTGTAAATTTTTTACTAAATTGCTCAAAAAGTATTTTGTTCGTTGAGCAGTATAATTCGAGAACACTACTTGCCCGTTCCTTTATTTTTTCTTCCCACCTAATTTTCCCCAAGCTCACAGAATTTGTTGGGGAGGGGTGTGGTGGCTGCGACCGACTTAGATGTTAATTTCTCCTTCGGCATTCGCCTTACAAACTGGAGAAACGCAGAAAAACTAGTTCGAAGGAACCGGTATGAATCCGCAATACAATCGGACACATAAATACTCTATCTCTCACATAGAACCCATATGCACCAGGGGGGGATTCATACCTAATATTTACCCGGCCAAGCATCAAGCCCGTTGCCAGCGGACTTACCCAACTCACAATCAGTTAACAACTGATTGTTATAATGGGCACAGATTTTGAGATTTTTTCCCAATACTTCGAGACTGCTTTAACAGGGTTGGGATCCGTTAGAAGCATCCATTGTGTTAATTGCCTTTCAGATTTTGGCTCGAAAGTACAGATCCATGTTCCGTCACAGGTTATAAACGTTACAACTGCTTCTCAATTATCTTCATTGTAAATTTTAAGAATTTTTTCGCATGCTTTAGTTTTTGAGAATCTGTTAAAGGGTAAGGAAACCAGCAATAATATATTTTTTTTCCTACACTAGTAGAAAATTCAATTTTACCGGCTCATCAGAGAGGAGAAAGCGAACGTTTCCACGGCTAGCCCGGCAAAATGAACATAAATGCCTAGCCGAGAAAATAATTTACGAGGCTTTACCACTAGGTGGCGCGACAATAATTTCTGGAATGCATTCTCATCGACATCAAAAAATTAACAAACGTAAGTTTTTTTTATTTAATTCCACTGGTATTTGGTTTGAACTTAAAATTATCAAGAAAAAAAAAAAAAAACTCGGCAGCGGTGGAATTCGAACCCATGCCTCCGAAGAGACTGGTGTATTAAACCACCGTCTTGACCGCTTAGCCACACTACTATACGTATTACTGTGTTTTAAAACATCTATAATAATTTTAAGAGTAACTCAATTTTAATATTTTTACTTCGAGAAAAAGAACGTTTGTGTGATATTAATAAAATTAATTATAATTGTGTAGGAAAAAAAATAATGTGTAAACCATGGCGGTAAAGCAATTTTCTAGGTCTCGAGAAGTGTGGACAGGCTCGGCTTCTCGCCTCGCCTGTCCATATCTTCTCTCGACCTGGAAAACAAGCACTTTACCGCCTCGGTCTACAATATACTATTTTTTGACATTTAAGTGATTGAAATTGTGCTACTGATCATACCAATGCTCAAGGTGCTTCTAATAAAATTCAACGTTTCATTTTCAATAATCTTTGAATTGAAATCATGTTTTCTTCAGTTGCTGCATAAGTAGGTCTTCTCTGGCACTTACCTTCCCCAAGTAGACTCTTTCAAATTTAAACTCGTTGAACTAGCTATAAACAATTCTCTGAGAAGGGAATTTTTCACCAAAACTGGAGCGAAGTCTTTCAAAGCATTTTAAAAATTAATAGTTGTCAAATACGAACTGTAACCGTCGAAACACAAAACATGAAGCATTTTTATGGGCTAATTGAGGATAATCTAAACGATGGTAAAGAGTATGCAATATAAGTTGAGAGCAATAATGCAATAATAATCCATAGTCAATGCAAATTAGGGAAATTATTAGTTGTTTAACGGTATTACGCAAATCAAAAATGAAATATAAAGGGTAACGTTATTGTTAATAAGATCTTGGGTCAATTGGGTAGAAAGAAATATACAGGGTTATTCACTTAACACGTGACGTAACAGTTAATATTTCAGTAAATATAAGGGCAAGTTGTTCGGTTGATATACATATATTTTTTTTATATGAAATGAAAAGCTCTATTAGGTCAAATAGGTTTTTTCACTTTCGGTTTAATAGGAAGTACATCGTGTATAGTGACTTAATAGAGCTTTTGATTTAATATAATATAAATATTTACCGAACAGAAGCACTTGTACTTACTGCGATATTAATTGTGAGATGTTATGTGAATGACCCTGTATATTTAAACAAAGTTGTATACGAAAACAGCGTGGCCCAAAAGAGAAGTCACGATTTCATGCGAAGGAGAAGGGGGTAACGATGTATATATGTTTGTGCCAATATAAGGTATTATACATGGGTTCCACCGAAAATTTCTTCAAAACTAGTACGTGTATGATTTCCATTTATATTGTAATGATTTTTAAAGGTTCATTAATTTTTTTATTTTAAAACAAAACACGAAATAGTTAATAACTAATTTATTTACAAGCAAACTAATTTAACACTAACATTTAACAATAATTTATTTACAACCTTAAACCTAATTTATTTATAACAGCCGAGCGAGTCTTATTACGCGGACTTTTGTGTCGAACTCTAACGCTGAATTCTAATCGAACTTAACTCCACCCCCCCAGCCGCGTACATTTTATAAACCGGCTCTTTCTTCGGGAATCGCCTGGAAAGCGCCGGACTCTCTATTCTAGTTTATTCTGCCGGCAGCCCCTTCTCGACTGTCGTCTAAAGTGCGTCGACTGACGATTGTGACGCAGGAGACCATCCGACGCCGGCGGGTGTCGACGGATCATTACAATATAAAGTTCAGTTTCGAAAATATTACTGAATACTGAATCTCCAGCACATTTATCTTATTGCTACATTCTCATTTTATTCGATTCATTAGTTTAGTGAATCAATGAGGACTTAAAACTTTCTATTTTCCGCATCCAAGCTTCCCATATCCGTTTCTCTCCTCATACATTGGAACCTTCGTCCTATCTATAAAATCTCTCCTTATCTATGAAACCTGAGCGAACATAAAAAAAAATTAAACCTTAAAGTTCGAATGTTTTCTATTAGTTTTTTTTTTTTTTTTACAAATAGTGTAGGTATCCTGGGTTTCTTTAGCTGTTTTAAATCCGCATTTTGCTTTATGTTTGTATACTTCTGGCCAAGTAGGTAAATCGTTACAATTCGAATGTTACGTAACCCTTAGCAGCAATATCAGTGGAGGAGATGATAGTCGTTGTTTGCATTGTAAGTCCATAAGGGCGAGGTTAGCATGTAGGAGTAACGATTTTAATGGCCACCGCTGTACATACTTACAGTTTCTTTTACAATAGTCTGTAACCTCGAAAAATGTTTAGGCTTTTTGCTTAAAAAAATAGGTCAGGGAACAAATCTTAGTTTTCATTAGCAATAAACTCATTACGCCAAAATCAACAGTAAGTAGGGATTTTATAAATGAAAGTAAAATACTCGTATACGTGTGAACCTCATTGTTTGCGTTCAGAATACAAACAAAAAGTTATCGAATCTTTTACTGTTGACAAACTTTGATCTACTAGAAACTCAGTCCGTTAAGAAAAGGCGCTTCGTAAATTTGCTTGTCTCTTTTCAAGTTTTTTTTTTTTTTTTTCATAGGAGTGCCTTTAGATTGTGTGTTTATGAATCGCGATCTCTCCCAATTCATGTCCTTACTAGTATGTGATACTGATTATTATTTATTTTTATAGATTGTTACATGCTTTTATAGTAGATATAAATATCGACGAGTACCCTGTTTCTTTTCTCGTTTATTATACATTATACCAAGTGATTTTTAAATTTTTTATGTTTATAATATATTTATATTTTAAATTTTTTTACCAACACTCTTGCCATGAAATCTGGACGGCATGTCTTAGCTTAAGTGAAAAGTTCGTCATTGCACTCCTTTATGCTGTTTTACGGTAAAGCTAAAACCAAAGACATGCCGTCCAAATTCCATGGCAAGAGTTAATAAAAAATTAGAAAAATCACCTGGTATTTTTCCTCAGGGAGAATGTGGTCGTCATTTAAGTATAAATATACAGGGTATCATCTTCCTGGAGATATCTTTTTGTATACGGACTGTGTCAAAAGTATGGAATAATCAAAATATCTCAAAAATGATAGATACTACGAGGTTGATATTTTATATCAAGCTATGTATTAACAAATAAGGCGGATCAGACCATAATACCACCAGTATAAGTAATTACCCAGTAGCGTCACTTAAACGTCAGTCTCAAAAAAGCCGCCATATTGTTTGATACCCTTATGGAAATGTAATGCAATTTGCAAATCGGTAGGTATCACACAAAAGGGCAAATGTGACAGTTATACTCGAGTGACGCTACTGTGTAGATTCTTATACTGTGATAATACCGACATTGTTGCCAACTATTTACTTTATCAGAAAATGATACCAACTTTATTATTTTCAATGGAACACCATGTAAATTTTTTCACATTTCGATAGAATTCTATGTTTTCATTACATTGGTATCAAATTTGCCCCCGTTTTCGTTACTAAACTGGAAAATATTGATATTTAAATATATCGTTGTTACCTCTCAAATGAAATCAAATAGACGGTTTATTTACGGTATTTTTTTTCAAAATTGAATAATTTAACTATTCTAATGTTGGAAAAGTTAAATTATGCAATTTTGGAAATAAAATTGTAAACAAACAGCCTATTAGATTTCATTTCAGAGGTAACAAGGCTCTCTTTTATAAAAGATATTTTATGAAAAATATGACAGTGTAATGGGCAGTCTTTATAAAATATTTCTTTTATAAAAAGTAAAGACGGATGATTACTTTTATAAAAGATTTAAAGCTTTTAAAACAATATGACGGAAGGTACATTTCTGTGATGGGTTTCCTGCAACGAAATTGTTAATTGTATAAGATCTTTGTCAAAAATCTTTGATAGTGTAATACTGGCCTAAGGAAGACATGTAGAAGACAAAACTGGTTGACACCGAAAATTATACGTAATCATCTCATTCCCAATAGGTCACAAATCATTATACTATCACTCTATATGGAAATAATTACTAAGATAAATGACACCCATCTAATTTATTTAAAGAAAAATTTAATATACATATTTTCTTTTTGTAAATCAATTGCATTTACTTATACTGTCGTTCTCCACAAAAGATATCTCAAGATAGGTGACACCCTGTATAAGTATCACTTGAGGTAATTAAGAATACAACAAATGCAAAAAGTAAATAAAATTAATAATATTGATCAACTCAGCCGAGTTAGTTGAAGCTATTGCAACATTCCTTATACATACTAGTAAGTACCTAGCATAATTGAATAAACGATTTGGAGCTACTATAGCAAAGAATTTTATACTCTGTTAGGCAACTATATTCGTGGGTTTGATTTTATTTTATGTACTCCTCGGTTTGCAAGGTAAATGTTAATGGATAAAGAAAAACAAAATTAATTAGTCAATCACACTTTCCCAACAAACTTAGTAAATTTGCTTTTTTTGAACATCAAACACGTTTGGTTGAATGTTCAAATAACCAGGGAGAAAGCGAAAAAGTAAAATTTAATAAAAAAACAGAGATTTAAAAAAAATCGCAGTTCAGCTGACGCACTGTAACAGTTTTTCTTTCAGTGAAATAACGAGGTTGAAAATGTTGAAGTAAACAAATTAATAATATAATTTGCAATTTATTACTATCAGTATATGTCGACATTAAGTGTCGTGTAAAGTAACATTGTTTTAAATGGAACAAGCAACGTACAAATCAAATTTACAATGACGCTGGTAGGTAATTATATGAGATGCATACATAAGCAGCCTTTTATTTTTTTTTGCTTCAGAACGTAAACACTACGACATCGACAGAGGAAAACAACATTTGATCATACTAAGATGGAAAATAAAAAATGGTAACGAATAATAATTTCCGGTCGCACTGAAAAAATTCAGCGTTACAGATTTTTTGACAATGAAATAATGACTAAGTGATGATTTAATTTTAATTGGTAAGGATCAATACAATAATAATATGTAAAAGTAATAAGTAAATATTGGAATGTGAATTGTAATCTTTCTCGATACCTTTTAAAAAGTAACAGTAAATTGCTGAATCCGAAGTAAAGAAGTCGCCTATTTATAATAAAAAGGACAACTTTTAATATTGTAATGATTTTAAGGGTTCGATTAATTTTTATTTTAAGAACAAAACACGATATAGTTAATAAACTAATTTATTTAAAAGCAAACTGATTTATTTATAAACTTACACTATAACACTAACATTTATTTACAAGCTTATATCTAATTTATTTTAACAGCCGAGCGATAAATCTAACGCGAACTTTAATGCGAAACTGTCTAATGCCGAATTGTTGCCGAACTGTGGCCCACTCCCGGCAGCGTGCATTTATAAGCCGACGCTGTTGTTCTCGTACTTTCTAGAGCGCGACAGATTGTCTTGTCTAATTTATTCTGCCGCCGGCATTCTCCAGGCCGTCTGCAGAAGCCTCTAGTCTAAGGCGCGTCGGCTGTGACGCAAGACACAGACTGCGCCGGCTGCTGTCGACGAATCATTACACTATGAATGGGATCAAATTTATAAAATTTCTGTAGACTTAAATTCGACTTACCGCTGTTTCATTTGAATTAATTATTTTAACGCTGTAATAGATTTGATTTTGATTGCAATGGATCCGTCGAGCATCCTTTGAACAGCTGTTTCGGCCCTATTTGCGGTCTCTTCAGCAGAAGTGAACTCCACTGCAATCCAATTAGTATTATTAGTTGCTATTTATCAATTCTCACCCAATGTTAGGTCAAAAATCGGTCGCAGGATGTCACGACTTATTTGACAACTACATATTTATTGATTAGTTAAATTTTATTTGAGAAAAACCTCATTAACTATTTTGTGATTTTTTAATGACCATTTAAATAAATGATAAGCACTAAGACCCCGCGCAAACTGCAGATTTTCTATCCGCCGATAGTTTATTCTGAATCAAGTAACGAGAAGTGTGATTACGTGGCCTATAATAATTTAATGTACAGCCACGTATCACATTTCTCGTAGCTTGATACAGAATAAACTATCGGCCAATAGTAAATCTGCAGTGTGCGCGGGCTCTAAAACCATTTTAATTTTTTTTTGTGCAAAATTCTCTGCAAAGCAATTACGCAAGAAAACTCTTCTCTTCACTGACAATTTATGCGAGAATTTTTAATGATATGTAAGTGAAAAGTAAACCTCGTTTCTGCGCCGTTCAAACAAGTTTCACAGTTCGCGTGCAAATGCCAAATATTTCGCGTTTCCTCTGTCCAAATAGCTGGCGGTCCTCGCAAGCAACATTTCGGATCACGCGGAATGTAATTATTTCGCACAACTGCGAACAAGCGCTGCTAGATCATCCCAAAGAGCAAATTATTTTTTTAAATATTGACTTGGGAAAGGAATGCCTCACAAGGATCTGTCATATTAGCACAGCAATAAACGTTAGATGGACATTATTTGATTTACTTTTCTCACAATCGGTATAAAAAAGCTTTATTTTTAACATAGATAGTTTTTGAAGGACACAGGAAAGGTACGCGCTAAAAAGTTAACACGAATTCGTTCATTCTTTCTCGTGTAAGTTTTTGAAGGACACAGGAAAGGTACGCGCTAAAAAGTTAACACGAATTCGTTCATTCTTTCTCGTGTAGTTAAGTTAGATTTTTCTTAAATGTGTTCACATTTTACAATTATTGTACTCGCTTGTTTTTATCAAAGGTGCGTACAAATTTATAATAAAACTTCTTTTCACATTTCACTGTGCGTTCTCGAATTCAGTTAACGTTAACCTTTAAAACCTGTTTCAATACTTTTTTTTTGTAAGATGCTCTTTCGCCATTACAAACTTGATATTCTGCAAACAATAAATACGAATTTATTTTCATCCGGTCTTCCTTCCATGTCGCGTGAGGACTCGCTGTGATTTCGTAATTGTAGTAATTGCGGTGATTTCGATGAGTGATCAAACCGCAAAACGACTTAACGTTCAGGTTCATAATGAACAATAAATTAACAACGAACGCGTGCTGTGATTTTCGAGGCGCGCGCGATAGTCATTGATAAACATTATCAGCAATCCGGAAGAAAAGGTCGAGGTCGTCCTCGTGGAAAGGTCAAAGCTGATTGGATTTCCTTATTCGACGAAGAATTACGACGCCCTGCCTTTTAATACATTAAGGACTCGTTAAGGCCTTGCAGGACACCAAAATAGACCGTCGATGTCTTCGCTATTATTAGATCTAGTGAAATTCCAGGACTGGAAGAAATCAGAAATCAAAACGAAACAAATCTAGCAATAAAGTAGGTCTGATATTAATATAATTAAGATAAAGTTACATAAGTTCGCAGCATTTGGATAGCTAGGCAATTATTTACAAAAAAAGTAATAATTACATACATCAGTGAGCTACAATGTAAAACGCTCTCAGCTAAATAAAATAATTTTTTATATACAAATAATGAAAGCGTAAATCAGTCGAACAAATATTTTTCTAAAAGCAAATTCGTGACGTTGGTTTACACAAGAACGTCGAGATCGGATATTAATTAGCGGACGCGTATAGCTGTATGTATTTATGGGCGACACTAATTTAATTATGTTTTATATGAAAATTGCAACATAAGTCAGAATTGTGTTGAAAACTGAAAATGCAAACAGGAAAAAATGGTACTAATTCGCAGTCACCGCTCAAAGTCGCAGAGGGTCACCAATAACTAAATAAATACCTAATTTGTATCATCTTAATTTAATAATGAAAATCAAACTATTAAGACCCTAGTGACAATATGCACCGAACGAATTAACTCAGCTTAACTTTAAGCGTCACTTAGAATGTAACTTACACAATGTTATAAAACTCAAATGTCACAATATAATCGTCAGTAAAATTTGAGCTCGAGTAAAGTGTTTGGTGCATTTGGCCCTAAATGTTTAAATGTTAAATTGACCTACGAATATATGAACTTTATAAATAATAAATAAAATAGAGATCAAGACTAAAAAACAAAAGGACGAAATGACGAATCTACAAGAAGAGACGATTTGGAGCTAGTTACACTTTAGAGACCAACACAAGACATTTAAACAAGATTCTGCATTTCCTATATCTGGCTAGAAGTGGTCTAGATAGGTGAAGAACATGTTCCCTTCTTTTCCTTGGTACTGAGGAATGGCCCTCTCATTTACCTTACTTTACAAAACATAATACAATTATCGTCACGAAATCAGAAAAATGACGCCAATCAATAAACGTTTACGACTTTGTTTAAAAGTTAAAGGCGAATATTTTAAAAATAAATAATTATTTTGTGCTCCCTTGACTTATCCGTATTCGTCATCATTTAACAGAGCTTTGTGATTCAGTGTAAGTCGAATTAGTATAAGTCCGAGAATTGTATTGTTATCCTGAATATAATGAATTGACAAAAAGATTGATCTCGTCTCAAGTAGCTATTAAAGTAAGCCTTTTAATCCTCATAAAAGTGAATGTGAAACGAAAAAAAATCGGAATGTATTAACACGAGCTAATCATTCTCATTAGATCATGCTAAATTAATCAGTTTTAAATAAGTGTAAATTTAAATCATATTTTAATGAGAATGTAAACATTTAACAAATTATCCAAGTTAGTTTAATTAATAGATTTACAAATGAAAGCAGGGGACTAATGCTATAATACACAAAAATTACATACCGGGTGTCCACTTTGATTACGCACCATAGGGATTTCAATGCAATATTTTTTAATTGTAAATTCCTGCTCTCCTATCGAATATATCATAAAGCACTAAACGGCATAATACGTAGCTTTGTGTTATGCATTAGCTAAGATTACTTTCACTATATTTTTCGAATAAATGGACTTTCAAAATTAAAAAAGAAAAAAATTAAATAAACAGATATTTTTGTATTACACAGTTTTGATTAAGCAGGCAAACTTCTAACTGACAAACTTTATTGATTTTTAAAATTTTGTAATGAAAATAGAGAATTCAAACATAATTCGTGAAGTAGCAACGTTTGTCCAGACTTGTACCAGAGCTTTGTGTCAAGCTCATCCCTCCCATTAAAGCATTTATTTCTTTGTATAGTTATTTTATATTAGAATTTTACTAGATTTGATTTTGTCGTTTTAATTAATAAGGCCCAGTTTTTCAATCACAAGTTAACTTTAACCTTCAGTTTATTGCCATAGGAATAATTGTTTTCATAAAATTGTTACTTTGGGAATAAACTGATAGTTAAAGTTAACTTGTGATTGATATATCGGCCATAAATGTATAAAACTTAACATGTGCTTTTTTTAACTTTTTCACTCTATCAAAGTGAGTAGCACAGTGTCAGCTGTCAAAAACACATTTGAAGTTGATGAATTTGTAACAATTCAATATTAGAAAGGGGTCTACCCAAAACAGGAAAAATTGGCACATGGTCTACGAGACAAAAAAGTTTGGGAACCTCTGCTGATTAGAGGTTTAACGTCGTTTAAATATGTGTATATCAGATCACAAATAACACTCATCGAATATAATATAACATCACAAAATAAGTTTATGTTACGATGATATATCACGTCAATTTTTGACAGCGAGAGCAGTTACACAGATAACAGAGCTGTTATTCTTAACACCAATGATACATCATGGTCCTGAATGTCCCTGTAAGATTTAATTTAGAATCTCACATTAGACAGAGAACAGAAATTATTTGAATTTTAACTTACATTGCGTTGCAACGAGCGCTGCTGCTAAAATTTTGAAATAGAGAAAGAAAGAATATTTGCAATTAAAAAAATGAATTTATTGCCTTTTAAAATATTCTATGCATTTTTTCAAGTGAATAAACCAATTATCAAAATTTTTTTTTCCATTCGAAAGATGGTACACTCAAAATTGCATTTTTAAATACAGTCGCACCTGTATAACTCGAACCTCCACAACTCGAAATTTTTTGTAAGTCGAAATATACTGATGTCCCTGCACGTTGTGTATAACTGAAATTCGCCTTTAACTCGAAATTTCTATAACTCGAAGTAATTTTCCGGTTCCTTAAGATTCGAGTTATGGAGGTTGGACTGTACTTCAACTGCGCCTTCTGGTGGTGAAAATCGTTAACCGCGCAATTGACTTTTGATTTTTGGAAACGTACAGAAGTCATTGGGACTTAAATCGGTACTATGTACATACACTGCGTTCGTAAAGTATGGAATAAATTCATTTTCTACGAAATAAACGATTTTTATGTAAAATCCTGAAACAGGTCGATTTTTAATTAAAAAATGACACAATTTTAGCGGAATTTTGCATCTCCCCCTCCAACGCCCTCCGAGTGACAGTTGCTCCTTTAAAATGTTTAAATGGAATGGGGGGACATGTGATACCTCACTTGAAAGGGCTTTTCATTCTCTATTCAGTAGTATAAGAATTTTTTTAGTTCCTATTTTCTCTAAAAAGAATAATACATTTTAAAATCAACACACAAAATTTTAAAATGGATTATTTGGATGACGTTTTCCCCAATAGATGGATTGGTCGAAGGGGGGTAATTGAGTGGCCGGCTAGATCTCCTGATCTAGCACTTCTCGATTTCTTTTAACGGGGATTTCTAAAAAGTAAAGTCTCCAGAACTAAACCAAACAGTCTTGAAGAAATAAAAGACAGAATAAGAAATGAAATACGAGGAATCAGTCCGGAAATAAAATAATCGACAATGTTTTGCATTAGTTTGAATTTCGTCTTGGTTATTGTCAAGAGGTAGGAGGAGGACATTTTGAACAGTTTCTTTGATATTGGTGTTATTACTTTTACTTCTACATTTATATTTACAGTTGGTTCTTGTCCGATGAAATTTGTATCACAAAATCTTTTAAGCGGACACTAAATCGCGCACTATACACTTTACGTTTCACCGTCGTCACTGACGAAGCTGTCTAACTGTGATCATGTAACATTTGATATTGATTCATTATTATTTATTATGTCGATGTCCAAGCGCTACTGAATTTTCCTATATTATGCTACATGATGATCTGCCATTATCATTCCTCGTACGGCATCAGTTTTTGACGTTGTTGATCGAGCTTTGTGAAATTCATCACTAAAGCTACTAGGACCAAATTTAAATTCTTCATACCACCGAAAAACAGTTGTTCTTGATGTGCTTTATCACCAAAATCAGTTTTTAGGTCGTCCATACACTCCTTTTCAAACGAAAATAAAAATTCACGACTTTAATCCATTTCTTTCGACTATTGTTTACTTTAAAGTTATGCTGTAAGGGAACTGTTCAATATTTTTCACTTTGTCACTTTTTTTGTCCAAAATTTACGAATGTTTATTTGTCAATAATGTCTGATAATTACAGCGCAGCGTTGACACATCCCGAAATTTTAAATTATTGTAACTGTATTTAAATTATATTGTATATTTAAATTATATTATATTTTTTAGAAATAGAAAATTTTAATGTCATTACCAGACTTGGGATATTTCGGAGCGTTGCCATGGCTACGTAATAAATAGACACTTTTCATGGATCCTCGTATTGCGTAACCATGGCAACGCTCGGAAATATCCGAAGTCTGGTCATTACATACATACAGTAGATTAAAAGAAAAATTAATTGTTTAATACACTGTGATAAATTGAATAAACTTATAATACTGTGGACATGTTTAATCATTCTAAACTCATTCGTATAACCTGCGTAAAATATACAACAAGTAACTGTGCAGAATCTTTTATAGCGAATTATTTAAATGATAGGTATCAAATAGTAGATATTAACCATAACCCATCTAATGCACGAGCAGTTAAGACCGGTGTTCCTCAGAGCTCAATTTTAGGGCCATTACTGTTTACATAATACATCAGTAACTTAAGTAAATGTCTCGAGTATTGTTCTAGTCATTATTAGGCTGACGACTTTCAATTATATTATTCATTTAAAGTCATCGATATTGAAGAAGCAAGTCAATTTATCAATTCGGATATCTCAAATTTATCGCGAGTTTCTGAGCAATACTGTTTAATTTTAAACCCAAAAAAATCTGTAGTAATGCTCTTCGGAAAAACGTTTCGACGTAAACTTTTGACCGATTTACTTCATATCCAAATAGATGAGGAGAGGGTATCATGTTCTGAATCTGCTCGAAACTTAGGACTTGTTTTGGATACAGATCTCCGATTTATTAAGCATATTAATAACTGCATTAAAAAAGCGTTTACTAATATGAAATTACTTTATGTTTACAAATCAGTTCTCAATGTTGCTACTAGGAAAATGCTTTGTTTTTGCAAATGCTGGTTTTATCGCACTTTACTTTTGGAGATACAGTGTATGGTCCTTGTCTAGACTCGTTAACGAGTAAGAAAATTCAAAGAGTTCAGAACACCTGTGTACGCCTTATATACGGTTTAAGACGTAGAGAACGAGTGTCATGTAAATTAAAAGAAATGCATTGGTTAAATATGGCTAACAGGCGTAAGCTTCATTTAGCAAGTTTCTATGTAAACTTATTCATGAAAAAATTCCACCTTACCTTTATAATAAAATACGTTTTCGAACAGATGTGCACAATATAAACATTCGTCACAAAAATGTAATAACTCCATCTCTACATAGAACTGCTCTCTGAAAAGTCCTTTCAGTATAATATTGCTACTACTTTTAATGCACTACCCGATGACTTAAAAATTTTGAACAAGATTCAGTTCAAAAATAAATGCAGCCATGTTTTGCATATGCAACAAATATAATTTACTTGTATGTAGGGATGCTCAAAACAGTTAAATGAATCGATTCAATTGAATCGATTGTGTGGAATCGATTCAGATGAATCGATTCAATTTAAACACGTAGAATCGATTCGATTCAATACATATATTACCAATTTCTATTCTTGAAATTAAAACTTATGTCGCAGCATCATATTTTATGGTTCCATTGCACTGTTTACAAGGAACAGATTTGCTGTTATCAGTAATAAAATGCTTCCACGCTTCACTTGTTTTAGGAGGCATTATTTTACACTCACACTCAAATACAAAATACGTATATACCTACTGTTCAAGTGTGCAACGCAAATTTTTGCTCGTTAATGTCAAAGAAATTTCTGTAATTTGAAATGTTCTTATGCCGCGGACTTTCCCTACCCACAATTTTATCATTTTGAGTTATTGGCTGCCAGTAACATATAGATGGCGCGGTGATAAAAAATTGGTTGTATGTCCACACCTTCCCGATTCGATTCTTGAATCGATTCACACCAAATTGAATCGATTCGATTCTTTCGATGCATCGCTTGCAAAGAATCGATTCAACTATAAATCGATTTGATTCTGAACATCCCTACTTGTATGTATGTATGTAACTAGATCGTCAAAATTTGTGAATTATTTTCATATAGTTTGTATATTTTTTATTCTTTCTAAATAGACAACTTTTTACTTGCTTTTTTAAAACTGTTAAACTGCCAATACTTGCATCCTCATTTCTCATTTCATTAATTTAAACGAGTCAAGGTTAAGTGGAAGAACAGGGCAACTTGATTGCAACTGAACTTCGCCTTTTGGCCCAACTATATTACGTCTATAACTCTGCTTACTTGTACTTGTACTTGTATTTCTGTTTTGTACATTTGGGCCAATAAAAATTATTTATTATTATTATTATTAAATATAAGGTCAAATTCATTCTAAATATTTTCCTTTAAACACATCACCACAGTCTCCTTTCAGCTAGTAGGTAGGTTTTTTTTTTTAAATTAATTCTCCATTTCATTTAACTATAGAGTAAAAATGTCGCAACTAAAACAAAAGGTATTATAACACAAGCAATTGTTTAGAATGCACAATTAACGCTTTGTTTCGAGTTCTGTAGTAGACACTTCTAATCTTCCGAAAATAGGACGTTGACGTAAATGCACAAAATTCTGATGCACGTTACACGCACTTAGTTTCACAGGTGTTTGTAAAATATCACGTGTAGCAATAGTGCGTGGATGTGTTTTTTAATCGCCGTAGGAAATAATTCTTGTTCCGAATTGATATAAATTGAATATTGATTCAATAACAATAAAATACTTTTTAATTAAATCAAAAATATTTGGAATCTATGTTCTTGGTAAGCCCCTGTTTAAATGTTACAGAACATGTTCGTATTTCCTTAGAAAACGATGCATGATTTTTTTTCTGCAAAGAATAGAAATTGCAGTTTCAAGGGCAAGCAAAACCGCATCACAATAGGACACACAATTAATTAGACTATCGAAGCCCAAGGCAAATTATCATAATCCTTATTCATAAACCTTCTGGCAATAAAATTAATATTCCACCTTGCTCATCTTCATGTCGATAATTTAAGGCAGCTAGCTAGAAACATGTTCGCCTGTTGCAAGTGCACGTTCACTAGAAAGCCTCCGCCAAGGAGTCAGTCTCAAGACCACAAGGATTAAAGAGTTCCGTCTTGTTCGCCGCTTACATTTTCAGAGGTGTTACTGATAGCACAACAAACATTTTAAAAATAGACGCCGCGTTACAGAAATAAATTATTTACGTCACGGCGCTTGTTTGCGCTTAATCACGGGAGAAATTGTGCAGGTGAATATTCGCCTTACCATTTGGATCAACTTAATTGCCGCTTACATCAATCAAGACGAAAAATAAAACACGGCCCTGACCGAAAATTTGCTTGCCAGGTCGATAATTGCTTCGTAACGCGATTAATCGAATCGTGTTCAGAAAAATATGTTGCTTTAAGAGTAATTAAAAAATAACTTTTTTTATGGTAAAGGTCAATCATAATTATTTAAGTAGAATCTCATGAAGACAAGGAGCAATATAACGATAACAACAAACATCAATCAAGCATTTGGAAAATTAATCATCAAAGATTTCAGAAAGCTTCAGGAAGTTTGTTTTATATTGTCGTAAATATCGAGGGCGTCATATCAGAAGGGCGTAAGCGCCATTATAATTCTATGCTGATACGCCCTTCTGATATGACGTACATATGTGCGGTATATTTATGTACAGATGTACATAAATATACCGCTCAAATGTATAAAGGGGCATCCAAACGCACGTACATGTTCGCGAACGTTATGCACCCTTGTTAGTAATCAATGGTAGTTCTTCTTACAGGACTCTAAGTAGCTTGGGTCGATCTGGAACCAAATAATATGTTCTTTCTATCTTTGTCTCTCGAGCAATCAATAAAACAGTAAATATAGGACATGCACTTGTTGTTTCCAAAAAGCAGTTCTGCCCATCCCTATTTAAAACTGTCTATCCCTGCTAAAGAGGCTGAACCTGAATTTTATGACTCTATGGGCCAGTTGCTCGAACATCGTTCAACTCTGATCTTGGTTCCAATGTTTGAACAACTGGGCCTATGACGTGTTCGCAAGTGTCTGGATGCCCTTTTAGATAATATTTTATTGGAAATTGTACATTACTGGTTCTGAAGCACTTAACAATGATGAGAGATATAATATTATTCATAAGAGAAGACCGTTGCGTCATTGTCTGGTGTTGCTTCATCAGACTTATGAATCATAACTCCGTCCTTTTTTCTCATTCACCGTTAACAAAGAAATAATACTGAAATAATTGTCGGTTCTTGCTTCGGCGATTGATTACACAGCGCTCAAATTCCGTGATTTTCATTATAACAAAGTGATAAACAAGAAAATAAGTAATATTTCAAGTGACGCCAAAATAAATCACTAAAGCAAGTAGCAAAAAAAAAAACTTTACCGATGTTATCTAACAAAACAATCACTTAAAAACATAGACATCACAAAATTTTTAAAAGTTTTAAAAACTGTATAAATTTGAATTACTTAACGACAACATCTGTGCTCCTCCGTTTCAAAATCACACCATCTTCGGTGGAAAAATTCGAAATTATTAATAGAAGCGGCGCATAAAAAATTTATTGTAGCAGTTACATAATTAATTTAGCAGTTGTTAGTTGTCTGATGCGAAATTTGCATAACAGGCGAGTTTTATGACCAGGTGCTAAATAGATTTACGCAAATGAGGCTTCTTCAGATTACATGGAAGAAGAAAACTGGTCGTTGGATGTCTGTTCCGATTATTTTCAGTCGCTTTTTTTCCCTGAAAAAAAAAGTGCCCGTGTTTTCATAAATTTACATGCTGATGGGATTTTAAAATAGAACTTTTAAGGTTAAACTCGTCCAAATGAAGTGCCAACTGGTGGATAAAAATAATCACGCTTGAGTTTTGTATTTTTTGGCACATTTTTTCTCAGTTTTGATTTATTAGTCAAATTATTAAACGAGTTTCTTTAATCGATTAAATATTAATAGATTTCTTTGATTATATGTTAAAACCAAAGAACAGTTGTTCAAAATAATTTATAACCTTGACTTTCACATAGTATCTATCATTCAATTTCTGTAGGTATGAAGCGTATACAAGGACTCAGTAAATTTTCTTATAATTCTGAAAATTTTATAATTTCCTTTACGCAATACCTGCATGTTCATGCGAACATTACAAGAACTGGTTACACATGCAAAGTTCAAACTCCGACTTCAAATGACGCAGGTATTTGAGGCCATGTCTTGTGAGAAGAACTGGGAAAATCGTGCACTATGAACAGGATTTATTAAATGATTATTACTTTTCCTAGAAACATTTTATGAGATAAATGATTTTGTGTAATTTAATATAAGTATAATTAACATGTTTTGAGTTTCAGGGTACATACATATTCAGTTTTGATTGTTGCTAGTGTTAACATTTTTTTCCTTATTTTCAGCAAGTTGGTTTAAGCGAAACAATTACAAAATTCACAAATATTCTAAACATGAAGGTATTTTCTACCTAATGCCTTTTATCACTTCAGTAATTCAACCGACTTTGAGGTTAAAATCGATGCTTACGTTGATTTTAACTTCAAAAGTTCTTGCCTTTTATATCCTTATGCGTTTGACCACTTTGGTAGTTCGGTGGTAGAAATAATTATTTCCTCTTTGAACATTCTCATTCCTATCAACCCCTCTCATTCTTACTATCATTTTAGCCATTCTTATAACATAGCTCAATTCTCTTTTTCAGTTCCAATCACTTACCTCTTGTACACTTCGATAATTCTTTCAGTTTCCAGTCGATTTCTTAACTGAAGGAGTCCATGCCGTCTGTACCTTTACAATTCATTAGTTTGGAATCGATTCCTTTGTCTCTTCTAGTCACTGCTTTCTAAGATGTCCTCATTCCCTTTTTCCATCCTTTGTGATGCTACATCTTTGCCCAATTCACTCTTTGAACTCTTTGACTTCAAGGTTGATTACTCAATTTTAGGGATTCGTGCCTTCTATGTCCTTATGTCTTCAATCAATTTGGTAATTCTTTGGTTTGGAATCGATTTTTTTAGTTTTGACTCCCGACACTGACAACAATTTTTAAGATATTCCTCAATCTCCTGCTCGTCTTGTTTTCATCCGTCGTTACTTGTTTTTTGCTACTTCCGCAGTTTTGTCTTCCTTAGGCTTATCCATCTGATTGTGAATGTTGTGAATGTTGAATGTCGTATGTTTTTTTTTGTAATTCACATGTTTTCGTATTCTCTTTAAATCCGATCTGGTTTTAAATATACATATCTACTTTAGATAAGGTTTTTATTTGCTTTATTGACTTATTCGCGTATATTTCAAAACTTCTTCTTGCCAAATGAATTGCAGTTGAATTACTTGTTCTATTTATTTTCCTTCAATGCTAATTTACATCACAACAGCGCTGCGAATGTCATACATTTCAGAAGTGAAATGGTTACACCTAGGCTTAAATGGGTTCAGATTCCAAATTGAAAATAAATAGAAGTATTTATTTTCAATTTGGAATCTGAACCCATTTAAGCCTAGGTGTAACCAAATAAAATAATTGTTGTGCGGTTCGCCTATAATTCCAGGACGGTTCTGGGGCTGTCCTAGCGAGAACCCGAATAAGTCTATTGAGTTCTGTGTTGTCAAATTTGAAATAGTTGCAGTTCACTAGTAAACGGGCACGTGGATGGTGTTTATCGGTTATATTGCGTTGTGTATTGTTTATAGTAAGATCATTTGTTAACAATGAACATGGCTGGTAAGTTTATCTGGAAAACATTTCCATTAGAATGTTTCCAAATGGATTGCATTTATAATTTTTTAAATATATTTTGTATTTTTGACTAGTATATTAATCTAAATAATTTTCTTTAATTTAGTTTATTTCTTAAAAAAAATAAATCAAGTCTGAAAGGGTTTTGAACACAGGATGTTTATTTTATGTATACATTCTCATATACTGTAAAAAAAGATGAGACTGAACATAATATGAAGAGCAATGAGAAATTGAGATAAAAAAGATGGAGAAAAATGAAGAATACTCTCTTCTGTGCAGTTTTATACATATTTTGCTTAACAGGTCTTCAACGATTAAATATTTATTGTCCAAATGATGTACATATCTTTCTCCCTACTTTAAACACCACCGATTCATCTATGTAGGTATATCTGAATATTTTAACGAATTGATAGCTAGATCTACTGCCAGCATCTACCTACATGGCTACATGTACACCTGAACCCCTATATGAGATCTGGTCTAATAATGTGTTCTGTTATTACTTATATCTATATTTATTTATACTCTAAAGTGTTGTTTATTTATTGGTGTATGAGATATTATTTTCAGCGGTTCTACTTAATTTTCAGGGACATTTTATTTTACGTCGACATTGATTTCGCAGAATTCCATTCCTGTTTTAGAATCAATCAAACAATTTACTGCATGCTGGGAATTTGGAAGACGTCAGCCACGTACGCACCAAAAAAAAAACTTAATGTGTTTTCGCTTCGACTTTATAATTGGCTTGTGGATGTCGCCCAAACGTTTTAGCAAATTACCAAAAAATATTCGCAAATGTTTCAGCATAACAACAATTAAAATACGAATAAAGCTGACGAATTCAAATTTAATTCGGGATGGCAGAGATGACCTGCCGAAAACAAATGACTTATCAGTCATCATTACTAAGCGAATTCTCTTTTACATAATCGCACGCGTCGAAGTGCATGCAAAACCGATTCTAAAAATAGGTTTTGTGGTTACTAGTAAAATGAGCTCGTAAAAAAATGAATTTTGCCTAATAAATAATGATTGCTCTACTGACGTATTTTTCGGCTGAAATTGATACGTCAATCCGAAGTGAAAAGTCTTATTAGCGATAAAAATGTGATTTGAATGAATAACAATGGTTCATGTTACCTTCGGCTCTATTTGTAATGGTCAGACCGCGAGGTCGGTTAATCACTTACGTTAATTTTATGCATCACAGCTTTGACTATTAATGAATAAACGAAAAAGAAAAAAAAAATGAAAAATTTGAAATATGCCACTATTAATTCAATTGTTTCAGATGCAACAACAGGTAATGAGGTAGTTCTTGTCTAGGTTAGTGAGAAGAAACTACGTGATCCGAAATAAATTTTGTTTGCTTTAGCACGTTAGACACTGACACACATTGTGAGGTTGTATTGTTCAGAGATAAAAGTGATGGAAAAGATTTTATTGTTGTTTGTTTGTAGAACTGTTCAGATTGCCTTCACTTACACATATACCTTGCGTAACTTTACAGTTTTACTAATTCCGTTTTATAATTAAAAAATTCAAATTAAAAAAAATACCTTTGTTTGTCTTAAATAATCTTCAATATTTACTCAAGCTCATTTGAACAATTTCAAAAGATACATCAAATTGAAAAATTACCTGCTCCTATTGTTATTTTTTATGAACTTTCAGGCAAAATGTTGCCACATAAATGCAACGCAAAAAGCTATGTTATAGAATTTAAAATTGAACATTGAAGGAGATCATTTTTACAAGACTCCAGAATTAAGCATATAATAAAAATTAAAATGCGTGGATTTATGCGGTCGGTTTACTACCTGTGCGATTAATTTTATTTCTGTTGCTCCTGCGGTTTCTGTGTTTTTTTTTTTAATTATTCCGTAAAAAGTGCACATGTGCACAATTGTACATAATAAAATTTCTTTGTAACGATTAATTAATAATAATGTATGCACATTACAGGTTATTGCAGACGATAGAAAAACATAAAAATTAAGAGCATCCAAATGATTTTATGTAAAGTTTAAAAGGTATTAATGCAGTAAATTCGGTACTTGACGGTACAACTTTAATAGGTTTGTTCCAGCTAGCTATTTCTAACTTGTTCGGAACCGTCAGAATCCGTTTCCCTTCAAATTTATGATCGAGCTTTTGACGGTTTCCAACCAGTTGGAAATTGCTGCTGGAACAAACCTACGAGTTCAATTTTAAATAGGACCCTGGGCATATTTTACATTTTCGATTGCAGAGTAAAAAATTACATCTGGAAACATCAATACAAAAATTTGTATTCAAAGAAAGGTACCCCAAAAATACTAAAAAAAAACGAAAATCAATGATATAAAAAAATGCTTCACAAAGTAATGATAATTTTAATTTAAGTGTTCGAAATGTGCTTCATTCGAGTTTTGGCAATAACCTAATCGATCATTAAAGTGTCTCAATGAATTTTGAATCATTTGTGGCATAATATTATTGATTTCTTCAACTATTCGATCTTTTAATTCTTGAGAACTTTGTGCCCCTATAAAAAAATCTGATAGTAATAGTTTTGGAGAATGGGCGGGCCAGTCGATTGCTCTTCTGCGTCCAATCCAGTGTGCAGGAAACAAACATTTCATCCGAGTAATCACGAACGTTAAGCGCAAAGAGTGGTGGAGCACCATTCTGTTGAAACCAAACATTTTCGTCTGGACAACTGAGTACGTTTGGATTTGGAAATAGAGCTGCAGTTGCTGGTACCAATCTCGTTTCTTAATAAATGGCATTTGTTTTTTAAATTATCTCTTAAAAAGTGTTCCTGATTTTGTTATTTCTAACCATCCCAGCCCAAATACATATTCGCTTTTTGTGGATGTTGCATCCAATGCGGATTTTCTCTTGATCAATCTAAGGACAATTATGCCTGATAACTGGTACCTTAAATCCGAAAATAATATTTATTTCAGCAAATCGGGCTTTGTTCATACCATTTCTGTTAAAAACTTCACAAAAGTTACTCTGCCATCTGGTTCATCCTTAGTTAACTCATGAACCATGTGCGTTTTGTATGGTTTTTGTGATTTGAGAGATTGTGAGATCTCACGAATTTGTGCCAAACCTGTTGTGTGGATTTTCTATAACTGTTAACAAAACATTCAGATTGTCTTCACCGGTTACTGTTTTTGGACGTCCTCTATTCGGCGAAATGTTTCATACTTCTGAATATTCGAAACACTGTACTTTTACTAATTTGGCAATCCGGATGAATAGTATTAAACAAATTCTGAACTCCTTCAAAAAGATCGTTCACGGTCATCATACCTGCGCATTACATCAATTCATCGATGGTCTCAAATCAATACCTCGTAAGTCAAAAAAAGCAATCAGTAGTATACAATTAAAGTCGAATACAATTTTGAAAAATACGTCGATAGAAGTTTTTTTTAAGACGTTTTATTATTATTATGTGCTTTATTATTACCAATACCATTGCAGATAGTAATGAAACACTTTTATTTGCCTCCTCTAAAATGGTCATTTTTTACACTTACGTGGTACTGACTTGAGGCCATCGATATGTTTCAGTAATTTTCAGAAATATTTTTCCTATTCCTGAGAGAAAAAAACATATGACAACAATAGGTTTATATTACATAGCTGATATTAATAAAATAATATATTTCTAAAATATCAAAAGCTTCAATCAGCCAGGATTGAATAATGTCTATCGAATGATCCATTCCTCTCCTCTTCCAACCTTTACTTCTTCTAATACCTAAAAAAAGTATTATTGTTGTCACATTGCTTGACTTGACGGTTGGGAGTATTCGTACTGACCAGTCAATATGATAAATTATGATAAACACCCGAAAATTTATTGCAGTGCCAGATTTTGTTTGTCATTATTAAAGCACGGATTTAGATGCATTTTTAGATTATGAGTCATCTTTTTAGTCGGGCGTACGCGTTATGGAGTGATGATCCTTGATCTAAAAATGCACCTAAATCCGTGCTTTAGTCATTATTTATAATGACCGGGTATTATAAGTACGAGTACGAGTATATAAAATGGAATAAAAAGAGTTTCTAGAAGAGAAAATGTTTTGCTTACTACTACTAGACGATTCATGGATATACGCAAATTTGTCGTTAATGGTGATGGTCAAATTAAATTCATCATAATCATCATATCCAAAGGTAAGAAACTCTTTTCATAACCTTAAAAAAACTACAAATGCAAGGAAGTAAATGAAGTAGAAAAATAACAACATGAAGACCGATATTACAAATGGAATTGGGTGACTTCTAAAATTAATTCAAAAATATTTAGTAAGCTTGTTTATCTTACAATGTTTCGTATAAATACTTTATGAAACAAACTAACGGTTACATTTCGGACAACTTTATAAGTTTTTGAACAGGTATTGTAATGCGCCCACTAATTAGCCTTGTCTATTGACTGTTACGTACAAGTAAACAAGCAATAAAAATGTACAAACAAACCAACTTAAAATTTATTGCTAAGGAAATGACTGTCTAGACCGTTTACCTAGATTCCCGAGAAAAAGGCCATCCAGATGTTCCACTACAGCTGTGCATGCGCCTTTAACTACTCTACCTGCTTACTGTGGTTTGCCGGCCGGCGCTAACGGTTAATATCTACGAATTGGGTTACGGTTGAATGGCCTTTGCGGGGACTCGCTCTAAATAATAATACTTTGATTACGGCACGTGATCGCTGTGAATAGGAAACTACGTCGTGAGAACCCTTTCTCTGGGTGGAGCAAGCAGTAAATAACTCTTTAGAACAAGGAATTTGACACTTTAAATAAAACGCAACAATTAAATTTAATTACTTATTTATTGAGAAAAAGGAAAGAAAAAAAATGGGAAAAACTCCTGATATCTGCCTCTGTGGGCCCAGGTATCGTGAGCCTTAAACCCTTGCGTTGAAATAAAATACAAAGAAACAAAAATTACGATTTTCAGAAAGTACAGTATAACTCGCTTAACAGATTTCACTTTCGAACGTCGGCGTGATCTATTTCTATATAGAAATTAGTTTTGACTGTTTTTTTTTGCACTCCACTATAGGTGGTTTTGGCATTGCAGTCTCTAGGCAATCGCTTCTAATTAACCGGCAAATCTCTCGGCAAAGACCACCGTTTGACCCACACACGTATACAGGGTGTAAAAGAAACTTTGTTAAGAAGATGACTAGAAATATGTAAAGCAAATGGTTTGGTTTCGTGATTCCACGAAATTCGTAATGACACACGTGGTTCGGCGGCAGATATAACTTGCCTCACGCCAGTGATTGAGACTGGCGACTTCCTTGTACAACTCGAAAAACAACCTTTAGTGTTTCCAATTTCCCGCTGGCCATTTCTCAATGGGAGATAGGCTGACGCCTGGGTGCCCTTGGTTGTCGAAAGGCACCAGAGAGAAATCGGTTACCGGAGAAAATCCCCAAGGGTAGAATGATTTCTAAAAGTACACTGTATTGACTTCCCAGGTAGATGCGGGGAATAGTTAATTGCTTTTGGTTGATTAAGTTACAGAATTGGTCTAATAACTAAAGAAACAATGACCAATAAATTTTCTAAGATGGATGCCACTAGTGAGTTTTAATACCAGCTGAAATATAACTAAAAATAGTTTGATTAAAGTTATCTCAATGCAATGGTACTATGAACTTTACTGACTCTTTAGTCTAATTAATGCAAATCAAATTATCCCTACGCAGTTATTACCGCCAAAGGTGCGCTGAAGGAATACAAATAAATGTCAATTACCTAAGCCGTATAATCCGTGTCCCACTTCCGCGCACTGCCACTCTGATTAAACCACTCGCGTCACGACGCTTACGTGTTTGTTTTTAATTGCCCTTCTTAACACACTGTATTTAAACCGTACGGAAATAAATGATTAAAGACTACAAGCGCTTAAGGAAAAACACGACTAAGCCAAATTAGAAATGAACTCAACCGTTCTCGCTAAAGCGTCAGTGCTATCTGCCTGTTTCTTCCCGTCCCGTACTTCCAAGAAAACAATTAAAACACACCTCCTCGGACTTTGCAGCGAAATTCTGAAATAACTTCGACCAATCATAGTCGTAGCATTTAGTTCACACGCACGCCTATCCCAGATGCCAAATGTATCAAGAGATCTCCCCCCCATTAACTTATCAGGAATGCTCGCTGTTTGTCTGTCGCAAATGAAGCCCCCATAAATCTGACTATTCAAGTGTAAAAGCTGACATTTTTAAAGTATCTGTTGCCTGACTGAAAGAGACCAGGCTCCAGCGAAGGTCTCAACTCGCAATGTAATTTGATATCTTTAACCACATGGGCCATTTATCTGCAATTTTAACGCGACAGAATGTGTACAAAATCTAAGAAACCAATTTAAAGGTCAGATAGATTTGTTTTATGACATCTGTGCATCTATAGAGCTTCGAATGTCGCCAGTTTAGAGACAGAACAGACAAGCGAGAAATGCTTCAAAATGCTCGTAATTTGATCTCTTACTATATCTGACATGTACTCAAAATTTAGAAAGCACCAAGCTCCAAGTTACGATGATTTGTTATGTGTGTGTTTGTGTGGCCTACAGTCACTCGAGCCGGGCCGACGCGGCGCCTACGAACCCCCAAATTACAGCTGCAAACTCCGAGAATCTGACATGTGTTTGTTATTTGAAATTCGACATGCAACAATCGTTTTTGTTTTGGAAACAATTTTAGCGAACGCTTCAGTATCTACGTTTCGCTGCGTAATGCATTTGACCATATGTGCATCGATAATACGCAATACTTTCGTCCGAAAATTCAGAACAACTAATTTAATATACTGATTTAAAATACCCCGAGTATTCATGTACCGTGAAATCTCTTTGAGCCACGGTTCATTTCGGATCTTGTGTCCGATTAAGAGCTTATGGAGACTCAGCGATAGTGTTAGACATTTACCAGTCCCCAGAAAGATATTCGTTGGAGAGGTATGTCCCCGTAAAAGAGTGTTCGCCTTTCAGAGATTTTTACTCTATCTGGCTATTCATTTCTACTGAAATGGTGGCCACTCGTGTAAGCTTTTCAAATTCATTTATTTCAGTGAATCACTCTGGTTGATTGTTTTATCCCCTTTATAATTGGTTGTGTGTTTTTGTCTGTTTTGTTGTTTTATGCCATTCCTTTCCATCCTTCGTGTCATTCCTTTAGCTTTCCATTTCTAGGTATCTTATGTCTGTGTTAATTTGATTGTCTGCGGTCTTCCTCTTGGTCTTCGTATAACAGGTTACCAAATTGGTATTTTTCTTTTTAATGTTTCTCCTTTGTGTGTGTCTATGCCACTTTAAACTTTGTGCTTTTATATGTACATGTACTTGACAATATCTTCATTCTTTATTTTTTAACTAATTTCGTTGTTCATTAATTTCCTTAGTAGTCCTTTTCCTGGTCTTATTGGCCCAAATATGTCTCTATGATTCTTAAGGATTCTTCGTGTTTATTTGTTAGTATCATCGTCCCTTCTGCGTGACTTATTGTTGGCTTTATGGCAGCTCTGCAGTTCTAAGTTTTTATCTTTCAGGAATTGTTGGTATTTGCAGTAGGTTCTGTTTTCTGTTTTCATTCTTTCCGTGAGTTCTATCGTTCGTTTATTGTTTCCATTTGTCAACCCCCCAGATATTTGAAATTGGCCACTTTATTAAATTTTTTGCATTCCTTCTGCTTACTAAATGACTCTTTTTTCTCATTTATTTCTAATCCTTTATCTCTGACCTCCTAAAGCAGCAAGTCATATATTTGAACGAATAAACCCGTTTTGAGCATTTTCCCATTTAAAAACTCGCCTTCAGCGTCATAGGAACATAACAATTCGGCGAGTGCACTCGTGCAGAGTACTAAAAAGTTAAAATAAAAGATTACATACATGACTTCTTTATCTTGAGGAAGCCGTCAACGCACAGTGAAACGTAGAGACTCCGAGCGTCCTAAAGTTGTCAAAAGAATACTTATTGTAAGTATTGTAAGTAATCGTTTACATATTTTTATTTGTAATTAATAGTGCCACCTCTATGTATGTAGTACTTTTGTTGAGCAAATGCATCCACAATGTAAAGATACAAAACTTCTTACCTTTGCCCTCGTCTTCACTATGCAGAGTGTATGGGAAGATTATTTTTTAATTAAAAGGCAAGCTAGTTTGAAAACTTAAATAAAAAAACAAATCTGTTTCTAGACCCAGGCCCAGTTTTATAAAACGTAGTTAACCCCTCGATCAAGTTAATTGTGTGATTAAGCAATATCATTGGAGGAAAGTTTAAATTTTCACCACGTTTTATGAAACTGGGCACCAGACAGGTATTCTATTCTATTGACAAGTTACTACGTATAATTTTAACAATTTTTAGATTCTAATATGCTTGTTGCTATGAATCCTATTGTTCTCGCGAATTTGCATTTCCGCATGACTATGCTTATGCACGCTTATATATAATATAAATAAGTGTCTTATAATTCTACTTGACCTTGCGGAACTATCACAGATACTTTGCACTTGAAAACCTTGTACCTGCAGGGTTATTATCCTGTGAAGGTATAATAGTAGTAACTGAATGCTGGATAAAAGTATTCTTTTAGAACTTTCAGATGCTGATAGTAACTCACAGTAATAGATACAGTACTTTTGAATTCCGTAGATAGACTTTTCTATTCCATTCATTTAAAGGGGTATTTTCCTGTAATGCTTAAAGCATAAGATGAGGTAGTGGAGCACATGTTCCTGTACTTGGTTACATTCCACGCATTGATAATTAGTTCTCGGCGTGTGTGTTCTCTAGAACCATCCAGTTTTTACCATATAAAACGTGCGGCACTTAATATGCGACGGCGACAATTAACCGCAATTAATAAACAGGATTTACCGGTGCGAACCGGTCACCGACCAAGACGGCACCGAAACTCGTCACCACCACCACCATCATCATCATCAGAGGGCTAATTCCTTTTTCCCCGGGTGCTTCGAATTGGAAACAATGTTAACAACAGACTGATATGTAAACAGTGACCTCGTGGTTTTGATGATACGCGACTGCGCTGATCACCTGAACAGGTACGTGAAGCCCTCGCATTCGTAACATTGCCGGTCGCGAAACGGTCCACCAAACTCGATCTGTCCGGTAAATCAGCCGACTTGGATTTATTATTATTTCCACCGCTGCAACGCGGTCGTAATCTTTGATTTACGAATTCGATTTTTGCGACGCGCGAAATGCGAAAGTGAGATTTAGTGCGGACGGTTTTTCATTTTTAATCCGACTCAGATGCAATTTGTTGTTATTAATCATTTACTTTTTGTGCAGAGCAGACACCGGTCAACGGGAACAAAAATTGCAAGTTGAATTAAAAAGATAAATTCAATTGTTACAACTTCAGTCCTTGAATAAATTAGTGTCATCAAGTGATAAGTGCGATTATGTAGTGCTTTTTAAAAAGTTTCACCCGAACTTGCACTAAATTAAACCGTAATTCCAAGTTCCCACAACTTGCTTTTATTCGTCAGTGTGCGGCACATAGTGTATTTATTTGGCAAGCGTAAATATTGGCACGTGGATAACATTCAACATGTGCACCCAATACCCTAGCAAATACGAATACGAACTAAGTAAGTCTCTTTTTGTTTCTAATCGTAAATGGCATACAACGACAAAGGACGATCATATTTATGGTAACAAAAAAAAATTAAAGTGTCAATTTAAAGTTACGTAAGAACATTACGTTGCGTACGCATCAAATCAAACGAAAAATTTTGAGGACACTACAGAAAATAACTGAATTTTCTGAAAGCGTATTTCACTTAAAAAAAAAATATTTTTTTTTGCTATGAGATTATCTCTCTCAGGTAAAGAGATTATTATTTGTAACGCTGTTTAGTCAGAGTAAACTAAGAAACATCTACGTCATTTCTCTGCGGGGAAAATTACGCTTATTTATGCACATAGATTGATTACGTGCTTGAGTAACATTATTATTTTAGTCATTATACACGAGAGTCTGCAATTAACAGTGTTCCTTTCCTTCTCAATCTTGCAATCACTGATTAAGTTTTATAATGACAAGCAAATAATCAATTGATTAATTGGGTTTAAATACTAACAAGTATTAAAAAAAATTAATCAAAACTTTGGAGCAAGGACTTTGTAATTAAGTAATAATTTTTAAATTTGTTTAGTTTGTTGCATACGTCGATATACTATTTAAGTTAGTGGAAAATTTATCAGAATCGAATCGCCTCGAAATAAAAAAGTGTTCTTCACTTCGTTTAACAAAGTTGTTAAAACTAATTGACCTAAAATTTTTAAACATAAGTTATTTTGGGGACTTTACAATTCTTAAGTTGTCAAATTTAATTTTTTTTTAATCAAATGTAACTTTTCATTGTCCATAGCTGAAATATAGTATCTTGTTTGCATTAATAATTAATATTGTATCGATTACAAAAAAAATCGAAAAGTCCCACTCTATATTGCATAAAACGAGATGATCCTTTGCTAGGGATAACCAGATTGAAGTAAGGATCAACCCATTCCATTCTTAATGTGCTGGCTACTGAACTGTGCAAATTGAGGAAAGGACAATGCTTGATCAGTACGTCGATTTTTATGGACAAAAGAAACAGTGCTAATAAATATTCATCATTGACGTCATAACTGAGAAGCAAGTGCGAAAATGGTACCGTAAACGTAAGGATGGACGAGTTAATGAGACTCAGGAACTAAAGATCGGACGTCCTTCGGCTTCAACAAGTCATGACTCTACAAAGGAGGAGAATTTAGAAAAAATAATTAATTTTCCCATGGCACAATCTAGTAAATCATTCGGCACATCAGCCATTCATAAATAGCATGGTTCAGGTTACTGACAGTCAAGGTACTAACTTCCTGTCAGTAAAGGGCCTTCTGCAGTTTTTAAACACGAAACATTATTTTCTGACTTTTCCTCGTATAATAAGAATTAAGTAGATAAATTAAATAGAAACTAAAATAAAAATGAAAAGAAAGTAATATATTATTTTGAAATATGTATAAAATTTTATTTTATTATAATAATATGAGAAAGGAAATAAAAACATGAAGTTTCAAAATTAATTGAAAGAAAATAAGATTTCATTTCAACATATTAATAATTTATCTCCGCCCACAATAATTTTATATCCATAGATACGTATTTCGGCAGCTAAGCTGCCATCTTCAGTACAATTTAAAAAACACTACATGAAATCTAACAGCTACCTACCTAGCTACCTACCTACCTACCTGATCATACTATCTATACTACTAATATTAGTATTACGTACGTAGATACTAAAAAGTGAGCAAATAAAAATCAGATTAGAGTAGGCGGTGCAAAGAAAATGTATGCCTGTGATTAACTGAATTAATTGATGTGATACATTCATGGACTGTCAAATTTATTGACTTTTCATTTAATCATAGACATACATTTTCTTTACACCGCCTGCTCTAATCTGATTTTTAGTTACTCACAGATTACGTATCTACGGATATAAAATTATTGTGGGCGGAGATAAATTTCAATTATTCCTTAAACCACAGTCTCCTTTACTAATTTTTAGTTCAACATATTAAGTAAAAAAATAGAACTCTAATAGAAAAGACGATACTAGTAGGACTGGTTGTTAGTATAATTTGTGCAACGTGCAACATGAAGCACAAAAATAAATTGAAGAAGAAAGAAAAGTAAAAAGGAGAGAAAACGAAAAACAAACAAAATAAATTAAACAGCGATAAGTAATAGTTATTGAATAAAATTTTGAAATATTCAGAAGCTGCATTAAGGTGTTCTTTTGAAATAAATAATAGATGGTATAATAATGATAACAATAAAAGATAATAGAGCTTCAGAAAGTGTGAAATCTGCCGAAACGGATTTCTGTAATTAATATTAGATCTGAATTGGCTTTGGAGCCAGAACAAAACACATAAAAAACTCCAAATTGCGAAGCTTTCAAAAAAAAAATGAACGAAATATTCAAGTACCAATTTTTATTTGTTCAAAAATCTGTGAGATTTTGGAGAAATATAGCATTATACAAATATCCTCAATTTGGGTTGGAAAAATAATAATAATCATATAATATATAGGGTGACTCAGGAATAGAAGGAAAAGACTCTGTATGATCTGTATGATAGATGGGTCATTATACGAATGATTTTTGTGAATGTGAATATTATTCCTAGCAGATTCGGAGATGGATGGATATCTGTTACCTTTAACTTTTCATAAAATCCTGGTACACCAGAGAATGAATTGTCAGCAATTTGAAAGTTCATAAACATACTGGCTTTCTGTGACTCAACCTTGAACAAAGTTGATGATGATGACTTGCGGTGTTAATAAGGCCTCTTTAATTCAATAGGTCATACTACCATCCTAGGAAAATAGAATATTAGGAATACACATGGTATTTCATCGACTCATACCATCATACTTTGTAGCATCAAGAAACAGAACTGATGCACAGATGCACCTTGGGATAACTTACAATGAGTGTAGCTAATTGTAGCCTATAACTTTTTGATTGGTTATCAAATATCCTATGGGAGTCCACCACATTACCGCGAGTTTTCTATTCGAATAGAGAAAACAAATAAATAGTAAATAATTTTTCATTAAAATTAAAAAGCTACTGGGTTACAAATTTCAAATTAACCTTTTAATTCGAATAAAGTTATGCTCTTGATGATAAAATATTTAAATTTATTGTGTAAATAAAACGAAAACAATTGGATGTTGGAAAGTTAACTCTTCTAAAAAAGTTCTTATTAAATGAGCAGAAGCGATTTGACGAGTTTAATCGATTAAAAATTGAGTTACCATTAATTGATTATAAACTTATCGAGTATTACAGCATCTTGTGCATAACTAATTAATGTTAACTTTGTTTTTAATTATGCTAAAAAAAAATTACTTTCTTTTGTTGTTTCAAATCGAACATCAAAATTTCCTGTTGAGCCTCGTGCAGTATCTGTGTCACAAAAATTAATTAAGGATAGTTATCTGTAGGAATGCGATGTGAAAGTGGAAGGTATGAAAGATGAAAAAAAAAATCGAATGTTTGAAAAAAATTAGGTAATCAAGAAAGGAATTTCATTGAATGCAACCTTACGACGAGTCCGTTCGAATTTTTGAAATTGTTGTCTCAGCATCAACTATGTAAGTTCAACGACTTTTGCCAAATTATTCAAACCTACATATCTCCATCTTTGCTGAGTATTATTATTTGAACGTCGGCGAAGTTTCTAGAGGAATGTTTCGATTGGGTTTGATGTATACTTTTACTTTACAAATTTCCGATGTGCTTCGACAAAAAATTTAATTTACAATACACCAGGAATTGCAGCGATGCAAAAGTGAAAGTGAAAGCACAAAAAAACGCATTAATAAAAAATGGAAATATCTGAAAAGAAATTAGATAACTACGAGAGGTATTTAGGTCCACCTGTAGCAGGTACTTTGGCTCTTTTAATTCCGCGACTATCCCATTTGAATTTTTAAAATTCTTGTTTCTGATTTAATTTTTTATCAGCCTTAGTTTATTTTGTACCTGCCACATATTTTATTTAAATAATCTTACTGCGAAGCTCTCTGATTGATTATTATAATTTGAATCTTTCGCGCCCTTCTATTAACTTAATTATTGTTATTAGTTCTTATTAGTTTAATCACCGTTATTACCGGCACCAGACGAGAATGTTTAATTAATTTTTTTCATACTTTCCGATTTTTGTTGTTGACTAAACTCGTTTGTAATTTACCGGATTAAAGTCGAGCTCGTTTGTATATTTTCTGTTTTTCAGATTTTTGTAATCAAAGTTCAAGGATCACAAAATGCATGAATTACGTTTTTTAGATGATGCTCATGAGCGGGAAGGGGGTCATGTGAAATCTAAACCAATAAAAATACAACTATAGAAAGTCTCGTTTTACATTGTGAATAAATTGCTTTGGTCACGCAACTTATGTTGTCTGTTGTCCTCTTTGGCCAAAACGTTTCGTTCGCCTTCCCCAGGCGCTCCTCATTAAATTTTCGCACGAAATTAGACAGACACACAAACGAGGAGCTTGCCGAAAATAGCCCTGAACTTCATTACCGAAATTAACTGGGCGTGTTGGTGACTGACGTCCGTCTTTTCGCAAAATGCAATTCACGATCGTTTCCAGCGAATAAACCTGATGTAAGCGCAAATATTTTTGCCGGACTTTATTTATGCGTTAAGCGATAACTTTTACGTTTATTTGTTTTATTGCAGATGTAATGATTTTTATTTTGTTTGTTTTATTTCGGACGAGAGCCGCGATTTTATCGCCGATAAAATTTTATGTTCAATATGTCATCGAGAGTGAGGAATATTATTAGATTTAAATATGTTTTCAAGCGAAATGTAAAAATGATGAAAAGACTGTCTAAAATTAAAAACTGTAAATTTACGTTTCGAGTATTATTTTAATTACCATTGTGAGAGTTGATTCATTGTTTTACGTTCTTCAATTTAAAATGAATGGCAATATGAGTATTATCTTTAGGTCTGTTTGTTATCCTGCACTGGTGTACACTAGTGACACTTTTTTTTACGAAATATGCCTTAATGAAGCCTAAATTCTTTGATAATGTGTCAGTACAAATCATACACATCCATACTGACATACCACACAAACATTTAAGGTTGCATTAAAGAGTATTTTGTGAAAAAGTACGTACTGGTGTACACCAGTTCAGGATAACAAACAGACCTTTTATTTTTCTAAACACTTTCCGATTACGTTCAATTTTAATAAGTCAGACTGATATTTAACATAAACATTGGAATAGTAACAAAAAAAATAATAAAAGTTTTGATAAAAATGAACTGCTTTAGAACTTTTATTCTTCTGTTTTCTTCTTCTATGTTAATTATAATAATAAAATAGTAACACACAGAGATTTTGGCCAAAAGAGATCACCGGAGATGAACTAGATAGAGGTAGAATAGGAATGCATCTGGAGAAAAATTTTCGAAAAAAAAAACTGACCTAAAAATATTTCAAATTTTGCAACGAACGATAAATTTCATCAGAAGTTTACAAGTGACTTCAACAGTAGATATACATAAAATATAACACATTTGAATTGAGATAATCAAAATTTTCCTATTCGAAAATCCTTTTATAACCACTGCAAGTTTCTAGATGTAAGTATTATATTTTTAGTATTATTTATTTTGCTCGTGCGACTTTGTGATGTCGTAATGTAGTATTTGTAGTGGCATTTAATGCCAGAGCATTGCTTCACTAAATCTATTTTCTTTTCTGATCCGTCTGTAAACGTGAGTAAGGATGTGACTCGCGCATGTAGATTCAGACTAAAAGTGGAAAACTTTAAAATTCATTGTTGACAGTGGTGGAGTTCTTATTTTAGACATTCTGACAAATACTCGATAAAAATGTATTTATTTAATATAAATCTTACGTTCAGTTGCACCAACCTGAAGTTTACTCTAGGATTAGTTAACAATGGACGTTAGTCTTAAAGAGTTAAAAAAACGCCAAATCAAAATTTTCTTAATTATCCTCTGATATATGTACATACATTTTGGGCTTACAATTGTATCACTCAAATATTCGAGTGTCGAACACAAATAATTCAAATCAAAATCCTTCATTCAAGTGTCTCAAGGAAGCTGGAGTCAAGCTATTCATTAATTACAGTATTATAATCAACTCCAGCCTTTAAGGGGATCCTAAATGCTCTCTGTGCCGTTCTAATCAAAGTACAGAGAGGAGCCCGATCGCTGGAGTCCAGCATTCTGGCGTCTATATGTAGGGTCCTCTTTAAATTCAAAATTTATGTGGCGAAATTTGAAACATATATTTCTCTCTGCGCCAAATGTTTTCGTAAAACAACAAAATCTAATTACAGTGGAACCTCCATAATTCGAATCTCAACGGACCGAGAAATTACTTCGAGTTATAGAAATTTCGAGTTAAAGAAATAGATTTCAATTATACACAATGTGCAGGGACATCAGTGAATTTCGACTTACAGAAAGTTTCGAGTTGTGGAGGTTCGAGTTATGGAGGTGCGACTGTAGTTATAAAAATATCGTTATCAATTCTTAACGATCGTCATAAAAACTCCTTTAACATAAAGAGAGGAAATTACCAGGAATTACAAAACGCAATAAATATTTTATGTGTTATTTGATTTTGTTTGTATGCGTGCCTTTCACATAAAAAATAAGATTTTCATTTATTTAATATAACTTGTTTAGTTTAATTCGCTTTCAGTTACAAATAGTATTTGAAATTGTGAGGAACGTAATGATATGAGCAGAAGGAACGTAATGATACGAGTAGAATATGTATGGTAGTATGTATAGGTCTCAAAATTCAATTAATATTTTATTAAGCGTTATTTTTTTTATTTTTGCTGACAAGCTCTCCTTCGATTGGCTTGCAAATTTCTTTTATACTAAATTAGCTTTTATTGGATCTTTTTGCCTTTCTTCGTAGATCTCCATTCATTAAATATTTTAACTCTTGAGTTACACATAGCTTATGCGTCAATTGTAATTCAAAGGGTTGTATACTTTTGTTTTCTGAATATATTCCACGAGTCGCGTGACTCGTGTGACTGGATGTGTTTGCGTAAAGGAGTCCACTGTTCGGGCGGCAATCTGATTGTCGGCGACAGAATTGCTTTAATATCGCTACAAAATGTACAACGGCGATAAGATTGCAAGTTTTTCTCCGTCGCAATTTATAGATACATAATTTAATTTGTCGAATCTCACAAGAAATCTGAAATCTCCGTATGCATCTAAATCCGTGCTTTAACTACAGCATACCGAATGCCTAGGTAAAGGAACATTTCGATTATCTCCTTTTTTTGTACATTTTAAAATGATGAATAATAACGTAGCCAGTTTCACGACGTCTCCGTGTCCGCAACTGTAATTTTTACAATATTTTATTTTGGTAGTTAGATTGTTCGAAAAACTTCCACATGAATGGATTCTTTAATTCTGGGGAATCGCTTGAAAATCAACGCATCAGTGACCCCATGAAGTACTTTCGAAAAAAAGTTGGCCGCTGCACATTCTGTGGTGATATTGAAGCAATCCGGTCGCCTGGCAATCAGATTGCGGCAACCAGATTGCCCGAATATCGACCGTCAGTGGGCAGCTTAAGGCATGAGAATTGAGGCGCCTTAGAACGAGAAACTAGGTTCCTTAAGTAGAAAAGCTCCTAATTCTATGGAATTGGAAGTTGAATTTACAAAAAAGAAGAAATCCTAAGACAAGAACAGACAATATTTAATTGTTATAAAAAATACATTGAAACAATGTAAGTTAACACCGTTTCGTTCATTATTTCCAGATAATTGTGTATAATAATTATTGTATAATTATGCAAGGTATTAAAAAAAGGGGTACGGTCGGATTGTATGCCCCAAAGAAGTGGCAAGTTATTAATAAAGGTGTGCCTGCAAACGAGCAATTAACAATTTCATATGTAGGTAGTTTCTAAATTCTTTTCTTTATTTTATATCCCCATGCTGTCATAAAAACCACGCATTAACAACGTTTTACTCTAAATGAGCGATGTGATAGACTAATTGTTTTTGTCCAATCGGTTTAGTGACCGAGCCTATCTAATTTTTCTAACGAAATTGTTTATTAATAAGTAAGTTGCAACTCCTTTTGGGTCATACAACTCGACCTTGAAGATTGGTCTCCTACTTTTTTAACATCCTGTATAGTGTTTTGATAAGATGATTTTTAAGTAAAGTTTAGTATAAATGTAAAGACAAACGAAATTACCGAGGAACATAATGACGATAGAAAATTTTGGAAAAGAAACATTTATGATAGGATTCAGAACATTTCTCAAAACTCTTTTTAATAGTTTACTTGTAATTATTGTTTTTAATATATTTCAGTTAATGTCCTTACAATTTGGATTCATCAAAACCCGATGAATTTATCTATTTTCCAAATTAATGGATCTCCTATAAGTTGTTCCTTCGAGAATGATATTTTCTTTATTATTTTTAATTTTCTTTCATTTACTTTTTTATTTCAAATTTAGTTATCTGCAGTTGCCGAAAATCAATTCAATATGTTTCACAATTATTTAAATAGGGATAAAGAAGCGATCATCATATAACTTTTAGAAGAAAATGATGCATAGTAAAGCCTCGGTAATCCGGTAAACCTCGAAACCGAGGTGATCCGAATTAGTGAAACATCCGGATTATCGGAAGCTCTACAATTTGTACGTGATATGGAGAAAAAATATCGTAACAATTTTAACAGTTTAACATTAATGTTCTTCAGAGTCTTGAAAATAATTATTCAAAAAATTAGATCTGGATCAAGGGGTTCTTGTAGTAATAAAGTCAGACAAATAACATGCGAAATGTTTTGTGGGGTCTTTTCGGTGTCATGTTACTTTTTAACGATGAGGGGATTCCCTGCTTTATACAGGGTGATTCGTGAGGAACCCTCCATATTTAAATAATGTGTTTAGGAGACCACAACAAACAGAACAAGTCTGGTAAACATATGGTCAAATGTCAACCCTTACTGAGGTATTGTTCAAAATTGTATTTAATCAATTGAAAACATAAAAAACATCTTTACAACAGAAATTACGTTTTCACTAAATTTAGCAATATTTTAAGAGAATTTAACTAGAAAATAATTGTAACTGTCACATTTATTTGTTCTGTTTGTTGTGGTCTCTAAACACATTATTTAAATATGGAGGTTTCCTCACGAATCACCCGGTATATGGTTAAGTATGAGTAGAGGTAGTATGTAACGAACCGTGAAATGTATGATCCAGATTACGGATTGATTAGTTGCTCCGGATTAAGGGATTAAGATATTTACATAACACAAAATCGTGCTATTTCATTTTTGTCTGGATTACTAAAAAATCCGAGTTATTGGGAATTTCGATTATCGGAGCTTTACTGTACCTATACATACAGTAGAAATATCAGGAAAAAAATTGTATATCTGGTTGAATCGTATTTGTTGTACGTAATTTTGATTAAAAAATAGTTTTTCTTAATATTTTCTAAACTAAAGATCTTGTAAATTTTAGATAAGATTTTGTGGAATAGTTAGTTAACTATGTGGGTAAATAAACTCTATTTTTAGAAACTATTGCCTCTCTTACTTACTACCTTTTTTTAAAAATAAAATTTGCCCCTCTAGATTTATAACGAAAATAATTTAATAGTGTACCTGTTGATTAATCTACCCTATCGATTCTTGCCTTCCATTTCAGCCTGGATTAAAAATTTTTCGATATAATTTTCGGCCATGACGTGGACAGAAAAGTCATTATTTTTCTTACTTTGCTTTTTGCGATTGTTAACGTTCACGTTTTTGGAGAATTAAATTATTGGAGACCGTCTAGGATATTTTGAGTATTTGACAGGTCCAAACAAGCAAATGGAGAATCTGTGCCTTTTATAACACCTGCACTTGCTTTTTCAGCTGCAGTTGTACATTAAATAAATTATTTTATTTTTTCACGTATACCACAAAAACGGTTAATTTTGAATCCATCTACTATCATGTGTTTAATGCGGATTGAAAATATTTTTTTAAATGTTAACATCATGTTCTATACCTATTTAAATAAGATTAGATACTGTAGGTACATGTATAGTCGCTATCATAATTCATGTCATAACCTTTACAGAAAAACTCATCGTGGACACTTTATTTGTGGTTTCTCAGCAAAAAATAATTTACGACATCTTGGATTTACTTTTAAGTAGTAAGATTTGGATGCATTTGCCGTTCATAGTTTCGAAGGAGATGGGTAGGATGTATTGAAAGCTTTCTGTTAGCGTTATGAATTATGATTGCGACTGTACATTACAAAGAAAATATCAATACAACGGCAGAGTGGAATATTTTCGAATTACATTGTTTACCAACGAGTCAGAAGTGTAGTTTTTAGCCTGTTTTTTTTTTTCTTTAAGGACATTCTTGATTCTGATTTATGAATTTTGAATGAACCAAAAACGCCATCCGTGCATGTTTGTAAGCTAATTATTTTTGACGTCACGTGTTTTTCATTGTGTTTGCCTTTATTTGGTGATTTATTATTTAGCACGTGCCCTCGTCATACGTAAACATTACGCGCGAAGTTTCACCGCCTTTGTGTTTGTATTTGTTCGATTCACGTGAGCAAACGACTGTTGTTATCAGAACACCTAGGCTCTATTGCCGGCTAATTTATTTACGGAAGTCTCTTTTAAACTTTGCCCCTGAACAGAACAAGGTGTTATTTTTTTTCTTTTGAAAATAAAACGACCATGTCCTTAAGTATTTTCTACTGTTTATTTTCTACTCCTGCGGTTCCACAGAAGGACCCTGGACAACATTTATTATGTAACGCGAGCCTTTGTACCTTCCTTAATTTTCGTATTAGCATAGCAAGTTCAGAAAGAAAAGAATTAAGAGTCATGCACGGGCAATTAGATGATTCAAAAATCTTCGAAGTGAATGACAAGGTCGTGTTTGATGCTTCAAGAAAACAATATGTACGTTGAGAATTTTTTTGTAATTATTTTTTAAATTACGCTTGCCTATAATTGCAGAAGTAAGCAATAACACTTGGCTAATTTGCTTAGAGAGAGAGCGTGAAGTTTGCTAATTGAGTTACTAGAACAATGGTTGCAAATTTGATGGATACACAAAACTGGCGTACGGTTTCTTGTATTTAAATTTTTTAAATCAACATGGTAATAATGCACTTAAATTTTAATTTAATAAAGACTATTAACTTTACTATTTTTTCGTTTCCTGCTCGAAGCATAAATATTATGACGTTTTATTTTAATTCCTCCATATTCGAAATGATTCCTGAAAGTCTTACAGAATTTTTGCAAAAACGTTCACCTGAAATATGGATTAATTTATTTGTCTAGTCTGCTTCGCTAAGTACCTACTTTTTCGTTGAGATTTCTGTTCTTGTAGAATTCAATTGGTGGGTTCAATAAAAACGATAAACTCAAGTTTCATTCAAATGCGTACTGAAGTGATGATGTAATTCTAGAAGATTTGTACAAACTCATTCTATAATTCCTCACGAAGGTGACCTTGCAGGATGCAAAATTAACGTGAAACCGTTATACACGTCAAAAATAAAATGATGTCTTACTTCCAGCCAAAACTCATCCAATCTTCATGATGACATTTCCTTTCAACTAAACGATCCCAAAGAACAAAAAGGAAACAAAGCACTTTCCAACAGCTTAGAAATGCCGCCGAAACGTTACACAAAAAAAATCAATCGCAAATCGCAAACAAGTTTACTAGTTTTGCAATAAAGTCACACCTGACTGGCGTTATCCTTGACATTGAAGATTCGGTTTCCGATATTTAAAAATAGCACGTAAACAGGTGGCGTTGTTTTATTGCATTCGCGTCTTGATTAGTTTATAAAAGCGAACGATTTTTACGATCCTTGCGATATTAACAAAGTGATTTATGGAAATTTTCTTTTTCCACTGGAAAAACAAGGTCTCATCCTTGCGTTAGACACCATTCGCGTTTTGCTCAGAATATTACATGAAAATATGTAAGCTAAGTCTTCAATTTGACTATTACAAGGCATCGGAAAATCGCTTCCTTATCGCTGTGCGATTATTCTGAAACGTTTATTGCTAGATTGGACATGGTTTTTACGGCAAAAAAAAAACTGTAGCGGGAATAATTCCAAGGTTAGGCAGGTACATTCGGAATTTTACGATAGCGCTCTGTACTAGGAAATGCCTGGAATTACTATGTAGGCTATGTTATGCAACAGCGGCACTCTTATTTCAAGCGTATTAAATCAATAAACAATTTTTACTTCGAATTAAGTATATTATTGGCACGCCATGAAACTGTAATGATCAGGTTCACATCTGTACGTATCATTGTTTTCTTCCAATATATAAAGTTCCTCTTGTAGGCCCGATTTTACAATCGTTGGATAAGCATTATTCTTAGAATAACGTGACGTAGGTGTGACGTAGATATGGAGGAACATTAAAGGATATTCGGCGAACAGTTATTCCGTCCTTATTCCACGATTGTAAAACTGGGCCTTAAAAGTTTTCTTACTTCACAGCTTATATTTCGTTGGCACGTGGACATCTCCTTAACTCCAAAATAAAAATTAAGGACGTTTTAGACTACTGTATTTCTTGTACAAGATTTAATTTTGTGAACAATTAAAATTTTATATTTACAGTTGGTTCTTGTGCGATAAAATTTGTATCACAAAATCTTTTAAGCGGACACTAAATCGCGCACTTTACACTTCGACCGCTTCGAACGACTGCGAAACGTAAAGTGTAAAGTGCGCGATTTAGTGTCCGCTTAAAAGATTTTGTGATAAAATTTTATAGTAAATTATATCAAAAATTAAACTGAATTAAAAACTATCTGAAAAAGAGTACGTGTTCTATCTGTAAATCATATCTGCAGCCCAGAATTTCTTGTTCAAAATATTTATTACTGAAATTGAACCAAATTTCCTACAAAAAATAGGCTAGTCTAAAACAGCCTTAAGAGTGAAAAATAAAACTCCTAATAATTCAAGAGAGCTTCTTTTTGTGAGAGCCACTAGAAATGTAATCTCTCCAGCTTTGAACTCGAAATTAATTTGTTAAGTAGTGGCATGTTCCTTAGAGCTACGTTCACAATTTGAGATAAGTGGGTGCACTGAGAAAAATAAACTGTTCAGTCAACCAAAGACACGTTCAGTTAACAATATTTTTCGTTTACCTATTAGCGATCACGCGTAGTCATTGAACCAACAGTCAAAAAATGTTAAATATTTTAGATTGAATCAACTCAATATTTTGTTCGAGGCAAGCATACAATGAAGACATCTCTCTCGCTGCTTTAATACACAAGAAGATTGATACAAGAACTTTAGATTGTTAAAATTGCTAAATATTTTATTTGTCTGCACGCTGTTAGGGAATTAAAATTATATTTTTCTACAACCGTGCGTAAAGTAAAATGTAAAATGGATTTTGTTTAAAAATGCGTGCGTGCCTCCCCCCGCTGCCCCTCAGTTCATCGTTCAGTCAAATGTAATAGTTTAACATTTTCTTAGTGTTACTTCAACAATTTCCAAGATGTTCAGTTAAGAATATTACCGTTGAAACAAGTATAGTCGTCCAAGTTTTGTATCGGTTTTATGATCCTGCTATAAAAAATGCTTCAAAGAGACCGGCACTGCGGTGTGTTTGTCGCCTCTCTGTCGCTTTTTTTATGGCAAGACCATAAAACCGCTACCAAACTGGGCCGACTATACATTTTATTTAAGTCATAGCACAAAAAGTTGACATTCAAAAAGTTGTTGACTTAACTATTTCATTTTTCTCAGTGTGATAATTAGTTTCCTTTTTATGACGTGTATTTAAAAAAAATTGAATTGCTTGAAGTTAAAGCATCACAGTGTCTTAAAGTTTCTTAGAAAAGAGGGAAATCAACCCAAGGCTATTCATAAAAGAATGGTTGCAGTGCATGGAAATGATGCGCAATTCTAGTACATTATAAATTTCTGGTTTAAACAGGTTTGGCGGAGAGATGACTTTATCGAAGATGATCCCAAATGTGGAAGACCGAAAACGGCAACAAATGAAGAAATGGTTGCAAAAGTCGAAGCCATATTACGTCGTGCGAAAGATCCAGAAGTAACTTAGGAATATCTAAATCAAGCGTAATTACCACATTACACGATCATTTGAATGTGTATTAAGGTATCAGCGAGATGGGTATTTACGACTGTTTGATTCTTGAGTAAAAGTTGCGTAGACTGCAAATTTTGGCAAGTCGTTTAAAAGCTCTGAAAGAGGATTCTGAATTTTTATCCGAATTATGACTGGTGGAGAAACTTGGGTGCATCACTGAGACCCAGAAACAAAATTAAAATTCAAGGAAGGTTCATAAAGGTTCATCATCTCCAAGAAAAAGCACCCATACAATCATTTACAGGAAAAATTATGGAAATAATTTTTGGGATGTGAGGGGTATCCTACTCATCCAAAGGGACTACAGTAAATACAGATACATATGGTAACACGTTAAAAAATTTCGAAAAGCCATTAATGAGAAACGATCAAGAACTCCTTCTGTTGCATGACAGTATAGCTATCCATAGGGCTGCCCAAACTAAACCAATTGTGCAAGAATGTAACTCCGTAGAGATGGACTACCCATCTTATTGAAAATCAACTCCGGGGACGTCGGCATCGTTCTCATTCCGATGAGAGCTTAAAAGCTTTTGATGAGGATTTCTTTGAAAAGTAAGATAAAAAAGGGCATGAATTTACTATAAGAGAAATGGCGATAGTGCACTGAAGTGAAGGGGGAATAATAGCTCTATCCTATAGCATATATGCATATAGTTAGGCTTCTTGAGCATACCCATAAAGTTATTAAACAACAGAAAAATAATTAATTCAATTTTTGCATCAAATTTAAGGAGCGCTAGATAAATTTCCTTCAAATTTAGAATTTAGGGATCACCCTAGGGAGTATATTGAAAAATAAGATTGTCATAAGAAATACGTCTCTTGCTTTATAACCAAGTGGTTTCTTTTCTAGTGGCCCTCGTATTTGCTCCTTGATGTTTTTATATCAACCTATTTTCTAGTTTTTACATCTGATACCAGGAGGTTTTGATAAATAGTTACCCCGAAATATGTTTCCAGAGGTGAAGGAGAAATAAAAAGTGGACATGCGATAGCTTTTACTTGTTTTTTCTTTCTACTTTCGTACTTTTCAATTGGACATTCCTCATGACATGATGTACGAGGAGGTGTTGATAAATACATACATATACTTAATGCTAATGAAATAGCAGCAGAATTTCATAATGCTACGTTACTTAAGTATTAAAATGGCTCCATAAATTTTCTCCCTGAGCCCTAGGTGCGATACATAAAATCAAATTTTATTGCTTAAATGTAGGCGATTATTGTTTCATTGTTCCTACATAAAATACATAATATATTTATGTAGAATCATTAACTTTCTTGTTTATGATGTACGCCAAATTCATCCTTATTCTCCTCTTTCACCCCAGTTATCGTTCAAACAAGTTAAGACTCGGACAGTGTTTGAAATTACACTTTTCATTTTCTCTTAGGAATTTCGAATGTGTGTTTAATAAAATGCCTCACAGGTAGTTTACTCGTTTTGAAGTTGTTTTACACTCTCCAATATAAGCCCCCAAATCTTCTTTGCTCTCTATTCCCTATATTATCAACCCGAGAAGTTGTTCTGGATCATCGTGTATTTTTAAATTAAAAAGAGAGAACTAAATACTTCCATTTAGAAGCTGTTGCCTTCGCAGTAGCTTCTTTTTTCTTTATTTGATCTGATTTTCGCCCCAAATGGAGCTTTGTACTGTGTTCCTAAAATCTAAGAGTAATTTTAGTAATTTACAGTTGCAAGAATCACCCTGTATAAGCAAAAAGGTATTTACGATTTATAAATCTGTTTTCTTAAAGATGAAAAGTTGTTTTCTAAGAGTAAATTTAACAGTAAACAGTATCTTGAATGCTTAACATTTTATATTGGCTGATGTTGTCTGCTCTTGTACCTTTTGTTGAATTAGATGAAAGCATTGTAATTATTCATTCATTCATTTTTAAATATTATCTGTTGCTTTTCGCGGCTTTCTTTTATTGTCGAATTTGCATACGATGCAAATCGATTCAATCACATTTATTTTAGTAGAACATGGAAAGATTGTGGTTAGTCACAGCTAAAATATTCCACAGTTGCATTAGTAATGGGCAAAAAAGCTCGTTTAATTACGCTTCCATTCTATTGAAATTACCGATTTTATTGTCTGGGTTGTATTAAGCGGACAAATTAATTTGCGTTTTTCTCTTTCTTCTGCTTTTAGTTTATTTATTATTTAAAAATTCCATATATTAAATTGGGGTCATGATCATAATCATTTTAAACATCCATTACGCTAAAACAACAAAAAAAGACACAAAATATGAAATTGTACTTGAAACGTTTAATTTATATAGAGTGTCTCATAACGTACGGAAGAGACTAAAGAGGTTGCTAGGGGAGATCAAAGTAAAGTTTTTTTCTTAATAAACTTTTAATAAATTAGAAAGTTACAGCAAGTTAAAGTTAAATTAATTAACAAGCAATCGCTATTGACTGTAATATTAAACTGCACTTTAAATTCAAATTTGGAATACCTATTAATTTCAGCGGTAGTGGCCGTAAATTTATAAGAAATTTAAACTGCTGTAACTTTCTTGTCATTGATTTTTGGACAAAAGCTAGTTAAGAAAAAAAGCTTTATTTTGATCTCCTCTAGCTACCCTTTCAATCTCCTCCATACGTTATGAGACACCCTGTATCGCTCGTAAAGATGGACTTGTAAATGTTGGTTGCGAGTCGTCAGGATCGCAATGGGGCCCCCGAGCATATTCTGTATAGCTATTTCGGCCCTAATTGGGGCCTCATCAGCAGAACAGTAGCCCGAGAACTCCATTGCAACCCCGACGACCAACAAGATATACGCACGCTTAGCGCGTGAAAGCAAACATGTGAAATAATTGCGCCCCGGCACAACTATTTTCCGACTTATAATTCGTGTCGTGAAAGCAAATAGCAACAATGCCGCTGCCTCATAAGCTAACACGCACGAGATGGCAGTCGAAGCGGACAAATAGTTGTGACTGCCATCTCGTGCGTGTTAGCTTATGAGGCAGCGGCATTGTTGTTATTTGCTTTCACGACACGAATTATAAGTCGGAAAATAGTTGTGCCGGGGCGCAATTATTTCAAAGATGGACTTGTTTTTACAAGTTTTCTCAGAAAGATCTGCACTTTTAAGAATGTAAACTGCATGTAATCGTGTTTAAATGTTAAATTTATTATAATTACATGCACGTGGAATTAATTAACTGGAAAGCTATTTGCCGGTAATAATAAATACGTGAATACGAAGAAGGAAACAGTTTTCCTTTTCTTTGCAGCTGCGATATTTAGATTTCACACAGCAAGAAATTACGATCTCCTATTCTAGAATTATTTATTTTACTAACATAATTTAGCACGTTACAGCGTTTACTTCCCCTTTCCATAGAAGAAAATCATTACGTCGGTGTCATATTTAACACTGCAATTTTAATTTAATTTGCATTAGTTTGGATTATATTTATGTATCTAATACTAACCAAATTTGCAAAGATACTAACTTTACTAAGAGTCTTAACCGTCAGGACAAGTTAGGACAAAATCTAAGGATATTATCACATATTGCCGGTTAGATCTAGTCTTTCAGGACGCGTTTATTAAAACAAAATATTTTGAGTAAATAAAACATTTTTTTTGTTATGATGATTTCAGAGAAAATTTTGACGATCGTACATAGTATTATTTAAAATAGAATTTAAATGTGGGGCGTTTGAAAACAATTTAATCATGTGTCTTTTTTCAAACTCTAAATTAAAGTGACGTTAAAGGCAAACATACACACTTCTCTTTCCTGCTTTACAATTTGTAAAATAGCAGACGGTTTCGAGTATCACCTCAAGCATTTTCAAGTGATAACGCACAAAATAACACAAAGTAGAACGTACAAAATAGTCGAAACATAAAGTGAAAATAAAACATTTACATACATTCCTACTTGTATGTGTCACATCCTCATAAACCGATGGCGTTCCCTTCAGGTGAATAAAGTAAATTATTGGTCATTATGTAACTGGTTTGCTCAGAGGTGATTCAAAGTAACAAGTATAATTCAATACGTCGAATTGTTTTGTGAACAAGAAGAATGAACTTTTTGATATGAAAATTGCAACAGACTAATCGGATGACTTACGCACATTCTTTTTGGAGTGAATGTTGGAGTTTAAAATTTTTCTTTCAAAACGACCGAATTTTTTTTGTCCGTCGCCACGTCAAAATTCGATTAATCATAATTATGTGTAACTTTGTACAAATTCAGGAAACTTGGTCATTAGTCATCGGGATCAAATAACATGAATTTGATTTTTCAGCAAAATTATTAAATCGAAATAGAATACTAAAAGAATAATGAAAAACGAATTGAGTGTTGTTTATTTAATTTAAACCAAGTTTAAATTCTAACAATTAGTTACAATGTTATAAAGAACTAGGTGTTATTGTATTTCTAGAAATATCAGTTCTGCGTAGATGTTTTAATTTGTATAAATTACGCAGGTGCAGTGTCAGCGAGAATGAGGTTGCATTTTCTATTGGAAATAGAAAATCCTGCTTAAAAAAAAACAAAGTGAATTTATGACATGAGCGACTTGTTATTGTAAAATTCCGTTGTTTACAATACGCAAACAAAATTTACTATCTTTTAACTTCATTTTGATAAGTAAGTAATGAACGTCTTGACACTGTAAAGTTCATACATATTCTTCATTTGCAGAAAAATACGTCTAACTTTTGTCAGTTTGTTTTCATTCCTTTTAATTAACGGTGTTTCTTTTTAAATTCCCTTTAATTAAAAAAACATGTTGTGTGATATATCGAGTGTAATTTTCACTTAACACAAATTTGCAAGCATTTCAGAACGTGTTGTTTATTTAATCTTCTGTTAATATCACTGGAATTTTAAGTTAATTTCTTATGTGTATTTAAATAATTTAAAGTAATTATTATATTGTTGCAAAATATTATTTAAAATTTTTAAGTTATTCGCTAGTGTTTATTTTTATTGAGATTTGCAGGTAATTATGCGAATGGTTATATACTAGTGCATTAATGAAATTTAAAAACAGAGTTAAAGGTCTCCTATTTGTCAGTAGTAACTTGGTGTTTGTGGAATGGAATGCGATTATGATGCGAACCGACAATTAAGACAAAGTGTGACTCACTGCAAACAAAATTATTCTGTTATTTCGGTCAAAAAAAAAACAAGACTTAACTAACAGGTTTCCATTGCTTTCATCCAAGTATCAAATTTGTTTTTTTTTTTTTACAAATTAATCATCAACATGCAACCAGTGTTTCTCGTTAACTGCAGACAAATTTTCAACAGTACAAATAGATTTTTTTTTAAATATGCCTTAAACATTCTTTGGAATACATGTTTCTTTTTAAATTCCCTTTAATTAAAAAAAAAACATGTTGTGTGATATATCGAGTGTAATTTTCACTTAACACAAATTTGCAAGCATTTCAGAACGTGTTGTTTATTTAATCTTCTGTTAATATCACTGGAATTTTAAGTCAATTTCTTATGTGTATTTAAATAATTTAAAGTAATTATTATATTGTTGCAAAATATTATTTAAAATTTTTAAGTTATTCGCTAGTATTTATTTTTATTGAGATTTGCAAGTAATTATGCGAATGGTTATATACTAGTGCATTAATGAAAATTAAAAACAGAGTTAAAGGTCTCCTATTTGTCAATAGTAACTTGGTATTTGTGGAATGGAATGCGATTATGATGCGAACCGACAATTAAGACAAAGTGTGACTCACTGCAAACAAAATTATTCTGTTATTTCGGTAAAAAAAACAAGACTTAACTAACAGGTTTCCATTGCTTTCATCCAAATATCAAATTTGTTTTTTTTTTTACAAATTAATCATCAACATGCAACCAGTGTTTCTCGTTAACTGCAGACAAATTTTCAACTGCACAAATAGATTTTTTTTTTAAATATGCCTTAAACATTCTTTGGAATACATTATTATACGTGATTGATTCATTTGGTAGGTATTTATGGAAATTTGTGACTAACATTATTCAGTTAGAGTTTGGTAATGTTTTCAGTTATATAAATTTGCAATTTATATTTCTATCAATAAAATAAAATTTAACGTTCACGCACTGAGAAAAATGTATATTAAAAACCGTGTTGTAAAAAAAGTATCATTAATAATAAAATAAATTGTTTTAAAAGTAGCAAAATTGTTTAAGTAAAGCAAGTAAATTTTTCTCTTAAAAGAAATGAGAATGCGATTATATTACATTAAGCATATGATTTTGTAACATTTATGAGTTCGGCCTGCAGATATGATGTTTACAACATAAAATTTGTAGGTCAAAAAGCGATCGAAAGATGTCACTACTTAAATTGTTCATTACTTTCACATCGCAATGGCATATAACCTAGGAGACATCGGTTTGGTTTGCAGTGGAGTTCATAGACAACACAACATAACATAATATATTTATGTTTTCTATGGTGGAGTTCTGGAGCTACAGTTCTGTTGATGAAGGCCCATGCTGAATGATTTCTGTACAGGCTTTTCACTGTGACCAAATCCTTATGTTTTGCTTGTTAATATCCTGACAAGTGAATTTACCATATACGTTTTTCTTAAATGTACTTATTTTTTTCGTTGTAGCTTCAAGTTGGTGATCGTGTGAAACCAGTGGCAATAGTTCAGTCGTCTAGATATAAATGTCTAAAATATAAAGTTCTTGAACAACAGTTATATTTTTATATTTTAAATTTAGAATATCCTTTCTTTGAAACTTTAAATATATAACAGTTAATATAAATATGTTTCTTAAGTTAATCTTGCAATGGACTTTTGCTGTCACATATAGTAATATAAATTTTCGAACCCAAACGTCTTCTACCACTTTGTAATTCTCTCATCAAAGGATGACCACTTCATTTTCGTATTTTTAAAAATTTTTGTTTAAATTTAATAATTTGCAAATAATTTTGTTATACGTATTGTACCGTGTGATTTTTAATGATTGACGATGGTTTGAATTTGGCGCCAGAGTGTATTTCACGTTCTAAATCTGGCTACGATGAACAAATGTCGATTCTTCAGTGTTAAATTTCACGTTATTTTGTTTGTTTTCACTTCTTTTTATCTTACTATTATTATTATATTAGAAGAAAAAATGACAAAAGTTAATCATATAACGGGGTGTTGCCAACATTCTTCTTCGTAATATGTTGCTCGTTTTGTGCTAATTCCAGCCTCATTGAAAATCACACTGTTGCGTATTTAGAAGGGCCCAAAATTTTTTTTACATTGTAGTTGATCTGAGTTTTGAGATAGATTATTTCCTGACCGGTAATTATTAATAAATAAAATTCCTGAATTCCTCGGTCAATTTTCTTTATATAAACAGCAAAATATTTTCAAACCATGCTAAATCAGGCCAGAATATAAAATCATAATTACATTGTTATTGGTCTGTACAATTATCCACCTAAACAATTTTGGAAGACATCTTCCAGTGTAAACGTTTGCATCTACGGCTTCGCCCCTCACACGTCCAACATACGAGTTTAGACCCTGCCTCGAGGAATAGCAGACCATACCAGTAATTTATCTTCAAATTTTGCCTTTTGTATCGTACATCAGAATCGAATGATAATGGTTATTTAAATTATAACAATCTGTTCTTTTGTTTACAGCCTTTGAATTATTAATGATAAAACACATTTCAAATATACTTCTCTTGTGATAATTGATTTCCTGTTTGAGAATCTTAACATTGTCAAAATCAAAACTATGTAAATTGTTTAATGCGTGGTTAGATAACATTGAGTATTCTACGTTATTATTTTTTATACTATATTTGTGGTTGTACATTCTGGTTTTTGCATAGTTTTTCGTTTGGCCTATGTATACCTTATCACAGTCAACACAATCTACTTCATAGATGACATTTGATTTCAAGTTGGGGTCGATTTGATCTTCAAGCAGTTATTGACGTGATTGATTACCCAAAACAGTTGGACGGCCAGAATGATGTCATGTTGTTTTAATTTCCTGTTTAAAAATTCACAGGTGTTAGGAACATACGGGATGGACGTAAATTTCCTCCGGACTTCGACCATTATCTGTGTTGAAAACCCGTATTCTTCTCATGGTTTGGAATTTGGTCAAAAATTCATATGCTCTTCTTGAAAGTCTAATTTATATTCCATTTGGAAGAAGCCAATTTTAATAACTTCATTTCTGTCATAAACTTTGACGACACTTGACATTTTCTCGATTTCCAAACTAGATCCAAATTGACAAGTTTTTGCCAATTTCTTAAAACGTTCCATATTCTGCTATTGATTCCAGGTTTTCATTACCTCTGGTTCGAAATTTATAACTGTATCAGCTACATTTGTAGCATGCTGATTGCAAATAATTTCGCATGAAATTCTGGAAATTTTGCTCTAAAATTCATTTCGATTCAGGCTTCTTCAATAGAATATTTCCATTCACTCAGGCTTCATCTTTCTCGGCTATTTTAAAAATAGCTTTGGAGTCTTCAATTCTTTTGCTTTAATTGAACATTTAATAAAATAAAATTGAGTCTGTATTTATAGATGATCCAATTTTTGTTTGACGGTTGAAATTGATTAATTTTTCCAATAGACATACTTGTTATTGAAAATAGTACTCTATTTGCCTCGTCGCCGATGTAAAGTTTTCAGTTTGTAGAGTAAATTTCGCTTAACTTTTATAAATTATTTTATTGTTAATCCAAATTTTACAATAACAATATCATCATAAATAAATAATGTTTTCTTGGCTACCATCACACAACTCTTACTATTACAATAATATTCAATACCTAACATTTGTTTTTAATTTTTAGGACTCTACTTTTGACGACCGAATTAATTAACTGTGTAGGAAAATTATTTGCATGCAAAATATGTTTTATCAACTGTAAATTCTCTTTGTGGGAAATCTCACCAGTCCACACGACTGGTGATGACAGAAATTTTCTGATTTTTGGGGTGGTTAGAATTAAAATTGAGATATCTGCCCGACCAAGTCGGTTTTCTATACCAGTTGGTTTGAATTTTCCCATTAGGTTCTTTTATTATTAGTAGCTACATCTAAAAAACTGATCGTATTAATTTTGTCTATTTCTAACGTGAATTTTAGGCGAGGGTGAAACCCATTGAATTTATTAAGTACTTGGTTGATCTGAGAGGTAGGTGAAATTAGTAGGATGTCATCTACATACCTTTTGTACAAAATTGGTTTTGTGTCAAGGGATTTTAATATTTCCATTTCAACATGTTCCATGACTATTTCTGCTATTATCAGGCTAACAGGGGAACCCATAGGCAGACCATAAATCTGTTTATAAAATTTTCCATTGAATTTAAAAAACGTGTTATTTACCACCATCTTCAGTCCATCCATGAATTGGGTTTTATTTGGTGTGGTTAAGGTACAAATTTTCTCCCATTTGTTCTCTATTAAGTTTAAAGCTAAGTCAATAGGGATGTTTGTAAAAAGATTAACTACGTCAAAGGAGCACAGTGAATATGTGGGAGGTATGATTATATCATTAATGGTTTTGACAAAATCACTCAGAGTCAGAGTTGCCCACAAATTTTTTTAGAATACGGTAGTAAAATTTAGACAAGTTGTAAGTTGGGCTACCTACGTTAGAAGGACCCCAGTTTTGTGAATTTTGGGGAGGGCATATAGTCTGGGTGAATTTCCATTGGTACATTGTAGTTCCCTTGACGTGACATGATCACTGTTCTTTGAATTTGACCAGTCCTTAATCAAATTATTCATTTTTGTTTGTATAATGTTAGTATGGTCTTTGGTCACGTTAGAATAAGTCAATTCATCCTTGAGTAGCATGTTCATCTTATTGGTGTATTCATTTTTAGTCATAATCACAGTTACGTTTCCTTTGTCAGCATTTGTAATCAAAAGTTTTTTGTTTTGTGCTAGAAACTGTTTACATTTTTTAGAATTCACTTTAAGTTCTTTGTAACAAGGATTGTTTTGATTATTGACTGTTACATTGGTTTTTCTTAAACTATTGCAAAAATTAATTTTAGACTGTGGCACTGAGGACGAACCCGGCCGGGTTTGAAAATATTATGCTGTTTAAATAAAGAAAATTGACCGAGGAATTCAGGAATGATTGAATGATTGAAAGAAGTTTTTTTAAGGCTGCTGCCACATTAGGAGGAAATCATTTTGAATGTCTTTTTTAGTAATCAACTGAACATTGAACTGTTCCCAAATTGTATTGATACAAGTTTTCACAAGTGTCTAGCCATCAAACTTGGAGGAGCAAAAACGACTTCATCCGACTTTTAACGAAAGTAAACGAATGTTTAAATTAAGCCACACATTAAAATTATACAAGTATGTAATTTACAGATTTCAAAATTTTAATTTTATATGTCTGTTGTATTATTAGAATTAATTGTAAATCTGATAAGAATAAAAATTTGATTCACAGTAAACAATAAAATAAGAAGTAAATAACATAACTTCTTGCTGAAAATTTAAATCAGCAAATTTACAATATTATTCTTAGAAAGCCTGTTAATAATGCTTTGTAGTTGATGAAGTTGTTAATCGTTATAAAAAAAAATTAAGTACTAATAAATACTCAAGAAAATAACATTACATACCTAATTCGTTACATTAATTAAGAATATGTAAAAGATTTATAATTTGCACGTATTATTAGAAAATTGACATTTTTATAACATACTTAACTTAAAATATGTATATGCTGTATCATCAGAACATTTGGAAGTATGTTGGAAGTAATTTTATTAATTTTATTCTGATTTACAGATGATCATCTTTGCTTTCCTTTTGTGGTTATGACATTTCCAAATTTTGATTAAAATTTTTATTTATTATTTATCCTAATAAACTGTCAACACACAGCGAAACGTCGACTGTTAAATTGAATTTACAACGAATTACATTTACATTTTTTTTAACAATTTTTAAATAAGAGAATGTTTTAAATTATTTTTAAAATTGTTGCGTTAAGTCTAATTTCTTAAATAATTCTTATTTTATTGGTACCTAGGTAATACATATTAAATTCCTGTTTTAATTTTCCTCACTGCACATTTTATAATTTGGTATTGAATCTGTTTTTCATTTTCTGCAAATTTCGAAACAGAAAATTTGCATTATATTCTATCGAGTGAAAGAGTCATTACAAATAAACGCTCTCTGTCTCACTTAAAACTACACGTTGCACGTTTAATATCAGCAAAAAATTAAACAACTATTTAAAATTGTTAAAATTAAAACTTCAAATGGAAGTTTAAAAGAGAAATTTCTTTAAAACTTCTCTCACATTAAATGATTTTTGAAAAAATTAAACAAACATAAATATTTAAGCCAAATCTAAAAAGTATGTATTTAAAACAAATTAAAACACATTTAAATTAATTTGTAACAATTTGTAGCAATTTAAATGAAATTAATTTTGAAATAATTCAATTGATATTGAAGTAGCAAAAATTATAGGAAAAGCAAATATCAAAACATATAAATTATAATATGTTGGTACTTGCTGTCTGTAGGCATACAAATATAAACTATAAGCAGCTCCAAAAAAGAAATTAAAGATAAGAAAATTATGCCGAAAAAGTTACATTTTTATTAGATTTCTCCAGAAGCTAAATAATCTTAATTATTATTTTTTATTCATTCCATTCTTTCGCCACAACCACCTCGTCTAAAGACTCAAAAGGAAATTTAAGAGAAAATTTCTTTAAAACTTTTCTCGCATTAAATAAAAATCAGATAATTTAGCCACAATTATTATTTTTTTAATCTAAATATGTAAGTAGATATTTATGCATTTGATCAGCTTTGATGTCCTCCTTAGCAGAGAAATTTAAAACGAATTTCCGCATTTAGAAGATGTAATTCATCCAAAATTTGATCACAAATAAAGTTTTGCGCTTTGATTACAATTATTTGTCTTTTCTAATGAATAGTTTCGAACAATATTCATACAAATCCTTGCATTTTGAAATTTAATATAATTTTTACTTACTAAATAAATGCAATTTCGAACGAACGTATCTATGTATGTAGTTAGGCATGAAATAGGAAGCTTTAACACAGAAAGTAATACTAAATATGCATTATGTTTCAAATTTAAAACATTTGTTTCTCATTTCGAGATTCAATCGCCTTCCTGCACGCCATCTATGTTTACTTTAGTGACTACCGAATTGCTCCTCCTGGTTTGATGGCTAGACTCTTGTCAAGTTTTCCTGTCTGCTACAATACGCTATAAAAACAAACACATTAATTAAGTTTAAAAATAAATTCTCTCTTGAAAATCCCAGACATTGTGGTCAGAAATAAAACACTAGACATATCACAAGCTTGAATCAGTAAATTGAAATTCAACCTACACAATTTAATTTAAAAAAAATTTGTTCAGCATTCCGAACTTACGTAACATATTTTCTGCGATTTTTAGTTGTTAATGAATACAAAGGATCGGCTGGCGATGAATAATTCTATGGCGCAAACAAATTTCATTTTAGACCATTGCTACAATCGATTAACATTAATATCGTCTGTTATTTTCCGCCAGTAAACAGAAATCCCAGAAAAAAATGTTTACTACAAGTTTTCCTTTACTTCATTGAGAAAGTTATTGATATCTCCGGTCGTATATCGAAACCGTTTTCTTATTTATTGCCGACAAAAGCCAGTGGAATTGTACTCGTATTGAGTAAATAAATAATAGACTTTCATTTGGTAAGTTTCCTCATTAATTAATTAAATGATATTTTTCCTGTTAATACTCACAATAAAATCATTAAATATTAGTACATTTTGTTAAAGTGTCTAGAATTGTTTATAAAAATTGTAATTGCACATTAAGAATTCCGTTACATGTCTTCTTGTAAAACAGTTTGTAGTAAACACGTTATAATATTACCGTTTCAAACACATACATACGTAGCTGCAGTTACGGGCATGCCACATAAGTCGTAGTTCATTAAAATTCGTGTGAAAATGCATGGGCTCATTGACATCGAGTTAGGTCAAGAATTTAAGGAGGGTTAGAAATGAGATCACAGTAATTAATACTTTAGAAAAACCTGTGCAACACTAATTTGCCCGATTTTTTTTTTAATCAAGTGAACCATAAAATAAAAACGTCAAATTCAACCCTGCTCACAAATGGGAAACACATTCTCACGAAGACAAACCGTTAATCAAATTTTAAACTTCTTGCCTGGCTGGCTCTTTGGCCCCCCACCGAAAATAATCCTCAGCAGAGCCGTGCTCGAATGGAGACGAGAAATCGCCGATGAATCCGACGAATCAGACTACTCAAACCTGGAACTCAGCCTGAATTCCGAAAGCACAAGTTCCGAAGTCAAAAGCCCCGTGAAGCTTCATCAACCCATCTCCAGAAGGCAATCATACTGTTGCAGCCGGTCAGTACCAAAGGACAAGTTGAAAGAGTTGGAAGAAGAAATTCGAAAATTACGTGAACAAATCACACTTTTGATCCACAAAGAAAGCAACGGTGAAAACATTAAGATTCCACCACCTCCACCACTACCAGATCAGACGACAATGGAAAAACCAAAAGGCAGAAGTGTCTTAAGTGATGTCACCAATGTGAAACTGAGACCAGTAAATAAAACACCGAGAAATTATAAACGTTTTCCCCGAAAGCAGGACGTAAGAAGTGACTTGCACGAAATTTTGAAACGTAGGTACGCGGCAATGCATTCACCTGCACCCAAAAGATGGAGCTTAGAGTTGGAGCCTGAAGATGAAGAGTGTTTAATTCCGGATCGCACTCAAGAAGTTGGCATTCTCATTTTATGAAATACAACTCTTGCATGTAGTGTCCTAGAAATTATAATTAGCGAAATTACCATAAGCAAACTGACTGAATTGCTTCTGTACATTGTTTTCGGCGTTCACGTTTATTTGCAAATCTGCAAAGCAAACAGCGCATGGATTAACAGTCATTTGAAAGTCAAACCGTTACGGTAAAATTATTTAATCGCGGATACCTTTTGCCGTGCGCTTAATTATTGAAATCGTTGTTGCATTTCCGTCTTTTTTAATGCGACAGGAAGTACGAGGTTCCGCGTGGAAATTGTAGTCCTGTTTCTATTACGACTCAGCTTATGATTTAATTTTTTCTTTTAAATGTGACGAGCTGTTGGCAGATGTTTCTTGCGAAGTTAAGGGGGAAATCGAAACTTTCGCGCTGATGTGAGTTAAAACAGAATTGAATGTGAAGGTTTCCCTTGCATTAAAAATTTAAAAAAAAGTAGTCACGCGATTTACATTAGACAAATTTCGTTTTGAATTTGATTTTACGTAGTGCTTGCTTTATTTCACATATTTCTGATGTTTTGTAATGTACTGTAGAAGTATTTAAAATATACGAAGTAACACATGCATACTTATATCTCTATTATTTTAGCCTATCGATTGTCTAAAAAAAATGTTTAAATTTATGTTGTTGATTGACCTACATTTGGAAAGTCCAGACTCATCTCGTAAAATGCTGCAAGCCATTGGTTCTCATCAGCGAGGTGTAAACTCCAAGATGTCCCAACTACATACTGTGTATCCCAGGAAATAACATTATATCGTAACTACATAGCGTATATCTATGCTGTATAGGGAATTACTATTTCACATACTGCTGATTTTTATCTTCCCAAGACAAAATACGGTAGAAATTCGTACTACATCTGCTAGTTCTCGAATACAACTTGATGTTTCAAATTATGAAGAACTGTGGCACAATTTTTTAGTCAATCAAAAAATAATCTCTTACCACAATTAGTTTATATCCATACATACGTATTTGAGCAGATACTCACAAATCTACTTTTATTTTTTTGAAAAATTCGTCGAAAAGAAGCCTCGAGTCACTATAAATTTATAGTGACTGACTCGAGGTTTCTTTTCGACAAATTTTTCAAAATTTAAATAGTCACTAATGTCATGGATAATCCTTTGGTAATGTACTTTTAATTTGTGAGTTCATGAAATCTTTGGTTGGTATGAACCAGAGGATATTCTCCTCATCAAACTTCCATTGGAGATGCGTTTAATTGGCTCTAACATCTATTGTAATCGTCACGCTCCAGGGGGGCTGGCCAAAGACAAATTAGTAGATGATTAAAAAATGTTAATAATAATAAGAAAAATAAAACGTGTTGGAATTCGAACCCGAGGTATTCGGAGACTGTGTTAATTTGACCAACTTGCTAGCTTAAATCAAACGTTAAAAATAGAGTATTAAAATAAAACTAGATTTTCAAAAACCTTTCTCTTTAATTATTTAAATAATTGTGGCATAATTCTTCATTTAATTAATTTCAAACATTAAGTTGTATTCGTTCGAGAACCAGCAGACGCAAAATGAATTTAACCGTATTTGTCATAATGGGAAGATAAATATCAACAATATGTCGAATAGCTCAGATTTCTTGAGATACCCGGTATGTGCTTGAAGACAGCTTATATTTACAACAAAGGTGGCTGTAAAATTTATGAGAGCGTGAGCGCCATGCTTTCTAACGTCCATTAATTAAGTAGCTATGTTTAGTTGACTTTAAGTGATGTTTCTTTGGTGTCTAATAATAATTAATAATTATTATTAAATTTTATTATTTCTTCAAGAAGGTTGTCATTATACAGGGCGTTTCATAACTCGAACCGAAAAATTAAGGAACGTGCACGCGGTGATATTTTGGTTAAAAAATGTGAAATATTTTTTTTTGCCGGCAAGGCTTTGTTTCCGAGTTATTTGACTTTAAAGTTTCTGCATGTGATCAATGTTTAACTTCAATAAATAATAGCAAGCCATGAAATAAATATTCCTCCTTAGGAAATTGCGTGTTTAACAAAACAACCAAACCAACAAAACAACTTTGACGTCTAATAAATAAACAAGGAAACAATTGTGTTCTGTTACCTCACTCAATTTTAATTTTATTTTATATTTTTTAACCAAAATATCACCGAGTACACGTTCCTTAATTTTTCGCCGCGAGTTATGAAACACCCTGTATTCGATATTTTTTTGTCTTAATACTTTTCTTTTAGAAAAAGTTGAACATTACATCAGAGTTTTAAGTGTTCACTGTTGGAAAATAGTTAAAAATAAATGCTTCCAATGTTATTATAAATTTTCTATTTTCTTGAAAATTAAGAAAAAAATACAGATATTTTTGTTGGCTAACATAAGTCATCAAAGCAAACTTTACTTCTAACTACATATGCACTACATATACAATACGTAGTTATTATTCAAATTATAAGCGTCTGGCGTTGAATCATCAAACAAATAAAGCATAACTTTATCCGTTTCTTATTCGCCTTTGAAAAGGAAATAATACTGAAATATTTGTCGGTTTAACTTCGAAGATTGATGACGCAGGGCCCAACTCAACTGGTGATTTTCAAATTAATAAAATATAAGTGGAAAGTTTTCTTAAAGAATTGAAGAAATTTAAAAATTGTAATGATACCTATGGGAAAGAGATTAAGAAAAAACCATTAGTGAAAATACACTTACATACGTGCAAAGATATCGACCTACTTCATACTTTTGATTTTGTTTTCTTTTTTTGAAACTAGATATCAGATTTAAAAAAAAAACTATGTTATTTGAAAAACCATTTAACAACCTCTAAACATGAAACCAAATTTATTAAGATTTCTTTCGTCTTCTGAAGTGGGTAAAAAGACAATCAAGTCAAAAGTGTGAAGTGGATCGATTTTTGCACGTAAGTGTACATGCCACTGCAACTACAAGGACATTTTGCACGTGGAACTATTTAATATATAGAGGAATAAGAGTCCGACATGAAATAGAACTACTTTTGGTTTTGTCTTTATTGATCCAAAGAGTAACTTTCGATCATTTGGAATTTTAAACACTAATGGCCGGTATTATCAACTTTTAATAAAACTACGCTGAGTTCCACAAAAAGCGAATCACTGGTATTTTTACACATTTTATGGTCTTAAAGACATTTGCTTTTTGTATTTCGATGTATAAGTCAAAGTTTGACTATTTCGGGTGATTTAGGGACTATTGCATGAGAAAAAAGTAAGTGTTTAATGAAATAAAAAAAAAGTAACAGTTGATTCAATTCCTTATTCTATAAAATTGAAAATAATGACGAACGAATAAAAATTAGTAACGGGTACTGCCACCTCGTGTTCGAATAACAGCCTGGATACGTTGTGGCATCCCTTCTATCAAGTGTTCAATGGCATTTTGATCCAGTTGCTCCTATCCTTGTATCAGGGCATTTGACAACTCTTTCAGTGTCTCTGGAGCAGCCACATGAGCTCTAATTCGACGTCCCAGCATGTCCCAAACATGCTCCAGTGGGTTAAGACTAGGGCTCCTTGTTGGCCAGTCCATCCTTTGAATGTCGACTACATTCAGATATTTCGACACAATCCTAGCGCGGTGCGGTCGTGCATTATCATCCATTAAAATGAAATCATTTCCAATAAACGGTGCAAAAGGCACTACATGTTCTTGTAAAATGTCTCTTATGTACCTATCGCTATTCATTGAACCCCCTTGCACCACTACCAAGTCTGTACGAGCTTCGGCAGAGATCCCACCCCATACCATCATAGATCTACCATTATAGCACTACGTTACACTGAGCGTATCGCTCTCCAGCTCTTCTCCATACCATCTGTCGACCATCAGGCGATTTGAGACAGAACCGGGATTCATCACTGAAGATAATCTGGCTCCAGGGGCCCAATTCTTGAAATCATTCGACATCATGTCGTATGCGACGTGACGTCAAAATGACGCAGTTCCCAAACGATTTGTATACAAGTTTGTTAAATGGATCTTTTTACGCACGTCATTGATTTTTTCCGTAAGAAACACATCAATACTCTCAAACCAAGTAATAAATCGTAAGTTTTACTTTACATACATTCGTATAAAGACGTTCCTTTTTCATTCTGAACGAATGATGTACCTAGACAAAATAGTTGCATATAAAAATTGGTTTTAATAGTGTCGTTTGTCAATGACGTGAGTAAAAAGATCCATTTAACGAACTGTAGTTTTGTATGAGAGTCTACGTCATTTTGACGTCATGTCGCACACGACATTTGTCGAGTGATTTCAAGAATTGGGTCCCAGTTCTCGAAAGCTTGAGTTCGTGCAAACTGAAGTCTGAAGTCGCTCTACTCTATGGTGTCGGTGAAGCTCTGAACCATTAGCAGGTCTTCGAGCAAGCAAGCCAACGTTCTTTAAACGTCTTCTGACAGTATTCGCAGATACTCTGACTCCCCGAACTTCTTCATGTCTGTTTTTGGCTTCAACTGACGTCATTCTCCTATTCCGGAAAATACTCAAAGTCAAAAATCGATCATCTTGATCATGTCGACCTCGTAAAACCCGTTCTTGGTCGTCTGGAATAACATTGAATCTCCTTGTATCGTCTAATGAGCCTGTGGATGTTGGCTTGTGACACTCCAAGGCGATTTGCTACATAACGCTAACTTCGCCCATCTTGCACAAGAGCCACAGCTCGTGCGACATCAGTCATCAGTTGGTGAAAGATGCATAACAAGGCCTTTAAAAAGTCAGAAACATCAAGTTTGACAGCACAAAGAAATTGTCAATGCAAATAAAGTCAAAAATGACTTGATCAAGTTTTCCCAAAAAAACAAAATTAAGCAACTTTGGGAAAACAAAAATTTAGAAAAAGTTACTTCAGATAATGTAAAATAATGCTGTCAAAAAAATGCATGATAAGCAGAAAATAAACGATTATTGTAGTGATTCGCTTTTTGTGGAACTCAGTGTATATTCAGTTAAATACTTTTTACGGTTAAATTGTCAGTAATATTGCCAACAATTATTCAAAGAAATTTTTAGAAGGGGCGTTTAAAATTATGTAGTTGCATTGTATAAATGTAAAAAAGAAACAGTTACTATCCATAGACAAGAACTAACTATTCTTTAGTTTCATTATTATTTTTTTTTATATTTTAAAGAACCGTAAATATTAATAACAATATATTTCAGTATCAATAAGTTAAGATTTACTAAGTATTTTTTGAGTAAAGCATAACAGGTATCAGAATTTGCAGTCACGAAATAGCTTACCAAAGAATGACTCTTTCTGATAGTGAATTATTAAAAAGTATTTGTTTTTCGTGTATACCCTTACTAGTGGTTCACTGCAAATTACTAACTTCATCTGAAGGCGTGATTCACCATTCTGTGCACCCTCATACCAAATATTATCCGTTCACTCGGTTTCCTCGTCAAAGCAGGCCGTGTTCTCGTTTCGTTAAGTTGCTGCCATGAATTTTGATAGATGCACGAATCTGACACGAAAAAATATTATGACAATTCCACACCACTGATCTAACTATGTTGCCAAATACGAAGGAGTCTGTTTCGATATGTTTGTTTTACTCCTATGCATTACAGTCGAGCTGGCAACAAAGTCTCCGTCAGTGTACTAAAATCATAACCATGAAATTAAAAGTAAACATAACCGTTTCATCTGACGTCTATATTTCATTGTGATACCAACAAAAATGTCACCCTAACTCGCCTACTGGGACGAGGAAAAAGAGTGAATGGAAAATATCATCTAAATTTATTTTGACGTTCTTTTGTCTTAAGTAGAATTTTTTCTCGAGAACGTTGACACAGAATTGACAGAATACTGACTTAACAAAACACTTTTGGATTTAAAAAAATACAGTTTATCTTACGCATTTAATCCACATATTTTAGAGACATCCTGTATATAAATTGTGAGAGTAATCTGGCTACTCATTTAATAATTCGAACGGCAATAGTTTTTGTAAACTGGTAAACAAACGTAGGGTCAGAAGCAGTTGTTGCATTTATTCCTACAAGAACAAACAAAATTGTATTAGATTCTAAAATTTGTTAGCAGATACCTTTTTGTTATGAATTATTTCTTTATTTCTTATTTTTTCTAGGATTGTTACGGTTGTTGACCTACTTAACTTTTGATTTTTCTTTAAATTACTTTTGTTTTCTCACTTTGTAATTGGTTCAGTATCAAATGTTCCTCTAAAGCAGTCGACAATACCGGCCGTAAGTGTTGATTATTGATTGATTTAGTGTTGATATGGGTTATTTCGGTTAGGAAGAATTAAAAAGAAAACTTCTTTTCAGTAGTAAGCTTTCGTTAAAATTTATCAGCTTCTTCAGGGCATTGAAATGGTATTCTAATTAAAATTAGCACATAAGGTTAAATTAATGAAAGCCGCTAACATCACAAGTCAAGATTAATTGTAAAAACAAACTTAGTTCAAAATATACGTTATTTTAAATAATTTTCAGCTTTTACTTGTAATTTTAACTTTTTAATGTAATTATCACCATATTTTTACAGTTAATCTTAACCTGTGATGTTAATGGATTTGATTAATTCTTCAGCCTTATGTGTTAATTTTAATTAGAAGAGTATTTCAATGTTAATAAATTTTAACAAAAGTTTACCCAAAACATTTCCATATGAAGTGGCAATTTTTAGTAGAATACCTGCTTTCAATTCCCGTAAACATTTTTTCCAAACAATTTACGTTATTTACCGGCGTAATTAAAATAACGACTTTATCGGATACTCTCCGAAAGTCATTCAAACCCAATTGAGCGTACTCAATTAGCTTCGAAGTACCGTCAACACCATCATTTGAAAGATTGTTTTAGTTTGAATCACTGCAGAGTGCAGACTTTCCTCCCAACCAATCCATGCAACAAAGTCAACCGTATTGGGGGAGAGGTAACAGTAATTTATTTAAGTGGTACGAAATTATGGCATAGCCCGCATTGCAATTGCAGTTATTATATCATTGAAAGTGTCGCTGCGTTAATAAGAAGATGAGATTGAACGAGGAAGGTGCCCCAGGAAAAGCGTGAGAGCCGGCTTAATACCAAGGTTGGGAACATCCGCATGTAATATTTTTTTAATTGGCGCGATTAGTTTCCACTTCTTTTCTATATGACGCACAAACTGCATGAAAACGATAAAATTTCATGAGACGTAAATAATTCCATTTAAAGAGCGAATGAGGATGAAATCCTGATTAATTCTTTGAAAAATTATCATTCAATTTAAGAATAGGTAAATAAATAAAAGGACACGAATTATACAAGAACAATAAGCAAGGTAATGTGAAATGACTCATAAGAAAAAAAAAACAATATTTTTATTTCATCAGGCCATTAGACTTAACAAAAATGTATAGGTGTCTATAACGTAGAACCAGTACTATGAAAAAAACATTTAGTTGACAATAATTGGTTCTGTAAGGAGCTTAGCTAAGTTTAAGGGGAGGAGTTCTAAAAGAAGTTATCAACAAAAAAATGCTCAAAAAGGGAAGTTTCTAAATCTCTGACTTCGGACGATACTCTGAAGACAAATACCTTTTTAAAATTTTTCACCCTTCTTACCCAAAATTTTTACAAAGCAAAAGATACGCAAGTCGCAGTTCCTTTGTTTGAGCATGTCTGGAATTAGTTCGTAGACAGCCAGGACCCGCTTTCAGCACCCTTCATAGATGGTATGATCTGTGACCCTTTTCTTACCGTACCCTTACTTTATAACTTCGGGATTATTGAATTTTCCTTCCTATTCTTCTCCCTCTCTTACTTTTAAAATTGAAGGTTTTCTAATTCTTCTTTGAATTTCAATAAAATTACTGTAGGTTTAGATAATATATGTATATTCAGGGTGATTCACAGAACACGTTCATTAGAAGTTTAGGCACTTGCTTTCATTATTTTTCTCTGAAAATTTGTACTCTCCCACAGCAGCTAGTGCACTTTTTAATGAAAATATTTTCAAAGAATTTTGTTGTAAGTCGGTTTTGATTGCAGAGGATTCCTCGAGCAGCCTCTGTACAACGCTGTTTCAAGCCTAATTGGGCCTTCGTCAGCAGAAACGTGATCTATACTTTTCGAAAATATTTTCAAAGTATTTGAACCTCCGGTTGTATCGGAAGTCGCTTCATTTTAAATGGAATTATTTTCTCTTTCTTGCAAATTTAGGATCTACAGGTAATTTTGAATCGAAAATTATAAGATATCCCAATGCCTAAATGCAACCGTTTTTGAAATAAAAACTAAAAAATAGTAAAGGAAACTGTGGTTTAAGAAATAATTGAAATTTATCTCCGCCCACAATAATGTTATATCCGTAGATACGTATTTCGGCAGCTAAGCTGCCATCTTCAGTACAATTTAAAAAGCACTACATGAAATCTAACAGCTACCTACCTACCTACCTACCTGATCATACTATCTATACTACTAATAGTATCTAAAATTAACACTAAAAATTTTTTTTACTATTATTTTACTATTATTCGTTTTTGAAATATTTTTAATTTTGTAAATTTTTGTGCTTTAGCACTCTTTCCTTTTTAAACTCATAGTTTTTTTTTTTCACAAAAATATGGAAGATCTAATCTGTATCATTTCAAAGTGGAACCTTTAAGTAAAGCGTTGAAGTTTAGAAGGTGTCCTAAAAACTTACAGTGTGTCCAGCAGATGGCGTTTGTTTAAACTAACTTCAAGTCACAAATGTTTATTTTTTTAAATGGAACACCCTGTATGTTTTTACTCTATCGGATGTAGAATTTAATTGTACATTGATTTGTATTATCTTACCCGATACCCAAACCTGTTAGTTATCTAGTTATAAGGATTCTTTTAAAAAGATATATGAAAGTCAATTTAAAGTATCGCAATTTATTGCGTAGTAGGCTCTGAAGATGAATAAAAATTACTTACTTACCAATTTTGTAAGATGGTTATCTTCATGTGAGCTAATTAAATTTAAAAATGTTTTTTCCGCGCAAAGCTTCTAATCGAGGAGTAGCTGCTGCAAGATGTTATCAACGCAAGTTGCTCTGATCTCACCTCCATTTGATGATTCTGCAAGAATTATTCCGAATTGACGAATTAGCTGTTGCCGGTTTCTTACGGCGTCAGATAGAGATAAGAGCGATATTATTCCTGTGGAATTCTGAGCATCCAAGAGGGTTCACACGTCTTGTGAAGTGTTTTTATCTCTGCCACAACATTTCCGTTTAGTTTTAAATATTAAATTTTCTTTGCTAAAATACAGTCTCCTGCGCTTCAATTCTTTCCATGGGAACTTTAATTTTTCCTTTTAAATTTAGAAAAAAATTGAATTTCTTACACAGAATTTCCGGTTTCTTACAGTTCTGAAGTTACATGGAATCTTTCTAAAAACGTATTTTGAGTTTACGCGATTATCCTAAACGAAATTTATTGTTTTTCTTATAGTCGTGACTAATGTTATGTATCCACTTATGTTATAAAGAATAACTTGATATTTATATTTTAAGTAATTTTGTACTTTCTGGTTTTTCGGCATATAATTGGAAACAAATATCAGTAACTTCGAAGCCATCGTATCCTACTTGTTTTATCATTATTGTTTAATCTAGATGTTTCTTCGGCCCAATGTGACTCGTAGCCAAAGGTAGAAATTCATTGATTTAGAAACCATAGTTGATTAAGTTTTTAATAAACTGTAGTTCTCCTTAATTTTTTAATTTTTTATTGTACCACGGTTTTAATTTTACAAAACAAATAAACCACCGACATACACTCAAACAATTTTTTTTGCTTTAAAAAACAAAAAGGATACGATTTTCTTTAGAAAGAAAATGAGGATTCCTTCAATGATCCATTTATTTTCAATTTTGTTTTTCTAACTTTAATTGTATTTTTAATGTTTCTTTTTCTTTTCAGGTAAGTTTTCAGTCCTATATGGTTATGAGAAAGAAGATTTCTATAGAAATAAAGGTATAGTATTATCACCTTATGATCACCTGACTTTTTGTAATACTTTAGTAAAAGTTTGATGACGCACAAACTGCGTATCACACTTTGTTCGAAAATCCAAAATTTGTATTTTTTTTCCTTTAAAAGTGTAGGTAACTAAAACCAAAAATTGTTAGAAATTAAACGTCGCGTCTTGCGTCGTTCGAAAATAATAAAAATAAAAATATGTTGACGCTGCCAGCATACTTTTTTTAACTAATGTGTCGATTCTGATTTTATCTGTAGCAACCGTACGATCTGTAAACCTGTAACTCAATTATTATAAAAATATGGAATTTTGAAATTCTGTGGAAGATATAATTTCTCCTAGGTTTCTAGAATTACTCGTAAGTCTCTGTGGTATTATCTTACAGAGTCATAAGAAATTGTATCATGCTGAGAACTTAAAAATTCCACCTTTTAATAATTGACTTACAGGCTTACAGATATTACGGTTGCTATAATCCATTCACGATCTTTCTAGACTCATAGTAGGCCATATTAGGGTGACATTTTTGTTGGTACCTCCAAGTGAATATTTATGTTCCATTTTAATTTGATGGTTATATTTTTGAAAACTGACGCCGAGAAACATTGATGATTTTTAGCATTTTGGCAGCAATGTCAGCCACATAGGGGCAAGTGAAAAGCCTTTAGATATAAAAATTAGTTTTAACGTTTTGTTATTACTAATGTCTAATGCCTATGTTTAGTCTTAAGGTTTTAAAGATCTTTTAAAGAAGTCTCTTCGTTTCATTAGAATTAGAGTCAAACGGCTCGAAAGAATTGAAACGAAGAGATATCTTTAAAACCTTAAGAACTAAACGAAGATATTTCACCTAAAATCCGACCTCTAGTTATTATATATAACAGATTTCAAAGGTTTATATCTTCTGCAATTTTAACGAATAGTAAATCTTCCTAGCTCCATTTAGTAGTGATGGGAATAATCGAAACATTTTCATAATCGAGATATTAGTAACACTGCCTATTTTATAATCGAAATCATAATACAAGATATTTAATCGGATTACCTATAAAAATGAAATAAACGTTAATATAATATAAATTGTTGAATACCTATAAATTCAAATTTCAATTTAGTATAGTAGTTACTAATTATGTGTATCTAAACCAAAAACCAACGCACGTGAACCGTAATTTTGCCAGAACCGCATTAAGGAATTGTGTAGTATGTACCGTAGATTGAAGTATTTCTGATAAATCTTTCGTGTAAGTCCTTTTCTGATATTACGACAATTACTGCGTCACCTGCATAAGCACAGACCTACAAGTTCATCACCTGCATATTTGCACAGCCCACGTAAATTTTCTTGGCTTTATTCCAGCCTCTTCATAATTCATCTCCTACATGTAAATAATGGCAAACTCAACGCTCCTTCCTGTCTCACTCCCTCATTGTTAATACACAATCTTAATGTTAAATTACACTTACTTGTAAAACAAAAAGTATCATTCTATGATCAGAAATGACTATCAAAAGAACAAACATTACTTTCGTTTTCCACGTTAGAGTATTATGTGATCAATGAAATTGTAAAAGTATTAGACGAGACACGTGTTGGTATATCTACAAGTTGTAAATTATAACTAAAAATAAATTATGATTGGAAATAAGGTCAAAAAGTTCGTTGCTAGTCTTTACTGCTGAAGTCTTTCTGTATCCTAAAGTTGGTCTTACGGTACCTTTGACTATGTATTCTGACATAAAAAAGAATTGAAAATATATTTTTACACTATTGTATTTACTATTCTTCACAGGAAAATTCAGCGATGGGTAAAATCTGTCGCCAAATCTTTTATTCTTCGCAAAAGAGTATCTTCTGTTTTTGTATAATTGCATGAGGAATAATAAATATTTCTTATTACATAGTTTAGATCTAAGAATGCCTAAAGAACAGGGTTATAAATCCAATGCCTAAATAAATTTTATATTGTAAAGTGCCTAAATAACAAGAACAATTTTTTGTACTCATTGCTTATGTTTCAGTAGTTCGATTTTCAGTTGTATAACTTGATGCAGGAAGGAAATAAAATCATAGTAAGAGAACTTGTATCAGGAAAGAAATTAATTGTTTCTTTCCTCTCACAATTATTTATGCAGGAAGTAAAGAAAACTAGCAAAAAATTTAAAAAATAGTATTCTTGACATTTCACATGTTGTTAGAGTTACATTGAAACCATTGAACAATTCAGTTGTTTTTGAATTAACATTCCTTTACAGTCGTAAACAAAAACAATTTTTATCAAATTAATTTCTCTCATATTTCCCTATTTACTTAAAAGTAAAAACAATAATGCCTATAAGAATTTTACATACATTTTACATAGTTTTTAAGCAAGTACATAAAGAGTAAGTAGTAAAAAAATAATTATTAAGTACGTTGTTATTTAATGAATTAAATACAAAATAAAAAGATGAAGTATTTAAATTTTAATTATGGTATAATTATTGGAGTTGTTTTTTTATTATAATGTTATCTCAGACAAAAATTAAAAGGGCCATTTTCATGATATTTGGGACTTGAAATTGAATTGAAAGCTCTCTTGTTTTGCTATTTTTAAAGTGACTTTAAAGTAAAGTCTCCTTTAGTCCTAATTTAAATTTATAAAACTCCAGCCAGATTTTGCTTTTAACTAAGGATTATCACTTTAGATATGTATTTACTTGGGAAATTACTTTGAAAATAAACCAAAATCCGTTACTTAGTAAATTCCTTTTTCATCCAAACTTTAAAACATTTCCTTTCCGCGTTCTGCTCGCTTTAATTAAACGAGAAGCCTCGTTAAGTGCTTGAAACGTATTAGCCAAGTTAATTAGAAACGCGTGTATGCTTCCCAACCAACCAGACAACGGCAAGAAAGAGATTCCATCACCAACCTCAACGACCATTCACGGATTTAATATCGATAGACACAGGTGTTCGTTACGGAAACCTGTTAACGTATACCATTTTACCAGGCTAGGTTCACCGTGAAAAAACTACTGATTCTGATTGACTACATAAGGCGAAGTGAATACATTAGAAGTTTTTATTTCTCTTTAATTAATATAATACGTGGAGGTACTAAGGAAGAAGATACATATTTAATGCAATCACCTTTTAACTTTGCTATTGAAAAATAAACGACGTTCTTAATTTAAAACAAATATGTAATGTTTTACTTACTATTACTATAAATTTCTGCATTATTACGTTTTTTTTTTTGGCATAATATAAAAAACATTCCATATTTGTAACGTAACTTGTTTTGAAGTTCCCATTTGATTATACATATTATATAGCTATATTTGTAATTTAAGAATCATTGATAGTGATGTAAAGTAAATATTAGCACAAGTAGTTACGTGAAACGGCGATCTTTTCGTTTCGCAAAAGTCACCGGACGCCATTTCGTTATTCAATGCGATTACATAACTCGCTCTGAGCGAGTTACCGGCTTGATCTAGCATCGAACTCTCTTCGCGTGTGAACGCGTGCCCGTGGGCGCTGTTCGCGCAGCTTTTTTCGCCTCCTGGCTGAATTACTGTTCCTTTACGGACGAACGAGAGAAGGAGAGAGAAAAAAAGGAAAAGAATAAAACGTCGGTTAAATTGCGTTCCTCTGCCTGCGGAACGAAATATAGCCGCAGAATCGCAGCGGTTCCAAGTTCACGTAAGTCCAAGGTCTCGCTGGTAATTCGCGTCGCGAGTTTCGATGTTAATGAATGCCTGCATGTAATTAAAATTGTGTTCTGCGTTACGTAAAGCGGTCTGCAAACATCAATCACCGTTCTGCGCCTGACAAACATAATAGCTATACCGCAATTGTAAAGACGTATGATTCAGATTGAAGTCATTTTTTGAATTTGTAATTTATACTTGCTGCGCAATTGAAAGCTGGATTATTAAACTTTGACCCAAAAATAATAACTGTTGTAGACAACTTTTGTAAAACTTCTTCTAAATGTTAACATTTTGTAAAATCATTCTTCTGCTTTTAAACAGCATGGATTTCTGTCTGTCATTTCTGTAAGATACTTGTAATTTTGAATTCAACACAGTTCACTGACGCATCCTCAAATTTTAGCAAATTTGAAATACAAGACCGATTTAATAATTACAGGGGGCAAACACATATGAGGGTAAATTGAAAAGTTTACAGCCTAAACCAGGTTAGAATTTTTATCATCATCATAAATTCCCTAGGATTTTGGCTAACGCTGTGATGGAATACTCGTCGTTTACTTTGAATTGTGGCTACAGGATGTTGTGGGTCTTGGCTGCATTCATTATTTTTTCCATTCCTCCTATTTACAAATTTTGCTTTCCAGACCGCCACTTTCATCGCTTTTATGTCTTCTTCTATTTCGTTTTCCTTTGTTTCTTCGCGGAAAAGGAATCATTTATATCTTGTTTCTTTTCATTACATGTCCTGCCCAATTCAGACGTGTGCTTTTATATGTATACCGGGTGTCCACTTTGATTATGCATCATAGGAATTTCAATGCAATTTTTTATAATTGTAAATTCCTGCTTTCCTTTTGAAGTTATTGTTAGAAAAAGCTGCATACTGAATGCAGGCTTGTTGATCCACAATAGTCTGCATGATCGCCGGATTTAATACCAAACATTTTTTTCTTGTGGCCTTATTTAAAATCAGACTCCTTTCCGCGATTTTAATGAGGTAAGAGGTAGAATCGTGGAAGAATGGGCAACTATAACTTCTAGAATGTTAAACAATGTTCGTAGAGGCTTCTATGGCAGTTTGGCCGCAAACGGCGAATTATTTGAACATTTGATGTGGTAGGTACCTATTAATTTATAAATAAATATTTTTCAATACGAATTCTGTTTGAAGTCTCTATTTTTCATTACAAAATTTTAAAAATCAATAAAGTTTGTCAATTAGAAGTTTGCCTGCTTAATCAAAACCGTAGAATACAAAATATCTGCTTATTTAATTTTTTCTTTTTTAATTTTGAAAGCCCATTTATTCGAAAAGCATAGTAAATGTAGTCTTAACTAATGCATAACACAAAGCTACGTATTATGCAGTTTAGTGCTTTATGATATATTCGATAGGAGAGCAGGAATTTATAATTATAGAAAAATGCATTGAAATCCCTATGGTGCGTAATCAAAGTGAACACCCGGTATGTTTATTATTTTTTAACACAATTTCTCCTTATCTTCTGATTAATGTCAAATTCTACTTCAGTGAATTCTTTACTACTTCCAAATACATTTACCAGCAAAAAAAAACCACCCCACAAAACCATTTCCAGAATTATTAAGTTAATTAATTATTAGGAATAGCATTGGATGGAAGAACCATTCAGTATTGACCATAGATTTAAAAATTAACCAACAAAAGTAGATAGAAAAATTAAATTTGATTAAAAAAGTTAAACATGCAAATGTCATCGTTCACTTTATAATAGACATTTTAAATGGATGTTTTCAATGGACTGGTTAATAGCGCCTAAGTCCTCTGCTTGCGCGAATTTACAGCCTATAACCATCGGGTTTGTCACAAAATCTTGAGGTATTGCTTTAAATTCTTCTTCAAGAGTAAACCTTAACTTTTGGAAAGCCTCTGGTAAAGCTGTATTGGAGTTGCTCCCAAAGATGCTCGATTGGTTTGAGGTCCGGAGTGCATGCTGGCCAATCAAGCATTCGAATGTCGACGTCATCTAAGTACTGAGTCACGACCCCTGCCACGTGCATTAGAACGAACCCATTTCCAATAAAATGAGAATAAGGAACCACAACGTCTTGAAGAATATCTTCCACGTACCTATGCGCCATTAAGTGTGCCATTTTCCACGAAAATAAAGAAATACCTGTCCACACCATGACAGAACCACCATTAAAACATTGCCTTTCAGAGATGATTCAGTCTGCGTATCTTTCATTTGGTCTTCTCCACACCCTCTCGCGACCGTCAAGTGACCGCAAGTAAAAGCGTGACTCATCAGTGAAGAGAACTTTGTCTCCTCATTGACGAAGAATCCAATTTGAATGCCGTCGTGCATACTGCAATACTTCTCCACCTCTTCTCGCGACCATCAAGTGACCATAGATAAAAGTGCCACTCATCATTGAGGAGAACCTTGTCTCATTGGCGAAGAATCCAATTTGAATGCTGTCTTGCAAACTGCAACACTTTTCCACATTTTCTCGCAACCATTAGGTGACCGCAGACAAAAGTGTGACTCATCAGTGAGGAGATCTTTGTCTCATTAACGAAGAGTCCAATTTGAACGCCATCCATTTACAGGCGATGTGGAAATTGAATCTACGATCTACGATCATTTAAGACGTTGAGCACAATAAAACTATCATCATCAGCACTTGTTGTTCTTCTTTTTCCCAATCCTTCTCGGTTAGCGTAGCTATCAATCAGATACCGGTTCCAAGCAGATTCCTGAACGGTGATACGGAGTATTCCCAACGTGCGCTGCCTACGACCATCTCCGATCAAAGAAACAATTTGGGATACATTTACAACAGTTAACTGCATTTTCGTTTTGATTGCGTGATTTAATAACTGTCAAAATCCTTTTAAAAACAATGCACAGGGGCCTACTTGACTCTACAGCAAATAAGTGATAAAAGACGATGCATAATCTGCTTAGTGTGTGGCTGACAAAAATGTGTTAATCCCGTTAAAAACGGATTTCATCCCCTAAGAATAAGAGTATGAATGAAGAAGACTTTAGATAATTCAACCAACTTCCAACTTTCCTTCCCATATGGAAATGAAATATGTATGTGGTTAAGATGCGATTTCCTAAAATATTTCAGGGTGGCCGTTTTTTTTGCCGGTTAGTGTAAATGGGAAAGATTTCTATTTTGAGTCCTCTCACTTTCGTTTGTTGTTTAACAACATATTTGTTTGCAATCCTTTTCAATCTTTTCGAATATAAGTAAATTATCAATTTGTAGCTTTGATGACATAATTATGATTTAACAGAAAACTAATTTTATTACAATACAGAACATTATTAAAAAGAGACCAAATTATAGTAACAATTGTTTCTCGTAATATTGTAATTCAATTTGAAATGGTTCAGGTTGAATATTATCCTGTGAAAAATTCCAGTTTGGGGTTTTTCCAAGAGACTGAAATCCTTGATCTAGTTACGTGGCGTGAACCTCGTCCTTGTGCTTCCCCAGAAATTACGCGCCAATAAATTTTGCACTGCAGTTTTTAATTACGTTAAATTGCAACGAATTGGTTTTTATTTCCCACAAAACTCGACACTTCCTAATGCATTCCATTAAATGAATTCGCTCTAACGTAACGGTTGAATGTGTGGCCTTCTTTCACTCAAACCGCACTCCCGATAAAATGCAGCATGCGAGAAAACGAAACGATTTGTTCCCTCTCGCCTCCGCCAAACCAGTTCTCTCGGCCGTTTCGCACCAGAAAAATACCATTAATCAGCAACCTCCGATTTAATGAATGCACAACGCCGAGTAAACAAAGTGAATCACTCTGGATTGAAGTCCGCTCGAAAAAATGGCCAAATTTCCGAAAGACGATCGGCCCGCAGGTGTTAGCACGCAAGTTGCAAAAAAAAGCTCGATCGTGAACGGGACCGGTTCGACGAGTAACTTCTGCGTCAAACTCCGTATAGGAACAGCTTTCCTTATTTAAACAATTAATGTTTTGATGTAAAAATCTTGACTGCTGTTTATCTTCAATTTATTACACGTGGGTAACTGTAAATTTTTGAAACATATCGACCGCTTCTTTGCAACGAAACGTAACGCATGTCTTAAACAGGTTGAGCTACTATCAACACCTATTTGAAAATAGATTTAGATTAGATAGAAGGACACTAGTAGCAAGAGTCTTATTTAGGAATAAATTTTCCCGCCACAACTTTCAACACCAGTAACATTTTTGAAGTTGCATCCTATGTACCAGCGTTGTTTTGATGCTGCAATGTTTGCTCTGATATTCTGTACAACACCTCAGTATTTTTCAGTTTCTTGTAATGTAATACGAGGCTTCAGTACTATAAACTAAGGAAAATTAAAATAGATGTATGCAGAACTAGATTGTTACCTTCAAAAATGTCACGCTGAAGTATATACAACATTTAAGTACTCTATTCTAATCAGGTAGAAACGTAGAAGTTATTTTATTCTTTCGCAACTGCCCAAAGGTAATTAAGCGCTGACATTCGATTTTTATCAACAAACACGCAATTTGAATACGTTGTATTAACAGCAACCGTAAACGTTTCGGATTGCCCTTCACATTCCTTGCGGGTATCATAGTTCATCTTAAGTGACTACTTTCCAGATGCAGCTAGCCAGGTCAAGGGAGTGCAATTAGCAGATTTGCTTGGCTCGTAGACCTCAAACTTGACAAAACATTAAACTGCAACCAAAGAATTATAAAACAGACAAAATTAAACCGTATGTTTCATATTTAGTTGAAAAAGTATACCCAATTGAGTTCTGTCTTGTAACCAGAATTTATACGAAATAGGTTTGACAGAGCAGGCAAAAGAACCCTAAAGCGTTACATTTCTCTTGTAATAACTACCTCTATTCTATCTTCGCTTTTTTTCTAGTTTGAGTGAAATAGTCGGTTTACATAGGTCATATGCAGAAACTGGATCATGACCATTATACAGACAATTTAATATTAAGTAGTTTTCGAAGCTTGAACCACTACAGATTTATGAACGTGCTACATTTTTTTTTATCTAGGACAACTATGACATCACCCTAGGACCACATATTGAAAAATTAATTAACCTGCCAATTAAAAGTGATTACGAAACATTAATTTATTGATCGCAAGTTTTGTTGACCTGTATTATTCGATCTTTAATTTTTAGTATTGAAATTTTAGAAACAATTTTAATTAAAGTTAAGAATTTAGAAATCCAATCGTATTCGAAAATGTTGGCTGTCTATAATTAGATATATAATAATTGTGTCATCGTCAAGAATTAATAAAAATTGGAATCAACTGAGAAAAGATAGAGGAATATGAAAATGTTTCAAACTGTGGCCAACGTTGTGTCATTCGAATTCCTAACTCGTTGTCCTTTTCGTTAATAAATAACGATTAATTACCGTCTCTCTGTTAAAAAATATTTTGTTTATTTAATCAAATGAATACACTACTAATTATCTAAATTAGAAAAATTGCAAATTTTATTAAGTCAATCTTTAAATTTAATGAAATATTATCACTTAGAAAGAAATTTAGAAACATTCATCCAAAATCATCTTGTTTCAGAGTTATTAAGTTTTTTTTTTTAACAAATATGTACTGCACTTGTTTAAATTATTCAGGAAAACAAGAACTACTACAGTAAAGCTCCGACAATCCGAATCAATTAAAAAAAAAACCTAGTCGATCGGAATTAGTGAAACCTCTTTAAAATTGGTACATGGTACGCAGAAAAATTTATAACACCAGCAGAAACATATTCTTAAACATGTTCTTAAAAAAGTTTGGAAATGTCTTTGTCTTCAAAAGACAAGGCAAGAGGCTCTTGCTTAGGGAATACAATTCCGAACTATATTTTCGATCCCGGGATTTCGGGATTTTCTGTAAGTCATCCCGGGATCCCGGGATTGAAAATAATTAATATGTAATATTAATCAAATTAAATTTATTATTCAAACTACAAATAATTTATTCGAAATATAAAACATTGTCATGTCCGAGCCTGCATGCTTGCAGTGCAATAAAAAACGTTTCGACGTCGATGTTTTATTATACACAGGGGGTTTCATAAACTGGCTAACATGGACACAACATGGATACGGGCATGAATGCAGAAAAAAATTTCTTTGTCTAAATACACCATTGAAGAGTGGAAATTCACAAGGGTCTAAGTGCCAAAAAATGACACTGAGATACTACATAAAATATGTCTAGAACAAAAAATAAAATTACAATCTTTCTTGAAAAAGTTTTATTAAGTAAAGAAAACAAGAATAAATGAACTAAACACATTGTTACATTAAAAAAAATTTGACACATAGACCCATAAACAGGCATTGCCTGAAATTTTCTGGAAATGTCACTTAGACCCTTTTGAATTTTCACTCTTCAATTCTGTAACAACAACTAAACAGTTTAATCGACTTGAAATCGCAACATACACACTACTCGGCTAAAGTTTAGTCGTGGTAAACATTGTACATCATTTTCAAACTGTAAAGTCAAATATACATATATGTCAATATTGGTCGTCTTGTTGTTGGCACTCTTCTTTCTGTAAGCGCTACGCTCCTCGTCAGATGTATTCCTCCATCGTTCCCCAGCAATTCTCATCATTTCGCGAGACGAAACGTTTGGTCTGTCCGGACTCTTCCACAGTTCCTTTAAGAAGTTCACAAACGGGTTTTCACGTTTACCTGTTCTCTTTCTTATTCTTGATCTTCTTGAGGAAGACGGTTTCCGGTCTTGTTTCTTTTCGTTTTCCTTCCGATCCATTGAACCACCCTTCAGGTTTTATCAAAAATGTAGTAAAAATGACGTTGTCTTGAAAAAAAATCTATGTATGCGCTTGGCCTTAGGGTTATAAAACTTATAAATCACAGACAATCATACTACTAGCATACGTATTTATGTATTTATTAATAATATTAATGAATATTATTTTTCATTAATTTAATAATGAAGCATAATTATCATGTATTTAAATACTGCTGGGCAATCCCGAAAATCCCGGGATTAGTACTTTCTATTCCCGGGATTTTCGGAATAAAAAATCGGTCGGGATCCCGGGATCCCGAATTGTATGCCCTACTCTTGCAGTAATGAAGTTTAGTTACAATTATCATGAGAGTTAATATTTTGTGGGGTCTCTTCTGCGTCGTGTTACTTTTTAACGATCAGGGAATTCCCTGCTTTATGCGCAATTACAACAAGAAGCACGTAAAGGCCGAATTACATAAAATTCCTGTATGCAATACGAGGTGCCTTCGGTTTAAGACGCGGACTAAGCGCATTCGAAATAATAAAATTTTCAAGAACGGATTTGTTGGTCCAGATTAAGGGATACATAATATAAAAATGTGACATTTCATTTTTGTCCGGTATTACTGGGAAATACGGTTGTGAGTCCGGATTATCTGTGTTTTACTATATGTATTTCTATACAATTTATTCATTTAATGTACTTTATACAGCGAATTTGTAAGAATTTTTATGGAAATGGATAAGAAAGTCACCAGAGATTCCGTTTAACAGTCCTATTCTGTAACTCATAACGATATCATCAAATAACAACGACAGTCGTTAAGTGACATACGAGGTATGATCAATTAATACTGTGAATATAGTCACAGTTTTGGATGTAAAACACGATTTAGCAACTTTCCGTCATGCAACTGACAAGTTTCGGAGCTAGCGGTTCATTTGCTCAGTTTTAATTGTTGTCTTTGCAAAGCTGTTTGTTGCACTTTGTTACAAAAACGGATCGTGAATAACGCATCAACATTAAGTTTTCCTTCAAACTTGGAAAAACTCCAACAGAAACATGTGAAATGTTACAAATAATTTACTCAGAAGCTGTAGTAACCTCAAAACTATGTAGAAGCGGTTTGATAGATTTCGAAAAGGTGTTGAATCGATTGATGACGAAGAAAGATCTGGACGCCCTTCGACTTCTTGCACAGACCAAAATACTGCAAAGGTGAATGAAATGCTTCGACCAAATAGAAGATTGACTATTCGGGAAATATGTAATGATCTCCGCATCTTATTAGGTTGAGTGCAAAAGATTTTAACTCAAGATTTGAACATGTTTTGCATCATGACAATGCGCCCTGTCACAAGACGCTTCTTATCCAACAGTCTTTGTTGAATAAAAAAATATTGCGTGCTCTCATCTGCCGTAGTTTCCTGATTTAGCACCTTGTGATTTCTGGGGTAAATCAAAAACATAAAAATATAAATGGGCTTTTTGAGGAAACACAATTTAATTGATAATTTGATTGATAAGTGTTAGCGTCGTCACGTTGCATTGAAATCTTCATTCTTTTTTGTAATAAGGTTATCCTTCTTTGGTTGATAAAATTATATTTAATGATAGTCTTAATTACCAAAAGGAAAGTGTTCAAAATATTAAAAATTCTAACGTGATTTACAAAAGATTTCCAAAAATTTCTATTTATACGCCTTTAATAACCAAAGAAGTTAAAAATAGTATCGTAAGGATATTTTTAGTATAATTAACGGTAAAACTCCCCCACTTTTATTACAATTTGGCTTTGTCTATCCTAAGGTACGTGAGTCAAATTACGCCATGCGCAATTTTTCTGAATTCTAGGAAAGCTGTATAAAATTTGCTCTTTGCAGCATTTTAGGTTCCTACCATAGAGAAGAACGCACCATATAAAACTGTTTTATTTAAACATAAGGTGTGATTATTTTCAATGTATGGTTTTGGTCGCTAAATTAACAGAAGTCACTCAATATTTAAGGAGCTTTTATTTATCTGTTACAAACATTGTGTTTGTTAGTGTTAGCATAATCTTCGGTACGTATATAAGTAGTTTAAGCCTACATAAAAGTCTTGATCCAATTAAAATCATTCAATAAAATACCGTATTAAGATTGGCGTTATTTAGAACCTATGTTCCCAATAACGCCAATTAAACTTTCACAAAAAGTCTCATTTTCTAAAAGTTAATAATGTCAGACACATATAATTTGCTCTATATACTGTTCTATTATGTCCATAGATTCAATTAAGTTAGAATTTGAAATATTTTGAAAGCTGGTTTAGCTGCCAGATTCATTTAAATTAAGTATGGCGTTACATGTACCTTGTTCTTACCTCAGAACGTTTGCGTAGGACAAATCTCCAATTGGCTGAAAATACGAATTTCACAACATAAATCTGATTGTAAAAAAATCTCAAAAATTATTGCTTTAACCCAACATTCACCCCAATTCTGTAACTCCTAACAATATTGCTAAGTTAACAATATTGTTAAGTGAGATATTTTGTCCAATCAGGGCTTAGATACAACGGATTTCTATGTACTGATTGGTCAAAATATCTCACTTAACAATATTGTTAACTTAGCAATGTTGTTACGAGTTACAGAATTGGGGTAGTTATCTATTTACGAATCATTTTTAGAAATAAAAATTAATTACCGTTCCGGATTATTGTTAAAACTTTTTCACAGTTAAAAAAAACATAAATTCTATGAATTTCAGGTTCGATTTAAAAAAAATGTAAACTTAGCCTAGAATTTTCAATTAAATTTCAATTTTTCAGGCTTTCCGAAGAGACAAAAATTGTTTATGTTACACATATCGCGACACCGCACGATTGTTTTCTTTCTGTTTATGTTGTCATAACATATTTCAAAATAGTTTTTTATGTATCAAAGATGAGATGAGATGTGATTTTAAAAACGCGTTAAATGTTAATGTTATCTAGAAAATTTTGCAATTTATAAAGGCGTAGGGAGCCACAGCATATTTTTTTTTACTTTCTGTATTTTTTGCATCATATGAAATCTATTTAAGGGATACCTTCAACCTTCAGTTTCCAATATTCTTTTCAAGTTATAAATTCCCTCTTGTCTGATAAATCGCTGTCGTGGCTAGAACCGCGCCGCACTCGTTACCGCTCGAAAGTGTTTTAAAAACCTTAAAAGAGAAAACCCGCCGTATTTATGCACCTGCATTCATTGCAACTAAATACATCTTTTTAAAAGACTCATCGAGATTTATTACGGACGAAAGGAAACAGCCATGCCGCTACACGTTCTAGGTTAATGGGGCGAACGCACGAGCGACGAGATTTCAGGCGATAAATTGCATTTTTGCTCGCTAATTCGCCGCCGGAATAAATTGATGTGTAAATTTCGCCATAAATGCATCAGTTTAACTCATTTTTACCCGCGAAATAGAAACTGCTCGGTGAACGGCGTCCGAGGCGAAAAGAACTTGTTCTTTTTTCTCGTGATGTTGCGGGCTCCGCGCGGAACGGGAACCGCTGAATTAAACCGAGAGAATTTGTGTGTCAAAGCTGCGGTTGATTAAATTACACCGTGATATATTTATTGCTTGTTAGTGATTGTGTGATGTGGGAAGTGTTGTGCTTAAATTGAAAAGGTGTCGGTAATTGAAATTATTGGAGATTAAAGTGCTTGGCTTCAAATAAGCAGTTTCCTATATTTTGCAATCACAACAACAATGAAGGGTAAGGTCAAGATTTGTACGAAATTTTCTCTTTAATTCATTGTTTTCAATCTAAGCACTTTATTCTCGAATTTCTCTCTCATTCCTTCCTACTATCCTTCTCTTAGTTTCCTTGTCCTTATTTTTTAATTTCTTCGAATTCTGAAAAATGTCGTCTTTTTCGTTTCTTACTCTTAACTATCTTGAGACCCTTTCCATCCTTAGATAGGTACTATTTGTAATGGTTCTATTCAACGAATAATATAATTTTGCTGCCGATTGTGTTTTTCCTGCGATTATTTCTGTTTGATATTACTAACTTGTTCTATTTGTCTTCCTTCTTTGATAATATTTAATTCGTTCGTAACTTTGAACTAATATACTTATATTTTTAATTAGAAAGCCGTAACTCCTAAGTAAGACAGCTTTATATTTATGTCTCATTGTCATTGTCAAGTCTGCTGAAAAGAAAAAAGAAAACAATTATTTTAATGCTTCGCAATTTTTGTGATTACCTCTATGTTTTGTCCCACAGTCTAATTGCGCGTAACAAAAAAAAAATAATTCCTTGCTCAACACGTACATAATTTATTTCACCTTGCCATTAAGTTAACGTGCCTATTGTAGTACCAAGCGAATTAAATAATACACGCAAAATAACTGCGTTCTGCCTTTAGAATTTTCTTGACTACCTATGCATATGTACATATATTATTCGACAGTATAATTTAGATCAGTATCGATATTAATATCGCTTAGAAAGGATCGCTCTAATTAGAAACTGGCCGACCTAATTTTGTGATGTTGATAGAACACTTTCGTAAGCAAGTGCCGTTACACGTGTGTGGCTGATATCAAAACAGACCTTCCCTTCGCTTTTCTATTGACTGCGATACGATCTCCTTAACCCCAATAACAATGCAAGGCGTACATATATTTGTTACAGACATATTCAATCTTGTTATTAACAATAATACATGGATAAGTAGAATTTATGAGGGGTGGAGTTGCCTTAAGGACTCTCCAGGACCCCAGACGAGTTTCAAAATGGTCAGGGCTGGATTTATCTATGAGAGATAAAGGAGCACTCAGTGCTAACTCCAAATAAGCGCTAATGTAAAGTTATTTCGCTAAACTCTCAAATTAGTTGTAAAGGAGCATCCAACCGCTAGTACTTGTCTGCGAGCATGCTTGTGATGTCATAAAAAATTATGAAGGCGTTTGTCTTTTGCTTCTAATATTTAGTAAAATAACATAACGTGAACAACAAAATAACATGAAAAATACAACACCTTTTAAAACGAGCAGTAATAATTGTACTATGTGTTTTTTTAAAAATGCCATAAGGGGTGGCTGTGGAAAAGAAAATTCATGTCTTAGCTCCATTCATTTACTCTAAATTTTCAGATTTGGCGTGTGTTATATGCCAAGCTACGACATGAGTTTTAATTTTCATGGCCAACCTTTATGGCATTTTTAAAAAAACACATGTTATTAACATACATACTTACATACATTGACATTTGACTGGCCCGCTTTTTCTCAAAATATAAAGTGTGAAAGTCACAATATTTCGTTGAACTTACAGGTTTGGTTGGAGGGAAATATGTGTGTGTACGCATTATAAGAAATTCATCATTCATACTTCCTGAAATCCAAAGATGGCTAACAAAACGATACGTATGCAGACGACTACTGCAGTTCTTTCAGAAATGCAACACAAGACAATCGAACTTCCTTATGACTATTTATTATTATTGAACGTCGATTGAAACTTTTTTTTTTGGAATATCATTATTTACTATTTTTGTTCTGCATCTATTGTGAATTTATTAAAACTAAACTGTTACTTATGTTGCGCTCAATACATTCGAATACCACAAACAAAGATCTGATAAATTTGACGAGCTACGCCCTAACTATTGTTGTTAATCTTCAAGTGCCTTGCGTGACGTAATTTTTTTTTACCTCGAGGAACGGTCATGAAAATTAACTTTGTTGTCGACGACATAATATTACGACGCAGACGGTCTTCTGTTGCAGACAACAGGCTGGCAGACGTAATAGAAGCATTCGCGAAAGAACCAACTCGAAAGTCGTTGACTCGTCGGACTGGTAAACCGTGCCAAGGTTTGTTTTCATCTTCTGCGAGGGTGGAATACATAAGAGGCGCAACTTACGAGTATACAATTTACGTTGAGTTTTGTGAATCAATTTCCACAGTTTCGCGAAATATTTTACATAATTTACGTTGGGGCTTTTGTATAATCCTGTCGGGTGCAATAATTTCCTTTTCGTAGATTTTTGATGACGACGACTTCAGAAAAGTCATACAACGAATGGTTTGCATATATTTTTTTAGAATAGAACTAATGATTTGTATTTTACTGCAAATAGTTTAAAAATTGTGAGCTACTTGTTATACGCAGATAATAAAAAATTTAAAAATTACACAATAAAATGCAATTGAATGTTTACTAATATAGTTAATTAATTTATAAATAAAGTTTTCAAAAAGAATACTTGTAAGTTTATGCACAATGAATTACATAATATTATAATAATGATAGCAAACTGATTTTGTAAATTAAGTAATCAGTTTACAAACAAGAATTAAAATAATAAACAAAACAGACAACCATTAAAGAATTAGGTACATAATTTTTATAGTGCATGCAAAGTGGGAAATGTTATAATTTCCATTCGTTTATAGTACAATGAATCATAGAAAGAGTAAGTCCTGGAAAGTCGTTGACGCGTACCGGTAAACCGTGCCAAGGTTTGTTTTCATCTTTTGCGAGGGTGGAATAAATAACAGCTACAAATAAACCATTTTACATAATCGACAGGTCACGGCAAATAAACTCGGTCTGCGCGAAATACTAAACACGTGTTTTCTAATTAAAACACACGTTTACAAACCACAAGGAAACCTCCATTTCTTTTCAATTCCGAAAATTGTCTAACCGATCATGTTACTTAAAGAAAAACGTCTGTTCAAATTAATTTGATGTGGAAATTCCTGAACTTGTAGCTCCTTTTTTTCTTTGTAGTGCGAATAGTAACCTGAGGTCGTGCATTTTTTCATCTGCATTGCAAACGACGGTCTGGAATAGAAGACAAACAATTTCAGCGCTGTAATTACCCCATAATTCCATACTGGTAGAGGAAATCCGTTGTTAAATCGTCGGAACGTGACATATAATTACATACAATCACGCAGTAAAAACAAGAATATTGAATTGTTGTTCGTTAAAGTTGTTGCTCTTTAAAGTTATGTTTCAAAAAATTCACAAAAACTTCTTTTGTTGTAAATTGAAAGGCAATGAAATTCTTGACAGATATACTTGTATTTTTTTTCTCCTTTCTTGGTTTTAAAATTTTCATGAAATTGGACATTTTCATACAGTTTAAATACAATGATTTACAACAATTTTGAAATTGATAAATATTTTGAAAAGGGAAATTACTTTTATAATCAAATGCTGTTTTGAGCAAGTAATTTGAAGTAATCGTAATTTTCACCTTAACAGGAACCTAACTTTATTGTTGTTAATTTTGATCATTATTAGAATCCTGCAAGAAAGTTAGGTATATAATCGCCTACTCATTGTTTTTCCAATTTATCGCATAACAGTTAAGGATGATCTGATATCATATTGTACTCTGATAAACGACATTGATTAATAATCAGAAAAAACTATCTCAGATTAAAAAGTATTCAATTGGGAAAGTTATTTTAAAAACGAAGAAACAGGAAATGATAAAAGATAGATACAAAAGTGTTATGAAATCGTCCTTCTAAAGCGCAGAATAAAAATTCTCTAGTTTGCTTATTAAGTAAAAAAAACTATTTTGAAGAACGCGCTTCGCGCGTTGAGGGCCGCTCGCTGTTAGGGCGGCTCGCGGCAGCTATGGAATTGATTCCTTCGTGTTCCCCCCGTTCAGCGCTTTCATTTGAGTGGTCGCACGGCCTACTTATCTCTGAAAGGAAATATCTTCGACCTTGAAAGTCGGTCATCTTTGATTCCAAGATGGCGTCGATGTGATAGTCGAGTTCACCTCGCCGGCCCGTTTAATTTGATATGCAACACGATGGGTTTATCTTTTACGGGGCGATTTTCGATCGCGGCGAGTTTCGGATCGAGTTACTCTTGTCGAGACCTTTCAGTTGATGTGCGACACGAAGGACTTTTCTCCACGAACACAGCGGGAAAGCCAGGACGCGAATCTGCCAGTGTGCGGACGTTACGCTTAACTTTGACGGGCTGCGACGGGGTCGAATTTCAAACGAATGCCCCTAAAATGCACCGTTTTAAAAAATTCGTCGTTAGGTTATTTATAGTCCTTTCGGATCGAGACGGGTGGCGTTGGTTAGAGGAAGGTGTCGGCTATCCTCCTGTCGAAACATCTCGGCAATATCGGCTTCGGTTGCGTAGAAAAAAAATCCATGGCGTCACTCACCCGGAGCCGAATTCTAAACCGTGCGGAGCCGGCCCTGTGCATCGTACCGGAACGCGCCGGGCCTCAAAAGACTCGGGAGGAAGTAAGCTAATAGCCCTTAAAAGCTCGTCCGCCTGGGGTTAATAAGGCACCGTCAGGATCGAAAAAACCTCCACCGTACCCATAGCCCCATTTAAAATGCATTGGGTGCATCGTTCCGCTCGAGCGCATTTCGCCGGCTTACGGTACGCTTGAGGGGGAATTTGCGTACGGAGGCGGCAAGAGGAAGGACGGAGCTAAGCGGAAACGTGTCCCCAGCCAAAACCGTCGGTAATTGTGGCGGGGGCGGCCCCCGAAACTTCTCCCACCCTTTTCCGGGACTCCGGGCTTGTAGCATCGTTCCGCGCGACCGGAGTTTCAAGCGCGCGGCGGCATCGTATTCCTAGTGATTTTCTGCAACGCTTTTATATTGAGTTCGATTCGCTCCGCCCCCTCCCAGGTACCGTAAAAAATTCCAAAAAAAGTTCGTGAAAATGGGTGATTTTCAAAAAATCATTTCTCGAAAATACGCATTTTCCGAGAATATAGGCCCCATATGTTAGATACCTGGGGGGATCCTCTAGCGTGTGAGAGAGTTTAAAAAAAGTTCCCGTTTTCGAGAAATTTTCGTCGATGTCTGACGGGGTCATTTTTTCGGTCACTTCTCGGGCTCCAGCTCAAATCCAGGACCGGCCTCGGCGCCGTGCGTCCGGAGGTAGAGGCATGTATCGGTCCTACATATACGTTCCGAGTTTGGTTCGATTCGGTTGGTGAATAAGGACCGTGGAATTTTTCGAAACCTCAAAAATGGTATTTTTCGAAAACGCCCATACGAAATCTTTTCCCCCTCTCGTCAGATCGCGAAACGGACTCCGGATTCGGATTTTTCTGTATTTTCACCCTACGATGGCGAAAGTCTCGTCTCGATTCGATCATGTTCAAGGGTCGAAAAAAATTCCCGAAAATTACTTTACATCGTGCAGAGTCCGACGTTGCGCCCCCTGGCTCCCCACAGCGACGGGCGGTCCGAAGGATCCATCTATAAGTGGTAAAAACGGCTTTCCACGGAAAAATTTCTGGCGTCCGCAATATCAAAAAAACGCTCAAAAATCGTAAAATTTCGGCCGAAAAACGGTTTTTCGAAATTCAAGCGAAAACGGGGAGAAATTCGAAAAATCCGTCAAGCAGGAAAATTCCGCCTCAATTTTCGCCATCGAAGTTGTATTTACGTCTTTTCGGAATTCCCACTAATAACGTCTGGAAAATCCGTCGAATGCAGTTTCGGCTTAGAGAGGATGTTAAAATGGATACTTAAGCAGAAATTGCGTCAAAGAAAATCATTATATAATGCAATAAAAATAAATTAAAAATCAGGTTTCATAACCACAACATTCTCAAGATATAAAAATAATGCCATGAAAGTAACGCCATTGAAAATTCAACAATTAATACAAATAAAGCAAATGAGTATGACGCAAACAGTGGATGAAATATTTTGAAAAGACAGCGGAGCAAGATAGAATGAGAAAGAAACAAATCAGTGACTCACTAACAAGGGATGTGTCCGAACCCGAAAATTCAAAAAGGAAAGAAACTCTGTGAATGACCATAGGGCAAATGCAGAATCCCAAGAACACTCTAAGAGGGGGAACACACCTTCAAAATTTCTAGGATCTTCGGTCTCTAGTCTATAACTCAATAATCAGCAGATTTTTTTAATTTTCGAATTCAAAACCTTCCCTCGTAAGCCCTAAATCTACACCGTGATCAACAATGTTTGAATTTTCCCCTCGTGGCACGGTACAGAAGTTAGTTAATACTGATGCCCTAATGGCCAGTAAACAGATATTAGAACGGAATTATTCTAGACACATATCTTCAATCGCTGTTGATAAGAGTGTGTTAAAATGAATTTAAAAAAACATAAGTGGTTTGAATTTCTCACAGTTTTTGGAGGAAGTCCAAAGGGAGCTAAGAAATCATACCCATATAAATGGGCGGAGCAGAATTGAAAAGATGCGAGAAGCAAGAGAGAATTCTTTAGAAGAAATGAAAGGCTTGGAAGATATGGATGGAATTTGACGTAGGGACAAAAGAATTATTTTTAACGATCAATGTCTTCTCTGAGATAAAAAAGAATTTCAGAAGGATTAAAGCAAAATTAAAACTAAACATAAACGAAAATGAATTTTTCAATTTCATGTCAACCATTTTATTATTTATTCTGTTAATTAGAAGGAGACGAAATGTTTTTAAAGTTTATCAAAAACAACTTATGCAACTTCTTTCGTATAAAGTTAAATCAGTTTATTTAATACTAATTTATAACGGAATATTGTAACGCCTGACTAAGATCGAATTTGAATAAGTGTTGAATTTTGAACATAAATCTTTTTCACTGAAGTTAAATGCTAATAAACAAGTACGTGCAGGCAGGTACTTACAAAGGCACTTAAAAAGTACAAGTCTAACCTCGGAGTTTTCATGTTATCATATTCTTGATTTGTCCTTCAATGTTATAAAAATCATAGACGTTTTTAATATCAACGTTTGGTTGTATCAATTAGTAGCTGCTTCAAAATACAGCGAAACGTCAATTAATGAGCGATTTAATAAGCTATGCCAAGAAGTACATCGCAAATTTGTTAGAATAAATTGTATCCGTAATCAAGGACCTACATTAATTATTAAAAATGCCCATAGTTATTAAAGCCACACAATATTTAATTTAAATATTTTTTTTAATTTGCGAATTTGAATTTGCAACTTAAATCTGGAATTTCCTTTCCATTCACTCTTCGTCTTCGTTCACTTCCGGCCTTCCAGCCTTCACCCGTAAACATCCAAACAGACTTCAACCGATCATTTGCAAATCCTTCACAAACACTTAATTATTAATTTCGACTGCGTAACACCTTGTTTTTCGTGTGCGTGCATGCACTCAAAGGTCGATCGTGCATTCAGGAAGACGAGAAGAAATCGGATCAAGTGCAGCCTGGACAAGGCCAATTAAATTACATGCGATTTACTTTTATTACTGCAATTATTAGAAATAGTGCACGACTTAATGAGTATTTGTGCGACGAGGATAATGAACAATATCGCAATGTCCTTTTTTTAATTAGTGTAATATGACGTTCTTAATAACAAAATTCCGTGAAATGTTAGAGGCAATTCCGGTGACTTTCAAATTGGCTAACGCGATTAAATTGGAGTGGAAGGTGTATGTAGATTAGCTTAATTTAGCTTTTGCAAGTTCAAGGTTATTTAGATGGGAGATAATCGATAGTGTTTCCGGCTGTTCGTAGATTGTTATTAATAGTTTGCTTCTTTAACATTTTGCATAGCCAAATAAGTAATTATTGGTATCGAAATCAATCCATTTGTTTATGCGTCACAGTTTGTAAAAAAGGAATTAATCTCATCATACAAAAATCAAATATCACGTCAAACTTTCTTTATCTGCCAAGGGAATTAATTTAATAGTTTGATTTCTGCGCAGTCACCTTGTATAAAATTCTATTTACTTTGTGTCACCTATTTCAATTACTCTGTTTTCTTCATGCAATTTTAATGCCGACATAATTTCAGTTTCTTATTGCCGGTGTTTGTCAACAATTATCCTTGAATAACCTAGCGAACTATTTATAACTTACTCCACAATGTTTCTAGACGCTGTTAAGTAACAATTTATTGTGCTGTTGCGTTTCCTCCCCCACCGAACTGCGAAGGGGAGGAAACTTCGACAGGAATAGGCGAAAACTTCATTAATCCTCGGGGAATAACAGAAATGGCACATGAATTCGAGCCTTCCGTGTTTGGTCTTCCTTCTAGGCAGCGATGCGTGTGAAGCCCGGTAATTGATAATTAAAATCGTCCTTGGGTTATTCATTTTATACGTAATTTATATGCGCCGCAGTTTCACCGAAGTAATTAGCGTGTTTTAGGCAAATTAAAATTAATTTCTTTAAATGCTTCCTTTTTAAATGGCAGCCTGCAGGCAAAGGTAATTTAGCCGATAGAGATTAATTGAATGAAATCGCTGGAGGGTTTTGAGAAATTACTTTCGATGTTGTTTGTTGTTGTTGTTAACGAGGAGCTTGGGTTTAATTTTTGCTTTTTGGATGAGGTAACAACATTCAAATTCCTAGTGTTCAACTATTGGCATCCCTGTTTACTCATATTTAAGTAAAGGAAAAAGAGAAAGTGATTTTTTTACTCATGAAGATGAACATATATGTTTAGCAATACCCTGTAAATATCGTTGCGTAAGAGTAAGAATTTTTTTAAGTAATAAAATATTCAATCAATTAATCAAAATGTTTTGTTGCTTCTCTTTAAATTTTAAATTTAAACCTGCACCTTCTTTTTCGAACTTATTTCGAAATATTTCTGGTGGTCTGCATTATATTCTTACTGCTTACTTTCTCTTATTTTTATTGATCCTTCTTGGAAAATTAGGTTTATTATTATTAAATTTTCACCGGCAGAGTCTATCCTTCCGTTATTGATGGAGTAGGTGCAGGATAGTTCAGAGTGTAATAGAAAAAGAACCACCCTTCTCTTCCGCATATTAATGTACCACAAATACCTAAGTATGAATAAATAATAAAATTGACCACTAATTGTTCTGGATTGAAATGGTTTCCTGTTAAGTTATTTATTATATGGTAAATTCTCAATTCATTAAAATACGGGAAATTAATATCCTAAGTTTTTCTTTTACGTCCTAATTTCAAATTTTCATGTATTTATCACCATTCTTTTAAATTTGAACAAGAAAAAATCATATGATAGGTCTCGTTAATTTTATCATTATGTAATACGTAATAGCACGAAATGATAGTGATTATCTCGTTCTTTTATGATTATTCGACCTTCCAATTTTTTTTTCCTGCGTACTACATAAATCCGGATTTTCAAAATAAAGAATTATGATAACATCGATTGTCACTTAACATACGTTTTTTAGATAACTAAGAAGTAGTTTCTAGAACGATTGTGTTACAGTTAGATCGTTTGAAAATGAGAAGAAGCGTTTGCGGGTTAACGTGAAAGGAAATTTGATATTTGCGAAAGTTAATGAATGCCAAAAGCAATTACTAAAAATTAAAAGTAATTATCCGAACTTGCGGAACTGATTGCAGACTCTATTTCCTTTGCTTCGTGTTAATGTTTATTATTATTCAGCGATTGTAAAAGTTGCAATTAATGTTTTTTTTTCGTTATGGAAACAATTTTTTAGCACACTGAACAGTGATCGTAAATAAAAAATAAGTTTATGATTTACACATTAGTTCTTCTGGTTCATTTTATTTCTTTTCCCAGACTAAAACAATCTGTCTTTTTGGTGAAAATTTACCTACATTGGAACATTTTAAGTAAAAAACGATACTGAACAGTTATGCTATTGAACAAGGATCGTAAAAGTAACTCATCGTAAAACAAGCCTCTATTGTGGCTGAAAAAGGCTGTTAAAATATCATCCATGTAAGCATGAGGCTATGATGTGATCCTTCAGAGAGAAAGCAGTTTTTTTGAAAACGATGACAGGCGGAGGATGGAGGTGTTCATGAATGACTTTGGCACTACATCTTAATAGACTTTGTTGCTTTCTTTGGGTGAAATGTTGCTCGTTTTGTATGTACTACATATAATAAATTATTTAGTATGTGACTGTTTTTTCTAACTGGTCTTCTTATCTAACATTTGTCTTGATTTTTCTTGGCTTTAAAATGTCATTCATTAAAATCTTTGGCATTCATTGTCTTAAGTCTTTCTCTTGTGCAATCTCGATTCATATTTTGCTTATTCCAATGCGATTGAAATTTCGTAATTAATCAGCGAAGGTTTCCACGCGTAACGACTTAATTATCCGTAACGTTAGGCTTCGGCCTCAAAATAATTTTTAGCGAAGCAGCCCCACTTCCTGCAAACAATTTTTATGCGAGCCCACACTCAACATAATTATCATTGGCATGCCCTTATTTACATTAATTAAATTGAAATTAATATTACAAATTGTTTGAACATGTTTGAAGCATTCGCAATATTTAGATGGGATGAATGCCCCTTATTACCATATTTCGTTTTCTCCTGTTCGTTCCTTCTTGATATGGTAAAAAATTGGCTCTGTCGTGTTGGTCTTTGAAATTATTTTTTATTCTATGAAATGAATGAAATGTGAATACATTAACAATCAAAATTTGCATGAAACAATCGTTCAGGTAATTTCCTTCAACCAAGAACGTTATGTTGACATTCGTGCTCGCATTTATCCTCCACTTTTCAGCCTTGATTTCCAATTATTATAACTAATGCGCTAATTAGTCCTTTTCCAATTAAGCCAAACAGCTTAATGGAGGAATCACTTGTAGTGGTGCAAGTTCTCTGCAAAGAAGTAGGCGGGCAAGGAACTGCGAGTAAGTTTTCATTCAGTTTCTCTGCACTTTTTTCCATGTTATTATTCATTAAGCACCACTTAACAAGAAAAGTTTTTTTTTTGCTTTTAAACATCGCCATCGTTATGAAGGTAAACTCGCTGTAATTAATTAAGCTTGAAACAGACAGCAAATCACGTAGGTGTAGGTAAGGTTCTCGATGAAAATAAATACATATTTGCTGATAAAGCGTTATTATATATTTTTTTTTCTGGTGCTATAATGCATTTGCTAGGAATTGGAAAGCGTTTTTATAAAATAAATGTTTTGTATAATAAGGTTGCAAACATTTGGATAACTTTTGGGACACTCTTTCTAGTGAGCATTTTACTGTACGTTAACGGTTTCTCAAAATTCAGCTTACTTTTTTTCTTGGAAGAAGCTGTGAATTTATAGTGAAACGTCGGACGGAAAATGTTCTGCCTGATTCATAATATATTTTCTTGTATAAATCTCTGTGGACGAGATCATAAATTATTTAATTCGTTTAAATTCATGCAGCTAAGATTGGATAAGTTTTTTTTTAAATAAAAAAATTGTTTCGTCCTTTTTATATGCAATGTTTAAAAAAAAACTGAACTAAGCTAAATAATCTGTGCTTTATTTAATAAAATATTATGGAATTAAATACGCATGTTTAACCAATTTAAGTTTAACGTACTCGCTTTAGATAAAATTGTGTAATTTTGGCAGTGGACTTTGGAAGAATCAGACTGCACGAGTATCCACATCAAGTGAACCTTGGCTGGGAACTTACGATCCAAAATACTCTTAAGGAATCACCGACAAAGATAACCGCGCCAAATGACGTCTTAAAGCCAAAAAAATTTTGATATGACACAAATAAAAAATTACGTTACTGTCAGTTTTATCTAGTTCCATTTTTATTAATGAAATAGTTTATTTTTATGAAAAACACAGCGAACACACAACACGGAGATGTTGCTGTGGGTTTATTTATAAATGTGAAATCTCACGCTTTCAATCACTCTAGGATGCAATTATATGTAGATATAATCTTTTTACATAAACAAGTTTCACAAATTTTAAAGTTCAATAATTATTTTTTTGTTAATTTTACAATCTTATTATTAATCCTTTATTTCTTTCATCGTTTTTCTTCAAAATAACCACTAACAATGTTTTCAAAAGTTGTATCTATTATTATTACTGTACATATTCCACACGCAAATATATGTATGTTGAAATATCTCTATTATCTACAGAAAATAAATCCAAAAAATTAATGAATGGACATTTCGAAATCAGAAACCGAAACGTATTTCCTGCTTCATTTAAATGGACTAAAACCATCAGTTATCTACCTGATTTACACATTATCTAATATGTCAACGAATGAACGAGAATTACAAATTAAAATTTGATAGTCGTATGGATTCGACGCTAAATTAAAAGGAAATTACATAAGAGAAAATTACGCATCAGAAAATTCCATCACGCGCGCCCCAGAAAGGTCAACAAACTGCTACGCCAGAAACGTACGAAACGTCAATCAGAAATTCGCACACATACATACGAACTAATATGTTCCACTTACGAGCCACGGAAAAAATTAAACGAACCGGTTGAAGCAAATCACATTCGAATTGAAACTTCCAGATTGCATTGTATGCTAAACCCGAATTGAAATTCCTTTGATGGACGACGTGAGAACCGTTCCTAACTCTATTATACTATTACATAATTTAATCCATTTTTAGCCTTATTAATCCATTTTTATTAATGAGTTACGTAAAGTAGGAAGAGCCCCGTGTTTATTCTGTCACGCTCGACGTAAAATAAAAATTAGAACAAACTGTGGTGGCAATGATAAATGATAATATTTTTTTCTGCGTGCGCGTTTCAAGGACCTCAAATTTTTCGTGTCAATATATTTATTTAAATATTTATGTTACACGCTAGTATTTCGTTACAACACAACAGATTGAATAGTATCGCTTCCTGGGTCATTTATATTGTTGGACGGTTTGCTCGGTTGTGAAATTTACGGTTGCCGTTGAATTGTTACCGTTAATGACTAAATGAAATTAAAACACAAGTTGCACAACTCGGAATGGAAATTTTTAAACCTACTTGCAATTTGCAACTCACTGTGATTTGATTCAAAATAAATTTATGGTATTTTCAAATACATGTGTGCATTTTAGTTACTTATATGCAAAATTTGTATATCGTCGGTCTAATTAGAAAAACTGGTAACTCCATTTTTTGCAACATTTCTAATTAGACCGACGATATATGTAATTATAATTTATTAGATATCAGTATATTCTGAAGAAGCTATCGATGTCTAGCGAAACGTGGACACTTATATGGTTTTACAAACTGTCTGATTATTTATAATTACAAATTTAGCAATAGTTTTCAACGAACGAGGAATCAATTACTTTTTTATGTAATTAAATTTAATTATATATTATTCACCAACAATCTCCTCATTAATTAATTTAATTACTTTTTTATTATTTTTATCAAGAACCCTTATAAATACCACATCTATCTGTCATTTACTTTCTTCGTATATAAACTTCTTCCATTCTTTCCTGTCTCTTGCTAGAACGGTTGCTCTTTCCAGGACTTGCCTCTCTCTTGCAGTAAGTTGCCAATCGTTTTGTTCCATGTCTGTTTTGATCTTCTTATTTTTCTTTTTACTTTATTTCTGGCTTCATACGCTTGTTTTGCCTGTCGGTTGTTAGCCATTCTTTGTATGTGTCCCCACCGAGAAAATTTTTCAATAAATTCAGTGACTGGGTGCACTCCTAATTTCTCTCTGATTTGTGTGTTTTCTTATTGGTATCTTTTCTTGTTACTCCTATTATCCATCTTAGGTATTTCATTTCAGTATTTATATTTTACTCTCCTCTCTATGTGAGATATTCCAGGACTCACATCCGTATGTTGCTACTGATACGTGTTAAAAGCTTTTATTTTTATTTCGATACAAATTTTTTTTTATTTATAAATTTTTTGTTCATCATCATGTTGTAAAGTTTAATTATTTTATCAATCCTCTCGGTTGTTATTTCGGTTTCTTGTTTACCTGTTTCTTTTAGGGCTACTCCTAGATATTTAAATTCTCTTACTTGTTTTATTTTACATATTTTTGCCTATTGCAATTTTGGTATTAGTATTCTGGTCTCCTATTATTATTTTCGTTTTATTGATGTTTATTTTTATACTTTCTTCCTTCAATACTTCATTCTAAACATTTAAGTTTTCTTGAAGTTGTTTTTCATCCGCAAAAACCCCGTGAGCTATCTCTACTCTCTCTAATTTCTTGTGAACGATGCACATTTTGATGACTTCTCTTTCACTTTTCTTTATTATATTGTCCATGTGTACATTGTACATAATGTTAGACTTAATCCGCCTCCTTGTCTTAATCCCTCCTCAGTTTTGATTCTATACGCTTGTTCGGGTTCCCGTGAAGACAGGTCCAGAATCATCAGGAGCACGCGCATAACAAAAAAACTGCACGTTTCTTTGTTGTGCGCATGCTCCTGGACGTACTAGGACGGTTCTAGGACTGTCCTGGCGAGAGCCCGAACAAGCCTTTTATAAATCTTGGACAATTCTTATTATTTTGCCATGCACTCCTTTTTCCCCAGTCCTCTCCAAACTTTCGTTCTGGGCACTGTGTCAAATCCTTTATCTAGGTCTATGAAAGCTAGAAATAGGTTTTTATTTTGCATCTGACTTTTTTCTACTATTTGCTTTATTGTGAAGATAAAGTCAAGAGTGCATCTTCCTGGTCTGGATGCACTTTGTGGTTCTGCGGATTGAGGTTCTAGTATTAGTTTTATTCTATTATTTATTATTTGTTCGTATATTTTCACAATGGTGCTCAGTAGCGTTATGCCTGTATAATTGCTACATTTGTTTTTGTCTCCTTTCTTGTATGTGGGTGTTATTAGTGCTACTCCCCATTCTTCTGGTATTTTCTCATTGCTCAAGCTTTATTTAATATCTGAAATAGTATTCGCCTTCCTTCCTCTCCTAAGTTTTTTACAGTTTCTGTCGTCACTTTATCGATTCCAGGAGCTTTACCATTCATAAGATTTTTAATTACTCTGTGTAACTCGTCGATTTGTATTTCTTCTATTAGCTCTTCGTTTCTGTGATTTCCTTTAATGTTTTCATTCTCGGCGTTATTTGGTTGTCCTAGTAACTCTTGGAAACATTCTTTCCATCTCTTCATTATCTCTTTATCTTTTGTTAATATTTTTTGCCTTTTGCTTTTTATACTTGTTTCTTCTGTTGGTTTGTCTGTTCTTAAAGGTTTTAGAACTTTAGAGAAAGAACAGTTTTTGATTATCCGTGCTGTTCCTTTCCATTTTATTCCCGAATTTAATCAATGACTTTTCTTTGGATGTTGCCAGTAATTTTTTTACTAAGTTTCTTTGGTCTCTGCATGTTTCATATTGATCTTTCGTATTGTTTGTTAAGTACTATTTTTTCCACTCTTTTTTTTTTCTTAAATTCTTCCTTTATTTCATTAGTCCACCATACTGTTTGCTTTTTACGATTGTCTGTTCTATTTAATCCACACGTCTCTATCGCATTGTAATAATTGTGTCTTTAAAAATGTCCACCTTGTTGCATGTTCCCGGCTTTAATTTCATCTATTCTGCTCTTTAATTCGTTTTCTGTTTTCTCTTGCTATCTTCTTGCTAAGTTTTCAATTCCAAGTTTATAGTTTCTTAGGCCAAGTTGTACAATGCTAGTTTAACTTTAAGCCAAAGCTTAAACCCGTAACAACAATTGTTGAAGAAATCGTTGCTGTGGGTTTAAGCTTCAGCTTAAATTTAAACTAGCATTGTACAACTGGGTCTTATTGTTACACGATTTGTTTTGTTTGTTTTTAATTTCTCTTTAGTTTCTATCTTGTTCTGCTTTATTCTTGCTACAAGTAGGTGGTGAATGCTATACATAGATTTCTGCACCCCTTCTTGTTTTTACGTAAGACGTAAAAAAGAATCAATTACTTATTCAGTTAATGTAGGTACATAAAGTTCTTGTCAACTTCCAGCCAACTTTCGTCATTCATATTTATGACATAATGCTACCACAATGTTGCCAAGTATGGAAGTGTTTACATATGATCGGTGGTTGACTGTGTAGATTGTGTACCTGCCTGGCTACCTAGTGCTTTAGGCATTTTAGTAATGGGGAATATATCAAGCAAATATTTGTTCTAAGAAGAACAGTTCGGAATTACAATTGCTTCAGAAGTTATAGAGACAAATGTCTAAAATGCATGAACGAACTTCGAATAACCTCTAAGGCACACACATCTGAGGTTAGTGATAATTGAAGTGGTGGCAACATCGTCATTTTCAAAAACTTGTAGTAATAAAATGTTACTAAATTTCAACGAATACATCGTACGTTACATCTTAAGTTCAGTTGGTATTGGTTTAACGTAATTAATGACGAAAGTTGGCTGGAAGTTTACAAGAACTGTATTAGGAAAAGTCGCTTATTTCTTACATTAATTACATTATGTATTTACGATCTGGGTGGTCTAGAGATTGTTTCATAAATTTTCAACTGACAAGAAACTATGTTAATTATCACTGTAGAAATTCTAGTTTCGACATTCAATTGCAATGGCAGTATATGAATCAAGTAATGGTAATTGATCTTCATCATTAAGGCGTCAGTGTTGCCAACTCTTCAATGAACTTAAATTTTTTTTTCTAAAAACTACTTTAGAAATTAAACTTGTTTACTTTTGCAACTTATATTGTCAATTTCGAGGAAGTACTTTTACCATAATTATTTTTTATTATACTCAAAATTTGCCGCGAGATTCAGATTCTGAAGTAAACCTGCTTTGATGAAAAAAAAACGGTTAGGTTCTACGATTCTTCGAGCATCACACACGTATACATAGAACAAACTTTATAGAAACAATCGATAAGGATTTTATTGTTTTATAAATTTATTACATGTTAGATTTATTAATCCGACGATTCTTATCTCGCATTATTCGTTGTATTATCCTTACTTCACAATATTATTAAATATTTTCATAAAATAACAGGAACTAACAGAAACCTATACGAAATCAACATAAAGTAACAGAAAATTTCTAATTCACAACGTATGAACAATCACGTCATAAACCAACATAAGCGAGCATGTAATAAACAAATAATTTTTAATATGCATCGTGCGAATCACTTTCGTTCGGAAAGAAAGTACTTCGCCATTGTGCACATTATTTTATTATGATCTGGCAAGTGTTATGCCCCTTATTTTCACATGTATGTACACAACACGCCGTGCATACAGAATAATTTCGGTCGTGAGAAATTGAAAAGCAATAAATAAAAACGGTGAAGCGAAATTGCTGTTTGATGAGTGATGAGAATGCACTGCCTTTCTCATTCTCATTCTCATTCTCATTCTCATCCTCATCGTCTTCCTCATCCATCATTGATCGCATAAATTATAAAATTATAACTTGTAGTTAATATGTGACGACATCTCGGTAATAATTTTCCTATTAAAGCTCATTTCAGATAAGGATGAATTATGTATGCAACGAGCACGTGCATGCGTGAATAAATAACTTCTTGTAATCTGCGAGGATGAATTAACACAAAGTAAATCAATTTTGAGTTATGTGTGGCTGTTCAGTAAACAACTTCTTGAAATTATCAAGGAAGGATTAGCCAGACAGAGCAATCAGGAAGCCTATTATACTTAAATTCAGTTTTCTAACTGATACATTTATCTCATAGATTTGATTATTCTTTTAAGTTTCGAATGACGTTCTTTTATTTTATAAAATTAGTCATTAAATATCATCTAACATTTTCAAAACCTTTTAATCTGTTATAGATTTGAAGTTTTTTCCAAATCGTTTTTTTTTTAACTTATCTCTATTATAACGATGACCGGTTTGATAACATCCAGTTCATTGTTAGATTTTGTGCAAATTCACTATCTCGTTTATTTACTGTGTTATAAACGCGTATCCTAGGGCTGTTATTAATTTGCCACTTAAAATTGCATGATTGGAATTCTTTAAAGAGAAGAAGAAAAAAAAACCAAGAGGATGAGTTGCGTTAAAACCTAACGAACATAATCGCAAAATAATTCCACGAAATCCATCCCTAATCCGATTGGGCAAGCACGACGCTTAAAGAATTTGATCTTGACTGATAAGATAAAGCACGGTTTCACGGATGATGGTGATAAGAACAATCAAGATCGAAAATCAGCACGCCCGTAAATAGATTTTTTATTTACGATCCGACACGCACGGTTCACATTTTTCTCGGCGCTTGATAAGCACGAGGTATAAATTTTTAATCTGCAACTCGCGTCAATAGATTAACTTTATTAAGGCCTTATTTTTAGATTTATTTTGTTATTTTCCGACTTAGCGAGAAACTTTTAATTGCAAGATGATGAACAAATTCATTTTAACCTCGAATTAGAGTAGCGACATATTTTTTTTAAATCAATGCAATTCAAATTATTGTTTGTGAAGTAATTTATATTCTCTGCATTAGCTTCAGTAAGACATTGTCTGTACAGTATGAGCATAAATGTTTGAGGACAAGTTGAATTTCCCGCCTTTCAATATTTTTCTTAAGTTGGTCAAATGCATAGGTTACAAAAAAAATAGGCAAGTAATTTGTTTATTTTAAATACAAGAAGCGGCAATAACTACTGACAGGTACATTAGGCAAACGCGCCCCATTTTGTCTTATGAATTCTTGGAGCCGGCTGCAAAATTTACACAGGCGACACTGAACAAAAATTAATTTCTCAGGATGGTCACATCCAAAGAGTAAAAATTACTAGATAGAGACGCGGGAAATTCAACTTGTCCTCAATCATTTATGCTCATACTGTACATGGTATACTAGAGCCAAAAAATGTAATTACACTGGCAACTTGAAAAAAAAATTGCATTGTGTAGCTTAAAAATACGCTGTACTTAAGAAAATTACTGGATACAATTAAATTTCCAAAATGTCTTCATTGCAACTCAATCACTACATCAAAGAAGACAATTTTGACGATGCAGAAGTCTCTACATTTTGTGCAATGGAACGGTCGTTAACTTTTCAACTGCAGTGTTTGAGTGACGAGAATAAATTATTATCAACCAATAAAATGTCTTCAACGATAACACAAAAGGAGATTGTGCAAATATTTATTTAATTATTTATTTTCAAATACGGAATACTTCGAAAAGTTGTAAACCTTGTGAAGAAGATCCTAATGGCTCCTCTATTATTCCATATTAAGCTTAATTACGCTAGAAAATTAAATGTAAATTAAGACTCCTACAAATCAGAGTGATTTACTCCCTCACTGCCATTTAAGGGACGAGTTATTGCGTGCCACTTTTTCCTTTGGAAGGGAAAACACGCCGATGCTTCGCAATATGAAAGAAAAAAAAAACAAGGTAGGTACAAGGATGCCGCTTTTAAATACCAATTTAGCTTTAACGTGAAAGTCGTTCATTATTGACTGGTGCATCTTTAACGTGAAATTCAAAGAGTTGCTGCTCTATACCTTATTTTGAAATTGCCTGCACTAACTTTTAAGTACCAATTAGTACCTTGGTGATTCTCATGTGAATCAGATTGCGTAAGTGATAATCTTCGACGTTTTTATTTTTGCAAATTGCTGCAAATTGTCATGTCATATTAAAATTAATGAACGCATAAACTTCATGTTATTGTAAAAAACGAATAACTTTATAAACAGCCGGTCCTTCCAGCCAAATAAATCGGTCAACATCCTACAAAACCTCCTCTATTTTTAACGAAAAGTTTAACATTTAATGAATATTTAAAGCGGGCAGACGTCCATAATTTCAGCATTACAAATCAGTAGTAACCTTGTAGCGGCCAGCAAATACATATAAAACGCGTCCACACTTCCACAGGTGATATCAGAAAGATCAACATAAATTTCGCGAATTTTTATTAGATACGAGACCCGGGCTAGACGGTGTGTGACCACCTACCACCTACCTTCTACATTAATTTTAACGAGACACGTCGTCGCTTTTAACGACTCTATTTATACAGTCGGACGCCGTAATTTGATGACACTCGGGACGGGACATTTTTCGGCGAATGCTAATGATGTGAACGTGTGTTCGGGACCTTGTTCTAGTTTTAACGAAACACGTGATGTGACTCTCAAACAAAATAAATAAATAAATCATTGTGACTTCTGAAAATCGTAAAAATTCAACAATTTTTTTAAAATAAACTTAAAACTATTATTAGATTCAGTTCGACTAGAAAATGGTCAACGTAAAGTTGTTTTTTATTATATGCTGATTGTAGAAAATAAACGAAGACATGACAAAACCGCAAGGCTATTTCACGAAAGTTAGAAGGAGAGAGCTAAATAAAAGTTCTTTGACTTATTGGTCGATCGATCGGTATACAGGGTGTTAGGTAATTGATTGGACACCTTCAAACCACGTATTGAGAACACTCTGTTGAGTAAAAAGCCTTTACATTCGAGGGTGTTTCGTTTTCCGGGAAAAATTCAAACAAAAATCGATAAAAATTGTTTGGAAACCACTGATTTTCTTATTTACTGTTACACCCACGTGCCGAACGCCATCCGGGCGGGTGATCCCTTACCATAAATTCCCAGATGGTTTATTGCTTTACGACAAGCAAGTAACGCACGTTCAGTGTCTCAACAGATTTCGGAATGTAAAGGTCAGTGTTAGGTCAGGGTCAGCTTACACAAATAACGAAATTGTTGACATTATTCTAACGTACGGAGAATGTAGGTGCAATGCACGTGTTATAGTGCGTAGATATCGGTGACGGTATCCCCTGCGTCGTACACCGAATCGTCAAACAATTATTGCAATTGTGCAACGGGCAAGAGATACTGCAAGAGATACTTCAGCTTTAAAAGGCGCTTGCTACGTAAGTACTATCAGCGGTCCTCAGTAGTTGGCTCTTTTTGCATTTTTTCAAAATGTCCCGAAAATCCATCAAGTCTAGGTACTTTCTGATCCCATTTGACACCCTTAATCTACAGTTTTAATTTGTCGAAGCAATAACCTAACACCCTGTATAATATAAAAATGAACCGTAGTCCATAATATCGAAAAACTCACATATTAGGAACTATCAAAACGTAATAAGAATAAAGCGAATAGATTCTTAAAAAACTGAAACACCAAAATAATTTTGTTTACTTAAACATTATTTAAGCATCTTTTTCTTTTTGACAACCTGTAGTAAAGATTGTATAAACTTTAGTAACAATGTTATGCAAAGTCAAATACAAATGTCTTTTTACTATTAACCCCATAGTATTAGAAACTTCTATTTTATCAATTTGGTCGCAAGCCGGTTTTGATTGCAGTGGATTCCTCGAGCATCTGCTTCGGCCCTATTTGGAGCCTCGTCAGCAGAAAAAAGCGATCGCAGGATGTCACGATTGAAACTTTTCATTACTATTTTATCGTTCATTTACTGAAATACTCCTCCTACCTGAATCAAACAATCATAATTCATCTGCAAAAAGAAACTAAAATAAAAAAATTCAATGAATTTTAGTGAATCCCTAGCATGGTGTGTAACCCCTAGGTGAGTGATGGCGAACCCTGCCCCGCCGGTCACGGAGTGTCTCGTTACAATATTTAAAATGATCCTTGTAGATATTTATAAAGTGTATAAAAATGTCTTCTTTGTAGAAATCATTTTCAGCGTGGACTTTTCTTTCACCTCAATAATAGGTTTTACATTTTTTTTTGCTATGGCTATGCAATCTGAATTGGTATTGGTGGAAAGTGTCAAATTACTTCTACTTCCAAATGCTAACGCCACAAATCAATATTATAGCAGATACGAAACCTTTGATGTTGTGAGGATCAACATATTAGGTACTTTCCTGATATACAAAAATTATCATAAAAAAATCAACAATAAATTTCGTACTTTAATGGAAAACGTAAATGAACTGATTCACGGTACGGTAAATAAATAAAATAATAGACCTTTAATTAAGGTAAAAAATTCTCAGCGATTCTTTCGGAAGAAATCGATATATTTAAACGATTGCTTGTAAATGTAATCGTCGCATCCTTTGTATAAGTATAATAAACAAGCTTTTCTTCAATTTCTCCAATAAAAATTTTAAAAAATTTTTTTTCTGAGCTGCAGATACGGTTTGAAAATAGAACAATTTAAATTTGACACAATTTACTGCACAAATTAATTTGTTTAAGAAATGGAACCAAATCTTGTAAAAGAAAATAGGGTAGTGTAAAACGGCCTTTAGTCTCCGTAACTACATTATCAAACATTTCATTTTCTGCGTTCCAAAAATAAAATAGAAAATACTAATCTTACATTTTTTATTTGTAACATTTCATGTATTTATACAGGGTGACTGTTACTTAACCCAAAATGAAACTACGATAAGAAGTGATGTCCGAGAGTATGTTTTATGATACGGCGGCGTGGCTTCGTGAACTTGGCCTTTAAGTGGAATTTCAAAACTCCGTAATCTGTTTCGAATGTTAATTATTATAATTTCGTTTTGTGTGAGGAACTATTAACACAAATATATTAAAACTTTAACAAATTCAAGACGCGTTTACGACTCCACATCCTGTGTTTTTGGCGCACTGGTTGTAAATCGTTCCTCGTTCTACCGTACGCATTCTTTTCACTTTGAATTAAATTCTTAATTAATTACATATAAACTGTTCCTTAGATTTTTTTAAACACGATCCCGTAATCTGTTACATTCATTCACGTATACGATTTAATAGAAACTGTACGCATATCACCAACGACCTTTAAAACAGCTGTACATAATAAAGTTTTTGTAGTCTAATAAACAAAAAACTTGTCACCGATGAACTTCAGGTCTAATAAATCGTTTCTCATTTTCGGAGAAAACCGATTCGTTTAAGTGATTCCTTGCAAATGTAATCAAGTAATCATTCTTTTGTGGCGATAATTATTTATTACCAATTAATATTACGCATAATACTGGCTGGTTTAAAACAACAGATTGTGTCCTAATAGTTTTATTGGCTCCGTGCGATAACAAGACGAACATTTTACACCTGCCTGTCGGATTGTGCTTTTAACCCCTGCGATCACCAGATTTAAATCATTTCTTTTGTGGACGATGCGACTGATATATTCCGCTTTAGCAAATAATCCGCACGAATTAACAAACAATTATTTACACAATTATTTGCGAATTTATTATTCGTATTGCATACAGTTATTTTAGAAATTGTTAATAATTACGTTACGTAAAAGAAACTTGCCTTGCCCAGCTGTTAAACATGTAATAAAACCAATTGAGATGTATTCCAAGATCACGATGAGATCAAGTGAAAGTTATTAAAAAAAAACTTCATAGTCCTATTATACTACCGCATTTATAGAACGTGGCACCGTATTTCGTACGCAGTGCCGGAGCTTGCTTTTGGGGTAATTTTTTAATTAATTCTAAACTGTTCACAAGAATATTTTAAACATTTTTCCCATAATCTGTGACATCGACTCTCTTATGCGGTTTTTTTGTCGTTACAATTGTCATGCACCCTGTATACAAAAGTTAATTGTTAATTTCTTTGAAAAGTGCTTATCACAAGACTATCGTATTACATACTATTATTATTTTTTATGCCTTTACATTATACATTATACAGGGCCGTTCATGAATTCACCTGGGAAAAATAATTATTATTGATTTTTGTGGAAAGATTTTAGTAGGACAGGCATCATTCAAAACAAAAAGCAACATAACTATATCTTATTGAAATTCTGTCATTTTACACAAAGTATACATAACTTTACACATCATTTAAGATTTTTTAAATATTTGTGTTAAGCACTGAAGATGCTGTAATAAGCGAAACTAGTACGCTACAATAAAAAATTAAAGAAAATTATGGAAAAGCATATCCTTTGTTAAATATTTAATAACTATATCTGGTTGGTTTGTTTCTTAATTTATTATTTCTAAACCACTCCTTTGCTATTCTTAATCTGGTCATTTAACATTTGGGGGGAAACAGGGAAAGTCCAATTTCCCGAAAACGAAAAACTGCAATACACAGTTTGAAAAGTATTCGCATCAATCTTTCCTCGTAGAATTGATGCAATCAGAAAAAATTAAATATAATTAATTATCTAACTGTTTAAATACAGTAAATTTGCGAAAACCACGATTTCACGAGATAAGAGCTCTTACATCCGGTCCGGGCAATATTTTGTTTAACGAAAATCTTCTCCTCTTTGGCCCTAGTTAACCCAACAAGAAACACCATAAATGACGAAAGAAAAAATCACAAGGAAACTATATTAGAGTAAGAATATACAGGGTGTTTCCTAAGTACGGTCCGTAACTTCAGGGTGTAATTCCTTGCGTTATTTTAATAAAAATCTTTTATATAAACATGTGTCCGGAAACGCTTACATTCCGAGATACAGTGTAAAAGTAAAATTTCAAAGAGTTTTTTTATTGTTTTTATTATTTTCTAATGTTCCTAACAATGCACAACATAAAATGTCTCTTACATTTTCTACCTAATACTAACCGATTATTAAAATTATTTTTAGAAAAATGGCCAGGCATAACAATAATAACAAAAATAATAATAATAAAAATATTCAATTTCTACACTAATCATAGCAAATGTTGAAAATAAAACTGATAAAACGCAAGATTCCAATCGTTTCAACATTGATTGCTTCACACGTCCAAAAATTCCCATAGTATTTCGTATATCATTACAACCTTGAATTATTCGATCTCTTAAGTCGTTTTCATCTAATACAGGTGTTTTATACACAAGGAATTTTAGGTGAGCCCATAAATAAAAATCTAAAGGATTCAAATCCGGACTGCGCGCTGGCCAAACTTGGGGACCTGCACGTCCAATCCAACGATTAGGATAGGTGTTGTCGAGGTATTGACGAGAAATAAGACTGAAATGGGCTGGAGCACTGTCATGCATGAACCACATATTAGCTTGAAGAGCGTTTAGTTTTTCGGCTAGAAACTGCCCGTATTAGTCACCATTTAAACGAGCTGGTAAAAAATATGGGCCAATAAAATAGTCACCAATAATCCCTGCCCATACGTTCAGCGAAAATTGATGCTGAAAATGACATTCTCTAATTAATTACATGGGGATTTTCGTCCTCCCAAAAATGGTCATTATGAAAATTGATGATTACTTCTCGTGAAAAAGTTTCCTCATCAGTAAACAAAATTTTCGGCAAAAAATTGTAATGTTCGACTATATGGATATGGAGCAACCACCTACTAAAATCTAGCCAAGGTTAAAAAATCACGGGGCAGCAGAGCTTGTACCCGTTGTATTATCCATTCACTCTTTTTCCTCGTCTCAGTAGGCGAGTTAGGGTGACACTTTTGTTGGTATCACAATGAAATATAGACGTCAGATGAAAGGGTTATGTTTATTTTTAATTTTATGGTTATGATTTTAGTACACTGACGGAGACAGCTCGACTGCAATGCATAGGAGTAAAACAAACAGATCGAAACAGACTCCTTCGTATTTGGCAACATAGTCAGATCAGTGGTGTGGAATTGTCATAATATTTTTTCGTGTCAGGTTCTGGCATCTATCAAAATTCATGGCAGCAACTTAACGACACGAGAACACGGCCTGCTCTGACGAGGAAACCGAGTGAACGGATATTATGTGGTTCGGGTATAGCTGATAAACTTTCAAAACTTTCCAAACAGTCTTTGGACTTACTTCAAGCTGCAGTACTATCTTCCTGGTACTAGTCGAAGGATCTTCTTCTATCTGTCTAAAGCAGAGAATACACGATCCCACATGTCTTAACACATGTACGCGCGTAAATGTTCGCCGAACGTCAACGTGCGTGTGTTGGCCCGAAAAACGCTTCGAACATGTACGCACATACAAAAAGTCCGTCGAACTTGTTTTCTGGTTTTCCTGAAAACAAGTGCGTGCGTTGATGTTTGCACGTACAACCTCAATCAAAAGTAATGAAACGTTCAAAATCGAAACGCTGTAGTCAGAGAGGAAGATACCGAGTGAGATGAAGCCTTATGGCGAACGAATGTTTCCGAAGTCCTTCGGAACCCAACAACACATTGCGCTCTCTCTGACTCGGCACTCTGACTACAGCGTTTCGGTTTTGAACGTTCCATTACTTTTGATTGAGGCTGTACATCTTCGATCGTGTGGTTGCCAAACGCACATGTTCGCCACGGACTTATTCAACGCAGTACGGCTTAAGAAAAAAAGGCTTAGTAAGCATTTTCCCTTGAATGGACAAGCTGTCAAAATGCAAATACATTCTGTCAGTTAGAATAAGCTGACTAAATTACCGCTTAATTCAAGCTGCTTAACGTCCCTGAATGCGGCCAATGATGAAACGATTAGAATCGTGCGTTTCTATCAGAAGGTGGAAAAACATTTGCTCTGATTACTGTAGAAATTGAATATTTTTATGATTGTATTACCCAGACATTTTTCTAATAATAATTGTAATAATCGGTTAGTATTAGGCAGAAAATGCAAGAGAAATTTTTTGTTGTGCATTGTTAGGAACATTAAAAAATAATAAAAACAATAAAAAAACACTTGGAAATTTTACTTTTACACCCTGTATCTCGGAATATAAGCGTTTCCGGACACACGTTTATATAAAAGTTTTTTATTAAAATAACGCAAGGAATTACACCCTGAAGTTACGAACCGTACCTGGGAAACACCCTGTATAACTGTACTTGCTATAAACTGCGCGAACTTGACATTAATTGAAAATGACGTTCCGAATATAATTCGCTCCCGATTTTTGGGCAAGTGGCGCCAGCGGAGAAACACTCGAACTAATAAATTACGCAAGCCAGATAAGACATAAGACACACTGTCTCGTGAAATCTAGTAGGTCCTGATAAAAACTATTCCCAAAAGTAACTTTTTTATTGAAATTTTCAAAATTAAGATATTGTCATAAATTTTTGAGAAACAAATAAAGTCTTATTCTTTGATCTGTATTTATTAAAAAAAAAACCCATCAACATAAAAACATTGCCTTAAATACGCTACACATTTTGCGTCCAAGAACTCTCACGTTTGATGTTGGCCATGACTTGAGATAACAACAAACATGGTATGTCTTTACTTATTATTTACATGTGAACAAAAATAATAGCAAAGTAAATTAAAGATAAAGTTAACTGCTGTGAAACGATAGGGGTGTATAAAACTGTTAGAACTGATAATGCACATTGACGCTTGTAAGCATAGTATTTGAGCACTCCATGTTTAAATTAAAAGATCACCCAATCACATTGGGATAAAATTATGCAATATGCTGCCTTCTACTTAAAGACATTTGATAAGCAATAAATATTATTAAACGCCTTTTGATGGTTAAAACTATTTATATCATGTTTATACTCGATGTATCTGTTCCTTATATTACAAATGAGATATTTCTACACTGTGTAATTACATTGAAATTTTAACTTGCTTGTTGTAACGTACAGCATTAAGGACAATAAATACAAACATTTATAAAAACGTCAATACAATTTAAACAAAACAAAACTAGCAAGTCTTTGATGGTAAAATTAGAAGCAGCAAAAGAATCATAGAAAAAGAAGTTCCAAAACAGAAAAAAATTCCCAAACTATGAAAGGGAAGCTTATGATATGTTATCAAAAATAGAGAGCTTTTTGCGCAATTTATAATAAAAATATTATATTTTTTTTAATTCACGTTTTCTAAACGACGTTTCAAAAGATTGTCTTTAAAAGAAGACTATTACGGTCACCCAACCTATGTAAGTACGTGCCTGTGAAAAGTATCGGTGTTGTAACTGGTGAAGGGCATTGATAGTATAAAATAAAATATATTAAAAAAATAACAACGAATAGCTATAGTGAGTTTATCCGTATCCGTAATTAATTCTCGATAATAACACTTAGCTTTACCAGATGTTATTACTAATGGTGCTTACTAGCACACTTTCTCCAATTGTTGTAATGAACAACAAACAAATGAATTATTCTTGCATCCATGTGTTCGATTAATTAGTGCGTAGGTATACTGTTAGCGTAAAATATTTATTTCTTTAGCTTTTAATGTTTCCTGTATACTAATTATTAGGTTTTCTTTATTTTCGTTACTGTCTGTCTCAATGTTCTTATCTTCACAAGGTCAACATTATTTGTGTGCAAATTATATTATTGTTATTTTTTTATTCCCCCAAACGACAATTGGTGACTTATTTCTAATTGTTTTCCAATTACAAAATAATTATAACTTCGGTTTATTCCCATTATGAAAACAATTGTTCTTATGATCATAAACTGAAGGTTATTAAAGTTAACTTGTGATTGAAAAACCGGGCCTTAGCAGTGCGGTTGTAGGTATTATAAATATCGGGACGAAAGTGAAAGTAATGAAGTGTATTGAATTTATCGGGCGAAGAATTGTTCCTTCAGAAGGAAGCAGTGAATGCCACTTGAAATAGAATCACCATTTAGCATTCTAACGAATATCTTATAATTTTAACGATGAGGAAAGTTAAAACTTGCTACAAAGAGAATTATAGGTATTTACTTTTAAGTTTTCCGAATTGTCTGTCAGAGCAGCATTACTTAAAATATTCTCCATACATTCTTTTGGTTTAAAAAGTGTATGAATGAAATAATTCTAATTGCGTTTTAGTATAGGTATTACACAATGAGTTGATAAAGCCACTTTCGTTGCAAGTTACGTCACAGTATAATTTCAACGTCACATTTGCTACGTAGCACGTAGGTACCTACTGCTTAAATTTTGTAGTTAAATAAAATGATTTTATAATTATTATAACATAATGATTTATTTATTTTGTTACTATTTCTCAACTTCCTGTTTTATATAAATTTAAATTAATATTTTCAGCTGTCAACGTTAAAATATTTTGCAACTCCACCAAAACTTTAATACATATTTGAAAATGAATTTTCACCTGGTTCATCAGGTTACACCTCCAATTAACCTTAATGAAAAGATAAACAAAAACTAATTGCTTCTCGTCGGCAAATTTACACAGGCCAGGCCCGTCCTCGGCGATTTTTTCTGAATTATACCGCAAATTAGTCGCAAATGTTTATCTCGGCATTTCATTAGGATATCTACTTTATCTCTACCAGTTTTATTAGTATGACATTAAAGTGCCTATTAAGGCAGATAACGGCGATTCCTCGGTTTGTTTCGCTCGGTAGTGCGTGTTGTGTGAATACGGGAAGATCATGAAGCACGTGAGGACGAATGGTATGTAAGAAACTGAGGGATTCCCCTTTCTATTTTAAGACGAATTTTCCAAAATCCAAAAAAGAACGTTGGATTTTGTCTTGTTTATAAATCGCACTGAAGTGAGCTGTTATTCGTTTTTAATGATGTAGATAATCGGTGCTCTCGAGCTTTCAATAATTAATTATTGTTTTGTAAACATGTTTTTATTTTAATTTCCGTTGTAGAAAATTCCAACTTCATCTCAGTATCTTAGAGGCAAATTCTGAAACACCGCTCGTACTCAATTCACTCTCAAATTGACAGTTTGATATTAATTTGAAATTCAGAAACCCTTTAATTTTCATTTTAATGATTTCTTGACTTTCTATCGCAAATCACTAATGATCAAAATACCTATAATAGCCTATAAACTTGGTTACACGAGTAAATGTAAAAGCATTTTTGAATTTCAAATAACGTCAAACGTCAAAATTAAGGGTGAGAAGGGTACGAGTGATGTTTCAGAATTCGGCCCCGAAAATTTTAAATTTCATTCAAGCTTAAAACATTTTAATATCTGACTAGTTACAACTTGTCAACGGACAGTTTAAAATCGTATAAGTTTCAAGGTTTTACTACAGTTTGACAGTTTCTTTAAACGCTAGAAAAACGTCGAGATTTATATGATTTTTAAGCTACCCGTTAACAAGTTATATCAAATTTCTTATAAATATCTTCAACGTACAAGAATCTAGTTAAGTAGTTGATATTTGATACCTAAAAAAAAATAAATAACAATTTCATACATTTATTTAATAAGACGAAAAGGTAATAAATACAAATACAGTGATTTTTTACATGTTTTTAAAAGCGATAAAACATTGTTCTCATAATGGTGGGTTTTATAGAGGACAATTAAAGAAGTAAGAGCCTTCAAGTTACGGCAATGATATTTTTTATGCATCTTTTACTTGTTTGTGTTCATTTACATTTTATGGGAAGACCTTGACACTCATCGTCACTTAAACAATAAAATAAAGGATAACAGAGCCACTTACAAAAGTCGTTAACTATTTTATTAATGTGGAAGGAATGCGAATTAGTGAGTAATAAAGCTTTTATTTTGTTTTTCAAATTCCATTAAATTATGTATAGCTGAAATTGTTATGTAATTTTAAAATGTTTGTTTTGTGTTCCTTAAGGCTGTTTTACATTATACTTTTTTCGTCTAGAAACTTTGACAAGTTCAATACTAGAATTAACTTGAACAATGTAAATCAGAAAAAGTCATCCAAGTTTTCATACTAGAAACGTCTAGAAACTTATTTCCAAACTAGTTCTCAACCTATTTTTCGTCAAAGTTTACAAACTAGACTTGCGCATAAGTACACGTCGCAGTATAACCTACACCCTAAAAGATAAACATAACTGTGATTGAAAATATAACCTCGAAGCACCTTCGCAATAACCAGTCCCGACTCCAAATTCTAGGTTTCTTATTTTGTTTTTGCAAATCATAAATTTGCAGAAATTTTGAAATTTTCTGAAATCTGGTTTGCTTTCTTTTATAAAAATTCATTTTTCAGCATTTAATTTATCTTTAATTTTGTATGTTGGCTGTTTTGTTCCACGTTTAAACTTTTCACACTACGACGCCAGCGATCAGTTTATGAACTAATATTTAAAACAACCTTGAATTTAGATACTAGATTCTAGTATTCAAACTTGTTCAAGTTTCTAGACGAAAATAGTATAATCTAAAACACCCTTTATACGAGCCCCGTCAACTATAGGTTCGGACACTACGGTTTTAGTTATTTCTTGGGTAAAATGTACTATAGCTATTGAAAGCAAATTTATTTATTATTAAATAAGAAATGTCATCGTATATCTTTATCTTTACATAATTTTATTCTTCTTTGGACTGATTATAAAACATTCTTTAGTATCCTTGTTATCCTGGCTATCCTTTGCTTAACATCGTCCATGTCATTCATAGTTGGTAATAGGGCAAAATAGTTTTTAAAAGCCAAAAATTATTACTCTAACGAGCTCCGTCAACTGTAGCTTTGGACATTACGGTTTTACTTATTTCTTGAGTAAAATGTATTATAGCTACTGAAACCAAATTTAGTTTCTTTTTTAATAATTTTTCTGTTGTAACGTACTTATATGATGTATACTTCCAATAGCATGTTAATACATATTTTCATTTTATTAAGAACTTGGTCAGTTACGTTGTAAAAAGACAAAAAGTTAAAAAAATGTCCGAATCTATAGTTGATGGGGCTCGTACTCCATATATGCAAACCGTACTATCTACAAATGAACAGAGAATTAAAAGTATCCGAAATGTGGCTTTATTTTTCTTTATTGAAAGGGGCTTTATTTTAGTAGCTAGAGAAAAGTTTTAAATGCAAAAGCTGTATTTTCTTTTAAAAGATACCATGAGAAACAAATGCGTTTCCCAAAGTGGAGAAAAAGAAAACAATTTTATTTCTTTTTAAATGGTGGTAAACCGATTTCAAAAATTTATAATATTTTTCGTGTTTTTTTCTTCACCTTGTTTTTCCTGATAAATTTACAGTTTTTTTGACAACTCTAAAAGATAAATTGTATGTAAAAACCCTATGACATTTGTATTTAAAGCTTTTCTGTAGCACCTAAAATAGGGCTCTAGATAGGGTGCGAAATATATAAGATGAACCCTGTACATAAAATTGTCGACTTTGCTCTTCGACCATACACTCCTAGACTGAGTATGCTTGCAGTTTGTTTACAGCCAACATAACAGGTTGGGGTAAGGGGAATGTGCAACTGCAAGCAAAACTCGACCTTAGAAGATTCCGCAAAATCCAACGTTTTCATTGGCTAGTTTACCAGAACCCTCTAATATATCGTGTCTTTTCGTTTCATTTCGACACTAGTGGCAGTTGTTAATGGTGTTTTCCTATATTTTCGTGTTCGAAATTAATCATTTCGTATTGAATTTCATAAAAAAAATAATCAAACTTAAAAAAGAATGGTGAAAGTGTGTTTCGTATGTTCACGAAAGTGGGAAAAGCCTTCCCAACGTTCATATCATTTGTAAGTTCCACGTGGCATATTAATATTATTAATTCAAAACAAAATACATTAGCGACCCTGACAGGAATTATATTAAAAAATAATTTTAATGAATACGTAGTTTATTTAATAAAATGATTTTATTTCAACATCAATAAAATATTTACAAAGGTATTCGTTTATTTAAAACCCTTTTGTTGTTTCAGAATAAATAACAAAAATAATAATTAATATATGCCAAAATAGAAACACTCCTGAACATATTGTTTAAGAACCATAAAATTGTTAAAAAAAGGCTTCTTTGCATGTTTTTATTAAGTATTTATGTTAATTAAAATTGCTCCCTAATGACACTCCGCCTCTGCCGACGTTCCTTTGTAAACAGTAAACCCCTTACCCTCCTCCCGTTGATGTTGGCAGAATTTTGCTACCTACGTCTGAGTGACATACTTCGTCTAGGGGTGTATGGTCGAAGACTTTGCTCTTAGGATTTATCAATTGTTTCTTTGTTTATCACAAGTACGTCGATATATTTAGTTTTTATTCGAGTTGAGAACTGCGAGAAAATGAGAAAAGATACCCATTTTTTACCAATAGTGCACATAAATACGTAGACCTTGCTCTTTGCATATATTACTTTTTAATTTTTCACATTTCTCATAAATATATTGTTGGCTTATTTAATTTTTACTTGTTTCTTTGAAATTTTTAGACACTATTTCCTGTATTTTTTTTTTTTGCCAATTTCTTTAGTAACGTATCTTCATAACCTATGTACTAGTTAGAAGACAGACTCCCAACTTCGTCAAAGTTATATATTTGCTTCATTTGGGACACTATCTTGTGAATGAGTCTTTAATTGCTTTGAATCAATTAATTTCTGTCAAAGAGTTTATAATTGTTTATAATAACTTTTTGATATCACATAGAAAATGATAAAACATGAGGAAATAACGAATAAAAGAAAGGTAATAAAAACATTGTATTTGCAAAATTGAACAACTTAAAAACATAATAGACATCAAAAATAAATTAATATTTGCCAAAATAGTTCAGGAAATTTTAGCTTTTTTGAAAAAATCATTTCAAATTGTTTGTATTGTCGTAATGTAACTTCTTTTCGTAAATTCTTTTAACATTGAAAAAACCCATCACATAATTCATATAACCGTTATATAAACTTCCTAAACCATAGCTTAAAAGTATATTTGATTTATTTTGAAAAGTGGGCAAAGTAGAAATTCAAAATTTATGTAGCATATTTAATCGTTAATTCTCAACCTTATCTAAACGTTTAAAAAACACGAAAAGTAATCCTCAGAAACGAGTTTCTGTATCTTAACTCTTTTTGGTGTAATTTTGATTACAAACGTTTTACCTGGACGCTTAAAGCGGACTTTACCGTTAAGAGCAAAATGCAACATAATAAATATGAGCAGGTCATCAAACGCCATTAACTCTTACGACAGTCCTGACATAATTGCACTTCAGATTCGCTGCGTTCAATAAATTTTAATTTTGCAAGATGCCGCTCCGCGATACCAACGATATAAAAGTTGAAACGAAAATTATTTCATTAAACAGAACTGCTTCGTTTACTTAAGTGAACGGCGCGTCCTCAATCTGTAAAATAAATGGGGAAATCGCAGAGTGCACGATTTTAATTCTTTATGCAGTTATTTGTTAAACTGTTTGTTTATTTAACATCTGGTATATAAATCGAAAGTTTTAACATTGAGGATATATTCTGTACAGTTCATTCTTTTACTATATGTCGATCGATCGGTCGATAAGTCAAAGGACTTTTATGTAGTTGTCTCCTACTAACTTTCGTGAAACAGCTTTGCGACTTTTGTCATGTCACATCATTTCGTCATATATTTTCTTAACTCAGATTTTACGATCGACATTATATTAAAAAAATGATCTGTCGTAGTTTCTTTATATTAACTGTGTGATACTATGCTTTTGATCTTTAGTGTACCTACATTAGTAAACGAACTCTTCATCGTTGCGTCACTCTTTATGAAAATTCTGCTCCTAATTATTTAGTGTCAAGTCAAGAATGATAGAAATAATGACCGCATGACATACGTAAGACAGTAGAAAAAAGATGGATTAATTCAGCAGGACTTGTTTTGCCACTCTTTTATCATTTGAGCGAACGAGACGTGAACATTGAAATGAGATAAAACTCCTTTATCTTAATTAAGTCTGTCAGGAGTAATCAAGATCTTTGGCGTTATATGAAGATAATCGCAGTTTGCTCTGACGCAACGCGATAATTGCGACGCAGATTTATGCAAAGTTACAAAAATAATAAATGTAAAATAAATATACAAAAATATATTAAAGTCCTACTTTATCAATAATAATTAAAATAAATGCTTGTTCGATAAAAGTTGTAGGTATAATAATAATATAGAATAGTTATATATGTATTAAGGGCATAATTAGGAGACTATAACCCGAGAGTATGTTTAAAGCACTCCACTTTACGTCGTGCTTTTAAATGCTCGAGAGCTATTACTCAGTTACAATTATGCCCGTCATACATATTTTATTTTGGCCTTAAAATGGCCAAAATGTATGGTTCAATATTTTTATGTCGTATGCGAGTGATGTGCACGTTATTTCCATAAGCTAATTATGTAGAATGTTTGCGTTACTTTGGGTTTGTTGACGTTCCTACGGGTTTGGCAACTTTAAAGCCCTCGGGCAATAAAGGTCAAATCATGCCCCCAATAAACAAGATTATGGCTCCAAAATAAAATAAAATACATTTTCAATTTAGGAAAAAAAAAAACGTTCGTTGCTCTATTTTAATAAGAAAATAATAATAATAATAATAATAATAATGCATTTATTGCCGTTAAAATCTTGTAAAAGACATCGACATTGTCACAAAAAATCAAAACAAACAATTATAAACAAACATACTAAACAATATTTTACAGTTATCACGAACAAATGTATATACTAGTTTACTGAAAAAAAGTCTTTCAAAGAATAATAGCACTCCCGGATAAGCCAACATTTTAAATTATCCTTAAACAAAGCGAGGGAGGAAGCTTCTTTAATTTTATTGGGAAGTTTATTATAAATTCTAATAGCTGAGCAAAGAGGACCTTTTCTGCGCATTTCTAATCTGCATCTTGGCAATAGCAAAGACGGTTGACGTATGCTATAGTTTTCACATGCAGTGCTGGACTCAAAACTATGCAGATTTTATGAATATAAACAGCTGCGAAATAAATATACATACTTGATAAAGTTAAATAGTTATTTTCTATAAAGCAAGTCTTACATGATGATCTAAAGGTAACTTATGAATAATACGAATGCATGATTTCTGCAAGATGAAAAAGTATATTAGAATGCGAACTTGTCCCCCACAGTAGTAATCCATACTTTAACAGAGAATATATTTACTAAAATAAAAGATCCTCATGTTTCTATGTCACATAGATAGAAAAGTTTTCTCAAGGCAAATATATTTTACTAACTTTTTTAGATAAATTTGTTATGTGTTCAGTCCAATCCAAGTTCTCGTGCAAATCGAAACCCAAATATCTAACTGTGGACACGCGTTGAAGGGAGCCCACTTTTACATTATTACATTTATTTGTATTTTTAGTGCAAAACTCTACGAACTGAGATTTAGTTTCGTTTAGCAATAATTGGTTATCTTGAAGCCATTTTTTCATATCCTCAACCGCATTATTAGTCATAGTTTGAAAGTATCTCAACATCTTTTCCATGATTAATCAAGACAGTGTCATCTGCGTACATTACACATTTATTACCATTTTTTAGGTTTATAGGTAGATCGTTTGTGTAAAGGTTAAACAATACTGGTCCCAGTATGGACCCCTGCGGGACACCTTTGTAAATATCAAGTGATGACGATCTACTACATTTGCTTAAACATCTAATTTCTACTATCTGTGATCTGCCTTGTAAATATGATGACAACCATTTATGACTAACTCCACGAATGCCATAATAATATAATTTGTCTAATAATCGTTTATGTTCGACTAAATCAAAAGCCTTGCTTAGATCACAGAAAGTAGCTATTGTCTTATTACAGGCATCTATGTCCGCTAGAATGCTTTCTATTAATTCTAGTGCTGCAGATTCTGTAGACCTTCCTTTACAGAAACCATGCTGGTGTTTTGAAATTATTTGTTTGTCATCTAAAAATTTAACTAGCCTTATTAAAATGCTTTTCAAATACTTTGGACAAGGATGGCAATATTGATACAGGACGATAGTTGACAATATCAAATTTATCACCTTTTTTTGAACAGAGGACAGATTTTGCTCTTTTAAAAGCAGATGGAAAAACACCTTGACTAAAGATAAATTTATCAAATGTGTTAATGGTTTTACTAAGTATATAGCACAATCTTTTAAAATATTTACTGGTATTCCGTCAAGTCCGCAGGAATTACTTTGCTTAAGGCTATTTATTATTGAAAAAACCTCGATCTCAGTAACTGGGGAAAGAAACATTGTGCTAACAGATCCGCCATTAAGATTTAAACTATTTTCACCGATATTAGGAAAATCTTGTACTTCGGAAAAGTATATGTTAAAACAGTTCGCAATTTCTATTGGTTCGGTGATAACTTTGCTCTTGTATAGAATTTTCCTAAAATCAGCATTTTTTGGCTTTGTAAACTGATCATTAATAACGCGCCACACTGCTGCAGATTTATTAAACGAATGTTGCACATAGTTTTTAACCGACAGTGCTTTTGCAGCTTGTATGACTTGCTTATAGATTTTCTTGTATGTTTTATAATAATTTAGAAACTCTCTCGAAGGATTACGTTTTGTTATTTGGTATAAGTTTTTCAGTTTCGCGCTGCTAACTCTAATACCTGGCGTGCACCAGGACCCTTTCAATGTACTTGTCATGTAATCAATTTTGTGGCGTTTCACAGGAAATGTAACGTCAAAATAATATAATAAAGTATCATTAAATGAATCCACACAATTATCTACACTTTCCTGAAGGCCTAATAATGAGTTCCAGGATTCATTTCGCAATAGATTTCTAAATTCAAATTTAGTGTGTTTTGTGTACGTGCGTTTATAATGATATTCTGCAGAATTTTGCAGGTCCAATTTGAATATGACGCGAATGCTTTGCGCCGTATGATCGGATAGCATGGTGTTTAGTATTTCAGCACAGTAGTCGTCCTTGCTCAGATTAGTGACTATATTATCAATGGTAGTGGCGCTATGACTAGTGAGTCTAGTTGGAACATCAAAACATGTGTGCATATTATAAGATTGAAACAAGTTAACAAGATTTACCTTTGGGAAACTATTTGTTAAAAAATTTATGTTGAAATCACCACAAAGAATTAGTATATATGATTTTTTGGACAACATACTTAACAATTTAGACATGCATTCTAAAAAAGTATTAACATCTGCATCTGGAGACCGATATATACAAGAGACTACGTATGTTTGGTCCCGTATTTTCCATTGCACAGCTACACATTCAAATATAGATTCTACACATATTTGATGTAATCCTACTACACACGTTGCATCTATGTCCTTACGAGTAAATATACAAACACCACCATGGGAAGACGATGTTCTGCAGAAACTTGCCACTAAGTGATAGTTATTCAACTTTATAGTATTTATTTCCAATTCGTTTAACCACGTTTCGCTCAAGCAAAGAATTGCCGGATGTTCATTTTCTAATACTAATTCCAAATCCAAACATTTGTTGCGGAGGCTTCTAATATTTTGATGTATAATTTTAATTTCTGTAGTTTTAAGTTCTACATTTTGGTTAGAAAGCTCCGAAACGAAAAAAATTTTCTTGATGAGATTCACCTTGAATTTCTTGAGGATGGTCAACAATGAATTTCGCTAATTCAGTGCACACAATTCTTTTAGCAAAATTCCTGAGATGCAGACCTTTTGTTGTGTAATAAGAACGATATAGAAGATTATTGATGCAGAATACTTCTACGTGACTGTACTGTTTAGCTAGTGTATAAAGACTTCTGTTAACATGTTCAATTATACCGTTCATCTGTGGTTTATCAAACCTAAATGCAATCGTACTGATAACTGTATTGACGCCTCTAGTTCTATCCATAATATTTTTAAAAGTATCGACAATTCTTGCAACATTCGAGCTATCATAACAATTATCAATATCATTTGTACCTCCTTGCACAAACAAATAATCGTCACATCCAAAATCTTTAATAACAGTATCTAAGTTGTCTACAATAGAATTCAATCTCGCGTTCGGTTTTACATAACTTAAAACCTCGCATTTTTCTGATAACTTCTCACTGAGGAAACCGCTATAATGTCTTCCATGACTATCACTTAGTACAAGGAATCTGTGTTTTCTCGCGCTGTTAGTTTCCTTGATAGGTATTGTTCGATAGACATGGCTTGAATTCTTTGTTAGAGTTTGCTTATTATTTTTATTTGGATATATATCATTATCTCTATTTCCTTTATCAGAATGATCAGTAACTGTTTCGGATAGTATGTTTAATTTGTGCTTAAATATTAAGCATTTATCCCTTAGTTTAACAATTTCAGATTTTAAGACTGAAGTGTCTAGTATTTTACTGATGTCTAGACTTAAAATCTTTTACATCGACATCAGTTGCCAAATTTAGATCATTGTAATTGCATTTTTTTTGAACTGATATTTATATATTCATCAGTTTGTGAGCTCACTGATTTATTAGAATATTGTCAGTTTGGGTAGAAGAATTTGCAATTTTTAAATTATGTTTAGTCACTATTTCGGTAATTATTTTGATTTTGTATTTTAATTCTATCTCTAGTTGACAGATTTTGGCCTTTAGTTTTATTATTCACCGCCTGTATTTCTTCAATTTCACTTTGTGCATTTACTAATTTATCTCTTAGCGTAACATTTATAGAGGATAAACTTGATTTGGAATCATCCCCGTCACTGTGAACAATACTCACGTAGCTATTATTGGAATTTATTTTAGTAATTGTCTTTTTCCCATCGCAGTTTTTGTCTCTGGTTTCGCGTAACAATAGTTGAGTTCATTCTATACGTTTTTAATTACGTTTGATTAAAGTCTTAATTATTTATATTATTTTAAATTATGTCTTCATGCGCACCAGTCTTGTATGAGTTAGTCTTAAAATCGATTGTTTTACACAAGTTTTTATCACTTACGAGAAAACGATCGAAAAATAATATTCCCAGATAACAAAAATCAAAATTCCGCGTCAGCTCTATTTCTTGCAAAGCAAACACATTCGCAAAATATATTTAATTATTGTATTTAAACTCAGAACATATTACTCTCGGATACACTCGCACCTCTACATCTCTACACCTCTACGAGTAGATTTTCTAAACGTTTTAAGTGGCTTAGAGTTTGGTGTAAAATCTTTAGAGTCAGCTTCTAAAATACAAGTACGAAATAAATTTTACTCTAATTTTCTAAATTATACTAAGAATATTGATAGACACTCCTAACGAAGCTATCAACCGACAGTGAAACGTTGAGCGATTGTGTAAAGTGTCCATTTCAAGAATTTGGTATACAATTTATTAATAATGCTAAATAATCATCATTTCCCATTGATTTCATTTTTTTTTTCTTTAGTTCCACAGCAAACAAAGAGCTATAATATTTTTTCATAAATTACAGAAGCATAAAAAGTGCCCCTGAAGAAGTATCACATATTTGAGATAGCTGCTTTTATCTAGGCACTTATAATCAGGCAATCGATAAATCTGTGATGTGGACATGTAGTAGTGTGATGGGATATATTTATTAATCCTGTAAATACTTTGATAAGATCCTAGATTTTTGCCATATTTTCAAAACACTTTTTTCAAAGTATGTGCAAAAATCACAAATTATTGGGGACAGCTTCGAACTCATTCATTATTTTGTTTATGTTATTTTACGCACGTTGTTCTTTATTGTTTATCACGTTGCGAAAGGATTTTAATTAATAAATAAACTTTCTGCGATTACGAATAAATTTATAGTGTATCTAGCGAACTCAACTTCATCAAAGTATAGAAAATGTCGATCTAAAATGTTTTTGATTTGTTTGTGATTTTTATGTTTTTATTTTACGTTGTTAAATGTTATCTTTATCTTCTTTATTACAAAAGAGTTGATAATTGATTACAACTAGGAAATGGCGGCGTTATTCCAGTATGTAATATTGATATCGATTTTTAGAGAAACTGGAATTTCTGAGAGATAAAACGATAAGATGTAATACCGGCGCTGGATTCAAGTTAAATGTAATAATAAACATAGAGTTCTAGAATTAATCTTAAAGAAAATCGTTATTTCTGAATAAAAATAATGCCATCTAGCACCAGATATTTCTAAAATAAATCTAATAAAATATTTATAAAATCTAAAATATTGTTAAAACAAAACGCAAAATTACCATCTGAAGCAGAAACCATATTTTAAGCTTTTTTCAGTTAAAAATGAAAGAAACGAACAGTTTTTTTTTTAAATAAATTGAAATGTTATCTTCCACACTTCTATTCTATTAATTATTTCTGAGATTACCAATGTACTATGCCCGACAAAAAATCTGGGATACGTAATACGTTCTATTGTAAATACGCAATTAAGTTTGGTTAAAAAAATTCAACCGTTTGTTTATTTCTGTATTCTTTCTAGAACAAAATGAATTGTTTAAAGCTGCATTCAAACTAATAAAATAGCTCGAAAGTGCATGCGTGTTGTAGTCCCAGATTTTTTTGACGGGTAGAGCACTTGTAAAATATGTGTGCGTTTTTTGTCTTTGAATTTTGATTATTTTCATCATTTTTCGTCATTGGCACGCGGATATGATGTAAAACGATAATAAAACTGACCTGCTCAACGTAATGACACCTATTGTTGGGGTCTTTGGACTCCGATCGTGACGTCATTACTTACCGCGATGTTTATAGCAAGTGTTCTAAATACCCGCCATTGGCGTCCATACGACGACGAAAATTTGCTTACACTAAAGTTTGCTGCTGCCAATTCTTGTTATTGCTTCCATTGGCAAAAGACGCATCGCGTCGCTGATGGTAATCCTTTTCTATCGAGTGTTGCACACGTTGCACGCGATAAGAATGAAACAAATTTTCTTTTAGAATACAGTGCGCAACAGTACGTGGCACGCAGTTTCACGTGTACCGCGCCTTGGATCATTTTAATATACATTAGAAACATATCTGCCTATTCTTCAGTCGTAAACATGTTGCGATAAGTGCTTTTACATCAACAAAATGTCACAAATCAACTGATTGACCTTTGAGATTCACTGAAAGCTTTCCCCTTGCGACACAATAGGGGTCGGGTTGCGCAGGTCAGGGTTTCCCTGATCAGGGAAGGCAGGTACGTACTCAGTATTATACTTTAGTATTATCGCAAACGAAGTAATTTTGTTAAAGGAAAAAAAGTTTTTATATATAGTCACCTATCCACTGCTGCCGTATGGCCCCTTATTTATGGGACAGCCTGTGTACATTTCAATCCGACCCCCTTTGAGAGGCATTAACAGGTGAACTATTATCATCTCGTATATTTCATCTGAAGTGTTCCATCAAAAATCGCGATAAGCTAATAAAATACTCGTATATCGCGATCTGAAGTTCGTTAAGCCCTAGTATTTGATTCATTAATTGATAAATAACCGATAAGAATGTACTCATAAATAAAGAATGAAAGCAACAAAAACGCAACAATGTCTTTAAGTTTGTCACTCAGTTTGTATTTGAAAGCATTGTTTAAAATAAAATGAAAATTATGAAACATTAATTCAAAAATCTAAGTTATCAAGAAAAAATTTGTGAATTTAATGAATAACAAAATGTTTTTTTTTTCGGTGGATAAATTTATTTTAAACAGTTTTCAACAAATTTCTATGATAATTGATTCTGGAAACCCAAGTTTGTTCTTGGTAATTTTGGTAACGGAAGCTGTAATCAATCTTTTTTATTTCTATCGAAAAATAAATCAAATTACACATTGAACAGTGAGATGCATCACTATATTACAACACTTAAAGTAAAGACGACTATCATATTCCGTTTGGAAGACCAATAACTTCCCTGATAATATAGGCTTGAAAGTCTTTAATGCCTTACCTACTGAAATTTAAAACGTTTCTAATTTACTTACATTCAAAAATCTACTAAAACAATACTTATTAAGTACAGCTGAAATAAAAAAGAAAAAACGAGAAATGAAATTAGTTGTATTTGTCAATTAATTGTCTACTTGACAATAGATACCTTTCAAAACGTAACCTATTTATTTATAAACTGATATAGCGTCAAATAATTCTAACCTATTTCTAATTTTTTACACTAAACAAATATTGAAAAAACTGTGCTATTTTTTGACATTTCCCGCTTTTATAGATTTTAGCTGTAGCTATATAAGAGTTCTTTGAATCATCGATCTATCGATAGGCATATAGTAAAAAAATTTACCTGTACAGTTCCTTTCTTTATTATATGCCGATCGATAAGTCACAAAACGTTCATATGGCAATCTCCTTCTAACTTTCGTGAAACGGCCTTGCGGTTTCTATCATGCCATACCATGTCATATCATTTCATCGTAAATTTTCTTAACTCAGATCTATACGACCAGCATATAAATGAAAAATGAAATTTACACGTGTTTGAGTTACATCGCCAACTCTAATTCTTTTTCAATTGATCAATTGTTATATCGGTTCCACAGATTTTTACTATCAGTGATCAAGTATGAACGCAATAAACGGTAAATATTAAAAAAATTAAATTTAGAAACTAGTTTTCCTACTCTAACACAGATGGCGCTGTTCTTCTTTACCATGACCAATGACTTAAGAATGTCAGGAGAGAATCATGCTAACAGTAGGTTCTTTTCTAAACTGATCACCAAATATGGCTGCTGTATGTCATAGATGCACACAGGCATTTTACAAAATTCTGAAACGTCCACAAACCAAAAGTTTATCACACTTATGACGGATTTCACAAACGTTACTTAAATTTAATCATCCGTTAAAAGTAAACGTTGCCATGGCTACATGTGTTGAAGATATAGGAATGATTCTTCTTAATCGACGATTAAAGTTAAGTGACGTTTGTGAAATCCAGCGTATCTTCATTAAATTTAACTAAATAAAGATTCAAGAAATATCAATTGTATTCTATACACTGGAGTTCTATGACTAAAAGTACTTGAAAGGAACTTACAGCTAAAATTAAAAAAAAGTTTTCCAATTGTAAATTTGGTTATATTTGTCAATTAATCGTCTACTTGACAATGGATACCTTTCATAGAAATGTAACCTACAGTTCATTTTTTCTGTATATGCCAATCGATCGATAGATATTCAAAGAATTTTTATGTAGCTATCTCCTTCTAACTTTCATGAAACAGCCTTGTGGCTTTTTTCAAGTCACGTCATTTCGTCTTATATTTTCTTAACTTATATTTTAAATAATTTGGAAAAGAATTGCCAGTGGTCACAAAAACGCTACGTCGAAAAACGTTGTATATTACGTTAGTTGGTACAAAAGTTGTTCTTAGATAACATGTTTCGGTTTAAGAAAAAACCATTTTCAAATCTACAAGCAATGAAATTGCGCTACAAAACGAAGTTAATACAAAATTGTAAAACAAACCTGTGAGTAGATTCACACTAGTGTGCGGCCATTTTTACTTAGATCAGAATGACAAGAACTGCAAGAACCTAAATGCGGCGAACATAATCCCTAACTCGTACCAACTTAAGGGTAAAAATCACGTTAAAGGCTGATGGCTAAACTTATAATAAGTTATTCGATTGTTACCCATAAGTGGTATGTTTGTTATTTACCGGCCTTCAGCCTTTAACTTGTTATTATTTCGCCTTCAGCTTTCATTTGCTACTATTAATTTGTGTTCCAATAACTTATTATAAGTTTAGCCATCAGCCTTTAACGTGATTTTTACCCTTAAGTTGGTACGAGTTAGGGATTATGTTCGCCGCATTTAGGTTCTTGCAGTTCTTGTCATTCTGATCTAAGTAAAAATGGCCGCACACTAGTGTGAATCTACTCACAGGTTTGTTTTACAATTTTGTATTAACTTCGTTTTGTAGCGCAATTTCATTGCTTGTAGATTTGAAAATGGTTTTTTCTTAAACCGAAACATGTTATCTAAGAACAACTTTTGTACCACCTAACGTAATATACAACGTTTTTCGACGTAGCGTTTTTGTGACCACTGGCAATTCTTTTCCAAATTATTTGATTATTAGTCACAAATCTCATGGATAACCCAATATCTACTTATATTTTATACGATCGGCATATAGTAAAAAAAATATCTGTACAGGTCATTTTTTTACTATGTATATATTCGATCGATCGATAAGTCAAAGGACTTTTATATAGCTATCTCCTTCTAACACTCGTGAAACAGCCTTGCGGCTTTTGTCATGTCATGTCGCTTCGTTGTATATTTTCTTAAGTCAGATCTATGTATACGAACGGCATATAGTAAAAAAATGAACTGTGTAGGTCATTTTTTTACTATACGCCGATCGTATAAAATACAGGTTGGTCCCGAAAGAAGGTGCCAAAAAGAAATCAGTTATTGAAGATGATGAGTAAAACTCATATACAAAAAATTTTTCTAATAAAAGTCTTTACGTTTTTGAGATAAAAATAATTGAAAATCTGTTGAAAATTTGCTGTATGCTAATGAGTTTAAATGCTAAAGATACCGTTGCTAAAGAAATGCAAATATTGTTGCCATACAACCAGAATTACCTTTTCAATCCCGTTTAACATTAGCGTACAGCAAATTTCAATTATTTTTATCTTAAAAAGAAAAGACTTTAATTAGAAAATTTTTTTGTATATGTATATTTTTTGTACATCTCCAATAACTGATTTCTTTTTGGCACCTTCTTTCGGGACCAGCCTGTATAAGTTAAGAAAATATACGACGAAATGACGTGACTTGACAAAAGTCACAAGGCTGTTTCATGAAAGTTAGAAGAAGATAGCTACATAAAAATTCTTTGACATATCTATCGATCGATTGGCATATACAGAAAAAATGAACTGTATGTAGGTACGTATGTATTTATATATAAACTGACGACATACCGTTAAATAATTCTAACCTGTTTCTAATAAATCCATTTTCACACTATGAAAATATTGAAAAAAGCGTGTTTTTGACATTTACCGATTTTTTTGATTTCAGCTGTAAATGCATATACCCTTACATCTTATGATATTCTGGTTTTTTGATCTTTGCTCTTTTGATCTCTTGTTCGTTTGTATCTTTTCTTTGTTTTAATCAACTTGACCATGGCCTTCTAAATGAAAAGCGAGTTCTATCTCGCCTGCGCAAAAGTGCAGTTCAGGCGTGCTCCGCCAAGCACTGCTTACAGGGCGCTTTCTTAACCTAAAATCTTGACAGTTCTGTCACATGTGAATGGTGGATGAATTCGTGTAAGAACAATTAAGGTTATTGTTGTAAAAATTTGAGCATACTGGTTATTATTTACGTTGGAATAAGGTGGAGTATTTATGTCCAATTTCGACAACTTAATTTAGCATTAAACTATTACGGTTTTAGATTAAAATCTCACCTGCATATACTCAGAATTTCTGTGGTAAGTTACAACATGTATAATAGAGCTTCTTTTCTCATTGTGCGTAATTATCAACGCTCTTTTTAACACGTTTTACATTATCAAAAGTCGAAACTCTTTTATGTAACTTGTTGTAATTATTCATAACACGAAGGTGCCAGTCTTTCTTTATTGCGCAAGCGTACTTCACTCCGACGAGATCAAATGATTTGTGCATGAATCTATAAAGTTTATACCACATAAATTATGTTATATTACGGTAATTACAATATTAATTAATTTTGCGTGAACTCACTTTGATTGACAGTAATGACAATGCACTTCACTCATTGCCGTCAGTGCTCCATAACCAGCGCCAAAGTGCCGGTTTTTGGCGTTTTTTCGAGCACAAAAATTCAATGTAAATTTTTCAAGACGCCCAGGCCAGTTAGAACTCGCTTTTGATTTAGAAGGCCATGAACTTGACATTGAACTTTTGTTCAGTTTTGCGTACCTCTTAGTTTTAGTTAACTAAGTTTATGTTTGGTGACATATTCCGCACAGTGTATTATTATTGTTAGCGGAAACAAATATGAGTTAGAGTATCCTCTTACTCGATTTATTTACTATGAAAATCATAATCAAAAATTGTTCATTTCGAATTAGCATTCGTTAATTTATGTGGATAATAAAAAGATACGCCTCATATTGGTTCCCACTAATTTATTAAAAATAAATAAATGACTATACGTAGTTGAATTTTGATGAGATGGAGATGTGTATTATGACACGAAATTAAGCGTAGAATTTACTCAAGTACCTAGTAGATAGCTGAATTGGTTCCGATAACACATGCATAAAGTAAATAACGCAGATGTATATAATAAATAAAGGTAACGCAGTTACAAACTAATCATTCCCCATATCACATTTAAGTACAACGTAAATACTGCTCGTATAAATTTCTGAATTTTCGAACTTTTTAAAAACGAGGATAAAATAGACATAAAGAATAATAGGTCTGTTTGTTATCCTGAACTGGTGTACGTCAATGCATACTTTTTCGCAAAATACGTTTTAATGCAACTGGAAATGTTTATGTGGTATGTCAGTATGGATGTGTTTAATTCGTATTGACACATTGTCAAAGAATTTAGGCTTCATTAAAATATATTTCGTAAAAAAAAGTGTACACTAGTGTACACCAGTGCAGGATAACAAACGGACCTAATATTTCAAGAGTAGCTCTTTATGTCAAGTACTAGAGTCGAAGTGGAAGCCGATTTTATAAAGCTAAAATACATAAAAAGTAATCTTTCTGAATCATAATTTACCAATTATTACCAATGACCTAATTTAATTTCGTTTTATTTGTTTCAGCGATGTCCACTGAGGCGCAGGGCTACAGCGATGAGTCCATTCAAAGCCGCCTCAATGAAACAGGTGAGAGAACAAATCAGTTTCTTATTTAAATTAAATCAACATGCTCCCCGTTGGATTAATATAATAAATTCAGTTGATGCCTATCTTGAATTTATTATTCAGTTGAGTGACTCAGTTTCTCTAAATACTTGAATGTGCCTTTGAAAAGCTGAAGATGAATTATTTAAGTTCATTAAATAAATAAATAAAACTTAATGAGAACCTCCTCCTTTTTCACGTCTTCGTTCATCTTATTTTGTGTTGTCCGTTGTGCCCTTTTATTAGCTTTTCACTACTTTGTTTTTTTTTTGTGTCGTCTTTTTTCCATGTTTTGTATCCATATCTTTTTATTTATTTTTGCTTGCCTAAACCCGAGACTATTCTTGTACTATTCCTTATGAATTTCACGTACAGGACTTTTCAGTACGTAATTTTTAATTTTGTCCGTCTATGTTTTTCTTAAAAAACTTTCAGTTTCATGCGTTTTATATTACTGTGACGTTTTTTGGTAATCATCTATTCTGACTTAGTTATTACATTACTACATTTAATTTCTCTTTGAATTTGAACTTCCTGCACGTTTTGTTATTATCCTTTTATAGTGTGTTTGCCATAATTCTTTCAGGAATTAAAATGAGTAAACGTAATTTTTAAACGTGCAGACAAAATTGTAGGAGTATATTTTTTCCATCCAATTTACAAATAAATCAGTCATTTTTTAATTCGAAGATTTTAGAATGATTAACTTTGTTTAAAGACTCACGAGAATCATTCAAAACACATTTAATTTTAAACGTTTTCGTATTTTTTTTAATGTCGATTTCACGGTCATCTTGTCAAGAAAAAATTAATTATCACATAGCAGTTTTTATTGTCGAAATTAATTAAAAACTGGACGTCGGTTAAGTTCACAGGATTAGCCTTCGATTTTTCTTCTCATTGTCGTTAGTCGTTAGTGTTTCAAATAAATTTGCCGTCTTCCTACGTTTCAGATGGAAAAGAAAAGTACTGCACAGGAAATGTCATCAAAATATTTTTGGTATAACGCACACTTCACTTCAATTTTTTTTTTTAGAATTATGTTTTGTACTACTTTTGTTTAGGCGAAAAAATAAAAAATCAAAATCTCCTAGTCTTTTTATACAACGTCAAAAAATGTTTAGAATGAATCTTTCAAAATTGACTAATGTTTCGCGTAATCCTTTTCTGCCTGTCTCCCCCCCCCCCCCCGTCACTCACACTTGCCTCAAGCACAAATGAAATAGTTTCAAAATGTCTTGTGTTTTTGCTCTGAATTTTCTTGGAGTGCGTTATTATTTCTTTAAAATCAGTTTTGTTCCAAAAATTTCAATTCCGGTAAATAATTACAGAGCCAATTTAAAATAATGCCAATATCTTAATTCTAAACGTATTACCTTTATGACGTCTAGTTCTAGTTGCATAAATCATTCTTGAATTTATTAATTACTTAATTAATCAAGAAAAAAAAAATATATCTCTCAGAAAATTAACCGAGAAAGTACCTAACGTGTATCACAAAAAAAATGAAGCATTACAGGTACCGTTGATCAAGAAATTGAGTTTACATTGAATTGAAGAAGAATTCAGGAATTCATTTTCCTAAAAAAATATAGTCAATCGGAATTCTTTTTTCCAGTTAAATTATAGTGTGCCATCTTCCAAGTGCTTTAAGAAGTACAAAGTAAAACAGATATTAAAACCACTTTCCGTCCATTGCGCACGATAGAATCCTTTCTGTAAATCCTATGCCGCCATCTAGTTCTAACGGACGAATTACAGGTATGCTGACAGTACAACCTGTAATTAAAGTTACCTGTCACAATGCCGCACTCTAGAATTCTGTAAATTCCTTGAACTGTGTCGCCATCTACTTGGGAATGTAAATTGCAATCGTGCCGATAAAATTAAAAACCAGTAGTTTATTCTGTAAACAAAGAAAACCGCAAGAAGCGTAGTAGTAGTTTTACTGCACATGTTTTTAAATCACAAACATCAAGTCAAAAGTTATTTACGTGTCAGACTTCACCTTATCTAGTTTGCAGTTGTGCTAGCGGATCAAGCTTAAATTTAGGTAGGCTCAAATAGATGTCGCCATAGTCAGCGGTACTGGCAAGGTTACTAATCTTCGTTCACAGTGTGATATTCCGTGGACGAGGCAGTAGTTATTGTAAGCATTCATAGAGGTCCGCTCACTTATAGAAACGTTTGTAAATAAACAAGCAGCCGAGCTACTAACCGACGTTCACAGTGCGAAGTTTCAGGCAGTTACTCTAAGCCTTCATAGAGGCCCCTGCATTTATAAGGCGCTTATGAATAAATAAATAAGTGATGTTTTTTCTAGATCAATAAACTAGTTAAATAAACAAAATTATGTAGGTGTTTAGCAGAATTAAACAGCATAAACACCATCTAACAGATTGAGATATTTGTGTCTTTAGTTTAATAAACGTGTCCGTGTGTACGAAAACACGTGCGTTTATGTTATTTAGCGAAGAAGTTTTGTTAATAAAGTCGAGTTTATTTTTCACATCTTGTTGTTTCTCAGTAGCTAAATATTATTTTAATTTGCGTAGCTGACACTGGGGAGTCAATCACAAAGTTTAAATCAATATTTCCACTAGAATTTATTCGGGGTACTCTTTAATTGTTTTGTTAATTTTTTTGCTGGAAGTGAATTGCATGGATTATTTAAAAAATTGATTAGATTTGAAATACGAAAGCCAAGTACCTAAAATATCCCGAATGAAAAACAGAATAATGTGTTAATATTAATAATAAATAATTTAGAATCACCCATGCACTTGAAGAATTAAATTCTCAGTGTACACAAATTTTTTTAATTTAATATTTTTGTTATTGGTTCTTGCATTTATTGTTTGCTGCTTTAAATGTTATTGTTATTAATATTAATATAAACATGGAAGTCCTGAAAAAACCAAGGACACAACGTCCTGTTGCTGACAACATTTTTGTCAGAGTAGAGTTTTTAAAAACCCAAATCAATCTATTGATTAATAATGAAAAAATGGAAAGGGAGCTTAAGCACAAAAAAATCTTAATTATTTAGTTATTCATATGTACGTACATAGTAGGCATAAAGTTTTTGTTAATTCTAAAATTAGAATCATCTGATGCGAAAGGAAATGTAAAAAATTCAAAGAGAAGTAAAAAGAGAGACCATAAAACCGGGAATATTCCTCCACATTTATTAGCCGTCTTCAGGGCAATGACACCCAAGTCGTCAGCCTTAAATGAAACCTGCAAGACGCGAGTTAAACTAACAAGAAAACCAAGGATAACTAACTTTCGCTCAATTATTCCATTTTTGTTCGATGTAGGTACTTATTACTTACTACATTAAAGTTACAACGCAAAAATTTCGGTTCAGTTTCAGCCCTTATTCATCATCAAACACGCCGAGCTTTTTCATGTTATTTTCAGGTCTGTAAACTACTCAGATGAAAGTGACCCGAACCCGGTCCTAAACGAGGACTAATAAATTAGTCGCTCGTCCAAAAAAAAAAGCCAAAAAACTTAATCCTTAGACCTTCTTTATTTAGTTGGAGAGCAGCGCCCTCGGCTCAGCAAAGCGAACACAAAGGTTATTTTTTGCTAATAAAGAATGTAGACGTTTTCTGTGAAATCGTTGACCGCAGAGTCTCAAACCCGGTTCAACGAAATGTCCGCGTCCGGGCAAATCCCTTGTCTAATCTTCGCCGTGAAGGAAGAAAAAGACTTGAACGCAACCGCATCACGCAAGGCACAATTTCAATTAAAACACCAATTAAGCCTTGGGTTGATTAGAAAAAATCGCAATTAAATCGACTACCGTTACGTGGTTCGAGCGAGTGGAAATCGAAATGTGATGGCAGGCCTGAAATTAAATGACCAGCGGCTTTACATGTGACCAATTGACCCGATGTACTTGACCCCATATGTTAATTCGCGTGAACGTAATGCAAAAGCAACGTAATATGTAATGAAAAATTTATTTGCAAACTGTAAACATCTGAAAAAAATTAGTGTGCTTTAAATTATGAAGAAAATACAAGACTCACGTGCCATATTTTTTAAGTGATTTTGCATATGGAAGAGTTATTTAATAATTCATTTCGAACTCTGTACCCTTGTTTGCATAGACTTTCCTGCTTTATTCATATATCAATAAATCAAATTGTATCATTAGTATCATTACAATTTTTAATTAACTGGTTAATCGATGATTCTGAAAACTTTTGGTGAGCCAATAATATCCTGTCATTCAATATTTGTTCAGTAGTCATCAGTTAAGTAATTAACTAAAAGCTTGGACATCATGACGTCGTAATGCCCGCCTATATCGCGCAATCACCCGGACGTTTCCAATTTATTTTAATCCCCCTGAGAACAACTTTATTAATAACCAGGCGTGACATAAAAGTAGTGACATGTTAATGCGTCACGAAGAAAAGTAAAATCGGGCGGAAAAAAATTGATTTTTGTCCAAGTACGTTCTGGCTCACGCGACGCCACAATTTAAGCGTCGTAAACGCAGAGCGAGGCAAAAATAAATCACCTTTTCGATGATGGTCAGCAGCAAATGCGATGACATTTGTTGAAGCATGACCTTTCGTGTTTTCGTTAATTACAAGGCGGATTATTAGATTTGATTTAGCTTATCATGCCATATCATTCGTCATTTTGGCTTCGTAATACCAGCAGCACGTGAAGAGCGGATAGTATGACGAAAGAACTCGTTTATTTGTGGCGTTATAATTTTGTTTTATCTGCGAGTGGCGGGTATATTTAGACGTTTCATAAATTGCATGGGATAATTAGTTTTTGAAAATCGCTGAGCGCGATAACGTAATGTGAGAAATAGCTGATTGGTGAGTTACGAATTTATTTTTGTGTTCAGACGAGGCGCTCAAGGATAAACTGTTTTTGCAAAATCAAGATGCAATCTGCGAGTATATTCTTTGTGCAGAAAGACATAAGTAACTCTTTTTTTCATTTCAGTTTCGCTGCTAGATGGACTTTCCTTAAGGTCTTCAAAGTAGTTGCGCTTTATTGCATCATTTGTTTGAACCTTTCTTTTTTAATATATTTTGGTCTCTGCTTGATTTGATACGCTTCCTCCTTATAAATACTAATCAGCTTTCCAATACTTATCGTAACAAACTTAAATTGGCAGTCTTGATTCAAGTTTTTTGCAATAATTGTCAGCAAAGACCAATGCTCGTATTCCTAATACTCCCTTCTTTCAATAAGGGACTCCCTAGAATGGAAATTATTATAATATGCAGCTGACTAATAACGCGTGATTAATATCTTTTCTAAACAAGTGACCTATGGAAAAAAATTATGTCTTTGTTTGGTTCATTATTTCAAATGCCATTTGAATTATTTTTATTGCATTCCTATCGTTTTGTATAGGAATGCAATATAAACATGTAATTCAAGTGGCATTGAAAATGATGAACTAATCAAAGACACATGATTTTATTTCCATAGGTCACTTGATTAGAAAAGATATTGATCACCTGTTACCTACTCTAAGGAATCCCTTATTTTAGGAAGTCTCGAGGAAGAGCTGAAATACTATGAATACGGACATAAGTCTTTAAAAAATTTTGGAATATCGTCTAAATCCTGATGGATGTTCTTGCATTCTTGAATTCGAACTATAAATTTTCTTGACTATTTCAATTTTACAACCTTTTTGATCGCCAAACTTTTTTTCAAATCTTTTTGTTTTAAATCCTAATAGTACGCTCGAAAAAGTAATGTGCAGGTTTGTTGAATTCGTTTTCGTAAATCATCTAAAATCCTGAGTAATGAGCAGACTGCGGCGTTTGTTAGGACACTTTAGAGCTGGACTTGTTTTATCTCATGCCTACAAGTTTAAAAAATACAAAAGGCGATGTATTTTAAAATATTTCCCGACTTCCAAGAAATTGTTAAATGTATTTCGTGACGTGTGTTAATAATTTAATATTACTTTAAGATCCCGACTCGCTAGTGATGTTATCGTCGCTGTGAGCCATATAATTTATGATACGGCGGCGGCGGACAGAAATGTTGCATTGACATTGGGCGAGAAACATTACATAATATAAAAGTGATTGATTTTTTTTGTATATATGAATAACTAATTAAATTAAAGTTATACGATACGAGGGACACTAGGAAAATTATCTACCCGACTATGATAGAAACAATTGGCGAATCTGTACAATTAATGACAAATAGTGTCAAGTTTTTCAAAGATTGTCAGAAAGTTTGAATCAAATCCACGAATTAATTTTCATTCTGTAAAGTGAAAAGTAGAGTAAAATGAGTGTAGTAAAATTGGAACATCGAAGTGTGATAAAATATCTTACGAAAGAAAGCATTACACCCAAAAATATTCATCAGCGGATGTCTGTTGTCTACGGAAATGAAACCCCTTCATATTACGTCGTCAAATTTTCGTCTAAACAGTTTCGCTTAGGAAGGGAGTCCATTGAGGATGATGCCAGAAGTGGACGACCTGCAGCAGCGACAAATCCAGAGGTTTGCAAGAAAGTGGAGGCTATGGTTCTCGAAGATCGCCGTTTGAAAGTCTCCACCATCGCTACAACATTGCAAATATTTGAGCCTAGCGTTATAAACATAATGCATGAAAAATTGGGCATGAGCAAGGTATCAGCAAGATGGGTTCCCAGGTTGTTGTCTCCTGAACAGAAACTGAAAAGGCGTGAAATCTCGCAAAACCATTTGGATACTCTGGCGACTGATCCTGACTTTTTAAGTCGCATTGTGACAGGAGATGAAACTTGGGTACACCACTGGGATCCCGAGACAAAGCAAGAGTCCATGCAATGGGTCCATAAAGGTTCGCCACCCCCGAAGAAAGCTCGAACTCAGTCTTCAGCTGGAAAACTCATGGCAACCATTTTCTGGGATATTGAAGGCGTTCTTTTGATTGAATATATGTTGAAAGGAACTACAATTAATGCAGAGACCTACGGTAATACTCTGAAGAGATTGCGTGAAGCCATAGACAAGAAACGTCCCAATTTGTGCCAATCGAATGTGTTTCTTCTCCATGACAACGTGCCCGTGCATAAAGCTGTCAAAGTTCGGCCAATTTTGGCAGACTGAGACTTTACTGAGCTAGACCATCCACCATATAGCTCAGATATGGCACCATCGGATTATTATTTGTTCCGAAACTTAAAAAAAAATTCTAAGAGGACGGCGTTTTGAAACGGATGAACACTTGAAAGATGTTATAGAAGATTATTTTGATACTCAAGAGAAAACATTTTTTTCTACTGGCATAGAGTCCCTTCCGAACAAATGGCAAAAGTGTGTTAATGTTAATGGAGATTATATCGAAAAATAAAAATGTTTAAAAAACCGCACGTCTTTTGTTTCTGGGTTAGGTAGATAACTTTTCTAGTTTCCCTCATAGAAGAAAATAAAGTTTACTTTTCTAAGGGCCAGTTTACAGAAAATTTAATTGCAATCAAATATTAATGACGTTGTTAATTTGACAGTTCGCAATGTAATTCTTATGGCAACTTAATCGTGATTAGTTTAATTCGAAATTAAATATTTGATTTGCTTTCCCTAATGATGAATTTCACCAACGCAGATTGACACTAGCACTCGGATTAAGTGTTTATAATGTGACATTTGAGGTTAGACAACGTAGCGGTAAGTCATATTCTAAGTGTTGACACTAGATTTAATCCGCAATCCGCGTTGGTGAAATCGGGCATTAATGTATTAACACGTGTTACATTAATGATAAAGATTAATAAATTTTTTAATTAAATTAATTTACCTACACTTCTTTAATTTAGGTAAAAAGCTGTCTACACATACACATTTTTGTATAAGTAGTAACCTGATAAATAAATAGTCGTACATAAATAATTAACTACAATACTTATTCATGATGTCACTTTGATCGTTTTTTTTGTGGGTGTAATAAGAACCGTCTGAAATATTATCGGAGAACTCATAACTTTATGTTTCAAACTTACATGTGCGCATGAGGTAAAACAGGTCCGGTTCTGAAATGTCCTAACAACCGCCGCAATCTGATAATGAATCTAATGACGTGAGGTCAACGAATTTTCAAAGCGAACCATTCTGCTTTCTAGATAAATATGGCCGCTAGTAACAAGAAGAAGCATTGCTTCGTTTAGCCAAGTCAATACTAAAAGAACTGTAGGAAAAGCTTTGTTGTGCATCATGATCATAAACATGCTATGTTAGGTTTTCAAAAAATACAGTAAAATGGGAAAAATCATTAGATACAGATCAGAAAGTGGTAAGGCCTTTCTAGTTCAACGATTTCGATGATTCTAAATTTTGCCTTTTACAATTTCAACGTGGAACGAATTGTCTTCGTTTGAGTTTTGTCAAAAAAAGACATAAATTGAGTAAACACTTTTTAAAAATTATAAAATACAAATTTGTGGAAGTTGGAACTTCCGAAACATTTCAAATACAACCTTCAAATTTTCAAGTATACTTCCATAATGATGCAATTTTATTATTGCTTTTGTTAATAACTATTTTAACGTGATTAATTAATTATTACTGTGTTATTTGCTAACTGCACATGCACATCATGAACTGATGTATCGGTGAACGTATCAGAATAGTCAGGTGATATTGCTGATAAAGCTTCCTTATCCGAGACATAAAATATTTTAAGAGATCATCAGATCAATTACTTTGAAAATATTCAATGAAAAAAGTTTTGAAACCGGCGACGAATTTTTTTTTTTGAGAAATTAATAAAATGCATAACTATTCAAACTGGTCTTGGTGTAAAAATCTTTGGAATCCAAGAAAACTAATCAGAAGTTAATTACTGTAATATTTTTTTCCTGTAAAGTGAAAGACCATCGATAAGTAATCATACGTCCCGTTTTCAAAGGAATAGTGTAGTTTTTAAAGCCATTGTCCCGTTGTTCTTGAGAGATTACTCGGGACGCAAAGATGTCCCGTTATAAAGATCTTAGCCGTAATAAATCGATATTTTCCGTTTTCATCAGATACAGTGTGTGAAATGAAAGAAAACCTGCTGGCGCTAGTGACACTATCCAAAGAAACGTTCTCCACAGAAATGCACCCAAATAAGTTTAATATATTATCACTTTATATTTGTTTTTCTTTTTTTTCATTTATGTATGAACAAGGTTGAGCTGACTTAAATTATTTGATTAAAATCACGTTTAAAATCACTGACTTTAATCAAGCGATTTTTATTTTTAAAAATATGATTTCTAAATTATTAAAGTTATTAATAAAGTGGAAAATTTTAACGAAATTTGAAATTCTTCTGTTTTCCTGCTTATTTTAAATGACCGCCAGATTTTTGTGCACTCCGAACTTAAAACTGAAGCTTCAGTTATTCCAACTTCTGTAAAAATTGATGACACTTTCAGGTGTCTCTCCTTCATCACTAAAAGCTCAACTTTTTTACTACTTCTGTATTTCGAACTTCCAAAGGACTTGTACCTCTTGGATTGTCCCGATTGGATTCTCTACTCCAACGAAACTGCTTTGACCAAAATTTGACTTGGAAATTACGATGGGCAATCATGGTTATACAGTGCTGTCATTCTCTCTCATGGATATTTTGAGGAGTATTTCCTACTGTAGTGAAGAGAAGTTATCACCATTCGATGTTCTAACTTTCAATCCCACTTTTAAAAGTTTTTTTTAATCGAATGAATTGAATATATACACGGATGTGTCAAAAACTTTTCAATTCATAACTGTTAAAACCAACAACGTAGCTCTTTTGTTTCATGGCCAGGTATGTAATATTGCATGTAACTCAGCTATTTTAATACATACACATTAAGCATCTCATTTTAAATCAAGTTGAAGGTGATTACCAACACAAAGCAGGAAGGATTCCCTTAATCGCCCGCAACCTTTTTAATTAACTTAGCGATTACCTGTTACCATTCGTAAATAATCCAGGGAGATAAAGTAAGCGCCAGCTTAAAATTATTCACAAGTCAGTTTTGTTTTATTTTATTTTTCCATCCCAAGACAAAGAAAGGCACTTAATCTGGGACATACGTGGAGCGGGGTGTTACGCAAAGTCCCCCCATAAACAGCGTTAATCCTTGCGTTGATTTAACAAACGTATCTCTTGAGAAGGTGTTCCAGAAACACCATTTTGCAACGGTTTGTGGCAATCACCGTCAGCGATCGCGGTCATTAATGAAGCTCGGTATTTAAACAATTAAGCAATAACCATATTTAATTATGAAATTTACAAAATTAAATTGAAAAATGTTCATTGAAAAATATGTATAGGTTTAAATGGAGTTTCTTGGTCAACTCAATTGTATGTATTTAGTCCTTCGATCAATTTAATTGTGTGATTAAGCAATATCGTTGGAGGAAAGTTTAAAATTTCCACCAATGATATTGGTCAATCACACAATCACTTCATCGAGTAGTAAACTACGTTTTATACAATTTGGCCTAAGCAACTTAAGGTATCGATTCTAAGGCGAGATCCCACTGGGGTAAAATGTTGCATATTGCAACTAATAAATTTATTTAAATAATTTATAAAGAAATTTTAATAAATTTATTTAAATAATTTTTAAACCCTTGTGTAACTTCCTATAAAAAAAAATATCGTTTAATCAGTAAACCAAACAATAGTTTTCGCAAACTGCATCGACTTGGAGCCTTTAACGTTGCCATAGTAAAATCTCTCTTTAAGGAAAAGTTAAAATTATAAGATTTTGAACCACGAAAATTTTATTGTTACGACACGCTGTTAGATTTATTATTTTATTATAAATTTTTAATGACCTAACTATCAAAATAAGAATTTGTGTACCAAGTTTGAGATTGGTTTTATCGAGTGGAATTTCTTATGATTTTAATCTAAATAATGCACATAAATCGGTTGTATTTATCAGCGGAGCCAACTGATAACACATAAAATTGTTTCACAGTTCGCGGCGTGAAAACCTCTCGTCAACGATTTAATTTCCTGGAAAACCCTTATCAGTGGTTGATACCAAGCCCGGCAACGGTCGTAACGGAAAATAAGGTCGCCCCGATTTGTTTTCGTATTTTTCAAGTTTAATTATAGCGTTGATAAAACAATTGATTGCAGTACACGTTACACCCAAGTGTAATAAAATTACTTTTGTTTAATCGGTTGTAATCTATTACACATAAATATTTTTAATTTGTTTTTATAAGTATATATTTTGTTAAGATAAAAAAATCATGCTGAAATTATTTAAATAACGTAATGAAAATTTTACAAGATAACTGAATTTAATGAAACACTTTTTGCAATTTTGTAGAATATTTGCTTCAGTTGCTAAACTCAAATTCAAAATATGAATATAATGATTGAATGACATCATAAGTATACAAAATTCATAATAATTTTCTATGAGAACAGAGTTTAGTTAAATACAGAAAAAACTTGGTCGTATTTGAAAATTGTACTATTTACCAAACACCCTGTACGATGTATCACAGGTTTTTTTTTGATACCTTTCAAAAAGTTAGTTCTTCTGCGTTCATTCTTGTAAACATGACAATTTACAATTCAAAAGTAAACACATTTTTTATAAATTTACTATCGACCGAACTTTTCGAAACATTGGAATTTTATTTGATAAACTGTATCCAAAATTGCTTCGTTATCGTCAAGAAAGTAAAACTGTTCTATTGTTTCGTGAAGATACATACTGAGTTATCTTCTTTTATTTCCATAACTATGTTTTTTGTGATAGGACAACCTATTAATAACAGTGTAAGATAGAAATGTGAAATTCAAAAATTAAATAAAAATGCAACATTCCAATTCAAGTTATGTTAAGTTGACTTCCGGTACAACCGGAAGTACATAAGAATGAAAGTACACAGAAGAATCACTTCGTATTAGAACACTAAATCAATTTTCAAAATACTATAAGTCAAAGACCCTGTTTGAATGATGGTATACTTGTAGTCTTCGATCTTTCTATTCAGAGAAGTAAAATTGGGTTAGTTTACTTAAGAGATTGCGCAAAAAACTTGGTCCTGTTTTGCACGCAAAACAACTATCATTGCGTTTTTAATTATCCTTGATTGCTGTTAGATGGAACGTTAATCTCGCACTTGAAAAAAGCACATACATAACGGACGGTGATACCGGGACATGCCTGTACTGGGTGCAGCAGCTCTTTCTTCGCATGACTGACCCGACTTAATGTCACTTGGTCGTTCACAAAATGCATTCACGGCTTGCTCTTTCGACCATGGCCTGTACAGGATGGATTATTATTTAAATTGTTAACGGTGTATAGAATGCAACATTGTAAGGACTGACAGTATTGCAAATGTATGAGTGAGCATTGGGTCCATTGGGCACGACAACGAATTTCTTTTTACGGGTAGTGGATTATCTCTACAAATCATGACCTTCAAGTCTCCCACTAAGAAGAGAATTAAAAGTACTAAAATCTAGGTACTCAAATATGAAATTAAATCTTTATTTTCGTCTCCTGTGCGATCAGCTTGCACGAGTAGGTATAACCTTTATAAATATGTACTCAGTAGTTTGCAACATGATTATATACCAAGATATTTTGATTTATATGTCTCTGATTTATTTATAATTCAAGCTCAAGTCAACACATTGTTGGGCTTAAACAAAGAATACGAGAGGAGATTCAATAACTGTCTACCTAGCCATGAAACAAAAAAAGTACGTTGTGATTTTTAACAGTTATTTAAAAGTTCAATTCATAATCAAAAAAGTAGGGGTTATTGAACTTTTAAAAGTGGAAAATGAGTGATTTAAAGTTAAACATCGAAGTGCAATAAAATTACTGACTGAAGAAGAGAATACTCCTAATAATATCCATGAGAGAATGATCTCAATATGCTCGTATAACCATGATTGCCCATCATGTTTCCAAGTCAAATTTTGGTCAAAGCAATTTCGGAAAGGTAAAGAATCCATCCATTCATTCAGGACGATCCAAGAGGTAGAAGACCTTTAGAAGTTCGAAATATTGAAATGGTAAAGAAAGTTGTGTCATTAAGCACTTTCAAGTATTAAGTGATAGCTATCGGGTTTAAAATTTCGCTTGAAGCTATTCTTTTATATAAAAAATTAGCACAAGTATACCTCCAGTTACATTTAGGAAAAGGATGTGGGTAAAAGTCAAAGTAGAGGTATAAGTGATTGAAGGATTTTTGTAATTAGGATTGTTTTGACTAGAAGATAGCATTGATACGAATGATTTACGAATGTACTTAACGTATTATTTATATTAGCCATTTTTCAAATTTACATTGTCACCTTAATTTGTTAATTTTACTCATAATAATATTTATTACAGGTCATAGGCAAACTAATCAAAAAAAAAGCTCGGCTTGCGTGTTTCCATGAAAGGTCAAACGTTATACCTACATCTCCTAATGAAATTTCCATAATATCATTAGCGCGAACAATTAAGCTGATAACAACACGATTATTCACACTTGAATACGCAATTTTCAGAACCAACGTAATTACATTGGAAAACAAACGGAGAAGCTATTTTTAAATTTACGAATTACAGAACAACATAAAAAATTAGAATGAATGAAGTGGATGCACCTTAATTAATTTTCTTTAAATCTATAATTGTAATAATTGTATATTAATAATACCTTGATTTGTATTTTATTATTGTGTGTTTATTCGTTTTAATTTGTTTTTGATTTATTTGTTGTTACCTTGATGACTTGTAAGAAGAGACGAAAAACTACCATAGTTAATAAATAAACCTGCTACAATTAATTTACGTCCGTAGATACGTATTTCGGCAGATATGCTGCCATCTTCGGTACATGGCCATGCTTTGGGCTATTGAAAAGCTTCGTCCCTACGTCGAAGGCAGTCACTTTCAAGTTATAACACGGAACATACATACACACAGAAGCTAAAACCACTTCATAAAATCTTCGTTTGGTATATGTATACGAGATGATTTTCTCTTTACCAAATTCTTAAACTATTATTGTTTAGCTTTGCAAATCCAGCTAGCCCACGTTTTGACGATTTTCCTCAATCGCTTTCCCTTTCTAATAATCTTCCTCTATTTTGGGTTCCAAATTGCTTTCGGTCGATCTCTTCTCTTCTTTCCATCTGTTGTACTTACAATAATAATAATAAAATTAATATTTTAGTTATCCTTACTCCAGTCCTCTGTACGTGTTCCAGCAGCTTCCGTAATCTTTATGCTCTTATGACTTAAATTATGTTTGTTTTTTTGATAAAGCCTTTCACTTCTTCATTTTTTCTTCTTATTCACACGTACTCAATATCTTTGAATATCTTCCTAAACACTTTCCAGTCCCACACCTCCAACATTATTCGTTCTGCTTTATTTATGTCCATGTTTCACGCGCAAACGTAACTATCTGTCATTTTACTGTGCTGTGTAATTTTATCTTTGCTTTCGTAGAGATGTTTTTATTCTTCAACGTTCTATTGATACATCAGTATCCTGCCATTATTCTCCTCTAGATTTTTAAGACTATACTTGACTTCGTTCCTTCCAAATATGTATACAAACTTGTTTACCTCTTCAAATATAAATCTATTTCCCTCTTCCAGCTGTTACTTTCAATTTTCAATTAATTATCTTTTTTAAACCACCTACCTCTCCAAGTCCACGTATTTTGTCTTCACTTAATTTATGTGTAGGCCTATTTTTCTTTGATTTTCTCAATATATTTGGCAAACTTTAAGGCCAGGTTGTTTTCTTTTGGCAAATAAGTGTATTGACGTAACGTTCTTAAAGCAAAACAAATTTTACTGAGTTTACTACTTAGCCTACTCCAATTTAAAGTTTCGTCTATGCACATTCCCAAATACTGTACACTTTTTTCTAATTTTGTTTCGTTGGAATTAAATGTTATTGAATTTGGTGTTCCGCAGAAGTTTACAGTTTTAAATAGCACACAACTAGTTTTATCGTCGTTAATATTTATTTTTTTAAATCCATTCGCTGATTTTCGCTGTACTCTTCTCCCCATTTTCAATTATTTCGGAAAAGGTTTCTCCTTTGATAAGGATGCAAGTATAATGCGCATAATTCTTACTAGATGATAGGTCATTCATGAAAATGATGAACAGTAAGGGACCTAGAATACTTCCTTGTGGAATTCCAGTAGCGATTTGAGTTATAGAAGATTCTTTTATCTCATTATCATTCTCAAGAACAACTTTTTGATATCTATGTATTGCAAAGATAAAATTGTAACCAGTCATATCCTTTACCTCGGATACCTTAGTGTTGTAATTTAGATAGTAAAATCTTGTGGTCTAGAGTATCGAAGGTCTTAGCAAGATCTAAGAAAATTGTACACGCAAGTTGACGATCTTCCCAATAATTCAGCATTGTGGTTGTAAAGTCAAATATAACCGTTTCTACACATCGTCCCTTAATAAAACCGTGTTGACTAGGCGCCAGAGATCACAGGCTGTGGTTATCAGTTATTCCTCGGTACATGACTAGCTCAAAAATTTTTGAAAAGAATGATAATAGACTTAAAGGCCTATAATTAGATATGTCGTCTTCTTTTCCCTTCTTTAAAATTGGTTTAACGACTGAAAGCTTAAGGTTGCTGGGAAGAATCCCATTTACCAGAGATGAATTGATTATTTTTCTTACGGCCGGTATTACCAACGTTTTAAGGAGACCTTAAATTTAATTCGTGATTAGATTGTGATTGATGTTATACAGACCAAGCAGAAATGTCACGATCTAAACACGACTTAAATTTAAGGTCTCCTTAAAACGTTGGTAATACCGGCCGTTAGAGGAGTAACGTATGAATCTATAGTCCATTTAAGTAATGATATGATTTCAGGATTTGATAAAAGTGATGTGCTAGTTTCGTTTTCAGTTTATAACATAAACTGCGCATGCCTGACTTATATCTTTAAAGGCGCGTTTCCATGAGGCCAGTAAACAGGCCAGTAGCTGGAGTCCTGTGACTGGCCTTGCCAATCCAGTGAATTCCTATTTCAACTGGCATCCAGTGGTGTTTACACGGAGCCAGTCACTGGAGTCCAGTCACAGGACTCCAGCCTGTTTACTGGCCTCGTGGAAACGCGCCTTTAATGCGGCAGAACAGTTTGTTTTGCCTTGCCTTTGCATTGTGTATTAGATTCACGATCTTATGACCCTGTTCCATTGTGCCATGTTTGCTACTGAACTCAAACTAATGTTTTGGAATTGGATGATTTATTTTTAGTATTGCAAGAAGTCTTTTTTACAGTAGTATTTTAGACGGAAGAAGTAAGAGACCAAGGTTGCCAGATGCCGCGATTTATCGCAAATTGGGCTATTCACATTCTTTAATTGCGATGATTTTTTTGATTTTGCGATAGGCTATTTCAACATTAACATTTTCAATAAATAACCAATTTGACCTAAAATTCATGCATTTTCGTAATTTACAATAATTTCGTTTTTTACATTTATTGCGAACTTTTGAAATTTCAGGGCCAATTTGGAAAGAACCAAGTTTAGAACTATGTAATAAACTTCTTAGAAGCAAAAGGAAAACAAGAGTCTATCGATAATAAAAAAAAGATACATATTAAAGATGAATAAAAAAAGTGGGGCGCATTTCTTAATTCACCAAATTATTTCTAATTGAATTTTCGACAATTTCAAACTAAAAACTAGGAACTAGAATCGAGAAACAAAAGATTCTTAATTATTTTGCGAACAGACTTGAAACAATTTAAAAAATTGAAAGAAGAAATTACACTGCATAACAAGAATCGAGAGCTTTCTGTTTCTACAATCTCATAAAAAAATAAAGGACGATTGATTTCGCTGAACAGTTCAGAAACGTCAAAACCTCGAAAAACTGAGGAAGCACAAGGACGAACAAAAGATTTGAAATAATCAATTTTTTTTTAAATCATGTTTCTGGAAAGGCTGAAAATAATTTTAAAAACCTGAATTTTCAACAATTCTAGCGTTATTTGCGAATTTGAGCGATTTCTGCTCAGTTCTAGTGCGACATCTAACTTCTAACATCTGCAAACTCTGTAAACTCATTTGATTTCTTTCGTATCATTGGTAGTAATGTGATTTGTGCAACCTTAAAAACATCAGCAAAATGTTCTTGTTTCAGAAGGGCATTCAATATCACGAGAATTACTTTTTGGCATTTTTTGGATGTTGTAAAACTTTGTTACTTATAAAATCGTAACCCCGAGCTGTTTTAGATTATCTTTCAATTCATTGAATTTAAATTTCTGAATTGGTAAATCCATTTAAAAGGGTGTGTCTGAAAAATGTTACTCACACCTATACTTTCGATAGGTGTTCTGCAAGAGCCTTTGATTTCTCCTTGTCGGCTGTACACTTTTTCCCTTGGATGTTTTTGATAGATGGTAAACTCTAAAAGAAGGGCAAATTGAAATCAATGCACGCCTCCTTCTCGTTCGTGGTTTAAAAAAGGGGCAGATGAGATTTTACAAATGAGTTGAGAAATAGGGTAACATACGTGTAGAGAACTTAAAACGAAGAAATAAACGAAAGCAAAAAGAATGTTTAATTATATAATGTAGTTCAATTTAGAAAATACATATTTTTTATCATGTTTCAGATTCGGATGTATCTGGTCTGTCACATCTCGGTAAGTCTCCAATTCACCCAATTATGCATGACACTTTGTTTATCAAACGACACCATACAAGTGACTTAATTTCCATGTCATTATTAACACACATGTAACCTACATTCGCGATTGCATGATCTAATTCTCTCGGTACGACTTCGCTAACAATTACATACAAGCAGTTTGCTTATACATACTTCGAAAAACGATTCAATTTGAACTGTGTATCCAAGATTGCGTATCTGGAAGAGAGATTTACACTCGCACATGCTACCGATAACAAATTCATTCAGCGTTTTTGAAATTGCGAAACATTAAGTGGCTGACTTGCTTTTATAATTCGTGAAGTAAAATTGGACTTCGTTTTGTGTGCCATTTATTTGCTCCTCGCTTGTAGAATGATGTGTGCGAAAGTTAGCGTTTCAGGCAAAATTTTCCGGATGGAAGTCTCATTGTTAGTCAAACATGCAAATCATTGCTTCAATTTCAATTTATAAAAGTCACAAATTTAATTATTTATATAAATTACTGTTAATTTGAAGCCTAGTTTTGAATGTATTGCAAAGTGACAGCGGAGTATATTGTTATATAGAGTTGTTATAAATGATTCATTGGTCCCTACTAGGCGTTGAAATGTCCCGCCTCTTTACGACTAATAAATTTCGTCAGCTGTTTGTTAATTTACCAGAGGCATTCATTTGTGTAAAGCCTGGTTTCTTGCTTTTATTTTCTTGCATTGGATAATATGTCTACTTTTACAGGAATTAGGAAGACAAGAGGCCAAGGATAATCAAATAAAATCTGTTTTTGCAAACTATCTTTAAAGAAGTAATTCACGCAGCTAATGGTGGATTAAAAATAAACCATTTGATTAACCTTGATCGCCTTAACATTTGTCTAACCCCCACAAAACAATGCATGTATTTTAATCACGGTTTTATATAGGTATTTTTAATTAAATCTCAATCCGGCGTGGATAATCCCGGTTTATTTAAATCCTCACTTAATCGCGTCTAAAGTTAGCGGCCATAAATCAGGCGATTCCATTGTCTTACTATTAATAAATCCTGCACCGTCAGGGTTGTTTCTGTTTACGACGTTTCTCATCGGTTTTGATTTTGGTAAACGCGTACGAGTGACGTCAAGGTTTGCGGAAGGTTTTTCAGACGTGGGATTTTGAAAACAATAGCTGAAAATCACAGAAGTGCGTGTTATTAGATTTATGTAAATGTTGAAGCAAAACTGACGCAATTCGAGGAATAATTTGCTTCAATAAAAATGTTGATCTGTGATTAACGGCCAGTTAAAAGAAATATTAAAACTGAAAATATTGCTGGAAGTATATGCTTCACACTTATTTCTAAATTTTGTGATGGATAATAAAGACGTGCTGACGTAGATGGGCGATTTCAATTTCTTTTTGCAAACCATTTCTTTCTATGCTCTAGAAATAAATTTTTATGAAGCTATTGTGTCGTTGGTAACAGAACGTCGATATGTTTGCCTCAATTATAATCGACGAGTTTTTCTTGTTTAAGTTTAATGAAAATGAACATGAACTTCGAATTTATCGATTGTTCTCCAACACGCCTGACCTTCTGGGACAATCGAGTTTGAAATATACATGACAAGCCATTACGTTTATTTGCTGGCGATTAATCGAAATATCGGCCGTCGTAAACGTGTACACGTAAACTAGCGATTACGTAAATGGGTTTTATGTCGAGCACATTGGGGTAACGTTAATAAAGCGAAAATTAGATATTTATGCCCTTGGTAACGATTTCGTTTGCAACGCCTCATAACTTGTTTTCTTTTTTGAAACCGGAAATTTCATCCATATCCTTTAACTGATTTCAACATGTTTATGTTTTCAATTTTTTAAGTTACGAGGATATTGTACTTACACAAGAAATTCTGTAATTATAAAAATTAGCGCAATACTTTTTCCGTATGTATTTTTTAAATTGTCTTCTCTCACTCAGACTGTTTGCTTTCGATGTGCTAACTCCTCAGATCTTCTGAATAATTTATCTTCTTATCCTGTTTACCATGTTTATTTCTGGTTTTCCTTTCTGTCGTTTGTAACACATGTAAAACGTTTTGGTATATGCGCAAAATATTTTGAATTTGATTTTCTTTTCTCATTTTAACATTATACTCCATTATAGTCCAAATCAATCATTGTTGCCCCTTTTCAATTCCTCATTTCAATATTCTATAGTCTTTAAATCTTCTTACTTCTTTCAAGATCCACCTTTGATCTTATTTCGTGCCAGTTGTAACACTTTTGGATTCTTGTTTTTTCACCTATCATGAGGTATCAAGATTACTGCATCTCTGAGTATTCTTGGACGTTAGCCAAGTCTTCGATAAGGTTTGGCATAGAGGATTGCTATTCAAAATCAAGCAGTATCTCCCCATTACTTATTTCAATTTAATGAAGTCCTGCTTAAGTGACAGAGAATTCAAAGTTAAGGTCAACGAGGTGGTATCAAATAATTTTCCAATCAAATCGGGTGTGTCTCAAGGCAGCATCATCGGACCTCTACTATATTTATTATATATTAATTGATTGTCACTGTCATCCTTGCAACGCACAAAAATCTAGCAATGGCTACCTAAATCAAACTCAACCATGGGTCCGTAAATGGAAACTTAAGATAAACGGAACTAAATCTGTCCAAGTGAACTTTACATTTAGAAGAGAGCAGTGTCCACAGTAAATTTAAATAACGTAAATATATAATCCTATTTAATAATAGCGTCGATATTGACTCTTAAATACATTACTACTTATCAAATACACTTCAAATTTTCAATATGAAAATGTAAACGTCACCGGGAGTTTTGTGAATGGACTATACCTCAATCTTCGAGCGCAAGACATCTTGGTTTTCACCTGGATAGCAGACTCACATGGAAAAACCACGGGGCAAAAAAACATAAACAAATTGACCTAAAAATAAAGGATTTATATCGGTTGTTTGGAAGAAACTCCAACCTGTCCCAGGAAAACAAAATCCTTCTCTACTTATGAAACCTATTCGGGGTTTATGGGGATGTACAAGCAAATCAAATACATATATTGATAATCCAGAGAAGTCAGTCAAAATTACTGCTAGCAATAGCAAACGCACCTTGGTATGTACGCGATTACACGCTACGTGCAGACCTGAATGTACCATTTGTCCAAGATGTCATCAAAGAAAAAAGTATCCAGCACCACTATAAGTTAGAATATCACCCACTGGTAGAACCTCAGCTCAATAGAAGACACTGGCCGGCCAACCTAAAAGAGGACTAAAGAAGACCTCTCATTGGAGAAGTGCTTCATCACGACAATAGAAAGCTTTGTAGCTCAAAGTGCACTTTACATTATTGGATTTAGCATTTGATATTGCATTTAATTTGCTCAAATGTCGAAATATTTACGTTTACACTGTTTGATTTTACGTTTGACGTGAAGTGTTCTATCTTTCATTTGATTTTAGATTTGATTTTTGAAAATAGGTCGGTGTCTATTTCCATTTGATTTTTCATTCGAGTTTTGAACATGCGCAGTTTATCGTTTGTACTTGCAACAACAGAAATGTTGCAGAAATAGCGATAGATAATTGCTGTAATAAAATCTTATTGTGATTCATGGTCGAAAAGTTACAATTTTTAAAGATAACAATACTATTCGAAATTTCATCCTTTTAGGGTTATGTTTATACTTACAAATGCAAACTAAAACTGACAGTTCAGTCCAATCAAAAAGTCAAATAGATGTAAACAAAGAACTGTTTGTTTCTTTTGATTCGATCAGACAGAAATATCAAACACAAAAATCAATTAATGTAAAGTGCACTTTAAGCCTGACGTTGACTCATAGAATTTATTAATTCTGATTGTCAATAAGATAAGGAAGAAGAAAAGAAAAACATATCATGACAAATTTGTGTTTCTGTTTATTCTTGATACAGTTATTGGTTACGTCAATCTTTATGAATTCTTTTATTTATTGAACTTGGGCTTTTTTTTTTCAAATCGGCTATACGTTTTCCAATTCATGATCCATAACCTGATGACCTGACCTGATGACGCGACGGTTTTGTATGTTTCCTTCTTCTGTTGGATTTAAATGATGATAAGAGACCAAAATATGCACAGAATGACTTTGAATTTCGGCGGGAATTCCAGATTCAGCTTTTCAAATATGAATTTTCGATCTGTTTATTTTTCTTGAAAGTAAAATTCGATTTGCCTGATTTTTCTATATTTATTAGGCCTTTATTATTTTCTCTATGTTTATAGTTAACTTCTTTGACTTTAACTTATAGTAAAAATCCCGCCTGCACAATTTTGCTTGCAATAATAAATACGTGTCGTATACAACTTTGTTATTAAATTATTATCATTATTATAGAATAGAAAAATAATGTAAAGCACTTTGATAAAGTAAAAGATTTCAGCCAAAACTTACAACACAATAATAAAAACAAAGTGTGTAATAAAGGAATTACCCAAAAATGATAAGGCAAAGGAAGTGACCTGATTCTCAGATCTATATCTTTATTGCAGTCGAACATAAACAATAATATATTGTTGCGAAATAGTCATCACTAAATCCTCGGCGTTTGTAGTTTCCAGACAAATTTTGTAAAAACAGGATTCACACGTAATACTGCCTTTAATCCATAGTTTCATCCAGAAGTCTTTACGATTAAAGCATAAACAAAGCCAGCTCAAAGTACAGAGTGGTTTACGCAATTTATTTCAACACCTTTTCTATTTTTGGTTATTGTTATATTAATTGCGCAATTTAATTTTACGGCAGCAGAAATCTTTTTCACGGTATATGTACGAGTATATAAATTAGGTCAGCGCATAAAAAAACGCATATTCAATAATTGCTTACGTGTTATAAATTTTGCACAGTATGTTGCTCCTAAAATCGACAATTATTTTAGTATTCTTTTTTTTTTCACTGAATCGAAAACGTATATTACAAATAAGTTTTTACTCAGATTTATACTTTCTCGAACTAAAAAAAAGGACCTTCAAGTTTCAAGGGATACGTAATTCGAACAAACGCAATTCAAATAAACATTTCTAACTTTTTCTAGTATCAATCAAAAACAGTATCAATAATAAGATTCTGGAAAGTAATTTTCTAACTAATTTTTTTTATTATTTATCAAGCCATTAGGTAACTTCATCTATTCTCAGTTTTTCAAACATATACATAGTTTCATTTAAAAAAAAAACCTGCGTGTAGATTGACTGTATAGTAAACTCCAGAATCTTTTGTCAATCAATGTGTTTTCATTTTCGTCGCTAAAAATACAAACACGTAGCTCATTATCTGTTCTTTCCGTAGCGGAAAGGCGCCTCATTTCTCGTTTCAACCAGTTTCTTCATTTGCCGAAGCCCCTGGGCAAGGGAACGCTCTCAGCGCCAGACTGTCCAGCCGATCCTTTTATTTCGTCCTTTTCTCCCAGCAAATCGGCTCCGCGGTGTTTTATTAAACCTGAATTTAATTAAAACCACCGCATTCTTCTTTGCTATTTATACTTACTTGCGTGCGTACGTTCGTTCTCCTTCCTGCTGAAGATACACACGATTATACGTTTATTGATTAGCTGGACTCGTTCTGGTTTAGGATGACGAAGGATCACTTATATGAGGACGAGTATTTTTGTCTACCAAAGGGGTCACAGATGTTTGATGTGATGTTTGAGGATTTGTTTGATGAGGTGATGAATAATCATAAAGATGTTGGCATACCTTTTTGCAAATTGCGATGCACAAACAGATGTGTAGCGTTTGATGAGATGTCACTACCTCATTAAATATGTCGTCAAACTCTACTCATCAAGTGGCCTTCTAACGGAAATGTGATTTTTTGCAATCAGTTGAATCAGTTCTATATATGATTACTTACCTTTAAAAACAAAAATCTATTAAATTGTTAGGTTGAGTTGTTGACAGGCAATGAGATAATTTCTTTATTCGTGTGATTTTGATTTGTAAAGTGCTAGTATGTATGGGATGTTTGGCGACTTGTATGATGATGGCACTTGAAACCTTGCAAAAATAAGTATGTTTGTTCTGAATTGAGTAATCTATTTTATTTACGATAATGTAATTCTAGTTACTATTACGTTTTTATTTATTTATTTATATAAAGATGTGGATTGATGACTTTTTAAAACCGCGATGTAATTTTGAAACGCGTCTGCGGTCAAGTACATTCATACATAAGTCGCTTGACAACAATAAAATGCATTCGAAGAATTGACCAGTTGTACTCAAATGCCAGTCTTTAATGTTAAAAAAATACTGATGTCATTCGAAATTATTTTAATGTTCACCACATTTACTAATTTTTTTGCCAACAAAATATTGACTTTATTACATGGTGAACTCAAGGATCAGTGCTGACGTAAAACGGAAAGCTTTTACTTTTAAATATGCCGTGTGACTTCTTTTATTATTTATGTAATTACCTCTTCGTTTACTTTGGTAATGATAATAGTGACGTTATTTAAAAAAAAAATGCCATAAATCATTTTTACATTTTTTTTCCTCCACATACCAATCAAAAAAGCTTTCTTTTTCTGTTAGATTACTATAAATTGTAGTCAACGTTAACAGAACTAAATTTAGCAATTTATAATAGTCTCAATTGAGCATCTTTCGACTAAATCTAAAGTAAAGTGGCAACCAAAAATAAATGCTACTTTTATATTATTAATTGCACTCGTGCTTTAATTAAAGTCTACTTTTAATTGCCAGGCTTTTATTTATAAATTATAAATAAGGCATGTAATTAGTAAAATTAAAAATTGCTATTGTTCTTTGGCTATGGTAACCGGTGAGAACTGGCGATGGCAAGTTATTTACAGCGATTTTTTTTTATTTTTGTTTTTCGCGTTCGTCATTAACTAAATGGCAAAAATATCTTGAGTACCGCGATATGTATCAATAACAAAGGCTTTTATGTTTATTTCTGTCCACGTGAGCAGAACAAAACTAAAAATAAAAGCAGTGATAAAAATTTAATACGATTTAAGTAAATGACTTGGCAAAAGGTCGTATACACTCGTAATGTAAGTAGGATTGAATTACATTCAATTTATTAACAATTTCGAATTCAATGCCTAATTGTGGCAACTCTAGTATTGTACCAATTCTGGTCAAAGGTGATGATCAAAAAGCGTAAGATAAGTGTCAGTTTTTTTGGGGCATATTACAATTTGAATTTTTTTCCCTGGGGGAAAAAGTAAAGAAAAAGTAAGAATATGTTTTGTTATTTAATGGAATTTCAATCTTTATTGGAATAAAGTAGTATAACAAAGACATTTTTATTATTGAGTCAGAGGTTGCAGACTAGATAATTAACTGCAATTAGTCTTAGTCATATCTAAATAGCTTTTCTGAAAATTTTACAATTAATTAATCTTCTGGGTAACATAAAAACGATGATAAATAACGAGCTACTTCGTGGAAAGAAACAATTTCTTTTCATGGAAGTTCTTTTTTTTTATTATTTGAAACTGACAGATAGAGATCTCTACATATCTTACATTCGCGTGATAAAAAACAGTGTATTCTGGGAATTATTTGGCCTGCATTTTCAAGAACGGTTATTACTAGTAAATTAATTTGGTTTAAAAAATTAAATTGATGATCTCACTTTACTTTTTGTTAATCGTTTGAAATAAATAGGTTTGGAGTTTGAACGATCCATTTCGCTCCTTGACGTCTTCATCTGTTCTTCAATCTTGTTTGATTGTGTAATTCTTATTTCTTTCTCACTATGCCTCTTTTTGTTTTACTCGTCATAATTTTTTTATTCGTGACTTACACTGATCTTATTAGTCTAGTTTCGGCCACACACATATTGACATTGTTGTTTAATAAATCATAGTATGTGCTTAAATCTTTCGTAGGTCTTTGTGCTTCTAATGGCCGATTTCTTCACTGTGTTTATTCTAAGGTTAAGTTCTAACTGACATATAAATTTAACCTTAGGATAAGGCGGTGAAGAAATCGGACATAAGACTCTATTCGTTTGCTTTCTGCAGTTCTGGAATGAAGCTTCTACGAGTATTCATAGCACATAATCATGATTTATTCTAAAAATGAAATTTGGAAAATGTATTTGCCCTGAAACACTATAACGCTGTCGTTGTAAAAACCTTTTATTTTATGTTCATCAAAGTTAGTATAAAGAAGACATGTTTCGGTGAACTACCATTTTCAAATCTTTAGCAAGTTCTTAAAAGCACATGAAGGATGACATCTTAGTTAAGACTCGTTCAGACTTATTCTACAATTTGTTCTTCTGTAACGAATACATCTTTATGTTTGTATTCCGCTTCAACAGAAAAACTTCAGAGTTTTTATTTTTAAAATAATCCATAGTTTGCAGGTCAAAGCTATTTAATCACGTGTTCAGGTCATTTTGGCTCTAAGCGTTACAGATGAGGACTCTTCGAGGAAAGCTTGGGTGGTCGATCGTTGGAAAATGGGGAAATCAAATTAGTATGGGTGCTGACCTCAGTTCCGCTAGATGCAAATTTCAAGAATCGCTTTGCTTGCGATGGATGCATTCACAACGGCGACTCACGTTGCATAATCAACGACTTAATAAAAGGTTTTGAGCTCGCGTGATTTGCTTCGTACAAATTTGGTCAAAATTCATGGCCACCTCGTGGCCATCGACTAATACAATTCAGACGATCCTGTTCGGCCTTTGTACTGTTTGCAAGTTTTCATGAAATTATTCCGCTCATGCTCAATTCGCGTTCCAAAGTTGTTAATGTTCCTTCTAATTTTTAAATAAACAGATTTTGCTTTTCTGTACTAAGATATTTAACACTTTTATAGATTTAAGTAGAAGATATCTATAGCATCTGGAGTTACCTCAAAAGGAAGATAATTCATTAACGTGGTTTCATTTAAAACGCAAAAAATATATTGTACAAGAAGTCTTTTCAGGAAAAAATAAAAAAGAATGAAATGAAGAAATCTTCTATAAGCATGAAAGTATTTTTAGAAGTATTCTTACTGCGCATTTATTTCAAACTTAAAATAGAACGTTTTCTCAAAGTCGAGTGCCTTAATTGTAATTAAAGGGACGTATCAGGTTCGTTAAGTTAAATGGAATCGAATTAGAACTGCGTCCGTTATAATTGATATTAAGTTTCCCGATAACCGGTTCGAGCCAGACGGAATTATGTCACGATATGACACGTTTACCCACAACAAACTGTTTAAACTGTCATTCTATAAGCACCCATTTTAATTACAGATAAAACGCAAATAGAGTTATTACTTGTATTAAAGCGAATTTCAATCAATCAAACAGCATTAGTTTTACTTGACTTTAATAATCTTAATGTACAGCTAGGTTTGAGCTAATTTCTAAATTAAAATTTACGAATCTATCAAATTTTTAAATGGTCCTTCTATATTATTGGAATATGTAACTGTTTTAATTTAATTGAAAAAAATTCTTTTACCATCATCTTCAAAGAGATAAGATTTATTTCTGTTTATACAGAATTTATTCTGTTTTTAAAATTCTGGATACCCCGATAAATTTACTGACCCGAATATTAAAAAAAGAAAAGTACATTCGTCCAGTGTTGATGGGCAGGAATACACTTCCTTATTTCAAACTAGCGAGTGTTCAGTTTATTTCCCAGCCTTTATACTTTAACTAATTGCTCCGTATATCAGCACTCTATCAATAGCCAGATATAATCAGCTTGTTATATATAGCCCCCTGAAATTCTTCCAGCACCATCATCGTGTTATTAAATATCGTAAACGATCTTCCGAATTTATTGGGAAACTTGAAACAAACCAGGCGAGCGTCCCATTTCTTAAATTCATTACGGACTTACGATAGTCAGTGTTAAAAGTGGACAGTCTGCGCTAAATATAGATGCATCCCAATGTCAGTTAACGAAGCGACAAGTCGCTCTTTGAAACCGCCTGTAAATATAATTATCAACAAATACTGCGTGCACATAAATCGGAGTGTGCTTCATATTTAAGAGGCGCGTTTATTTTAATGACCGTGAGATATTTCTGTCGTATTTCAACACATGCACTGTATACTTAAGTAATCTTTAAACTAGTTAATGCAACACAGTTGTTGCAAAAGTTGCATTGTTAAATATCTGCGTTATCGATAATTTTTTTGCAGCAGACATTAAGTAGGTTAAGTTTAGTATTGCTGTTGCTAACGAATTCTTTTTTCGTTCCACATTTAACCCACCTTGTTCTAACCAGGTAGTACAACACAATCTCGTTTTTATGCACACGCAAGGATCGGAAAGTTACAAAATTTGTTTAACTACTTAACTTCAAATGTAAGGCAAATTAAGGTGAATTACAGTTGTTTTTATTGAAATGCTTCATCTTCCATATTTCCCTCCATCTATGCGCATGCCCCTTCTCTGTACCGTTTGTCATTTTTTTGAAACTTCCTGGTCATCTACTATTTCTTTATTTTAAATATGTAAATACTCTTTCTTATTCTTCTTTTGCCTTTTACCTACACTTGGCCCACAAAGTTACCATTATCATATACTCTTCTTTACCCTTTTCCTCTTTCCTTGGAACAAATAAGATTTTTTTCTTTACTAAACAATTCTTCGCCTTTTTTCCTCCTTACTCCCGAATAACACAGTTAGATAGTTCCTCAACAATTCTGTTTTTGTTCCCGTTTTTCTATATCATCTAATTTTGCCAACTGTTCTGTTTCCTCTCATTTAGCAATTAAACATATTATCTTTTGTTCCATTTGTGGCCGTAATTAGATAATTAAGTTGAAAACAGTTGTACTTCCTTATTTGGTATGTCTATTAATGTTTGTTTCGATGTGTCTTATATTGTAATTATTCATTTACTATTAAAATAAATGTTAAAACAAAACCATTCCCAAATTGCCTAATATTACTCACTTGATTCATGCGTATCCATTTATTTTCGTGTTAAATTACGAACTGACTTGACTTTTATTAAGTATTCAAAATGCAGTAACACTCCTGTCCGGCGCCAACGAATTTCGAATTCCATCCGTGCAAGTCAGAATCACAAGCGAATCCCACAAATTCCAACCCCCACGACCATTTCCGTTGTAACCCAATTGGCAAAGAAGCATTCGCACTTTCTTCTTTAATTATAGAATCGAGAAATTCCTTTGCGTTAACACACTCAAAGCAAAGCGTGTTGGTGTTTAAGGAAAAGAATTCGCTTTGAGAATTACGAAACAGAGCCGGCAGCGCCTTAACCTACATCCACGCCAGAAATATTGGGCAAGGCGATCGTGAACATAAGTTTTCGCGAACTTGGTAAAAAAGGCGCTGGAAGGCCTTTCACTCGGTGGCGCCAGTAAAAGTTTTCTCGAGTCGTAAATATCGTGGAAGAACACGGGCACGGTGGGTAAACACCGACGAGGAGCTCTTGCGATGTTATTGTGTTACCGAAGCGACCTATTAACCTACATGGCGATTACCGAGGAGAAATAACAAATGAAAGTCTGGCTGAATCATGTTGGTTTTTCGCATAAATATATTAATAAATAAATTTGCAATGCAAAGTGTTTGTCGTTTCGGAATCAGACTAATACAGTGAAGCATGAAATTAAAACAAGTTTTAATTCAGAATAATCATTCCTTTCTTAAAAGAAAACTTTTTCTCTTTTCTAACAGTATGTAGAGTGCAGGGTTACAATTAATTAAGAGCCCAATGTGGGGATCTTATAAACTACAAAAGTTGTTAATTTGCGCAATTTAATTCTGAATGATGAATCATCGTATTAAGAATTTTTTCTTTTCATCGAAGGACTTGAAAATCTAAGAAGGCTCCCATCCCATAAAAAACACAGTTAACGGTTTTATCTGCGAAACCATCAATCCCGAGCCTACTTCTTTGTATTTAGAATTTATTTGTAAATTGCAGCATTGAGAATCTAAGAAGGCGCCCGTAAAAAAAACAGCTGCCAGTTGCATCTACGAAACCATCAATCCCGGCCTAGCTCTTATCACTGAATTAGATTGTCCATCGCATAGAATATAAAAATACCGATTTTTTTTCTTAAAAAATAAAATATTCAAGATTTTCGAAATTGAGAATGTTCCATTTTTTTAAGATAATCCCAGGATTGAATGTAGACAGACGAGTTTTTTTTTACATATTATTGTAGATCACAAAAGAACCTAAATATTTCATAATTTCTTCGTCTTTGTACTTTTCTTTTAGCTTACGAGATTCCCTTAGTAGGTAGCCCTTTAATTAGTTCTAACCTGGATTCTTTAAAATTGTTTTAATTTTTATGGTTACACCCCAGAAATTATTACAACATATTTGCATTGTAGAATTTAAAAAGAAAAATTATACGATGTAGAATTCAAAAAAGTAAAATTACAGAAACAGAACTAAAGTGGATTTATAATTAAGCACGTAGAAGTTAGTGCAAAACAAATAAAACATAAATAATTTGTAAAATTCAAAATCATCCAATTCACTAGTCTCTAAGTTTACAATTTTGTTTTTTAATGTGTAGTAATGTACGCTTATACAGTATTTTTAATGTGTTTATACTTGACGTGCAATATTCCTGTATTGTGAAAACTTTGTTACACCACACTTACAATTAGACCGAGTCGCCTCGAAGATGGCCTTCTCTGAGGTCGAAACATTTAGTTTAACCTCAAGTCGTCTTCTTAGTAACCCAAAGACAAATCCTAAATTTCATTATTAAATTTATGGTTACTAATATCAATCATGGAGCAACCAAAATAAATAATGGCTGAAAAGAAAAATGCAGGGTGTAATCGAATAAGTTTCACATATTAATTCTGTAAGTTAATCGATTACATCCTGTATAAAACCGAAAATTTAGTTGTACAATATGATGTCCAACTGACAAACATTTAATAGTAATTCTATGATTGTAACACGTAAAGATGTGTAAAAAATTATTCATAACTGATTGCGTTTCCATTTTCATAAGTTTTAAATCATATACATATATATTTAATTTAAATTTATTATTTAATATAAAATAATTAATCAGTTTTCTTTTGTTTATTTTTACACAGTAAGTAATATCTCTTACCGTCACAGGACATCTTGTAAAGAAATTTCTACAGGGTATCCCAAACATCCGGAATAGTACAAAAGTGGCTTTTTATATACATGTTATCAAAGAAATTCTTAAAAAAGTCTCCATTCTCCATAATTAAAAAATTTGACAACCGATCAAATATGATTCATTTTATGCATAAAACTAAAAATGGCTCGGTAAATACTCAAAGTAAGTAAATATAATGTATGTACAGTCGAACCTCCATAACTCGAATCTCAAGGGACCAGAAAATTACTTCGAGTTATAGAAATTTCGAGTTAAGGAAATAGATTTTAATTATACACATTGTGCAGGGACATCAGTAAATTTCGACTTACAGAAAGTTTCGAGTTGTGGAGGTTCGAGTTATAGAGGTGCGACTGTATGTATATAATTTTCATCAGCTCTTTAAGGGTTAGCTAAAACTGCAATAAAATATACAGGGTTACAACTAATTAAAGGCTCACCAAGGAATCTCGTAAACTAAGACAAAGACGGTTAAATTATAAATTATTTTGGGGTCTATAAAAATGTGCAAATAAATCGTCTCTCTTCATGCATTTCTGAAATATCTCAAAAAGCTGAAAATTCTCAATTTCGAAACTCTTGAATATGTATTTTGTTTATTTATTAAGATAAAATCACAAAATTTGGTAATTTTATATTAAATTCGATGGACAATCTAATAAATTCAGAAGAAATAAGTTAGTATTGACAATTTCGAAGATAAGATTATCAACTTTAATTTTTGTATGGACGCTATCTTAGACATTCATACCATGTGATACAAAAGCAAAATCTGAAAATGATGGTATGATACGCTTATGCTTTTTTTTTTCAACAAAATATTACATCATTAAGAAATTTTGATAAAATTTTATTCAAGTAAATTAAAAATTCTTGAATAAAACAACTACATAAATGTTGCAAATTAAAATTAAGTTAAAACTACGTAATTTAAATTGTTAAATTCAAATATCAAACATAAATTCCCATGGTCTAAGTTCCACGAAGGGAAAGCATAAAATAGAAAGAGAAATGCGTTCATAAAATTAAAGCAAAAATCTTAATAATAAAAATAGCATCTTGTCCACCAAGGTCCACAATTCACTAAAAATTTTTAATATTCTGTAAAATGTGTAAAAATCAGTAGACGTTGTAACCAGATAACTGAAGACAGGGGCATAATTATTATAGCCTTAAACAGTAATTATTATTAATTAATCAATCATATTTTGGAATTAGTAACTTTCGAATTTCAAATTCCGAATTGGCATCTAAGTGAGGGCAAAATTGATTCACGCCTAATTAGTAATTTATATACAGGGTGTTTCAAAACAACGTTTAATTATTTACAGAGCATGGTCGAAAACAAGTTAAAAAGTCTTGAAGTACAAACAGTTTGTTGAATGGATCTTTTTACTCACATCAATGATTTTTTTGTAAGAAACACATCAATACTTTCAAGCCAAGTAATAAATCGTAAGTTTTACTTTACAAACATTCATATAAAGACGTTCCTTTTCATTCTGAACGAGTGATGTACCTAGACACAATAGCTACGTATAAAAATTGGTTTTGCTAGTGCTGTTTAGCAATGACATGCGTAAAAAGATTCATTTAACAAACTGTAATATCCGTTCACTCGGTTTCCTCGTCAGAGCAGGCCATGTTCTCGTTTCGTTAAGTTGCTGCCATGAATTTTGATAGATGCCAGAATCTGACACGAAAAAATATTATGACAATTCCACACCACTGATCTGACTATGTTGACAAATACGAAGGAGTCTGTTTTGATCTGTTTGTTTTACCTTTTACCCCTATGCATTACAGTCGAGCTGGCAACAATGTCTCCGTCAGTGTACTAAAATCATAACCATGAAATTAAAAATAAACATAACCGTTTCATCTGACGTCTATATTTCATTGTGATACCAACAAAAATGTCACCCTAACTCGCCTACTCTGACGAGGAAACCGAGTCAATGGATAATAGGTCCGCAAATTAACCGTTTCCAAGGTAACAGAGATTGAATAGCAACAGCATAATAATTTGTTTTATTGTTTTTTATCAAGGTTTCGTTGGTTTTTACAATATGAAAGAAGTTGTTCAAAATGTCGTCCTTCCATATCTACATAGGATGTATGTACAAATGTACATCTTCGTTCAAATAAGGACTCTAATTTAAAGGTAGATCCCCAAAAAGTTCAGAAAGAGTATTTTCCAAAATCGATGTTATCTGGGAAACGGTGGTTGATTTGCGGACCTATTGTACATTAAGACTTTTTAACTTGTTTTCGATTGTACTATAATATATGCCCTGTAAATATTTAAACGTTGTTTTTTGAATCACCCAGTGTATTGCTACAAAACAAGAAACACACTTGACATTCATATATCGTTCCTAATACAACATCAAAGAAACCATCACAAATTCCATTCTCAATTTGAATCTGATGATAAATCAATGAACGAATATAAATGTAATGTACCATCGCCGGAACTAAAAACGAAATGAAAATAATAAACTCGTTCAAAAATGAACCTTAGACAGAGCTACTTACGGCTATGGCCTTTTTAAGCGTTTTATTATACGTGCCGGCGAGCATACATGGAATTAGTCATTGTAATCCATTTACCTAAAGCAAAGATTCCCAAACTTTTTGGGACCACCGCCCACCTTGCTAGACAAAAATTTTCCGATTGCAAAATCACGACAATTATTAATTTCGTCTCGACTCCTAGACGGCCTTAACGCCCCCCAATTGCCTCTGAACCCGCTACCGCCCTCCTAGAAGGCTTCAATGCCCACTGATGGGCGGTATCGCTCATTTTGGGAGCCTCCGACCTAAAGGATTCAGATAGTGATACAGTTTCTCCTTTAACTTTTCATTATCTACCTAAAAAAGCATTAAAGGAAAGGAAAGAAGGAACAGAAGATATAGGGATTATCGTCCATTCACGATGAGCTTTAGTCGTTTATTACAGCAGACAGTAATTGCCTAAAACGCTAGATGCTGCATCACCTAGATAAATTATAGATAAAAAGGAAGATTAAAAGAAACTAACAAAAAGGACGTTTTTAGTAAATAATACCGAAACCCAGTATTTAGTTGAAACAAAATACCATTTTTACAATCGTCGGATAAACTGAGTATAAAACTGTTCTAGGAATAACGTGACGTAGATGAGGAAGAATGTTAAAGGATATTCGGCGAATGGTTATAATTCGACGAATAGTCCTTATTCCACGATTGTAAAACTGGGCCTACGTCTTCCATACATCTGTGTTTATGTGGCGTCAATACAACGAATTTAAAACGTTTCTGCATCATGGTCATTTTCAAGTAGTATGATATGAGAGATGAAACTCATAAATCCAAAAGAATTACTTAATTATATTAGAGTGAGTGGGGGTGCAGTCAGAAAGGGTTAAATAAAATTTCTTTAATTTATGTCGAGCTTTCGGGAATGGTCTTTCCCTGCATCAGGACGAAATAGTGAAGTTACATGTAGCTCGAAAACAAGCATGTCTAACAAATGGGGGAAGATCAATCCAAAAATATTTTGTCAATTAGACATTTGTTAGACACGCTTTCGTCCTACATGTAACTTCACCATTTCGTCCTGATGCAAGGAATAACCATTCCTGACAGCTCGACTTAAATTGACTCGACGTAATCAATAAAATCTTCATTCATTGAATCACCAGTCAAGGCATCAAAGTTTCTTAATTATATTTGTATCAGAATTTTTAATAATTTGATATACTCGTAAGAAGCCAAAACTCTCTATCTAGCTTCAAATCAATTCGGAAAGATTTCTTCTTTACCATTAGAAGTACGTTTTCTTTTTTCTCTTAGAATAATCAACGAGATCTTATACATTTTCAAGTGAATTTCAAAAAAGGTAAAGGATTCAAAATAGGCCACGATTAGAAAAGCGTACTTCTTGTAATTAGGCTTATAATTATCGTTGAGATTGAGTTTGATATCGTTCCTAGAGAGCAATCAATACTCATTGTTAGCTGCGAAGTAATCCAAATTAAGAGATGCGATTCGAAGAGTGACCGAATTTGTTGTATCAGTTTGTAGATCAAAAAAGAAATTAAAATAGTTTGGCCAGATGTTGCATAAATGACATAGCAGATTATTCAAAGTAATAGCAAACAAAAAAAAACTCTTAAGTTGAAAATCTGAAAAATTGATGAAGATTAGAAATCTAAAATTTGATGGTTATTTATCTGCAAACGGTATCTCGGTGAAAGGACGGCAAACAAACAAAAAATCAACGCAGTACATTTACTATTTTTCAAATTCAATAGAACTACGTAGAATTCTTTTGCGTTATCAAAGAAACTTTGCCCGATGCGCAGCATTTCTCGCCAATAATTACGCCCTTCGGCATTGTAATTATTTCTGGCCGATAACGGAAAATCGGCTTTAATTAAGGACTTATCTGTTAATAACGTCGAGCTCCAAGGAAAGAAAATATTTGCGCTGTAGTAACTAACAGTAACACACATAGTACGCAGTTCGAGGAAAACCCGATAATAACACAGGATCGAAGTGTATATAAATATAACGGGGAGGTAGGAGTGGGCAAAGTGAATTATATATGTATATACGAGGTTAGTTAATACATATTTTATCACCTAATTTCGCGGCGGAAGTTTATTTTGAAAATTAGCACACCTTTTCAGATGGAAACTAAAATAGAATCATCGAGAACAGGAAATTACCTCGTTGAGGCTAGCTTATAGTGGAAATCAAACAATAAGTTTTGTTTTTTCAAAAATTAATTGAAATTTAAGATGAGAAGTGTAATCGAAATTGATGGCATTTAAATGTACTGCTCAGAATCTAAAATATATTAAAATTTGGAAAAATTAGAAAAAGTTTTAAAGAGTTTTTCTTGGAAACTAAAAATAAAATGTACTGTAATAAAATTATCTGCCAAGAATTGATTTTCGAATGAAATTTTGATTTTTAAATAGATACTTATAGAACCCATAAGTTCTGAAGCGAAGAACCTTTTAGGAAGACTATGTATTAGTATTTTGTTGAAAGAACTGTAAATACATACATATATTGTATTACCTGTACACTTTTTTGAAGGTCAAGGAGATCTTGCTTTGCTGTCAACAAACACAGAGTCTAAATTAAGCAGATAGAGACATTTGTTGGCCATTGTTTGCAAGATAAATTCGCACAATGCATTTGCTGCAACTGCTGATATCTTCCGGTTAGAACCGGCTGGAAAGCACGCCGGATCCAAATGATTGCGTCGAAAGAACAATCGTCCCGTTTTTTTTCGAACCCATTAATTATGCGTAGCGCTTTTCTCGAAATTACAGATTTAGTCCCTCGTGTTTGAGGCGATCGCAGCTGCTAATGGAGGGAACGACGAGAAAAACTCGGGTATATTTAAATTACAAGGTGAAGACGCTATCGGGTTTCTAAATTTATGTTACGCGGCGCTCCGCAGACGCAAAGGCGTCACGGAAAATTTTATTTAGACCGAACTATAAATTGGCTGAATCATCTAGATGAAACAAAGTCGACGAGTAAATAATCCAAAGAGTTCTATGTTTTAAAATTGTGAAATTCGCAGAAAGAGACAATATTGTATTTGAGAATGATCTGATTAGATGGATGCGGAACTACGTTTTGTTGAAAATATGAAAATCAAAATAAGTTGACATCTAAAGCGTTTGTCAGCTACCTTCTGCATCCTCTGATGGTTGTTGTAAGATGTTTGAAAGCTCATAACTTAGAGCGATTTCACTCAAAGGTGTACACATGCAATCCTAAACTAAATACACAGAAGTGGTGAAAGTAAGAATTACTTACTTTCACCACTACTAAGGGCCAGTTGTTCGAAAATTTTAACCATGGTTCAACTCTGAACTTGGTTCTATTACCATGGCAACATTTATAAAGGCATATGTCGCCGTAATGATAGAACCAAGTTCAAAGTTGAACGATGTTTGAGCAATTGGCCCTAAAAGGTGTTACAAAGTACGATGTATTTTTTTAAAATTGCCATAAACGTTGGCCATGAAAATTAAAACTCATATCGTAGCTTGGCATCTAAAGCCTAGTCCACAATTGCCCGGGAACGAGAACGGAAACCGGAACGGGAACGTTAAAAAAGTTAGATCATTTCATAATCGTAAAAGTTGATACGTTCCCGTTGCGGAGCTTTATTAGCGTTACCGTATTTACCGATGCATTGTGGACACTTGTACGATTATGAAATGTTTTAACTTTTTTAACGTTCCCGTTCTCGTTCCCGGGTAATTGTGGACTAGGCTTAACACATGCCAAAACTGACAGTTTAAAGTACATGAAGGGAGCTAAGACATGAATTTTCTTTTCCACAGCCACCCCTTGTGGCATTTAAAAAAAAAACACATAGTACAAGTTTCCGAAAAGAACGAAATTAGCACTTAATTATGCAAAGCAAATAGTTTGCTCGATTGTTGATTGAATCATGCAAGATTTTAATGTTACTTACATTTTATCAGTCTTTTATTTTATTATCTTTTATTATCCGCAGGCTCTCATTACCCCACGCTCTTCTACATTGTTATTATGAACAAGTACCTACAAAACGAAGAAACGTGATTTACGATTATCTATTACTTTTGATTTTTATGGTAAAATAAATTAATGCGGTTCTTTTCCAGACAATAATTTCCACAAATTTTGTGGAAAAAGTTCTCCCGTGATGCTCTTCCTAGTCCTGCCTTTGTTCTTGAGCAGGAAGCTAATTTACCGCAAACGTTATTGTGTCGCGAATGCGCTCATTCACTTACCTTCACGCAACAATGCTTTCCTGCGAACAGTAATGAACAGTAAGTGACGTCAAAAATTTATCTATGTAGGTCATCCATGACCGAAAAGGGTGTAACAATGACGTCAAAGATTCCTACGTTTCCGCCGAATAGAAACTTCACATTAATAGAATCGCTCAAAAAACAGTAAATGCCAACGTGAATATAATGCCATGGCATGACCTGCTTAGGAAGTTGTTCGTATAATGCTAATAATGGAAAAACATTAGTTTCTGTGAATTTTTGATTGGTTCCAAGAAGTAGAAAAATATGAGTTTTTTTCTGTAGATTCTTTAATTTTTTTAATACATATCAATATTTCCTTCTGTTAAAGAATAATTAAGGAGAAATGTATAGTAAACACTTGTGAAATTGTGTACACTTCCCTCTTACTAAGTATTTTAATATTTAGTAAAATGTTTTATATTTTTTTAGTTCAAGAGTTCTCAGGAATTTATTTTGTTAAAAGGTTATTAACTTGCTCTCAAGTTCTACTAAATTATAAAGAAAACTTAGCATTCAACTAGTTCGATAAAGGAAGAAAGTTTAGATGCTTTTTAAAGAGTATATTATACATCGAGGGAAAGAAATGTGTAATTGTAATCTGTAGCCTGAGGGCTCTCCTGAGGTGTCTATTTTTTTATTCACCACCGAGGAGACTAGAAGACTTACAAGAAACCAAGCTTCTAGGAATAAAAAATTGTAATAAATCCAAGTGTCACTCTTGATAGTCAATGAATTTCGGAAATTAGTAGTCGTTGACATTCATTATTTGATAACACAAACTTAAGATCGCTTTAGTCTACCCTATTTTGAACAATTTAAATTTTACAGCAAATGGAATCTGAAACTATCTGAAAAAGTAGAACGTGTTCTGTCTCCAAACCTTGCGTAAGTGCAACCGAAAAATTTCTTGTCCCAAATATTTATCGTAAAATTTGAACCAAATCTTGTACAAGAAATAGGGTAGTATAAAACGGCCTTTACATTCAAAGCGAATTCAAGTTTATTGTTTGAAGGAAAAATTAGTGAAAAATGGAAGGACAAGTACTGCAAAGCGGTGTTTTACTGCCTTCAAAATCAAAAAAAGTCTACGCTAAGCGTCAATATAATTATAACTCCCTGGGAAGCGTGTCATCAATTTTACTCCCTTGGGAGTAAATAGATTATATCTGTCACAAATCTCGTGTTATAGAAACTGCCGTCTTTCTCGGTAGTGAATAAAATTATTTTTTATTCATATTACGGTGTTTATAAGCAGAACCAGAGATTTTTCAATTTTTTCATAAAGAAATAATTTGTAAATAGTAAAGAAAAATTTAGAGTAATGTATTATTTATGTTTTACAGGATTTGTTTGCATAATTATTAAATTCAAGTGTGTTTTTCAGATATATTAAGTTTGTGTAAATATTTATAGAAATAGGCGATTTTAAATTACATGTATATTATAAATAAATTATTTAGGATTTTTGAAATGTAAATACGTAAGATTTAAGCTCAGAATTGTAATAATTAGAAAAATTGATTAATAATGCAATGATGACCGAACGTTTGTTGGAAACTGTAGGCGGCAGTGCGGAGTTCAGAAATTGAATCAATGAGGGCGCCACGTGAGCTATTGTAAATTAGAACGACCGGCACAAGTATCATTACCTTGCCTCCAGTTCAGACGTGCATTCAAGTTAGGATCAAATTTCAACTCGGATCTAACGTAAGTAACCGCTGGTTTTGCGAAAAACCACGCGAACAAATAAAACTTCGACTCTCTGAACTCTTTTACGATAGGTATTTGTTTGTACGATTATTCAGATTTTTAAATAAATAAACCGTTGTTTCTGTCACGTACACTGACGCAGATAATTTTGAATGTGAAGGCTCGCGAGTACAATCTACATCCAAAATTCATCACATAACAAATACACTGCACGAGAAAGAATTCAGCCTACGAGATACACTGCAAAATACATCAGAGGAGCAGGAGCCGTCACCGACATCAACAAAATAAGAATAGCAATAAACAAATAAGATTTTTAACTATAAACAAAACAAAGATTTACTTTAAACAATATCAACAAAAATTACCCTGAGAAAGGCAACGAACGCTAAAATTTGCAAAAGATACCAAATAACACAGCATAAAATTGACTCCCAAAACGTGGAAACAAAGACATTTATGCTAAAATCTGCAAGAGTCTCATAACACAGCATAAAATTGGCTTCACCCAACGTGGGGCCACAACACAGCAATTTGTTATATTCATTATAATTATTGCTGTAGCTTGGACGACGAATTCATTATTTCATTTAAAAAGATTTTTCCTTAAATTATTTTACCTAAATTCAATGTTCACTACTGTTATTTCCGTTCATGTAAACAGAAAACTTTTGAAATAGACAAAAAATCTTTAAAAAGTGTCATAAATTATTTCATGAATCAAATAATTTAAATTAGAATTAAGTTAGAAGAAGTAGAATGAGGCAAAACATTGAAATATATGATTAGTAAGAATCATTTATTACAGACGTGCTGTAAATAAAATGCTTTCGTTTCGCATCTATGTATATTCAATGCGAATATATTATAGCCTTTAATTTGAAAGGATTTAGTGTAAATTTCCTATTTTTTCCTTTAAATCTCAGGAAAACAAAGTAAAAAGAAATGATAAAAAATTTGGAAAGATAAATTTAAATTTTTTCGTTTTTAAACGAATTTGTTTTACTTCATTCATTTAATTCGCTTCTAAACTTCTTTTTTGTATTATTTCTTTTTTTTAAACTAATTATCTTCTGCCGAAGAGGCTCCAAATAGGGCCAGGCCGAAACAGCTGCACAGATGTTTCTGGAAGAATCCACTGCAATCAAAACTAACTTGCAACAAATTTCTAATTGTCTTTCAGTTCTAACTTAATCACAAATTCTGGTTCACTTATTATCATTACTTTCTGGTTCTTCGGTTATGTCTTTTGGTTATTTCTAGTTATATTTGAATTCTACGTTCAATTTTAGTCCGATTTGTTGGGTCGCATGATGGGTCTAACATCTATACTTTCCAGTTATTCGCCAAAAGGGCTTCCTGCTGTGATCCGAAGTCCTCCCTTCTTTTCCGCCCTTATTTTTGAAATTACAAGAAAGTGTTACATACAAAAGTTTTAGAAAATTTCCTAGCGTTTGGAGTACCGTTGACGGAAAAACGTTGAACGTCGCGTTTTCAAAATATAATTCAAACTTGGACATTTTTAAATAGAACTTCTGTATATTATTGCATATTTGAATTCCACGTTCAATTTTAGACCGATAATTTTCCACATTTTCTCGAAATTCTCTTTTAATTCTTCTTTTTGTTTGCATGAGTCGATTGATTTTCGTTCTTGTTTGACAGCTTGGCTTACTTTCTCTTCAATTTAAGAATAGTAAATGAGAGAGTGGTTTAGAAGTAAATAAATGTTCTCTTGCCACAATAAGTTTATGTTAGTAGATACGTATTTCGACAGCTTCGCTGCCATCTTCAATACGAACGCATCACAGACTGACAAGTTATAAACACTTCATGAATCCTTTGGTTGGTTTGAACCAGGGGTTATTTACTTCTCACCTCTCGTCACCTTTTGACAGAAACGCTGCCATCTTCAGTGCACACACACTCACAAGTTAAGACCAATTCATAAAATCTTCGGTTAGTAAGAACCAGAAGTTATTCTCCTCTCCAATTTTCACTGGGAAACTCCTGCTGGAAATTTGATGAGGAAAATTAATACTAACCAAAGGTTTCATGAATTGATTTTAACTTGTGAGTGTGTGCATTGAAGAAGGTAGCTTGCTGTCGAAACACGTATCTACGGATATAAACTTAGGGCCAGTTTCATAATCGAATTTAAAGGAGACTTTAAATTTAAAGTAACTTTCAGATGTCAAAACAAATATGAAAACACATTTGTTTACACATCTGAATGTGACTTTAATTTTAAAGTCTCCTTTAAATTTGATTATGAAACTGGCCCTTATTGTGGTAAGAGATAATTTCTTGATTAATTTATTTCCTCAGTTTCTATCGTTTAAGTTTTCTCCTGTTATATGTCTTGGCTTACTTTTCATTGTTTCGCTGCAGACTGCAAATTGCTACAGATAGTTTTAGTTTTCTCTTTTTTATGGCTTCCCAGTGACATGAGATAATACCGACAATTGAGTATAAAGCGAAGACTTAATGGATTACCATTTCCCGAGTATTTCTAGGAAGTAATATGAAGTAAATTTATGATTGTTTTATTAGTAACTTTCTACTAGGCGATGACGGATTCAATACTAGAGTATTGATTTTAAATTACAATTTGAGATTAAAGTATAAAGTATGAAATTAGAAATGAGGTATTTGATTCCATGAAGACGGACAAGATATTGAAATGTACACGGAAAAGTGTTAATGGGAGCAAAAATGTGTTCCTTTTCTGAAATATTTGTTTATACCCACTAAGTGTTGACACAATATTTGCCGTTTCAATCGTGCTTCCTTCTGGAAATATTTCCGCGCCCAATTAATATTTATTTACGAATTCTACACCGAAACTCGCCGGACAAACGAGCAACTTGTTGACGGGAGTATAATTATAAATAAGCCAGCGTGAATTTCGGCCAGAGCATTCCACGCTATTTCAAAATAATATTCGCGTTATTTTCTGCGACGACATCATTGTCTGCCAAATGCGAAAAGCCGGATCCGTCCGGAAAATGCGAGAGGCTTCGTGACACTTACTCAGCGTTGCTTTTTCGATATTTTATAAATAGTGGCGTCTTAAATTTGGGCGGATTTCCAGCTAGCTGACCCGAGGAATGACGTCACGATTGCAGCAACGACATAGCTGCAACGTTGACCCAAATATTGTCCATGCTTCCTGTCCATCGCTACCGTAATTGGTTTGAAGTAACAAAACACGTGCGAAGAAAAATCGAAGACGTAGATATATACCTTCGACGTAAAGCATTTCCTTGAGAATCAATAGAACACTTCCTTCCGGATAAACTATACTAATTCAGGGATATTCGCTCGAGCCAAGCCCTGCTACGCTTCAAAACAAATTAGAACTATTAATTTTGTTTTAGCGAAAAGGAAATCCTTTATATGGGACAGGGAAGTAAGAGAAGAGAATTGAGTTTACGCCTTATAAGTACATTGTTTGATTGCAAAACTTTCTCCTTCTATGCCCTCTCAACTTCCTTATGCGATTTATGAAGTCTCTGATGAGTGAGTATATAGGTGCGCGGGAAAACAATGAACTTAAATTAACTGGATTTTTCAGTTAGTAAGTACTTCAGCAAAGAGCTTGTGATGTAAGCGAGAATAGCATATTATATAAATAAGGCGCGGAATTATAAAAGCATTTAAAATTACATCAATTACATTCGATTAAAAAGAAGAGAGCAAAGACTTTAATTCAGAACAAGAGTAATTTTCTCCTTGTTAGTTTTTTTTTAAATAAAACAAAATAATTGTGATTATGATAATACGAAAAAATTGTTTAAGTCAATTATTTTTTTTTACTTTAAGTCAAGAAAACATATCCTGGCAAACCTTGTGTTAAGTTTTCCAGAAAATTTAATTTAATTTTCTATACATTTATCCTTTATTAAAACCGTGAATATTTTGTACATTTATAGATTGTATTGTGTAACTTCTTCTTCTTTAATAATTCATAATATTTAGTTCGTGAACTGTTTACTTTTGTGCTTGCATAAATCATGACATCGATTGCAACATTGTTGAGGAAATTATTGACGTCAAGAAAATTACTGTCATCTCGTGTGTGTAGCTACGAAATTATTTAAGACGTAATAAATAATTTCAACGAAGATTTTCCTTTGTTTTCCTGTTGCACTTATTTGAGCTTTATGGTAAGGATATACCAATGTTTTTATTGAAGCACAAGAGACGCACAAAAGAAGTGTTCACTTAAATGAATCAGTCAATTTCATAACAGCAAGTAAGTATTAATATTCATATAAGTAATGACATTGCGAAAATATATACTCTATATGTAAAGCAATGAATTTTACATTCTTGCATATCGTAAATAAAATAAACGAAAATATTCCATACAACTCTTGATGATTGGCATAATTTCTGAGCAAACATCTTCTAATAAAAAATAATTAGGAAGTAATATGTTTTCTTTCAGAAACTTCTAGTTTTATTATTTTTGGTTTAAGTTCAATGACGAATGTTTTTCATATATTTAGAAATTATTACTCAACGCGTTCGTATATTTGTGGTGCATTTCTATCGTCACTCTGTTGGTCGAAAAATACGATGGGGGACCAAAGTTTATCGCTGTCCGCGTGTGGTAAAATTATCGACGCCTGAAAATGCGGAATAAACAGATAAATAACGCTCTTCGTTTGTGAATCACGCGTCCATCTGCATGTGCTAATTCGCGAAAAGTAATCATCCATCGATGGCAATTGAGATGTATTTTTAAATTTCAAGAACGTTGCTGAGTCAAACCGAAGAGTATATTAAATAAATTGTTTCTGAAAGTGTTGTCGAAGCGTAAAATTTCAGAAAAATATTTGCTCAAAATTAGATTGCGGTTGCTGTTTGTCACAATTACTGATTGTGCGAATTAGCCAAACATGAAAAACACGCCGGCCTGGCAACCAGCTGATAAAAAGCCACAGAAAACAGGTCGATTTTTATTTCACGATATCCTGGTTAAGATAAAAATATAAAAGCATTTTTTCCACAGAAAGCAATTTGGAGAGTGGCTTTCTAAGAAATGTGATCGACCACTCTTTGGCCTAAGTTGTTTTATATTGAGTGTAAACAATTTTCTTTTCAGTTTTATGTCTCGATAATTTATTTTCTGAAAACTCGTACTGCCCAAAAACAATTTTAGAGATTTCAATGTTAAGGCCGTTTTACACTACCGTATCTCTTGTAGTACAAGATTTGATTCAATTTCTTGAACAATTTAAATTATACTGAATCCAAAACTATCTGGATAAATAGAACGTGTTCTATCTCCAAACCATCTAAGAAATTTATTTTAAAAATTGAATCAAATCTTATATGTAACATACAAGAAATAGAGTAGTCTAAAACAGCCTTTCCTCTTCGTTCGACGTATTTTTAAATGGAAAAAAACTTTTTTACTCAGACCGATCGTAAAGAATGTTTATAGGAAATCGTTTGGAAACGATGGCATTCAATTATGGATGCTTTTCTAAAATTAGTGTCTTAATAAAACTCCTAATTAAATACTTGCGTCTTATATGACTATTTATAAAAAATACGATAAGATGCAAAGGACGAAAGAAATATGAACTAAGTACCCGAACAAATTTGGAAAGGTGCGAGGGTCGAACGTAATTTTACACCATAAAAAATTTGGCTTATTAAAAACAAATCTGTTCGACATCACAAGAGCACACGTGTATATTTGGCAGCAATAATAACACATACGCCTTGCAATACGTAATTCATATATTTAATACATCGGACAAGGGCAAAGTAAATTTGCGGTTCACAGTTGTTACATAAGTAAAATAATACTTGGTTTCATATTTATTGTTTACGGAAAATTATTCTATCCAGATATGCGTAGAAAATTGACATGAAATATGAAATGTAAACATTACTTTTTAGGTTATGACTCGTTATCAAAACTATAATAAGCACAGTATAATGAATCAGGCAGTAAGGAAACTCCGTTCGCTTTTAGTGACTAGTTTCTCTATGCGCATGATTGATATATCGTACGTTGATTGGTGACGCCGTGTTCTTGGCGGATGACAGCCAATTTGTATTTGTTGCCGTAAACATAACCTGAAATATTACATGTAAAGTATATCAATAATTACACTTTAATAATTAGTGTAGGTATTGTTTTATTATCAACGTATGTTATGTAATACTTTTTTTTCACTAAAATGTTCATAATACTCAAACATTCTATTCTCATCCAATATTTCTTACCTCGTGCACGTTTGAAACTACCGCTATTTCCGCCAATATGATGGCCGAAGGTCAAATATAATGGTTACTCTAACATCAAAGGCGCCGACGGAGAGTTTCCATACTGCCTGATTCCTTATACTATGGTAATAATCGAATCGCGCATGCCCGCGTCGCAATTGATTTTAAGATCGCAGCGCTACCGCGGATAAATCTGAACTTCTGTAAGCTACGTGGAATTTTTGTAATGCACATGTTTAAGTGCCGTACCAATGCAAGTATACAAGTTGATTTAATGTGAATATTACATACATATAACACAATTCTGATACATCATACACTCAGGATCGACGCCAAAACACAAGTTGTTATGTAGTATGCAAGGGTTTGTTTAGTTGACACCAGGTGGCGAACACTTAGCTGCAAACTCCTATAGAAATAGGACATAAATCATTTTCTATCACATTTTGTTAAGAAATCTTGTTTGTGAAGTAAACTTCTGTATTACACTGTCATAATTCGTTAGTATTTGATAACAAATTTGTTACAAGAAATGTGACCGTGTAAAACGGGCTTAACTTTCATGTTGTCAAGCGCAAACACGTTCAGCCAACTTCTATTCGCTAGAATTAAGCGGTTCGCTTTGTAGCAAAAGTAAAAGCTATCTCTGGCTGAACTCAGTCAGTGATATTATGGAATACATAACGGGTTTCAGGTAATAATGGTCTGTACCTACTTAGAGCTACAATAATAAATAATTGAAGAGAGGGATGAAATGTTGGGCATTACGAAAATCAAGAACGATTTTGGAGGAACCGTAAAGAGATGGATCGATGACAAGATCAAATTATGAAAGAAATGAGCGAGCATACGAGGGCGCGATTGCTTATAAACAGTTAAATAATAATTTTTAGAATTACAATTTATTTTTCAATCAAATCTCTCAAATCAATACATTTAGACCAAAGGTGTTTAAACCCTTTTATGCCTTCGCGGAAGTGACGCGTTCAAAGTTGACATCGGCTCCTCATCAACGGCGAACTTCTTGCTACCAACATAATTTTTAATTTAGAGAACAGGTGATAGTTCGAGGGTGCCAAATCTGGCGAATAGGAAGGGTGCGGCAAAAATGTCCACTTTCATTTATGTAACTTTTAGATATCGATGGTACTTGAACGGGCAGACACATTGTCGTGATGAAAGAGCACTTTCTTTTTAATCTTTTCTGGACATTCAGTGATAGCCATTTGCAAGCGAACTAAAAGTTCAGCTCCGTTTATTGTCTTGCCTTTATCAAGATCTACCAAGGGTATACCCTTCGCTTCCCAAACAGATACCAACACATTTGCAGTGGAAAAAAACTGTTTGTGCTTTCTTCAGAGCAGGCTCTCCATGCTTATTCCACATTTTTATTGCTGTTTCGACTTTCGAATTCTTTTCATAAACATGATACCCAATTTAACTTGAAGGCTTATAGGCTTATAGGCTTATAAGGCTGAGACTAACGAGAAACAGCAGCAACACCACCAGCAGCAGCAGCCCTGAGGAAGTTCTTCTGCAATGGAGAATGAAACTTCGGCAGTAGAAGAAGTCAACGTGACGCGGTTCCAACCGGAAGCCAATTCAAACATGATACCCAACTTGCCGAAAGTTTTTCATATAATATGTGAACCATCCATTCCTTTGCAAGGTCCACAGTGTCAGCTTTTTCTAATACCTTCAATAGGCGATCATTCATTACCATGTTTTGAAGAGAATCGATTATTTCTGAAGTTGTAGCAGTTTCAGGCCGTCCACTGAATGGATCATCTTCCAAGCTTATTTTGCCCCGTTTAAATCCATTTTCCCATTTCCGAATGGTTGTGTATGAAGAAACTGGTTTACCTAGCTTTCAAATCTGTATGAGTTTCAGTAAAGGTCGTTCCTTCCTTCAGGAGATATTTGATAATAGTACAGAGCTCAATGTTATCCATTCTCATAGAATCTCGTGTAAATGTAAACTTCAAATAGATACTGAGGAAAAACCATTTATTCCAGCCTAATCATATTTCATAATTACTTCAAATTCAAACTGTGACTCTATTGTCCTTTGACTATTGAACTCGCGCTCGTATATGTAATCATTTTGAAACCTACTTGCCTTTCGGGATTATGTTTATTCAATATCTTTTGAAAAAAATTATTGAACATATCATTTCTTCTGCAGAAGACATGATTTATGATTCCTCCCCTCCTCGTCAAATAAGTTATCAAATATTGGTTCAAACTTCCGAGTTCATTTACATCTCTGTGGGTCGGTCTTTCCACCTCTTGATAAACTAACTGACGGATAACTACCATGGAAATAATTCATAAAAATCAATCAACCATTCATAAAAATCAAGTTATTCGCCGGATAACTTTAAGGAGAAGATGGAAAGACCGGCCCTGTGAAGAGTAAGTAGCAAATGGGTTTGGTAACTTTGCATCTGTACCGGATTTTTCTGCCCGCTGCATCGAGCCTATCCAAATATTATCATTAACTTTATTGGTAGTAAAATAGTAAATCATCGCGTTAAAATGAGGCAAGCCAAACAAAATCGCGTACATCACAGAATATTTATTTACCGTGTCTCACAACAAGCGATCGGTAGACGTGCTAAGCGTAAATTTAGACAATATTTACAGTTTTCGGCGATTTCCAAGAACGTTAGCCTGGCTCTCTGCCACAAATCATGAACTACCGTTTCCACCTGACAATGAATTTGTCGAAGCATTCTTTCACGCCAAGTGGCCAAGTGACCCACTTTATAAGTTGCAATGTTGCGAAATGCTGATGACCAGCAGAGGCTTCCTCTTCGTGCAAGAAGTTTAATGCATTCGGTTTTTGAGGTCCACCTCGCGTTAATAAGTTAACTATGTCAAGTACAGAAGCCGAAATTTGTTGTTAACAAACATGTTGCATCACGAGACATGAGAAACCGTTCGCTCGCGTGCGCTAAGTGAACTTTCCTGTTGGAATTCATTTTTTATTGCTGCAGGTATTTTCGGAGATTTGCGGAAAATTGGGTCAAGTATTTTGGAATATGTTATAAAGGAATTTAAATGCCGTAAAAATGAATTAATAGTCGCCAGTTGATTTTATTGCTTGAGTAACTTAATTTTTTCATATGCATTTGTACTGTTTTGTTTTTTATTTACCTGACAAATTAGATAGTAAACATATCAATGGCAGACCAAAGGCCCATGGAGGCATTGAAGAAAGTCATAGTAACATTAGTTTCTCGTCTAACCTGGTCACCAAATATGGCCGCAGTAAGTCATAGTCGCACACAAGCGTTTCACAAAATTCTGGAACGTCCACAAACCAACAGTTTGTTATTGTTTGTAACACACTTACTACATTAGATTTAACTAAAGAAGATTTGAGAAATGTCAATTGTATTTTATGCACTGGAGTTCTAGCTTGCTTACATTACGCTTGATGCGCCACTGAATTTCGAAAAATTCCGAAACTAACCTAAAAATCATTCACTTTTTAACTGAAGTCTAAAATAACGTATCAATGTATCGTTCGCTTATACTACTAATCACAGTTGCTAAATAAACACATAGCTTCGTACTACACTCAGATACAAACACAAAATCCGGCAATTACTTTACGACAACGGATGTCAATAAATCGCCATATTGCAGAAATTGACCTACCGCAAAGTGGTAACTTCCGTCAAATGTACATTCACCCATGCCGTATGTTCCCCCCTTGCTTTGAACAAACATTACATGTATTTGGAGTATTATGCGTTATTATGACGTACTCTGACGAAATATTAAAGCAAACCTGAACACCAAAGTACATACCTGCAACTGATTAAATAAATCATTCTGGAATTTTTGAAAAGAAAAAAAAAAGACTGAACGACTAAAATTTTGTTCCGTTTGTTTGCAACCATTTCCAGTATGTTATCGCTCAATTAGAATTTGAACAACTACCTTCTAACAATCACTTTTGACAGAATAACAACGTATACCTCTAATATAAAAATAATTACAAACTCTCCAGTGATAAATTTCAACAGACAAAAAAAGTGCTTTAATTATAAATAGGTGGATGGTGTATATATGGACTTTATTACTATCTACAACATAAAGGCGATGCAAATAATTGATAACGCCTACAAAAAATAAAATAAAAATGAGGACTATCATGTAAGTACAAACGTATTTGATTTTAAAATTTGAAGATGTAATTAAATAAACCAAGTTTTATACTAAATATCAACTTTGTTAGTATTTAGTAAAGGTGTCTCGCAGCGTTTAAACTACAAACACATACTGATAGCAGACAGAATGATTGATAACCTAAATGGATTTCGTTACTTAACGTAGCCAAATTATTTGATCCAATTCGTGACGGTCCTTTGAAGTTATCGTCTTTATGTGTGTGTTCAGATAACGAATGAACGAACGAGCGGAATGGTGTAGATTAGCGGTCCTGAATCAGTGGTATACAAAAGAAAATGATAATACATACAAAGCAGATAGATACAGTGTGTCCAAGATGACATTCCCAGGCATGGGGATCTCTGTTGTTATAAGACGTACAGATTTGGTTAAATGCGATTGAATTGTAGACAATCAAAGGGATTATACCAAGCCATAAATATTCCTCCTATTTCAATTAAAAAAATTACAATTTTGTAAATTTAATTTTTGGTATCAGCTGGGTAAATTAATAGCACCATTCCTTTCTGGATGAAAAGTCGTATAAATAATCTCTATGCATTCTTTCTATAATTTTTTAAAATATGTTTCTGAAGTATGAGGAGGTTCCTCATGTTGGAAGTGTCATATTGGACACTTTGTATAACTCAATTTCTCAATTAGCTAGTTTTGAAAGTACATGATACAGGGAGATCATTATACATTGTCCAGAAAAAACTACTTTCCAGGGACGTGATATCAAAATTTACATCCACTGTCATGTCTATAGTGAAGTTGGATAAATTTCTTAACCTTACTTAACAATCAATTCTTTCAAATGAAATAAAATGGAATTTTAATTATTTATTTTAAATATGTTAAAGTCAGTAATATACACATCATTGATATAAATAAATTTTAATTTAAAGCAGGTGCTCAATATGGCCACCATTATTATTAACACAACAAGTAACTCTCCTTTTCATGTTCTCGAAAACATTGCGTAACTGCTGCTCCGTTATGTTATCAATAGCATTTGTAATGGCATTTTTTAGTTCGTCTAGAGCATAGGTTCTCAAACTAATTTCGTCTACCGCCCACTTTGAGAATCAATAATTTTGTAGCGCCCCTAAAATTTTTAACTTTACTCATCTTAAAAATCACAATCGCAATCATTACTTTAATAACTTTAGTTAAATTATAGCCTGCCATATAAGAGTCTTATCTTGTTTCCCCCAATTTTTTTCTGTGCCCTTTACCGCCCCCCTGTAAGCCTCTAGCGCCCACAAGGGGGCGTTATCGCCCACTTTGAGAAAGACTGGTCTAGAGTATGCATTCGTGTACGATATATTGTGTTTTTTAAATGTCCAAATAAAAAATAATCAAGAGGTGTAAGGTCTGGTGACCTAGGAGGCCAAAGTCCTGTCGATATTATTCGATTGTCATAAAACTCTTCTAAATATCGGTGTGTTTGTTGAGCTGTATGTGCAGTCGCATTGTCATGTTGAAAATATCCCTGCTGTAACTCGTCATCATAAAGCCGATCCACAAATTGCTTTAAAATTCCAATACAACGATTTGCTGTAACGGTTTCCTCAAAAAATATAGGGCCTATTAATCTTCTTCTTGACATGGCAACCCAAACACCAATTTTGATAGGATGTAACGGAGTTTGAAAATATTCACCAGGAGCCTCTGCAGACCATGTCCTATAGTTTTGAGAATTTATGTAACCCGTCAGATGAAACCATGCTTCATCAGAAAAGAAGCATAAATTCAGTAATTCGTCATTAACATTTTCATTGAACCACTGACAGTATTGTAAACGTTTCTCGTAATCGGGAGGAAGTAATTCTTGCATTAGTGATATTTTATACGGATGCTAATGGAGTTTCCTTTTAACTACCTTTTGGCATGTTCCATAACTCAGTCCTGCAAGAAAATGTGTTCATAAGTTTCGTTAGCAAGAAATAGTTTTTATTTCTGTAAAATATCTGTCTGTTGTGACAATTTTCGTAATGATTTATGAGGACTGCGTTCCATACGTGTTCGTATATCATCTACAGTATCTTCATCTAAAACTGTCGAACGTCCAGAAGATTTTCCTTTATCAACAGAGCCAGTTTGCCGGAAACGTGCAACAATTCTCCGTACATGTTTACTTAAATTATCATAATCAAATTCCACATTGGGGAAATGAGTAGTAACTTCTTCCATACATGCGACCACAGAATATATCCAGTCACCGTTTTCATTGCGTTGGCCATTTCGAAAATATGACTCCAGAATGAACTGGTTTTGTTCAAGTGAAAACATAACCTATTAAACGTAATAAATATTAATGTTTTTAATTAATCATTGCATAAAATTTACTTACGAAAACACCAGATAGAACCTGAAATTAATGGCAAATACGCTATGTGGTCTTGAAAAAGACTATTGTCGGTAAAATACTATAGAAAATTCGCAAACTAACAAAAGTAGCACCATGTAACACCATCAAGCTCAAGTGTCAAATAATTGTGGCCATATTGTGGCTAATATCAGTTAGGACCTAAAGTTTGATGTACTCAAGGAAAGTAGTTTTTTCTGGACAATGTATAATTATCAGTCTGTATTATGTGACTCATGTTAACGTTGTTATAGTTTTCCATAGGTACTTTGTAATTATGTTTTCCCTGTGTGTGACGTTTTAATAATCTGTATGTAAGCGTTTAAGAAAAGTTTTTACTTTTTCTGATTGTTTAGAAAATATTGAATCACCCTGTATTCATTTTAATTATTTAACAGAGCAGTTAAAGACTCTTCTCTTCATTAACTGATCGTGATCATATATTTTAAATATTTAGCGCTTTTCAATCCCTTATGAACGCGCTGTATTATGTTTTAATAATTACGAAATACATCCGTCTCACGACTAGTTAGTTGTTTTGTCAGTGTGAAAGTATTTACATAAAAATGTAAAATATACAAATTCGCAAAAGAGAAGGTCCTAACAGAAAGAGGTCACAAGAGAAATCATTTTTGATAGAAAAAACTCGTAAATGTAGTCATCTGATTCCTCGCGGTTTAAATGTTATCATCAATTTAGGTTTTTTATTCAAATTACTATTTCTTGGTAATATGAATTTATTATATGAAAGATATGTAAGTTTTTCAGAATACGTTCTTAAATTTCGGCTCAGAAAAAGTTTTTCTTGTAATTACAGTAATTTCATAAGTTTTCTGACTCACATTAGCAAAGCTAGACTTTTCTATTTTTTACTTTCTTTATTGAATCAATAACTTGACTAAAAATGTTTCATGGAAGATTTAACCACCATTGGCACCATGTTTCAAACAGTGGGGGATTTATTAAAAAATCTCCAATGCATTTTAACTTTAAACCTTGACCTGCATACTTAGAACAACGTGGTATAGTCTAGGTAGTGTTGTAAAAATACGATATTTTAAAATATTTTGTGCAGCCCTATGCGTATTATACCGTATTTTACGATAAAATACCGTACTTTATCATAAAATACCGTATTTTGTCCTAAAATACAGTATTTTATCATAAAACATTATGTTTTGTCATAAAATGTGCGTAGGGCTATACAAAATATTTTAAAATACTGTATTTTTACATCACTAAGTATAAGTAAGAAAAATAAAGCTTAATTATAATAAATGCTCTATTACGTTCTAAAAGTGATTGTAATTTTTAAATTGCGCCGAATCGGATAATCACATTATAAGGTTTTTTTGTTGAAAGTGATCTCTTGTCACTTCTTCGCATTTAGACCATTACATTCCGGGACACCTGTATTGAAAATTTTCGAATAATATTATTGATTTGTTTGAAAAATGTGAAGCATGAAATCTCCGTGCGTTTATAAAAAGGTTAAGAACCGCTGGTGTAGATAAACTGGCTTCGGTGGTCTGTCCCCCGTTTTATTTTTAGCTGAATAAAGAGCGCGAAAGACACGTCTGGGGCTCGGAAGGTACAACGTCCTGCGGAAATTTGAGACTCTAGAATCGCGTTTCGAGGTCAGGTACCTATCTGTCTATTGTTCGTAGTTGGGGCGACGACTCCAAAAAGACAAAACATGTAAATTTATACAGTCCAAGTAATCTCGGCTTGGTAAGAAGGGTTATCAATCACGGCCACTCTTTATTACTCCGACGCAAAACGGCGTTTAACCTTCACTCGAATCGCTTTTGAAATAATACACACACACGTATTGGCAGGCGGTTGTTGGCTCAACATCCGGTATGGATACTTACATCTGAACACACCTATATGTGTCACATTTATATGTGCCGTGAGCTTTACGGTTGTCGTTAATTGCAACTGATTGCTAACCTCCGCGATACGTATGCAATATATTATTTGAGATGATTTATGGCTCACGTTGTTAGAACGTGGTTTATGTCCTTTAAAATTAGGACGAAAAATGTGAAACTAACAAGTATTTATGCTATTGTTAAAAAAGAAAACTAAGCAATAATAATAATGAACGAGTCACTAGGAAATGTTCTTTATAAACATGAATATGTTCGATATACTTTTTAAAATGACCGCGTTTGAAAAGGTGACCCAAAAAGTATAACATAGATCATTTCTGCTGTACACCAAGGGTCAAAAGAAACGGATTACTTTTATCAGTGGAAGTCAAGCACAGCAGTGCTTGATTTAATATAATGACATTTTCATATTATCTATGATTGCAACCATTGTTGAATTCTAATAGTGATCCGTGTATTTTAGCACTTATTCTTCACCCGCAACGTTACAAGCTTATCTTCTTTAGCTTTCCTGAATTACTGAAAGATTCTCTTCAATATGATAATGGAAGATCATCTAACATATGAGAAACTTCCTGTATAATTAAATAATAAAGTTCCCGTTTTGCCTTGATTAACTGAACTTCAATTCTGCTCAAGCGGAATCACCGTTAATTATATTTACCGAATTTTTCGTACCCACGTCAAAAAACCAAATTTCACGACCGATAAAATCTCGCGCTAGCTAAAAACCGAATAGATCAACCAACGCTGAATAGAAGACCTTGTTTTGTCGAGGCAAATATTTACGCGTTCAAATTTGCCTTCGGTGATTGTGTTATGCGAATGTATTAGTTTTTAATTAATTGTGGTAAAAGCTTGGACTAACGCGTTTAAATACTTATTGAAAAACGCGCCTTTTTAATACGTACTAAGTGAAATATTTTTCCCAAAACACGTGCTTGTTTATTTTCCCGTAATCTGATTTCTAGAAACATTTCGGCAGGTTTCGGAACAACATGTTTCTCAGAAGCTAATTTCATTTAAATAATTATTATGTTTAGCTCAACTAATATGAGAAGGATTTCATCAAAGTCACACAAGACTAATTAATGTTTGGAGATACTGACTTAAAATCCACAAACTCGAACGTGCTTCGGGGAACCGCAAAAAGAGGCTTGCTTTGATTTTGAATAAGTCATGTTTCATGTTAGTCAAAACAAAGTTAATCTTCAAACTATCAATCGACTGATCGCAATTAATTATGTTTGAGAAAATGAGGGAACGATACTGCGAAACTTCCTAAAAAATTGGCACAGATTCTGTTAACTATTAAACGTGCAAACTTGGCTCGCAAATGAGAAACGATTATTTTAAAATACCTGCGTTCCGAACGTGGTTATTCATTTGTTTTTGTTTTTGGGTTTCGCAGTCGTTCTTATTACGTTCGAGAATTTTTTTCACATGAAAATCATACCCATATGAATATTTACTGCGAAAATGGACGAAATGTGTCATGTGTCCAATAAATTGTAAATAATATCTTGTTTCGAACTCCTACCTATTTTTAGAAGATGTTATATCATTTCGCAAATAAAATAATAGTAGATTATACATCAAGGTAGTGAAGTGTATGATTTTTACCCGAGGTGTAGTTTGTAGCCCGAGGGTTCTACAAAACGCCGAGGGGAAAATCATTCACTCCCGAGGTGTATATACTATTTATTGCACGACCCAATGATTTTCATTGAAAAAGCTTAAAGTTTTTAAATTATTTTTAATTGTCGATATGACATTCTTATTTTACCAAACAACACAAAAATCACATCGGCTTTGATGGATGGAAAATGGAATATTAAATTGGCCATGTTTTTTTGCCCAAGGGAGTAAAATAGTCACCTTACTCCCTTAAATTGCTCATTATATAGAGGTCGTGCAAAAAATGTATTAACTGAGTATAAAAAACTAAATTCATATATATATATATTTTTTATTTTTCAGCCAGGAGTTGCTTTGAAATCCTAAATTACGTGCCTTATTTTATTTCAGGTCTTCATCTTTATGAATACAAATTACCTCCTTATGTAATATCTCTTGCAGTGTTAAAAAGAAGTCAAATGAAACTTAAGGTTTTGATTTTTTACTAGAGAAGTGGCACTGAAAATCCAAATCAGAATATAACGGAACATATAGGACCTAACAACTTTATTAAATGTGATAAAGTAAAAGAAAAATCGGTTAAAGAAATGCAAGTAATTACCATTCGAATTTAAAATAAAATTAAGAAATGTTTGGTAAAAAAAAATAATGAAAATAAATAATTTCCTAATGAACCGCAAAAAGTTATAAACTCAAAAAACCGAAGTAGAATGATTTAGAGTTCTACGCAGAAATTAAATTAAATAAATTAAGGAGAATGAACAAGCGATCTGAAAATAGCCTTTTCTTTCTTATAAAAAAAATCCCTAATGGTGTGCAGAATTATTATAATTAACAATTATATAAGAGCATATTATTTTCTTTTCACTTTTATTCAGCAATGTTATTTTTATTGAAAAAAAAATGGAATTACTCCTCATAAATTAATGATGTTAATAAATAAAACAAAAAGTGTCGCATGTTTGTTTTGGAAAGGATGATATTGTTCTTTCCAAAGTATCTCTTACTTTTAAAGTCATCCTGCTACAATAATCGAATATTCCACTACATTCCTGTATGCTCCACCTATGTACCAGGACCCTTCTCCCTCACCATCAACTAAACGATACTTTAATTTAAAGGAAACTCGGGGGGCGAAACTTTATTTTCTTCCATCGTTTTTTTATTATTTTTATATCATAAACGTTAACGTCCATAAGACACAATCAAATCTAGGGGATCATCATTTTTTTCTTTTTGATACAATAGTTCTTCCACAACGCCAGAATAATTTGGCTTCTATATTGGTTTTTATATCGTTTGTAGTGGAAATAGATTTAAGACATCCCACTCTTTCACAAACTATGTATTGTTTTCGATTTGAAGAATTTGGTATTTACTTTTCTTTCGTGTGACCAACTGCCTATACTTCTTCTTGAAACTCTGTAAATACTGGGCTGCGTTCAGATTTAGAGGATAGATGCGCCCGGACGTTAGATTTAGTGTACTCAAGCGTTCACATTTTTAAGACGTTCGATAATGGAAGTACGTCAAAGTCGTTCAGAAATTTAAGATGCGGACGTCCGGGTAGAAAAATTTTACCTACCTCTAGCCGTAGATTTAAAGTTTACCCGACGTGCGTAATTTAAATATTTGAATATTTACAGGTTAGGTAAAAGGTATCTGTCTACTAATTAAAATCGTTAATATCTGCTATTATTAGTATCTACTATTTACGGATGTTTACAATGACAAGTATGTGCGTTCGTTTTTAAAGAATAAGGACGAACTTTTTAACAGTCTTTGTCCAGACGCTTACCTAGCTTACACTCTGTAAATCTGAACGCAGCCCTGTACTTATGACTTGTGACTGAAAAACAAAAACTTTCGTCAAAGTGTACCATGATAAATAAAGATAATATTTATGGCGGTATTTATTCGTTAGAAATTGCATTTATCTACGACTAAAATATAATGGAAGTATTATATGTGTGGTTTGTGAACAATAATGCCATGCAATATTCTATTAGGGAATAATGACGAGGGATTAATAGTCATTATTCCCTCTTGCTCACCAATTACAAAATTTCTCTAATCAAATAATACCATGGCAACAAAATACACAAACTCAAAACTGTCATTGTTAAACGTGTAGTGTTTGTGAATTTGTACTGATATGGATGAAAATGAAGAGTCTTTTACTTGTATACCTCTTAGTCGTAGATAAAGTAGAGTATACTACTCGCAATAATGGCTATTATTCCCTCGGAGTGTTACTCCCTCGCGCTGCACGCTCGGTTCGTAAATACTTTTCCTCGGGAATAATAGCTATCATTATTGACTCGTGGTATAATCTACTATTGTCACTTCTGTCAGATTTAAGTTTTGATTCTTCTCTCACATTTCAACGTTATGGCACAGTATAATTACCCAGTAGTGTCACTTAAACGTCAGTGTCAAAAAAATACGGCCAAACTGTTTGAAGATGACCTTATGGAAATATAGGTGTCCCAAAACCCTCATTTGAGGCTGAAACAGCATATAGAGAGGCGCAAAAGAAACAACTTTTTTCAATACATTTTTTCCAAAAGCTAATAATAAGGGAGTTATAATTCCGTGAAAGTGGGATGAAACGTATTTTTCTTTTGGCAACATCTTCTGAATCCTTTAAGTTATCAAACTAATATTTGAAACTCAGATATAAGGCACCTAACTGAACATTTACAACGGATTTGTCAGATCCGCCTCCCTTTTAATGGGTAGTTTGAGGGGATTACTTTCAGTATTTTATGATAACAAAATGCAATGGACGTATGTTAACTTTTAAACCTCAATTACTCGAAAACGGTTCGGTTTATCGAAATGCAACAATGCCAAATAATCTAAAGAATATTCCCTTCGTAAATTTTGGATGAAATATATAAAAATAAAAAGTTAGGAATAAAATACTGAAAAGTCACCCCCTAAAACTACCCTTTAAAAAGAAGGGAGGATCTAACAAATACGTTGTAAATCCGTAGTCAGGTGCCTTATACTTGAATTTAAAATGTTAGTTTCATAACTTTAAGGAACCAGAAGATATTGCCAAACGAACAATATTTTCCCACCTTCTTTCAGAGCTTATAATTCCTTTATTATTGACTTTTGGGAAAAAAAAGTATATACTAGATACTGTTTGAGTCTCAAACGAGAGTTTTGGGACACCCCGTATAATGTATTTTGCAAATTGGTAGGTATCAAACAAAATGGCAAATGAGACAGTTATACTCGTGTGTGGGTACTGTGTGGATTCTTATATTGTGGTTATGGCTTTCACTTATCATTAAAAATGCTGTTTAACGTATTTGAAGTTTCCATACATTAAAAATTCAATTTTGAAAACACTAGGGTTGTGTTCATAAATTACACCCTAGGGTCACTCTCGGCTGCTATTGCAATTTCTTTCGCATAAATGAGTTTATATATTTTGTTTCTCACTTAAGAATCATAAAGAACTTAATCGAGCGTGTGTTTCCATAGCAACAAACACATTTTCTACACCCTACTTAAAAATAGGTCGTGAAAAGTTCGTCTGTTGTCTTGTAAACACTAGACTTCTTGAAAATGATGAGCGAGATGCAAAATAAGTGAAAAGTCATGAGTGAGATAAAAGAGAATTCAGAGAATGGATGAAGCGTACAATTGAACCATGAATTAAGAACAAAATACAAAGGAGTACTGATAATTAATATTTACCCTGGGACCTTTCCCATAAACAAAATCGAAAGTGGTTACCATAACAAGTATGTATGAAAATCTCATTTTGATAAAATGGAAAATCGGTAAAATTGATAAAGTATTTATTTTTGAAAGGGTTGCCCGGCAAGCAAATTTATGCGGATATGGTGGATACATTGTAAGGATAGTTGTCCTTTGAATGATATCATTTTGAAGCATCAAAGAATTGGGCTCAAACGTACAGCATAGACATTGAACATTCTCTACGAACGTGTGTTTCACATAGTACATCATGATTTGGGCATGAGACAAATATCTGTTAAATAGATTCCCAAATGCCCGGACGCTGATTAAAAACGACTCAGGTTGGCTTTGCCGTCGCTTTGAAAGGATTCTTCTAACTTTTTGGATCGAATTGTAACTATGGATCCATCACTACAATCCAAAATCGAAAGCACAATCAAAAGAATGGAAACACAGTGGTTCGACCCGCCCGGCGCCCGAAGAAATTTCGTATCCAAAAATCGGACTACATAAAAGAGGAAATATTGTGACGAGAATGTATTGTTTTATGTTAATAACTAATCTTCGGGAAAAAAATTTGGAGAACTTCGTGGTAATATTTCCAAAAGTGTGTTTTTGTTGTAAGACAATGCACATGCTCACAAGTCTTTAGTTGCATTGCATGAAATTGGCTTCAAATTAATTGGTCAACCTCCCTATTCACCAGACTATTATTTATTTACCTATTTCCGAAACTAAAAATAGCAAAAGGGAATAACGCAGTAATAAGTATTGTGGAGGAGAGGTTTGCAGATCAAGATAAACATTTTTTGAATGGTTTAGAAATACTTCTTGAGAGTTGTGTTAGGTGAATCTATATAACGTGCCTTTTTTAAAATTTCTCCTCATAGGTGGTCGTGAATTGTTAGTTGTGAACCAGCCTTGCTTGAAACTTAATAAATTCACCTATATCATAACCTCACTTTTCTTATTGAAATGTCATAAAATTCAAGAAAAAGTTTTATTAACAAATTTTATTCAAAATTCAAAGTAAAATCTTAATAGGTGATCAAAGTGTCCACCATTTTCATTAAGACAGGCTTGGATTTAACATAAAATCTATATTTCGTACGTCAGGTCGATTGAGGCTGGTTCACAACTAACAATTCACGGCAAACTATGAGGAGAAATTTTTAAAAAGGCACGTTACTATGCACAACGCTAAAAATCTAAAGTAAAGGGAAGCTAGCTAGAGCATGTCCAACAAAGAAAGGACTCTAGATGTGTGAAAGGAAAACGAACAAAAAGATGAACGGAAGTAGGATTCTGGACGAATATAGAATAAAAGTTTGATACCTTAAGTATGGAGGCCGCAGAATTGCCCATGAAGGGATAACCATGTATATAGGTGGTCGGGCATCACGTCTACCCAGAATTGTGAATATGAAGTCCTATCTGAATAAAGTTATTAAGTTTATATGTATGTCTTTTATCTGCTTATTAAAAACACATCGGCGAGGAAAAACTGCGGAAAATAAAAAAGTATAACCCTAAGGAACTACTCAAGCCATAAAGCAGCAATACTGGATACAAATATTTGCGATTGAATTACGTTATGGGTATTTTTTTTTTTTTTTTTAGAAATTTCGATGACTGAAAGTGTGACTTGATTTTAACATTAAGTAAATTCGCAACGTCTTCGCTTTAGAGGAGCAAATAAAAATGCAAATTACGCTTCATGAATGGTAATCCCACATATTTATTTACATGCAAAAGTAACTGCAGCTTATCCGTACGCTATTATATTACGATATTACTTAACCCAAGGCAGCTGCGATTTCTAATCGGTAATTACGGATTGCTTACTTAATCGCAGAGAGTGTGCGACACGTAATACTCCTTGATTATGGGAACGGCAAAAATCGAAGTTACAGGATAACTTTGAATACAATAAACAAATACGTTAATCCATATCCAGATCTAATTTAACTGCTGCTTCATCTTGCTTTCTTTCAACTCTCAAGGATTTAAAACCAATGAAAGAAATTAAAAAAAAAGGGTGATTGATGGGAGAAGTTTCTCTATCTGAGTATATCTGTGGTATTTACGTTATTGTTTGTAATGTCACGACAAGGCACCGTTTTAAGTACAAGGTTGCGACTTCACATTGCTGACTTGTTTACATCGATAATTAGCGCCGTTCTTTTCCAAGATAATGGCACTAAAGAGGAAAGAACAAACTCAGAAAATTTCCAGCGCTACATCAAGTCTTCTGAAGTGTTTATCATGCTTTCGCAAAATTTATTTTGGGAATAAATTAATTGTGAAATTTGTTTTTGTTCATGAAAACTTGCTTATTTCAAAATATTTTGAAAAATACAGTACTATATCATTATCTGTGTAATCCTTCATTAATCTATAAATATGAAGACTCCAATTTCATGATTTTTTAAATAAATTCTGTTAAAATAATTTCCTGCCTTTGGCTGAACAGTATAAAATGAAGGTATTGCCACTATGATAAGAGTGAATGTCTCTCTCTTTCTCTGTGAATAGATTAAGAACGTGATGTGTCGTCAGCAAATTTTGCCTGTTACCATGCCGTTCACTTGACGATTGTGATTTCGATGCACTTTGCAATTGCATGTCTATTAAATCGTTTATTATTAGGTATTTGCAATGAATTGCAGCGTTCGATCACTTCATGACAGATTTAAGACCCTTTGAATTTGCCGCGGCGAAATTCAATTTGAAAAGCGTCAGGAGGGATAATCAGAAAGAGATTAATGAAGATAGATTTCTAATGAACCAAAATGACTTAAGTATTTTAAACACCTTTTGCTTTTTAATTTTTTTTTCGTTATAGTTAAATAGATACTCCGTTAACTCTATCAAAAAAAATATAGAAATTTTTCCTTACTTGTATTTGGATGAGCACATAAAATCGATTGAGCACATAAAATTTTCCTTCCGATATTCTAAGTACGGTCAAGTTTTTTCAATGGTTGCTCTTAGCCTTCTCCTCAATAGTTCTGCTTTTCTCTTTCCTTGAGTATCCTACAAGTAAGTCCTTTTTATTCTTTCTAGATGTAAATCCAAACATTTTTTATTTCTTTCTTATAATTTTGGTAACCATGCTTTTTTGTTTGATTGTCTTCCATGGTTCTATATGGAATATTCAATTTGTTATCCATTACACGGATATGATCACAAAAGATTCATGAAGGCAGAATAGAACAATACCTATTTTTTAGCTTTTTGGTTTTCATAGGCTTCACGTAAGTACCCAATAAGCTATTTTGGTCCTTAGATATTAAGAAAGCTTTTAGAATTCCACATCAAGATTTTGCAATTTTTTTTCTTCTTTGATCGCTATTGTGGACGACTCAATCAAGGACGCTAGAACTTTGGAAAAACTCCTCATGTCATCTGATTAAACCGAGTAAAGAAATCACTATTACATTTAAAAGAAATAATACCAAGTGTCGATGGCAGAAGGACTTTCCAAGAAATTTACTGTGAAAGCTTGTGTACAGATTGTTTGGTAGATCATTCACATTCTTCTGGTTCTGAGTTGCCTGTTGAGCTTTTTTGATCAGCCTCAATTTTTTTCTTTCACTTGAAACACGTCCACTGTTCCATTAACTCTAGACATTCCATTCCAATTGAGTTTTATCTCAGCACAATTTAATTTTCTTTGTCATTTCCTCTATTGCAGAGGTTCCATTCACTGTTTCCAAATCCTCATGTCTTGATACTTACACCATTCTCAAGACAACATTCCATTACACAACTTTTAGAAACACTTGACAAAATATATATATCAAATTTTGCTCCATTCTTCCACAACCTAGGGGGAACATCTACTTTTTTTTATTTTCGATGAAATAATGCCATGCAGTTATCTGGATTTATTTAAGGAAGAGAAAATTCTTGTCTCATAAACAAGATGACTTATAGCGTTTTCGATTCAGCTGCACTGGTTGCACTCGGTGTATTTGTATCTTCTTTTAACCTCATGCAATACCATGAGATGAACATGCTCTGAGTGCGCACTAAAGCGGTCAATCGAAAACGCTAATACCAAAGATAAATTTTCCTAAGTCTGAAACTGCATATAAATAACAATACTTATAAGATACATCCTGTGATATCACCATTCGTTGCTAATTTTAAACGGTATCATTATCTAATGTGTTTTGTAGTGTTATCATCACTGATTCATCATCATAACAAAGAACAGGTTTATTTAATGAATACAAAGTTGATTAAATAATAATACGTAAAAACGATAAAGTGGAGGGAAATTTTCAGGAATTGTTACTAATGTGTTGGGAGCTTGTTTTTGCGCCAAAATACACGGTCGTATAAAGTTTCTTAAGTGAGGTCCAAATAATTATTAAAAACAATAATGGCTTCCCTATGTCATTAAAAGCGAATTAACCTTGCAGCATAAACAATAACACACGCGTGCCTAAAGTGACTTTTAAATTGGCCGAAAATCTAATCGAATTTCAAATCGAGGCTGGTTCAAGAGCATTGTCTGAAGCCAGTGGCGGCGGCGACCATAACTCGTCGTCTGTCCAGAGGTTACCGGTTTGATCACGTGATCAAAATAATCGTGGGGTCTCTCGTCCTCTGCTAGCTTTCTATGTAAGGCGACGGTTGTTTCCCTCGCATCACGTGTAAATAAGGAGACAGTTAGCCGCGTGTGCTATTTACGAAGCCTTTGTGGGCTTGCTTTGTTGAGGCTGAGCCTTTCCAAGCCAGGCGACAGATACCACAAACAATGAGCGTTAAAAACGGTTAACACGAAGGCTACCTTTCTTATATAATATCGCACACCTTGAAAATATCATTACGCGTACACACTATATCGTTGCAGAATTTAATACTTTGATTGCAGGCGATTATGATCTTCACGTCTTAATTCTGAGGTTTACCGTTTGCATAACGCGAAAATTCATCTCTTTTCTACTCACGGAATATTGGCGATAACATTCATGACCTCGTAAAAATTCGAACTCTGGACTTCCTGCACGCGTAGCTAAGCGTATGCTGCTTCAGGCTATTAATTAACCTACGCGCGTGAACTTTAATTAGGTTTTCTTTTTCTAATTATAATAAATCAGGCCAATCATCACACGGAATGCAAGGTACTTTGCACATTAACTTGTGACTCAATCGTTCTTAGTTGAGGTCATTTGGACGTTGCAAAATTATTACGCAATTTCAGGAAAAACTAACTAAGGGCCAGTTGCTCAAACATCGTTCAACTTTCAACTTGGTTCTATGATTACGGCAACATATGCCTTTACAAATGTTGCCATGGTAATAGAACCAAGTTCAGAACTGAACCATGGTCCAAATGTTTGAACAACTGACCCTAAAAAGGATAAACAGAACTCTCGTACGTTCAACTTCAACAAATACCTTTAGTCTCTTTGACTTTTTGGTTCTTCTTATGATTGTTGTATTTTATAAAGACTTCTTTTATTTGGCATATCCTGAGGTCTTTGAAATCTGTGTTGCACTGGTTGGTAACGAATCTAAAGCCGGGCTCAGATGACTGGTGTACTTGGCCAATACACCAATAGCTCATTAAGACCAATATTAAGCAAAGATGCTCACACGACGTGTACATTTTTTTAATACTCCAGCGAATTTGTACAATGTTGGCGGGATGGATAGAAGACTGTTGGCCATCATGAATAGCTGTCATCCTGAAAATGTCGTCGCCTATGCAGCTTTTTTGGTAATAATGAGTGAATATTATTTAAAGCTAGAGAAGAAGAAAAACATTTAAAAAAAGAAGATGGTGGATGGATCTTTCAATAGAAGTCATGAAGTCGTGGAAGTCATGATCTTTTTCTCTACCTACATAATGTTTCAATAAACTTCAATGTTAGGTATTTTGAGAGTGCCCACTCCAATTTACTTTTTTATAATCATTAATAAACTGAAAAGTATTTTCAAAACACGTAACTTCTTCTATTCGCTTATCGATGCAGAATAAACAATAGTAGCAAAGCAATGTACAATATACATACATACAATTCGTGTGACCGCAACCACAAGTATGGACTTGTCAAATGAACCAATAATTGTGATCCCTTTGACTTGTGCCATTTTTATCCATAGACGATGTGAAAGTGACCAGTGTTCACCAGTGACAAATAATTGTACAAGTAAACCACTTACACGACAGGGCAAGTATACGCCCTTAACAAATATTGGCCAAGTAAAGTACACCAGTCGTCTGTGTCCGGCTTAATACTCGGTTGAGCATTTATAGAAGTAGGTTCAAACCTATCTTGGTGCATGTGAATACAATGCACGAGATTGAATTTCCATGTCTCTGACGTCTTCAGATTCCAACTAGCCAGCTCCTTCGAACAAGGGTTTTCGATGCCTAAGCTTATAAGATGAATGCCGAAGCACTAGTAATCATAATCAATAGCTTACCAAGCTTGTCAAAAAGAAAAAAATATATATATTCCTCTTATTTGCTTCCTGTGTTCTATATTTTACTAGCTTTTTATTTTTGCAGTTCTCATTATTTGTTGAATCGGAAGGATTGGAGATTTATTTTCGATTTTCTTCTTCTTCTTTTTCTGTATGAGATGACATTTCTTCATATCTTTTATTTTTAAAATCTTTGTTTCTTTCTTTACTAATCTCTTTACATTTTTTTCAGTTTCAAACGACATCTTTAAGAAACTTTTCTGTTTAAAAAGCATGCATGCATGTTTTAATTCAAAATTGTAAAGGAAGCAAATTCATACGAAATTTTTATTACAATATTCAGAAGCGTTCAGAGATCCACTCACATTATACACGAAACAATAACGACCGCCAAGTTCCTTTCTCAAGGTTGACATTGGGCCGGTATAGTCCTCAATTCATTGGAACTAAACTATACAATAAATTATTGTCAGTGGATAGGTCTTTCGCAACAACGACCCTAAATAGTTATCAGAAAAAAACTGAAAGACTATCTGACTCATAAATGTTTCTAGTCCTTTGAAGAATTTCTGGGCGATTAAATTTTTTATATGATTTGTGTTATGTATTTGCATTTATATGCAGTATTACGTGTATCAAATGTAATTATATTTGAGTATATCAGTTAACTAACATGCGTCATTTCACTTGTATGATTAAGGAATATTATATTGTTATTATCAGTTTCCTCCTTTCCTGCATTTCTTTGCTTCGGAACTGAACATTTTTGGTGTAGTTTTCAGAGAATTCTGTGTACAGTAACTGACAGAAATCTTTATTAATTTATTCTTTCGAAAAATATAGTCAATATGTAATACATAAAATAGAAAGAGAGAAAATTTGATTTGTGAACAAGAAAAAATAAAACAAAGTACTTAAATTATGAAAACTTAATTTTTTTACCAAGACATTGGAATAAGATTAAGTAAAATATTGCATAATATACAAAATTAAGAATACAGAAAAGAATCGTTAAATCTATAAAAGCTTTTCACAAAAGGATAAAATTAGAACAGCTTTTTCTGAAAAGCATATTTCTGTAGTCTGAAATTAAATTGATATAAAAAGAATAACCACACAAGATGACTTAATTGTTAAAAAGAAGTGTTTGATAAATGCGTGAAACACAATTTCGTTGCTTAAGGTCCTGCTCAATATTTTATCGCTCGTAAACGTCATCTCGACTCCCTAATAAAGACCACCTCGTTTTAAATTTAGATTAATCAATTCGGCTTTATTCCGAAGGTGTGTGGGCTGTTTGTAGTCGCATGCACTTGAAACAGTTTTTATTTCGGTCACAATCACAATCGATGTTGTCGCATCACCACTCTACATAAAACAAACAGAACAGAAAAGGCGGCGTACTAATTCTACAAGCCCTGAAATTACTACACAGTTGACACAACGTTAAAGTGAAAAGTAAACTTCGGTTTTTATCAATTTTTGATAAAGCAATGGCCTTCGTTAAGATTAGACCGACAACAGAGCACGGTTCCAAATTTATTCTATTTTAAATTTTGGAAATTTCGATTTTTGTTGAGGCACGAAATAATGTATACATTAATCATTATACATTAATCGAATACACATACATGAGTATGTGTATTCGATTAATAAGGATCGCATAGGTGATATTAAGTTAACTGAACCAGCCAAATCAAAGAAAAATAAATAAGACACGGGGATGTGAAAAAGAATTGAAGAAATGCATTTAAAGATACAAGATACAACCCTACAATTTCTAAAAAAGGAATCAAGAAAAGATACTTGAATTAGCAAGTTGACCATAACAAACACACTGTGGAGTCATCATCCAAATGATAAGAAAATATTTTGAAGAATTTGACTTGCGCAAAAATGGCGACAAAGTTCTGAAATTTTTGAAAATCTTTCCAGTTTTACCTGGCATCAACAAATTTCATTAAATTTATTCTTGCCACAAGCTCTACACATTACTGTGTGTAATCCATTTGCGTAGGGAAATTCTTCCTCGAATGTGAAATCAATGAATCTTTCTCCGACACCAATACAATCTGATCAGTTTTACCCGTTTGTTAAGGCGATTAAACGAAAATAGATCGCAGGCTTTTTGTTAGGGCGAATTAAATGTCGACGAAAATAAATAACTTCGGCGAAACTGAGGTTAGCTCTGTATGTAACGAGACTGTTGTGCGTAGAAAAATTCTTTGGGAATGAGTGTGTAGCCGACGTTTAAAGTGCGAATTGGATAATACGTTGTTGGATTCAGTTGAACGTTTTTGAGTTGTATTCTTTTTTTCACTTTCTGTGATTTCAAAACAGAAAATTTATGAATAGTTTAGAACTACTTTTTTAATTTGAAAAACAAGGTATTTATCCTGTTACTAAATTTTAAGTCTAGTAAGGACCAAAAGGTCCAATGTTATTCTCTATGATTCTCTATCATCCTACATTAGTATAGTTTAAGAGTATCTAAAATAAAAGTATTTTAACTCAAGTCACTTACAAATTTGACGAGTTCGGTTAAAATTTTGACGAATTAGACGAATAGAAAAGGAAGATGATTTTGAAAACAGAAATTTAAATTTAAGTTGGCAAATTTTTGTTTAAGATGTTTCTATTCATAAAAAATCTATCACAAGAGTTTTCTGTTCTTAAAAGGAGCTCTTGAGAAACTATTTAAAAAATCTGATTCCGTTTTAAAATCAAAGAAATTGCAGAAAAATACTAAGAGTACTAAAAACGCAGGGTGGACGGCGAAAGATCATGGTTTAGATAAAATAATATAGGAATAATGAGCTTTATCGGCGTACTATGAGAGATGGTTAGAACGCGAGACAAAATTCTAATAAAAGAAATAACCATTAATGAGGAAAATAACTTGGGAAAGAGTAAGAGTGAAACCAAAACAACTCCATTTCAAAACCAAATGAATTACAAAAAAAAAAAATACTGAGAAGCAATACGAAGGATGAAGAACGATAGATCATGGCAGAGATAAAATAATATAGAAATATGTAATATATTTTATCAGAGTACCATAAGAGAATGTTAGAACATTTGACAAAATTCTAGCAACAGAAATGATCATTAAACAGGAAAGTAACCGGGAAGAGAAGAAGAGGGAAACCGAAGACCAGGTACCCGGAGAAGAATGGGAAAAACTAATTTTCCGGGATTGAGAATAAATTAGGACAAGAATAAATGGAGGAAATTATTCTATGATGTCAAGGTATTCAAGGCATGTCCAGCAAGATTTATATAAATTAACGCAAACCGAAATCATAAAGAATATAGTTATAGGTACCATAGGTACTAGGTAAAGATTAATAAAATTGCTACCGGAAAAGAGAAAAAGAAATATGATTTTGACTAATCAAAGAGTTATTCGTTAACCATGAAATAAACTCTCCGAATGATTATTGGAGAAGCTCGGAAAGAAAAAAGAAAGGAAAAAGAACTAGGAATAACAAGAAATGCACAAAGAAACAGAATCAGACCAAATAAACGAAGGAAGGCAACTGGATATCAATATTCTAAAAGTTAGAAGTCTTCTAAGGGATGATAATTACACAATTGCACACACTAATCATAGCTATGCAGATTTTCATAGAAAAATGACGATCCACGAAATACTAATTTAAATTTGACTTATGACAGGCTCCTACTCGATTAATATACGTAGACTTAAATCCCAAAGATCATAGACAATCTACAGATAAGGAACAGTTTATTCAGTTACCTAGTACAGAATTTATTTAAATATGAAAATGGATAATCTATTCAGGGGACCCTACATAAGGCATTATAAAAATTGTTCATAGTGCCTTCCAACTTTCATATCGAAGAGTTGTACATTTAGTGTAAAATATGTCTGTCTGTCCTCAATATTTTCAACGGCATTAAAAATTATTACCATTTTCAATTATATCATATTTTCGAAGCACCTGATATGATTGAGAAAAAACCCATGATGAATAGCAATTGTCATTACATAAACTAATGATAAATAACATTAGCATACACTTCATTTGTGCATTGCGACAAGTTTGTTTACTAATCAAAAATTTCTTTCGATAAAAAATAAATTTTTATTGTCAGAAATTCATGATATCGATTCTAATCAATTGAGAAACAGCTGTTGGAAGAAAAATCGAATGAACCCAAAGAGAGTCAGTTTCCTTTCATCCCTTTTCTTTGTTCTAAATCTAACGACGGATGCTTCTGTCCACTCCTCAAAATGCAATCGTAACATTTGAAACATATCATAAAAATTTAAATACAAACTTCAATTAACCTTGAGCTTGTTGACTTTTATCACAATCTACAAAGGACGTGACTAAAAAAAGCAGACGGTTCCAAATTTAGATAAAATAAGATTGACAGAAAACCAGACCTAAAAAACAAAAAGCAATCGAAGTTATATTAGAATTATATTCGACTAATTAATTTCTCTTTTTGTTACAGGTAAGATTATTCACCGACTACTTTCAACTTTGTGGGTAAGCTGTAATTCCCCCGTTATCCAAAATAATACACACCAAATTATTTCTGCGAACCGTCGCAAGAACAGTAAGGAAAAATAAAGCAAGTGTTAATTCGACATAGCGGTACGTTCTAATTTCGCGTTGATCGCCCGTTTCCTTTCGACACTGACAATCGGCCAAATTTACGTCTCTTCTGCGATTAAATTTATCACAGAACCTTCCAATTGTGTGTGTGTTGTACGTATGCGGGTAATTTTATCATCGGTACTCACGCCATTAACCTTCGTATCCTTCGTTATCTCGCCACACAACGAGTGCCATATCGTAATGGCTTTTTTTTTATTAAACGCATAACGTAAAAGTGAACGCGCACACAGCAGTAATTACGGACGTAAGAGAAAAAAATTGGAAAAATTGCAAAACGACCGTTCGTTATTGCGGGTATTATTTTTCAGGATTTATGTTCGCTACGGCTATGACTAACGTCGTTTTAATGTCGAACGCAAATATCAAGGCTGGTTGTAAAATGTATTTTTACTCTTATAAAGTTGTGGATGTGTGACTAATTTATGTTGTAATTAATTTGGTATTATTATGTTTTATTTGGACTTGCAGTCACCACAAGAAATTTCCCTCCAAACCGTAATGCAGAAGCAGAAAGAAAAAGAGAAAGATGCAAGGCAAAAAAAAATAATTTTGATAGAAAATATTAATAAAAATTGGAATCACTTTTCAACATTATTATATCAGCGGCACACCGAAGGCCGCTTTTGTTACTACTATGTCACCTTCAATGTTGTTATGACACACTTATGCAAGCAAATCAGGTGATATTACGAATGATGTGGTTGTATTTGTCTGCATTTGAACTAATAACACCAGTTCTCTTCAGAAGTAACTAAAAAAGCCGATCTTTGATAGGTTTAGCAAAACTGTGCGCCCGTAGGCGCCTTTTATTCAGAGATATTCGTTGTTATATATGAGTGTGTGGCCGGCCTTTATAAATGCAGAATACAGTTGGTCTTATTTTCCTAGGTTATATAATAAAGTTATAATCGATGGAGTAATGTCTGAAGATTTTACTGTAAAGAAAGGACGATCCGATCCTCTGTCCACAGCTCTGTTCAATCTTGCTCAGGAAGTATTTCTGAGAGAAAGTGACATCAATACAAAGGGTTGATATATTGCACCAGAGACCAATGCCTAGCCTATGCCGATGACATGGTGTTGATAGCGAGATCCAAGGAGGAAGTAATAAGGACATTCAAGTTGTTGGAATGAAAAGCAAGAGAACGTGGCCTGACATTTAATGAAAACAAAACCAAACATATGGTAATGAGAGATACCAGAGAACTCTCCGTTAAGTTAGTCATCAGTTGTGCAGAAAGTAGGAATTATAGGATAGAGAAGGTAGAGCAAACTGAATATCTGGAAGTAACGCCAACATGCAAAGGGGAGGAAGAGAAAGAAATAGAAAAACGATTAGCAAAAGAAAGTAAGGCGCAGGGAATGTTTTTAAAATTTTAAAAGCAAAAACTATAACGAAAGCAACAAAAGTAAGAGTATACCAAACAGTATTAAGGCCCACAATTACCTACTCGTGCGAAACGTGGACAATAACAAAGAAGGAGGAAAGTAAGGTGGAGGTCTAGGAACGTAAAATATTAAGGAGAATTTTTGGAAGAATTGAAGTTCAGAACGAATTCAGAAGAAGAACAAATAAAGAAATACAGGGGCTGTACGAAAAACCAAACATTGTTCAGGTGGTGAGAATGCAAAGAGCTAGGAGGCTGAGGCACATAGCGAGGATATCCGGTAAAAGATGGGTTAAAAAAATATTAATGGGAGAAGAAGGAGGAAGTGGTGAAAGATCTAAGGAAAGTAAGGAGTCAAGGACTGGAAGGATGAAGCTTTGAACCGAAAAAGATGGAAAAGAAGAGTGAAAGGTCTTGAAGTCAAGGGCCACTAGGCCTGTAGAGTTGATACATATACTCATATGTGATAAACCAGCGGCTATCACTATAGGCTAATACTCTATGTATTTTGAGTATATTCTTGGTTCTACTTATGTTCTTACCACCATTTATTAAATATTTATGTTTTAAGTTTTATCCGATGGGAAATTAGTACGAGCATTAAAAATTAATGAAGATTGAATAGTACAAGAACGAGCATTGGATTTGCAAAGTATGATTCGTCATACTAATTGCTTTGTATAATTTCCAACATACTCCCCAAAGCAGACAAAGATTTGCAAAGTAACGTATGTCCAAAAAAATTTCTGGATAAAGGTAGGCCATGGAAGGTAAATTGTTACATTATTTATATTAAAATATTGTCCAGTTCTTGAGTAGTTAAGTAAAATTGAAGTTTAATTGGCTACATTTTACAGCTTGATATGTCACTAACTTCAAAAACTGCTTGGTGTAGATTTTTACACTTCCATGACCTACCTTTATCAAAAATTTATTTGGACATATGGTATGATTCGTCATACTAATTGCTTTGTATAATTTCCAACATACTCCCCAAAGCAGACAACCGCAGTTCACTTTTTTCCAAATTCAGGAAGTATACTCATTCTTAGTACTCGTTAGCGAATAGCAAGTTGAACGTTTCGTAGGTGAGTCATACTCATGCCTTGGATATTTATACCATGCTTTCCGAAGGAGACATCCACAGCTTACTTTTTCCAAATTGAGAAAGTGTACAACTCTTTAGCCAATGGCAATTGGACATTTCGTAGATGAATCATGTGTTGTATTAATTGTCTTACATCATTTTTACCATAATTTCCAAAGGAGACATTCAGAGCTTACTTTTATCCAAATTAGGAGAGTATAGAATGAATAGTGCACATCTTCTACTTGTCAAGAACATCACGAAAAATTTTGTGCTCTACTTCTTGCCAAGTTGCTTTTGCTACCATGTAATTGATATATTCCTTAACCAAAATTCTGCATATTAGCATCTGTGTGTCAATGTAAAAATATGTTTCAATTCAAACCATTCATAAATTGTTCAAAAGACTAGCACCATTTCTCATTCTGTATTTAAAGACGGTTGATCAAACAAGCGGTATCGACGGACTAAAGACACTCTGAAGTTGAGGTAGTAGAGGTAAATTAAATAGAGAAGACCCTCACACGTAATACGTTCGTACAAGTCTTTGCGATAAGAAAGAGGTGTTTTGGTGTTTCTTACTACACGCGAATTGTAATCATTATGTACATAGTTTCATTGTTTACTATAAAGTTTGTCCCATCAGCAGTTTCTGACGTGAAAACTAACGAATTTGGATGACACATCGGTTCTTCTCTAATTGATTTCACTCTACCACTACATCAAAGGGTACTTCTGCGTTCCACTTCTATTTATTTAAAGAACTTCGTGTTAATGGTGTTTTATCAAACATTTCAACTAACAACGAAACAAATATCTTGCCGAGTAAAACTCTTCTAAGTAAATAATTCTGTAATCATACTGTATGAATATAGATAGTTTTATTGCGCAGCTTTACAGTTTATTTACATTCGAGAAATCTTCATCAAACATAAAATGAATTACCGGATTAATTTTTTATTCATTTATGTATATTTTTACTGTGTCCAATTAAGCCTAATGTGTAACGCACAGTTTTCGCGTCAGATTGCCAACCTTCGCCCGCCGGCGGTTAAAACATACGCAAATATTATTTATTTTTATTATTAAATTTATAATAATAAACAAACACGAGAAATGTTACAAGTTAAATATGACATTCTTTTGTTAATGTTCGTTGATTTATGGAAGCTGTTATGCTATCTTGTTTGATTACTAACCGGATTGTACCTGAATGAAGTGACTCAGGTGCATGTGTTTGTTTTTGCACATTACGTCTACATAATATTACTGGAAGAAATGAAGATTTTTTCAATAGAAATATGTAAACAGATGAATAAACAACCATCACAGAGAAAAAGAAGCCCAACATTTATGACTTAAGCAGTAATTCCTGCGCTAATTGGATTATGAGCTTTTCATCTAAATGGCACACGAGAGCTGGCAAATAAAATCGAGTAAATCAACATTTGGTGACACTATTAGTAGAGAAACAGTGATATTTACATTAATATCAAATCATTAGAGGAGTACCAAAGGGTATCATCTTAAACCCACAGTTGTTCGTTTTATATGTATACATATGATATTCCTGAAAGCATATAAACCATGCAATTAAGTTAATTACTCTTGTATTTCAGTTAAACAGTGATATACATGCGCATATGGCAATGTCTACAATCTCTTCTGATTTTGATCTGCAATCCAATAATTTTTTTAAGGTTTCTTGAAATGCAATAAATGACATACTGCAACGTAATCATTAAATGTATATAATATGTTCGGATCATTCTGAATTAAGTATCAAATTTCTAAAGTATTGCGTCTAGACTTCACATGCAGAGTAGGAAGTTTATTATTAAAGACTTCCGTCGACCAACACGATTTATTCGAATGTTATGACGGCATCTTCATCATCATTTGCGTTCAACAACCGTTCCACGACTTATCAATCTTATCATCATCTGCGGTTATAAACTAGAAATTTTTGACGTCTAAATGGTACTTTATAAAAGAATTAATTCAACGCAAAAGACTTAGATAAAAAACGGAAAAAAGCAAACAGTGCAAATTCGTTTATGGTATTTGACTTGCGTTTTTGTTTTTCGCTGCCTATTTTGGGCGAGAAATTTTCCGCGGTGATAGCGAGCTGAGTGGAATCTGGCAGTAATATGTCCAAATGACATATCCTTTGAAATTAATAATAGAAAATACTTGGCGTGCAATCCCGCAGATAATTTCGATGCGAATGTTCGTCCAAGGATGTTATGCAAGACGATGTTTGTACGGTTCAATTTGGTGCACTTAAAAACACGACGATGCAAAATAATTAAAATCAGAGAAAAATTAAGTATTTTGAGACAACAAAAAGAATAAAAAAAACATTTGAATTTAATGTAAAAAATTCCTTTTTGTGTCTTCCAGCATCTTCAACCCAAATTGGTTTTGTTGTATCTTTAGTTTTTAAAGTAAAATAGAAAGTCAAGGAAAAAAACGAATATAAATATGTATACTCATTAGACGTACTTGCCAGTAAATAGTTTTGTTTTCTGTGCAAATCTGACAAATTGGCCGTGAATTCCCACGAATGTTTTCCACGTGCGATCAATTTTGTAGTTGCAAATGTGTTTATAAAGAAACCTAAATGGTCGTTTATGGTCGGCAGTAAAAGAGTAAGTTTAGAAAATATTTACACTTTTTCCGTCGTCATATCTCTCTCGTCGTGATTATGCTAAATATAAAGTTATTTTTGTTAATATTAGTGGTGCTCGAGGGGTAAACCGCTGAGCAAAATTTGTACACCAAACATTCCCTTTCTGAAACACATCCCTAGACATCTTCGGACATCCCCGAACATGTTCGGAATACCTTAGACATCTCCAGACATCCCCGAATATCTTCGGAATTCCCTAGACATCCTCAGACATCCCTGGACATCCCTACTTGTCTCCACACCTGTTGAGTAATTTTTTAATCCATTATGGCCTCTACAGATCATTTACATACCTACCATGTTATCTGAAATTTAATCGATTCGGACAGAAACCATTTCAAAAAATATTTATTGAAAAAACAAGTAATAAAAACTCAATAATAAACAACAGAACAATAATTCTTAACAATAAAAAAAACAACTAAAAATACTATTATTTATTAAGCCTAACAAAACTTGAATTTCGAAAAATCGTTTTATTTTGATTTTAGTCGAGATTTTAGTTGAATATACATTGCCTTTATATCGTTATAAATGGTTTCGTCAAAATTGTAGTTGATCGAATCCGAAGTCCTCGGTGTTTTTTTGACTTTGAATCACTTCTCGAGTTAACTTATAAACTTATCAAGTTTCTTCTTTTTCAATTCTTTTTTATAATAGTGTTTCAAAATTTTCATTTACCTCAAAATCACTTTCATCAAATGATGAAACTACAATCATCAAAACTTATTTCATCTTCATTACTGTTGGAGGAGGAATATTCTGACGAACCACAAGAGAGGTTGATTATATTTCCTTTTTTTTTCTTTTATTCCTTCTAACAGACGTTGGTGGGCGGATTTTTTTGACGTACTTGCGAGGAGTATTTGAAGATGGAGTGAGTATTTATGAATCTACGTAAATGATCAGAACTGACCCTTTCTTGAAATTTCTCCAGTAACGAACAAAGCGCTGACTTTGTAATAATTAACGATTTTTCGCCTATTGTTACTTTCACCAACCGTCCGGTTTCAGAAACAAATCTGTATCCTTGGAAAAATCTTTAAAAGCAAAACCATCACCAACTCCTAAGAGTGAAATATTGGATAAATCTGAAGGAAAAATTGAATTCAAATGTCGGAAATCCTTTCTGCTAATGTCCTCTTTAAGCACTGGCAAGTAATTTAACATTTTATTGTGTATGTATTGGAAATAATATCTTGGTCATCATAATTTACTTCTGCTTCGTATCTTCAACTTCATCGGCAATAACAATAATTTTTGATTTACAAAGCAAGGGCAAATAATTCCAGCAATTCAGTATTAACTGAAGTAGAACTTTTTGAGCTTGTCTTTGGTGGTGCTTTCTTATTAAATTTATCTTTAAAATATTAGGAAATTGCATAAAGAAGTCGCTTATGTCCCGGTATAAACTTAAATTTTGTTGGATCCAAGTGGAAAATGCCAAGAAAATCTTTATGCTAATTTTCGGGAATCACAGGAGGCATAACTTCTTTTGTATCCACGTCCGATAAGTTGGCGAGTAATTGCCCATTATCAAATCCAATAAACTTAAGAATGTTTTTTAAAGAGTCTAGAATGGTGATATTTAACTGAATGTGAACTTCAAAACAATTCGTATCAGCCAGGTTATAATAATACGAACTAGAAATTACAAGTTAAGGATGTAACTGATCGATTGTCAATAACAGAGAGTTTTCGCGTTAGGTCCCGTAAGAGTAGCGTATACGATTAAGTTATCTCTGTCACTGTTAGATACATTCGAATACAATCGAATAGCAAAACGAAACAATAATCATTATAATTTTGTTGTCTCTTAAAAAGAATACGTCTGGTCACCCTAAACATGACCTAACCTCAAAATATAAACTGTGCGAAATTCTACGCGCATGCGTGATACTGCAATTTTAGAAATTCCACGGAAAAATTCTGAGACATCCTCGGACATTCCGAAGACATCCCCGGACATCCAGAAGACATCCCAAGACATCCTCGGACATCCCTAGAATTTCTAGGACATCCTCAAACATCCCCGGACATCTCTAAACCTGTACACCAGACATCCCCAGCGGTTTACCCCTCGGTGGTGCCTGAAAGAAGACAGAAGACTTTGGATACGGTCTTGCTAGCACTAGCTTTTGATTTAAGTTCTTATAATAGTGGAAGAAATTTCTCTTAAACAAAACTATCAATTTGGTATATTTTCGTGTTTTGCACTATCGCTGATTTGAGTCGATTTATTTATTTATTTATTTTTTTATCTGTGGTGATTGCCCAACGGGGTCCTAAGTCAAAGACTATTATTATAATATTATTATGAATATTAAAAATAATAACAGCATAACTTTTCTATTTGCTTAAAACATTTGTTTCCCAATTTCAATTTAGTTCATCTTATTACTTGCAAGAAAGATCTTTTTATTCATTTCTTTACATTTCATCATTTATTTATATTTTCATCATCAGATTCATTACGAATTCCTCTGCTTCGACGTTTTCACGTTAATCTAAAAATAATTCATATAAAAATATCATCCGTTTTATTTACCTACTTAGTTATTTTTATTTGTTTTAAACTTTAAAAAGTGTTGACATTTATGTGTTTCGAAATAAAGGGCTTCTCCAAATTTGTTGATTATACTTTTCTTTTTCTTATTTCAATTGTCTGCTAATACAGAGTGTAATCAATTAAGTTTCACATAATGTAACAAAAGTTATGACCACGGTTAGGCGCATCGGATTCCGCTCGCGCTGGCAAGAGCGTCACATCTAAGTGCACTCGATACGAGAATAGCAAATAATCGCGTGCATAATTTGCAATAGCAAAGAACGTTTAGTGTCTAATTTAATTTCTTTAATTTTTAATTCTAAAATACGAAATTTTGTTTAAATTTAACAATTTCTTACGCGATGAAATTAAAATTTCGTCCGTCGCTTATGGAGAAATGAGCCAGCGCAATGATCGTACAAGCGGCGATCCAGGTGGACTGTTACAAGCGGAATCTCATCCTCCTAACTCTGGTTATGACACACGTTTGGGACAAAGGTCAATAATAACTCCAGAAAAAATATACCGTTAGTTTTTACATAAAACGTTTGAGAAGCGCTGGCTTGGATTTAAAGCCCCGGTCGAGCGGAGTTTACTATTATGCACAATAAATGATAGGGTAGTAAACCCCAAATGCAATACAATAAACGTTTATTACTTTCATATGAAAGAATACTGCGATTCCCAGCTATTTTTTAAATTAATATTTAAGTCATACAAATGCAAATTTTCACAAAATGATCCTTACATAGTAATATTAATTTATTTCCTTAATTTAAAATAAAACAGTAATCGTGAATCCTACCTAACAATAAGTAAAAAATAGGTAATTCAATTGAGGTCACATTCTAAAAGTATTATTGGAATAAAAAGCACGTCGAACTCGTCATCCCTTAATTTATGATTCTTTATTACGTTCAGACTGAACAAACAAAATTCCGAAAGATCGCGGAGGTACTGTGTGTACGCCCGTTCACAGTGCCAGTTGATTACGATACTTCAAGTGTTGTGTTGAAATTTGCATTTTTAATAATTAGACGTAGTTTATCATTTAATATTCTGACAGCAAATAGTGATTTGTACATGAATTAGGCAATAAACGTTTGTAGTGTTAAACTCGATAAAATCGCACCTTATTACTTTACTACAGTAAATATTCTTCTCAAAGTGTAAAAAAACGCTGTGTCAGACTTCAATTTGGCTTTGTTTAATGCGACCGGTTTCGTCAGTATGACATTTTCAAGCGTAAAGTAAGTTTTCCTTACTATCTGTTCACACAAGCCCAAGCGCCGTTTTTTTACACTTATACGACGACTACAAACAGCAATGGAGCTCCTTCACAAATTCTTCTCAAAACTTGGGGAAAGCGTTAAACTCTCGGTTAAACTACACATTTTTATTAAGTGCCAGTCATGCATTTATTTATTTGATGGAACAAAAAAAAAGTTCGCATCCGCAATATTTTTCTGTCACCAATTTGTTTCTAATCAATGCACTTAAAACATGTATTCATCATGTTAACACGCGAAATTAACAAATTAAATCACGTAGTATATTATTCGTTTACAAAATATGGAATATCATGATGTAATTATTATCAATTATCTAATGAAATAGATGGATGAAAATTTAGTTATTGAACTGTTTTGCGGGCGACTTTGACTCAATGACCGTGACATTTGCGGAATTTATCGTTTTACGATGTGTTTACGAAACCCGCAGGAGCACTGACGAACGAGCAGAGATTTTCAAAGAAAAGGCAATGCGTTTTTGTGGTAGGTCAGTTTTTCATTTTTGAGCAAAACCATTGATATTTGCAGAATTAATTCCTTATGTGATGAAGAACTTACAATATTAATAAGTGAAACTTATTCGATTACACCCTGTATAATTAAAAAAAAATGTATGACATTTAAAGTAATTAGAACTTATTTTTTTTCTATTATGCACCGACTACATTAAACACCTTTCTCCACAACATTTGTAGTAAACAGATACGTGTTTCGATTGCGATGTCAGTACTGCAACTAATTCGTTGTTACTTCTCACAGACACCTTTCAAACCGCAAATTTCTCAACGTTTCACTGTTTTGGTTGAAGCTTTTTCTGGGAACCTAGAGAAGTTCATGATTTTAAATTCTTCCATTAAGGCCCGATTTTTTCACCTCCTGTTAACTTTATCTGGCGATTAATTCCCATAGTAACGATTGTGATCACAATTTTTACTATGGGAATAAACCGTCAGATAAAGTTAACAGGAGGTGAAAAAATCGGGCCATTTTTAAATTTTTATACTTACATAAAAATAAAAATTTACGAGATCTTTTACTTCGCAAATTCCTTTTTTGCATGAAAATCTTACAATGCAACTGTGAAACCGAATAAGGAAATTTACTGAAGCAACTTTTCCTTTTTGAATTTCGAAATGTACTCGATTTGCTGTCACAATTTTTTAAATTTCGGTTTCTAGAACCCATAGTATAATTATGCAAAGTTGCTTTTGCGTAAATGAATAAAGAAAAGAAACGCCTTTAAACCCACCTGAACCATAAAATAAAAAGCTCAATTAAACTGGAGCCTAATTAACTAGCAAGTACGGTCAATTTATTTTTTAATTAATCAGACGTAATTACATGCATTTTAATTAGCACCGTGCGTAATTATAATCTTGGTCAGCTTATCATCGAGGGCAAAAAAGTCTGACGAACACGAAACGAATTCATTAATTTTAAAGCTGCATTATTTCACCTTGGCGCAAAACCAACCTCTGCTTAGGCAATCAATCCCGGATGATTATTAAATTAAATAAAAATGCAGACCACTTGCGGAATGTGACAATTTCGTATCTCTTGGTGCTTACGTAATGGTCATGAGCGTGCAACTATTGTTTAGTCTGAAATTTGTTCATGAGTGCAGCAAATTCAATCTTGCTTATGCAGGGACGATTAAATTACGTTGCCATTTGGAAAAAAAAAAGTTGAAGGAAAATTCCTTGGATTTATGTAACATTAATAATCGGAGACCATTAACGTAGGCGATCTGAAAATTCTTCAACAATTTCTCTCCTGTTGAAGGCAACCGGGTCGCAAAATTTACGGATTTGTGCGAAGGTCGTGCGGGTTACTTCAGTTATTTCACCGGAGTTAAAAATGTATGTATAAGATTCTGAAGGTTAGGTGAGATAATCTCGGCAAAGGTATTTATAAAACTCACTTTCAGTAAGATATAAATTACGTTTGATCGTTGCAGTGTCATAATTCTCAGGCGTATTTTATTTAATGTACGTTTCCTGATTTCACTCACTTATCGTTTGTATATGGTAACGCAAAAGTATCTTGCTTTCCTTAATCGGGCTTTACATAAGATTGGTAAATAGAGGAGTTTTTTGGTTATTTTATTAAACTACGTTTAGTTTTTAGTATTTTTACTTCTCTCACTTTGTGACATTCTAGTCATCGTGTTTTTGACCGTTTGCCCCTCTAATGCTTTGACTCCTCTTAAATTCTTAATTATTTCTTCTTATTTCCTTTTTTATTCAAGCCACAGTATAAGCAAACACGATATAAGCAAATAAAATAAGAAAAAGCAAATTTAATCTAGAATAAGAAAAAGATATTGTAATTGTAGGAAACAAAACAATTTAGGAACAAATTCTGTATCATCTTTGTATTAAAAGTTATATCTAGTGTTTTGACATATTATAAACAAACAAAAACCACACATAATATTACCTTGTTTAATAAACAATATATTTCTTATATGATGTTATTAATAGGTGGCACACGTTGTCCAATACCTTGTCAACAAGGAAATACTTGACGATGGAGACTTATAAATAGACCGGAAAAGCAATAAACAATAGCCTACAACAAGCTAATAAACGATGCGGCGTTAATTTGCGAATCATTTTCACTTTTTCGCAGGAAGCCGATCGGAAATGTATGTTTTCATTTGTTCTTTCTTGTTATTGCTGCACACGTGCTGCTTTGTCTTATTTATTTGTTGTCATCGTCAATGCAAGTTATTATCTGCATTTGGTACACAGGATACGAGTGAAATATGCTTCCGATGTATTTAAGGTTTGGAATGCGCTTCTTTGTATTTATTTAGTTTCGACGCACGTGGATTGTTTAAATTATGTTCTGTGACAATCACGCATTGCAAAGTCTTGAGCGAAAATGATCGAATCGAGAAGAAAATATGTCACCGAGAAACAAAATTTAAGAACTCTGGTGGAATTGGTACATCATTTTCAAATTTATAAAAATTCCATCACGGTTTTGAAATAAGAATAAATTAAAAAGGAATAGAAGGGACTTTGCATTCAGGTGCAAATTTTAACTTTTACATTATAGACATGTTTCCTTTATGTTTTCCATTCGTTTCTTTTCAAATTTAAATTTTCCTTTCTCATTTTTTATAATGCACGTCTTTCTAAGTGAACCTTAGCGAACGTTAGTTTTTTTAAGTCACTCACTCAATAATTTTATTATTCGTTCATCCATTGACTATCTTAGTCGTTTATTCCTGACTTACCAATTAATTTAATTGTCAACAAATCAAAACTGCTTTTATTCTTTCCTTATTTTAAAAGACTGTATTGGGCATCATTCCTCTGCATTCTCCAATACTCTCTATCATCTTCACCATCGGTATTTTCTTCTCTGGTAATTCATCTTTTGTAATATTCAGATTTTGGCTTCTTATTTCAAAGATTTTCCATTTATCTATTTATGTTTTAATTTGCTTCCTTTGTAGTGTAACTGTGATAGGTATGGGTCTCAAAATATATTTTTTAGAATAAACACACACGTCTCAGAATTTTTGCAAAACAATTTTAATCGCACAAACATGCCAGCTAATACATTGATATAATAAAATCCGAGGTAAGTGTGCAAAATCCTTCTTCACTGAGCGAAGTCCACATTTTAAGACAACGTGGCTTATCTATAAACTTGCGCATTGTTTATTTCCGAAATTTGACCTTCAACATTGAATTACATACGAGCAAATGGGAAAACTGGAAATTATAATAAAATTAAGTGGATGATGCCAAGAATTTGAACCTCAACGTAAACAACAACAGAACTTCAACATAAACAACAACAGATTATACCTTATTTAAAATTTCCTGAAATTAGATTGTCGTTGTTTTTATTTGTGTTTATTGCGCAAGAATTCTTGTGCAAGTGTTACTCATTCTTTATATTTTATTTTTGGAAAAACCACATGAAATAACCAATCGCATTTTCCAAGTAAGTCTGTAATTATGAAAACACGCAATTTGATTTTATCTACTCGAAGACGCTTATCTACTGATTTATTAATTGTAGACTGCATTTGTCTGGCGATAGATAAGTCAATTAAATTGGAACGTGAACGTGGATCGACGGGTAAAATCAGAATTAATTGTTAGTTTAATCTTGACCTTTTCGTTACACTAGTTTTCCTTGGCAACATGTCATCGACTCGGCGCATAGCTTACGATTTATTGTTGTTAAATTGTGTTGGTCGAGATTTGCTTTTTTAAATTTGATTTGCGTAGAAAAAAAATTCGATTTAAAATCTTATTGGTCTGTAAAATTTGTATTTTTTTATTTACTCTTTCTCTTTCTTTTCTATTCTAGAAAATTATTTCCAATATTTTTGCAAATGTATGTATAAGAATGATCGTAAAGTTATAATTTCCGGAACAATTTCTGATAACAAAAGAAGGAAATAATGTGATGATTAGTAAAGAAAGAAAAATAATTTTATTTTTGTGTATGATGTTCTTTCATAGAAACGTTGCTAAATTTCTAATAAATAAAATGCCAGCATCTTTCAGTAGATTGTAATCTTAATTAAAAAAAAATGGATACACTTGTTAATTTCTTATAAAATTTTGGTCATTTTGAACAAATAAAATCTTTGGTAATTGATTTGTTTCACCAATGGTTTATGTTATTTCAGAATTCCTTGACGAAACTTGTACTACACAACTTACTAAAAGCTCTGTGCTTTCGTCCAATTATTTAAGCAATTTCTGTTTTTTTTTCTATGAGTGCTGTAGAATTGCTATGACGAAATAAGCTCATGGTCTCTGTACGTAAGGTTAAAGTAATTTTTTCGCTGTCTACACGTCCACTTATAAACAGAAAAATCCGATTAAGACACTAAAACAAGCTTCTGCACTTTCAGCATCACATTTATATCTGCGAAATATTTACAGCATTAACCTTAAAGAAACACATAAATCACTTAACGAAATTGTTTCCAATAACATCAGTCGGACGTAACCAGCTAATCGTATACGTAGAGAGAGAAATTTTCGTCAGAAGGCAAACTGGGCAGGTTTTTAAAAAAATATTTACGTACGTCAAAAAGTAACACTGCATTCGAACTAGTTTCTCCGACTGGAAAATTTTTTTGTTAATTTTATTTTTAATGTACCTGCCAATTTTGATTTTCACTGTAATTAATTGAGCAGGAAGGTTTCACCGAATTACTTTCGTTTTTACGGTGGTTAATTGCACGAGCGTGTGGAATTGAAACGCTTTCTGAAATAGAAGTGTTGTTTTTAAAAACTGATTTAAGAACTAGGTCAATTCAAACAATTAAAGAATTAATGGTACGTACTAGTACTAAGGCTGTTTTAGGCTACCCTATTTCTTGTACAAGATTTGGTTCAATTTCTTCAACAATTTAAATTATGCAGCAAATGTAGTAAAATTTAAATTGAATCCAAAAGTAGAACGTGTTCTATCTCAACCGTACCTGCAGCACAAAGTAATTGTAATCTTGTAACCAAAATTTATTATTAATGTATCACATTTTCCGCTTTAGAAACACGCACAGACGTAAAACATAGCAGGAAGAAATCAATGCGCCTACGTCAAATGCAATCTAAATGAATTCTATAAATACACGCAAATTTACACTATCGAAACTCAACTTTAGAACACAACGCTCGGTCTATCTAGATGCCTTCCATTTCACGTTGCTTAAATAATTCATTTTTATTATTTTTGCTGAGTTTAAACGACAGAGTGCAACCTATGTACGTCAAATGCAATCTAAATTAGTTCTAAAAATAGGCTCAATAAGGGAGACCGAGAGCGTAAAGTAAATAAAACGTTTCGGTTTTAGGCCGTATTCGCAATCACATTCGTAGATCTAAATTTAGAGGCCGTGTTTAGTTACCTAACGAATTATCGCTCGCCGATCGAAATAATCGGAAACGATATCTAATCTTAAAACGCGGTGCCAAAGTTGCACTAATATTTGTTCTGTTCTCGTGTTTAGCGCGAAATTGAGGCTTTTGTTGGTCAATAACGAATCCATTTGTTTATGTTTTATTTAGAACTTGATTTAACGGGAAAGTTCCATTTCATTTCCTCTCTTTGATTTCCAATTCTGCTTTCATTACCAAAAGTTCAATTTCGTTCTTCTTTGTTATTTTCCACATCTCACAATTTTATGTTCCAAGCCGTATTATTCAATAAATAATATTTTTTGTATTTTTATACATACTTGAATTTCAAATGCACTATTTAACTCTTTAATTGTCGTCCTTGTTGCTTCCAGTTTTAGCTTATTTCCGATCTGGACGTGTAGCAAATGGGGAATGGCAATACATATTCCATTCTTGATTGCAAAGGACAGTTTCGACTTAGGTTTCCGAACAAAATTCTTGAAGAAACTGCCTTTCATCAACAGGTACGCCAAATTGTCGAGAGATTCCACAAAACGGGAAACGTGATGAAGGGGAAATCCAGTGGAAGGCCGCAAACTGACCAAAATATCGTGGAACAAGTGGAAGAGCTCGTTGCAGAAAATCTACATTCTTTAACACATCGAATTTTTGCTCAAACGAATGTGTCCCACACCACCGTTAGAAAAATTCGGAGACATCGTTTACACATGCATACATACAGTGTCTGTAGTCCAAGAAATCGTGCCGGGAGATCACAACAGTCGAATGCAATATTGCAACTTTTTCCAAGAAAACTTAAACAACGACGACATTCTCGATCTAAGGTTTTTCACGGATGAAACTTGGTTCCATTTAAATGGTTATACATATAAACAAACAAAATTACCGAACATGGTCTGTTGTTATTCCCCACAATTTCCTTGAGGTTCCTTTACATCCTGTTAAGATAGGAATATGGTTAGCTATATCCAGCTGTAGAATCATAGGGCCAACATTCTTCCACAATACAATCAACAGTTAACGTTATAGGAAACAGACTTGGCCAGCAAGATCACCAGACCTCACCCCGTTCGACTTCTCCATATTTGGCTTTCTTAAAAATCGGGTCTATAAAGAAAGAATTAATAATTTGCAAGAACTGATGGCAAGGAACACATTAGAATGCAACGAGATAACACCGGATATATTGCAGCACATTTTTAATAATTGAAACGTCGTGTAGTTATAGAACTTCGTATTTTTACATGGGTGAGATGGAATTTTGTTCCACTCTGTATTTTCTTTTTGTAAATCGATTGTAATTTACCTATACCATTGTTCTATACGAAAAGACTTCTCAAGATATATGACATCCTGTATTTTGGCGCAACCGTTCACAATTATTTTAAGTGGAAGAATATTAAGGTTAAAATCTTTATAAATCTTACTAAGACCTCTTTCAGTAATAATTTTCCTCCTAATTACATAGAAACGACCGCTCTAGATGCTCGTGCCAAAACTGTATCTCTCGCTCAACAAAGAAGAACATTATTATTCCAGAAATACACACAATATGGCTTTACTACCCACGGCTGGCAACAATCATTTTCCCTTTTTTGATTAATGTCTAGATGTCGATGGCGGAGCGATACGCTCGAGACGCCCATTAATTCAGTTGAATAAAACATGAATCACAATAAATTATCGCAACTCTTATTACATAAGAGACAAATAAGAAGCGATCGTGAGCTGGCATTAACACGAAATTATTAACTCGGCGTGTCAATCGCGTGAAACCCAGAAATAAATATTCCCGTTCGTTTGTTTGACAGGAACGATTTGCTTTTAGCGTTCATCTGAAAGACGTAAGCTGGACGTCCTTGCTTGAATGCTTCGAGGAATACGGCTATTTTTCTTTTCAAAATGACGCGATGTGTTGAAAAAGACTTCTTTTATCATTGTAAGTAAAGTACAGTGTTTTCCCACATTTGGGTCGTCATAAGAAAACAATCATCAAAGCATCATAGTTAACTTAAAAGAAAAACAAAGGAAAGGACATTGTGTGGATTGAATAGTATGGAATACTGGTTGTTGTGTTTGTACTTTCTAAATTTTTTGGCCTAGTTTTATTTTTTGGAGGGTCTCCAAAATTTGTACAGATTTTTATTTGAATAATTTAAACTTGGATCTTGAATCGAGAATATTCGATTAAACTTATAAAACTGAAGTGTTAAAAAGCCGAAGAAATTATTTCGATATCTTATAGAATTGTGCCTTTCAGAGTAATTTATTGATGTCTGAACAGCGAGAAGCTGTCAGCAGGACAGTAATCTTTGACAAATTGTTACTTATTTCCTTCAACAAAAGACCAGTTACGTTAATGCGTTAATGAAAATCTGAATAAACTTCCCTGATGATATGGAATTAATTTATTTGATTTTAAACGTTAAGGAAAAAGACAATAGGAACGAATACATAGAAAAGAGACATTTCAAGGTAGACAACTATAGCCCGTAAAAAGCAAATAGAGTTAAATACTAACAGGGCCGACTACAAGTAAAGAAAATAAGGAAGAAATTGGTGGTCTTAGGACATATTACGTAAATAAAACATTATTAAAGAGCAAGAACCAAGTTCAAATTACATAAGCTACCCCACAATAGAGTTCCATCGGATATATGACTAAGAAATATGACTTATATGACTATGAAGTATGATAAGAAGTGAACACTGAGAAAAGTTGTCATAAGGCTTATAAAGAGCTACATAACTTATTGCATAGATTAGTGATGTGATCAGATCAGTTTAATGAGTCATCAATTATGATACCCAGAAGTGTTCAGCACTAGTGAATTTTCTAACGCTAGATATGTACAAATTTTGCGTTTTTATGTGATTTAAGGAAAGATGGATTGCCTTAAACCAAGTTTCGGCGTTGGCTAAGTTACATTCAGCAGTAGCTAGCTTTTAAATCTACGAATTTCCTATTAAGATGAACAAAAATTGTGTCATCTGCAAATAGAGTGCACTTGGACTCTTGCCACATAAATGTCATAAAACATTTTTAATTTGTTTTACAATACAACGTTATTAATTGTTAATAATGGTTACTACGTAAGAAATTATTCCTGGCTTGTTCATAATGTGCAACTTTAGCTCTCCTAACCTCATTTAGATGTAAGTAGAATTTTAAAACTCATCATTTTCAATTGTGTAACACTTTCATATTAATATTATAGCCGCCCTGATGAAGGAAATAAATACTTTCCGAAAGCTTGGCAATCAAATAAGAGTAAACTTTTAATTGCCCCCTTTTGACTGCTATCCTGCTAGATCTCTCAACTTTTCCTTAAGTTCGCAGTCGCGATCAGAAGCCGTTTTATAAAACATTTATATAGGTAAAATATAGATAATGGGCCCAAGACTAATCCTTGAGGTGTTCCATGTTCAACTAGGCTGCTGCTAGAAGAAATATTATTTACATTGACGCATTGTGATCTGGTACTTAAGTATGATTTAAATAATTTTAGAGGAGTACCCCTCTGAGGAATAACAGAAAAGTTTTTCCAAAAGCAAACTGTCGAAGACAAAGTCAAAGGCCTTGGTGAGTACTTAATGAGTTCCAGACACAAGACCCTCCACTATGTCTTCCACAACCTTTAAAATTGATTTAATTGTGGACTTATTCTTCCTGAAACCAAATAGTGATGAATTAAAGAAAGAATATTTGTTAAAATAATTTATTAATCTTCTCTTTAAAACGATTTCAAATACTTTTGGAAGATATCACTATTGTTGCAATGGTCGGTAATTATTCAAAACTTCAGGATTTCTCTTTTTTAATAGGTACACTTCATCCCTGGTAGTCGGATACAAAAAGAAATAATTAATATTATGCAATTTTTGTAGAAAATCTTGAACTGTGAAGGGTGACGATGATATTGCATCCACAATATTTTTAGCTATATTGCTAAAATACTCACAGAACTCGTTATATAAGAAGAAACGATAGAAAAATAACGATGATTATTCTAGGACTAGTTAGAGTAACAGAAAATGAGAAAATAAAACTCTTAACAATTTGGAAACCAACAGGAGATGGGTAGAGGATAGATGAAGGCCAAAATCGAAATGGTTGAATGAAGTATTAACCTAAGATCTGAGAGTGTTAAGAGAATTAGAAGGCAGAAGCCAAGGATGGGAAAAATGGGAAGCGATAGTTAAAGCTAATGATTATTAAAAAAAATTGTTTTTATGTAGCGAACTGGCTTCAATTTGTCAATCCTATTGCAATGTCAGGTCAAAAAGCGATCGCAAGATGTCGCTACTTAAAATGTTCACTCAAGGTTTTTAAATTACTAAGGTTACCTAAGTTTGCTCGAAAGTGGGTTGCGCAAATGACGTCACTAGAGTTCTGCTAACGCGCGAGTTCAAAGTAATTTAATGACTTTTGGTAAGAATCTCCATGTATGTATGTATTGTCAGACTTTACAACTTTGTTGTACAATGAAATCCATGTTTTACGTCTGATCGTGCTGAAGATGGCCTTCTTCTGAGGCCGAAACATATGTCCAAGATTTTTTTCCAAAAAATTTGGCTTTTTAGTAACCTAAGACAAATCCCAACTTCGTTACTTTTCATTACGTAATGACTTTTGATAATGGCTGCTATATTTTATATGATGAATTCTGTGTCAAATTTATAGTTTTCACAAATTCATCAGAAGGCACTACTAATCCTCCGAATGAAAGGTACTTTACCCATGAGGTAAGCTGAAAGTAGGGGTCGTTAACGATTTTATAACTGTGTTGGCCCAGATGAGAGTGTGAACTTTGAAACTTTTTAGCGAACCATCCTGCTAACTAAAATATAAAAAATGAAATTTTCAAACCTTGTGTTTTTGCTTTTACATATGTCATATGACAGTTTAATACTGAACATGTTCCTGATGGCATCTCAAATTGATTTGTAAATAATCAATAAGTAAGGAATTACCTTCAAAATTTACTGTTAATAACAAAGAGAACGCGTGACAGCCGGTTTACGGTGACAGCCATAAATTTGGAACTCTGGTGACGTCACAAATTTGACACCATTGCGAGATACAAACCTAGGCAACCTTAGTAATTTAATAACCTTGATGTTCACTAATTATTATTGTTCTGGAATTCCTTGGCCCAACTATATTTACATTCCTGGACAACTTATCTTTTGGACTTAATTATTCCCCACTTCATACGAATTCTTTTATTTATTCTTCCTCTCTATTTATTATATAATTTGGCTTCTCCAATTTCTTTCTTAAAATTCTCTTTTCATATTTCAATACTGTTCGCTTTTTTATTCATGTGGCCTACCTCTTATTTGAACAGTACGATTAATTTCTTTTTTATTGAATTGTCTTACTTCTAAAATCATATCGAATATTTATTTTCTTTTTTCCACTTCCTCTACAACTTTGCTTGTAATGACGACGACTTCTAGCAGCTTATCTCGATGCTTATCGTAAACGTATTTAAAAATTTTGAAAACGGAAAGTATTCTTTCGTTAATTTACAGAGTGGCCTGTATTTAAGCCTATTTTGAATAAATTAACATTAGTAAAAGGTGCTCATTTTATCCTCTTAATTTGCGAAGTACAGGGTGGATCAATTTCGATGTCTCTTATGGGCATCTCTGTAACTATAAGAGATAGAAAAAAACTAGTGGCCAAGTCTCGATCTCTTTTTCAGAGATAAAGTCAATAGTGTAAACAAAAATTGGCTATCTTCTTTTGTTTTCGAGTTATAAGCCAAAATTGAGATTTTCGACTTTTCGTCAATCAGTCATATCTCGTTTATTTTTACAGATATTAAAAAACTGTTTTGACATTATTAGGACACTTTTTGAAATACAATTCAGTGGTGCAGTTGATTTTTTGATATTTAATCAAATTTTCGAGTTATAGCATAAAGTTATATTTTTTTAAATGGAAATCATAGTAGAAAATGTCATCATTAGACTTGGTCACTAGTTTTTTTCTATCTCTTATAGTTACAGAGATGCCCATAAAGAGACATCGAAATTGATCCACCCTGTACAACTGGAACGAAATAAACTTTGTATATTTTATTTTTATTGTTGACAGTGAACCTATTATCTCTATTGTTACATCGTTTTTATTTTCGAAGATGTAATAAATTAGAAAAATAATTAAAAATCTTAATATTACTTTTCTTAGAAATTTTTTATTTAAAAAGGTTCATTTATTTGGAGACTTTATATGATAGAAGCTGAGAAATTGTTATAAACACGTAAACTGTGTTAATGTCACTGCATAATCATCAATGTTGTCCATAGAAGTGCACGTGAACCTCTCCGAATTTGTTCATGAAAAAAGTACGACGTCATTTTATAAACATGTCCTAATTCAGTTTATTATTACTCATTCATATAAATCATCTGCATTAACTACTTATGCTTCTACTTGTAGAAATAGTAGCTAAACGATCGTAAAAATATTAACTTTTAACATATAATGACAATTTCTAAATAAATGTCTTAATTATTTTTATTAATTGATAATTATGAAGTCCTTAATTTCCACAAGTTGTTAAATTATATTAGTTCTGACGTAGTTTCTAGAATTATATAATAACCTCTTATGTGTTGCATGTGCTGTTATATTCTGGTATGTAAAAAATAAACCAATAAATAAAAATACTCTGTACTCTTGTTTGTACCTACTTATGTGCGTATGTAGGTAATTAGACAAGAAATTATTTTCTCTGTGTGTATCTAACCATGTTTCTATACATAAGTGACACACTTAATCACGCGTATTTACTTATGTAATCTTGTCAGAAAGTGGTTGATCATTATGTACTTTTAAAGCGTTTAAGTTTTAATATATTGTGCGAATATACCTTGTGGAATAAAACTGTGATAAAATACGCAAAAGAACTACGATTTAGAAGTTAATGAAATAATTGCTGAAAATGGATTTGTTTTTTATATTAAATGTATTTGATTGATTAAAAATTTATAGGTGTGTATTGTGAATCAGAAAAGTTAATCAAAAAAGCGTTGAAAATTTTATTTCTGTAATGATGATGGTAAATATATGTTTTCTCGAATGAATGCAATTTATTTTTTTATTTCATTTCATAAATTTTTTTGACTACTGTAAAGTATATCATACGTAGGTATATGGACCTTATGATGTCAATTTGACAGATTTATCTCCAAATCTTCCATACGAAATATTTATTTATGTTCATAAAATAATACTAAAATAAAATTATTTCCTTTGCGAGTTTTTAACCGTGTTATTGTAAGTGAGCACACATTATAACATGTTTTTACGTTACTTATGTAATCTTGTCGAGCCAAAATTATTTGATCATTCGTTACTTTTATCGCATTTTAAGTATTACATAAATAAAAATGAGACGATGCCTGAATACTTGGAAAGGTGACGGCTTATCAAAAAATTGAGCAAATAATTGATGAAAAACGTAATCAATCTCTTTTTATTACAATCCGTGACTTGAACGAGCAAAAGTCGGTAACAAAACGGCTATTATTTCCAACATACTTCAAAAGAATCAGATAGATATTAGCACCTATGTTTCAGTTTTTCAAATCGTTTTATTCTTTGAATGCTCTGCATAATTTTAAATTTCCATTTACTCTTATACCTCACATTTACAATGTTTTGGTCCGTTTGTTCAAGGACTTAAATTTCAAACACTTCATCACAATTCTGCAGATTTTGCGATTTTATTCACTTCAATATTGTTTTCTTCATTAATGTATTTAAAGAACCAATTTGAAATATTGTTAATTTACCGCAAAACTTGAAAATTGATCGTCGTTTCTAAAAAATTCTACAGTCTTAAATGGATCTATTAACAATCAATCAGACAGATAGAGCTCGTAAAAAACATCTTCACATTTACATTCATTTTATGGCACGTGTTTCGAAGTATTTTAATTAAAGTATCAAAAAGTAAGCTACTTTGAAAGTAAGTAAACACTTATTTGTTTACTACCACTTGTTTGATATAGCCTTTTATTACCAGAAAAAAAAATTACCATTAATTTCAATTCATAGACATTTTACGTTTGTTTGTAAAAAAAAAAACTGTTCCCTTATCAAATAGGGAAGCATCCTAATTTAATAAATATAATCCCTTTCATTTTTCGTGGCGACTTTTGAAACACCCTGCATATCAATAGCTATTTATTTCATTGCGACAGTTGTAAAAAGTTTGTAAAATGTTTCTTTACTAAATTAGTCCTTAATATTTTATTCTTCAATCCACAATTTGTGTTTGTGAGGCATCTATACGTTTTCAATTTCAAATTGGGACTAAACAAATTCAGATTGGGAATAAACAAATTCAAATTGGGAATAAACAAATTCAAAATGAGAATAATCAAATTCAAATTGGGAATAAGCAATTTCAAGTTGGGACTAAACAAATTCAAATTGGGACTAAACAAATTCAATTGAGGATGTTTTTAGGGAGAACGAATTTGCCGACAATAATCATTTGCTGAGACTTTCCCCATACAGTTCATGTTGAACTTGCGAGGTCTTGTCTAAAAGCTGGCGCTAAAGGAGACTTAGCAATCCAAATGTCACAAATTTTAGCAGGTGAGGCCCAGGGCAAACATTGCGCAAACGGAATATCGCTTACAAAAATTAGAAAATGTAGTACGACAAAATATTACTAATAAAATTACCAAACCTAACTGTATAACGTTCGTTGCAAACATCCAAAGATTCATACCTGATGCGTTAAATATGGTTGATGTAAAATTTTGATTTACGCATATAAGTAATTATTGATTAGGTAGTTACATTTCGTTTTGTTATTATTACCTACGAGCTTGTATTTTTTCTGAATTAAAATATTTTGTTCCAATTTGAATTTGTTTAAACCCAATTTGAATTTGTTTATTCCCATTTTGAATTTATTTCGTCCCAATTTAAATTTGTTTAGTCTCAATTTGAATTTGTTTAGTCCCAATTTGAAGTTGAAAAGGTATAGATAGAATTATTGTTACAATTAGTTAGTTACAAATTGAATATGTTTTTGTTATTATACAGATGACAAGAACGTCACAAAATAAAAAATCTATTTGAAGAAAGTTAATTTCATTTAGCTGAAATACGCTACATTTTGGCGATCCTGCCAGGATGATATGAAAAATGGAACAAGATGAAGCAACATTTATTCAAGTGGCTATGCAGCGGTTTCAGTTCGAAAAATTTGACAAATCAGTGGAATCCTGGGACAACTATATGTGCAGATTTGAATTACAGTGCCAAGCTAAAGGTTTAGGAGGCACGGGAGGAAATTACGTGGAAGCCAGGCGCGTATTATTATTAGCTTCTTTAGGACCAGAAACTATGCAGTTGGTACGGAATCATTTTTTTCCAAATCCAGTTGGACAAGTAAATTATAATGATTTAAAGTCAGTCTTACAACGATATTATCAGCCGAGATAGACTGTTTTTCGGCTAGAATTGATTTCATGAAAAGAAACATATTGCAAGGGGAAACATTTGCACAATATGCAAATGAATTGCGAAAACTTGCGGAAGCTGCAGATTTTGACAGAAATACTTTAGATACACATCTTCGGGATCGGTTTGCCGGAGGTGCCAGTCATAAAAAATTTGAATTAGAAGTACATCAACGTTGGCCGACAGGAAAAATAAACGGAGCACCTGTGACATTTGCGCAAGTTTTGGAGTTGGCTCAAACGTTAGAAAGAGCTGAAATAGAATACTTAGCGAACAAAAATGAATCGACCATTAAGAAAATCTATCAAGAAGAAAGAGGAAAATTCTCAAAGCGAAATAAAAAAAATGAAAAATCAGAGAATGTAGATAGCAGCAACATTTGTCAAAAATGTGGACTACGTCACGATGGATCAAACCAATGTCCAGCGAGGGATAGAGAGTGCAATAGATGTCATAAAGAAGGTAATTTCGCTCGGATGTGCAGAATGAATGTCGTGAAGAGCAAGAACCAAATTAAACGATTGGAGGAAAGTGTGTCATCGGGAAATACCTCGGAGTGTTCTGATAGTTGGAACGTGGATCCAAATCCACCATTTCAAATAAAATCACTAAACACAATTGAAATAGGTTCAAAAAAAGCTGTAGTTTTGGTAAATGTGAACGGGCAGATATTGATCATGGATTTCGATACTGGTGCGAGCCGATCAATAGTTGGATTTAACGATTGGAAGAAGCTAGGGGCACCACCGTTACAACCTACGAAAATGTTAAGTTTATACGGCGGTACTCCAATTGAAACACTAGGAGAAACGACTGTCGACGTCAAAGCATTTGGGCAAAAGAAGAAATTACGCTTAGTAGTAGTTAATGTTCAAGAGACCCCACTGTTCGGATTCGATTGGACTCGGGCATTCAAAATAGACATAAACGGAGTAAAGATAAAACGAGTCAAAGAAAACAAAGTTGAAAAAAACGATATAATTGAGAAAAAGTTAGGTATACTCCTGAATGAATTTGATAGCTTACTCACCGGAAAAGGTGGAGAAATTAAGGGTTATAAGGCCGTAATTTATTTGCGAGGAAACGCGAAACCAGTTCGATTCAAGGCAAGACCGATACCATTCTCGATGCGGTAAAGTGTAGAAAAAGAATAGGACAGATTAATGCGTAACGAGATAATAAAGGAAGTGGATCCACCCACCTATAGAATGGGCATCACCTACGGTAAATGTGGAGAAAAAGAATGGAGGAATACGTATTTGCGGCGATTTCAAAGTAACAATAAACCCATACATGATAGTGGATAAACACACCCTACCAACGTTTGAAGAAATAACTGCAAAATTAAACGGTGGAAAGAAGTTTTCAGTTATTGATTTGAAAGATGCATATTTACAGTTGCCGGTTCAGAAGAAATCAAAGAAATATTACAACTCATGGAGGATATTGCCGACGATGTCCCTGGAAAATTCCCGTCGGCGCCGGGAATTTTCCAGGGTATTATGGATGAAATCTTACACGGTTTAGATGGTGTGAGAGTATATTTGGATGACATTATAGTCACGAGTAGAACGGACGAGGAACATTTAAAAAATTTACGATTAGTTTCTGAACGATTACGACAAGCAGGCATTGTAACGTGCATACAACCATCAGTGATGTTTTTGGGCCATAAAATAGACGCAGCAGGAATGATGACCTAGTGTGTATTAGAAATGAACGCGGTAAGGGCTGCAAAAAAGGATCCATATTAAATCAAACTGGTGACCATTCATGTCATGTATTGATTAACGGTGATGTTAAGAGGAAACATGCTGACCAACTACATGAAAGAAAATCAGAAGATCCAATAAATGTGGTACCAAACCCAGAAGAACAGCAACCTAATGTAGTGGAAACAATCCAAGCTGAATTTACGAAACCAGAGACACCGAAAATATTACGACGTTCCGAACGTATTCGCAAACCGCCGGAAAGACTATTTTTCCAGTAGTATTACTTTTAATACTGGGAAAGATAATGAGGCATCTAGATAGAATTATTGTTACAATTAGTTAGTTACAAATTGAATATGTTTTTGTTATTATACAGATGACAAGAACGTCACAAAATAAAAAATCTGTTTGAAGTTTGCAAGCATTTA